>JAVRXN010000007.1:23506198-24201198 GCA_033556935.1 Timema podura | reverse complement strand
ACAGAGCAATTTATTAAAGAGATTTGACTACGACTAGCATTGTGGGACACCAGCTGTAATGATTATAATAATCGAAACAAGAAAACTACTGGTTGGTTGGAAATTTGCCATATTGACAAACCTGGATTTGATGACTTGACATTCGAAAAGAAGAAACCCATTGGTAAGTAATAATAAATATAGCATGTGACTAATTTTGACTTATATTTACAAGTTTTATCTACAGTTGCTATGCACAGTGTATTTCTTATAGTAATAAAAAGAAGTGTTTATGTGTGTGTGTGTGTGTGTGTGTGTGTGTGTGTGTGTGTGTGTGTGTGTGTGTGTGTGTGTGTGTGTGTGTGTGCGCGATGCCCAGCCAATTCTATGACACGCAGAGATCTGAGATTTGGACGGAAGGGGGTCCGAATGCACCTCAAAGCGGGATTTTTAAATTTTTAATTAGCTTTTTAATTAGGCTATTTTTAACAATTTTTTTAGATGGGTCAAGAGCAACGCGGGGTGGGATAGCTAGTACACAATAATTACTGCTTAAAACATGGGTTAGATTTCTCTTTTAAATCAGCTATAGTTGAAAGAATTTTTTTGTGATTGCATTTATGTCCTGGACAGTCTAGTAAAATATCTTATTCTGACCAAACAAGACTTAATGAAATGTACTTAGGGGGCGTTCAAGTATCATGTAAGCACATTTTTGGCCGGATTGGACCCCCTCTCACCCTCTGTTAGCTAAAATAAGCAAATGCCAGATCCCCCCACCCCCCACTCAAACAATGTTGTACAGTGAATTCTTAAATTTATCGTACTAAACAGGTAAAATTAAAAGAGTTATAAAACTAAAATAATTACAGCTAAGTATTATTAGTGCATACGGGAACTATTATGGGTTCTGTCTTACGTAAGCATTGTTCTCACCCCCTTCCCCCTTGTCAGCAAAAATAAACAAAGCTCGAACCTTCCTCCCCCCCCCCCCCCCTTTAGGTGCTTACTTAATACTTGAACGCTCCCTTAGTAGCCTAACTAAAGACAAATCAATTTAGAAACAGTAAGTCCTTTTTATATTCTTGAATACTGCCATTGCAGTTCCCCATCATTAATAAAATAATCGGCATAAATGTTGCGTAAAGCAATAGGTGTTTTTTCATGGCATCGAGTTGAATGGTCCATATCATGTAGTCCTTCATAAGTGAGAGTATCTTCAAAACGAAATCCGTCTTGGACGCGAACAAAGTTATGTAGCATAATACAAGCCGTAACAATATTTTCAGCAAATTCAAGTGATACATTTAAAGGCCTGTGAAATAGTCTTCACTTATTTGAAAGAATTCCAAAAGAACACTCAATAAAACGTTGGGCTCTTGATAATCTGTAATTGAAAACTCTCCACCGCACCGTTTAAACATTTACCAGCGAAAGGTCGCATGATGTGCTTGGAAAGTCCGAATGCTTCATCTCCTATAAAACATTATTCACTTTTGTTTCAAGTGTTCCACCAGTTAGTGGAGCTGTTTCGGGAATCTGAAGCGTTCCTTCAGATAGTCTCTTCCAAAAAACTTTTTCCACAAATGTAAAGCAATACTGAGTATCGCAAATCGCTAATATAACAATCGAAAGAAAAATTATAGTTATAATAAAGGGAGCCACTGTGCTGTGATTTGAAGACTCTGATATGTTCCCCATTAATGGCACCTAAGCAGTTGGGAAAATCTGCGTGTTTGTAGAAGTCGTCAGCAATCTTAATCCGATTTTCTTTATTCGGTTGTGGCATACATTTAACCTTTAGATGATCCCAGATTGGTTTACAAACATCTTGAATAATAGAACTCAAATTGGAAACGCCAATCCTGTAGCTGTAATAGAGTTCTGATAGCGTACAGCCTGTCACTAAATATCTGAAAAAATAAGCCAGTCTTAAATATATCGTGCGTATCGAATGTGACATTTAAAATTACATCTGTTCTCTTAAATTTTAACTTGGATGTATGTTTAAAAAACGCCATAATAAACTCAATATCTACTTTTCTGTCAGTGTTTAGCCCCCCCCCCCCCCCATAAAAATATTATTTGAGCTAGAAACTTTAATTTTAGGACGAAGACCCTTGACCACATTATATCTATTTTAGAAAAACTACCTTATGGGAAAGGAATACTTTCAAATTGTACGTGAAGTTCAACTTTTGTTGTATTGTAATGTTGTGTGGGTGACAAATAAAAACTCCCACTAATATGAGACAATCTATCAATGGACTATTTTAGTGTTTAAAACTTGCTAAGTCAGGAAAGTGTCTAGATAATATTATACAGTTTTTTTTCTTTCAGGATTTGATTTGCAGGAAATATGGAAAAATCTCCGTTTAAGTTTTGTAAGGGAGATGTCGAAGATGAAATCCCCAAAATCTGGAATGGGCGCCAAAGAACGACGTTCACAGAAATTTTTATATTTTGACGTCATGTCTTTCCTTACTCCTCTAGTATTGAACAATTTTAAGTACAGCAATTTTAATTATTTTGTTTGTAAATTACAATACTATATGAAATGAAATATTTAACAAATATATTAATTATGTATTATTGACAAAATATTAATATTAAAATAATAATTATCACACATTAGATAAAATGACCATCATTTTTAAATAATTTTTTCCTCTAAAGCAACAATATAATATATTTATTTTAAAATATATTTCCTTCAATTTATATAATGAACAACGTTAATTAGGTAACCTCCATGCGGACAGTGCCGTAATTAAATGATTCACACGTTGTGGTTTATTCATTGAAATACACTTTAATTACAATCTTGAATTGTATACTTGGCAGCATAACATTCAACTACCTAGTCGAAGATGGCTGTGGTTCTGATAGAAAGCTAGGTTGCAGCCGACGAATCCACACGTCCATCATAGACTCTGCCTTAAACTATGAGTGAAGAATGACCCTGAGTACGGGACGAATCCTGGATAGCTCAGTGGTTAGAGCAGTGGCGCGTTAAACCAAAGGACCTGGATTTGATTCCCCTGTCCAGGTGTATTTTCCCAACTAATTTAAATTCAACATATAAGTGGATAATTACTATATTTGGCCTAATAAAGGCAAACATCGGCCATCACAAATTGAATCCCTAAAAATTAAAACGCTTTACACAACTTAAAGCTATTTACAGTGCTCTAAATAATTCTGAGGCCGAGTGTTCTAACGCGTCACATTTAGGTTAGACTGGCCTGCTGAGGATGGGGGGATCGTAGTTCAAACCCGGTCGGGTGCATTGAGGTTTTTCCCTAAATGGTTTTGCACTCTCACTCTACGCAAATGCAGGTGCACTTTGTACCATCTATGCCACGGCTGTGGGCAGTGGTATCGTTGTTGGAAAGCTAGATGGTGTTCCACGTAGTGATGACGTCACAAACGCGGAGTGACAGAAGGGTGAGTTGAGTTTGAGGGGAGGTCAGTCTAGTTCTGAGAGCAGAGGTCGGTCATTTGCTGAGTAGGGTATGGGTCGGGTGGTTAGAAGGATAGGCCAGATCTCGCGCAGCGACCAGTTATAAAGAAACACTAAGCGGTTGTTGCGTGTCTAAGATTCTTTTGAATATGAGTACAGGAGTGCATTGTGCAGTGATTTGTAATTCATCAAATAACTTATTAAATGTGTTGAAATATACTCAATTTCTTATTTAAGAAGTGGAACGCTCCTATCCCAAAAACATAAACTAGGATATATATCGTGTGTCCGCGTGAATGTTGTCGGATTTCTTGGTCTGCCAGGTGACTTAACATTTGTCAACAAAACAGAAACTCTTTGGTTTGGCCGAGGACCTGTTTTGGTTTGTTTTCCTCAACGGTCATGAAAATAAGAAACAAAGAGTCCTATTTTGTAGAGTAAAATGGGCCCGCTAGCACGCTGTGATGGCTGAAGCGCGTACCAGTATAGTAGTGGTAAATTATTGGTACAACCTGTTCTAAATTTAACCTTCCTCATCCCGGTCACACTAGCGTAATTAATACTTAAGCGTATAGCCCGAACAGGCATTAGGACGTGGTGCTAAACAATTTTTTAAGGATTTTTTTTACATGACTGTACCTAGCATGAATGAGGGTGACGAGGAACAGCAGGAGGAGACTGTAGCTGAGCCACATCCTACAAGCACGTCTGGTCAGTCATGAATGAGGGTGACGAGGAACAGCAGGAGGAGACTGTAGCTGAGCCACATCCTACAAGCACGTGTGGTCAGTCATGAATGAGGGTGACGAGGAACAGCAGGAGGAGGCTGTAGCTGAGTCACATCCTACAAGCACGTGTGGTCAGTCATGAATGAGGGTGACGAGGAACAGCAGGAGGAGACTGTAGCTGAGCCACATCCTACAAGCACGTGTGGTCAGTCATGAATGAGGGTGACGAGGAACAGCAGGAGGAGACTGTAGCTGAGCCACATCCTACAAGCACGTGTGGTCAGTCATGAATGAGAGTGACGAGGAATAGCAGGAGGAGACTGTAGCTGAGCCACATCCTACAAGCACATCTGGTCAATCATGAATGAGGGTGACGAGGAACAGCATGAGGAGACTGTAGCTGAGCCACATCCTACAAGCACGTGTGGTCAGTCATGAATGAGGGTGACGAGGAACAGCAGGAGGAGACTGTAGCTGAGCCACATCCTACAAGCACGTGTGGTCAGTCATGAATGAGGGTGACGAGGAACAGCAGGAGGAGACTGTAGCTGAGCCACATCCTACAAGCACGTGTGGTCAGTCATGAATGAGGGTGACGAGGAACAGCAGGAGGAGACTGTAGCTGAGCCACATCCTACAAGCACGTCTAGTCAGTCATGAATGAGAGTTACGAGGAACAGCAGGAGGAGACTGTAGCTGAGCCACATCCTACAAGCACATCTGGTCAGTCATGAATGAGAGTTACGAGGAACAGCAGGAGGAGACTGTAGCTGAGCCACATCCTACAAGCACGTGTGGTCAGTCATGAATGAGAGTGACGAGGAACAGCAGGAGGAGACTGTAGCTGAGCCACATCCTACAAGCACGTGTGGTCAGTCATGAATGAGGGTGACGAGGAACAGCAGGAGGAGACTGTAGCTGAGCCACATCCTACAAGCACGTCTGGTCAGTCATGAATGAGAGTGACGAGGAACAGCAGGAGGAGACTGTAGCTGAGCCGACATCCTACAAGCACGAGTGGTCAGTCATCCAAAAAGAGGCCAAAAATCCCATGGAAAGGATGTACGAAATCCCCAAAGATAGTTTATAGCAAAAGCGTGTTAGTGAACTAAGATTGCAGAAAGAATTTGGAACTGATGAGGACAGGCATTTCTTACTTTCGCTCCTTTCATTTATAAAGCGTGTCCCTGAATCAGCAAAAATGCAAATGAGAGCAGAAATAATGCAACTCGTTATGAAATTTTCAACTAATTCCATTCCCTATCAATACCCTTTAACTTATCCACTTTCTAACTATCCTTACCAAAAACCAAGCCCTCTCATATCATATCCATCATATCCCTCATTTTGAGACTTATGACATTCATTCGGTACAAGTACCTCTGCCTGAAACCTCACATAGATTAAATCATTTCTCAACTCCCAGTCATCCATCTTCAACTAAATCTTACTGAAACCCCACATAGATTAAATCATTTCTCAACTCCCAGTCGTCCATCTTCGACTGCCTCTTCCCCTATGGCAGACGCCTCCAATGTTTTGGACTTGGTAAAGTTTTCTGCATAAATTGAGTTTGATTATTGAATTAATTTTCATCACGTCTTTGAACTTTTAATACTTTGTCTCAAAAAGTAATTTTCAAATGTTTTATTTTGATTTTTTTACTGAAAGTCAGTTCAATAAAGTTAATTGCATTCACTTTGTTACACTTCATTATTCTCCCCTCCCACCTTCCCTTCTAGACAAAATAAGTGCGGGGAAGGATGGACAGAAGTTGACAGTTACAAAAGTTACTAAACTTAATTTAGATATTAATACACCAAGTCATACGATCTGTAGCTGTCATTTTGATAGCTATTCACATCCATAAATAATATATTAAAATAATTATGGCTTCAATGCTTCGCATAATTTTTTTATTGTATTTTATAAATTATGTAACTTACTATTCCTACTGGGTTTTCTTACTATAAATACTTATAATCTCTTTTATATTATGGTGCTCTTAATTTTACTTGTCCAAAAAACCTTATAACTTACCTTAGTGTGACAGCTAATCTCTCTACAGCAGGTATACATCTTCTCATATTAGTATTTCTCTTCTGCAGCGAACACTTTAAAATGTTGTACAGCTGATCAAAATATGTTGTTGACATGTGGAAATAATTGAAAAACTTAACATCGTCTTCTCTGGCCAATCTCCAACCTTTAACTTATTATCGGGTGCACCCACAGTTTTTTATTTCTTCTAATTTTAACTGCAAGAGTTAACACTATAGCCTCTTCTGATTCAAATATTGTAGAGCATTGAGTGACCAGTGCCTGTATTTTCTACAGCTCGTGTTAGCTGCATCGCGGCTCTAGTGAACCAGCTCACGCGCGCTCGTCTGAAAGGGGCCTAAAGCAACAAAAGTGTTTTAAATTTGTCCAAAATGTAGAATGGTTACCATTATTTGAGGTTTAAAGATGGGTCAGCCACCAATATTCTAATTAATTTCAGAATATCAATGATCTATCTCCAAAGTCTGTCAACATTGCTCAATCTGCCTAAGGGTCTCGAGTTTGATTATCGGTTTGGACGAACAATGTATCCTCTGGCCGTTAATCTCAGTTTTATAGACCAAAGCTACTACTTTTTCATTCATCCTTTCATCCATCCTCATGAGACTGAGTTGATCCCATTCCAGATCCACTGCTTCACAGAAAAACCAGGAAGTGCCAGGGATCGAGCCTGGTACCTCTGGATTCGTAGCCAAGTACTCTGACTACTAGACTACATAGGCGGACATAAATACTAATAGTTCTCTAAAAATGTTTTTCGTTTCACTGAAGGCCAATTTATTACATAACAGCAATAAATTAAATGTACCCTTTATTGTTCCAGAAAGGTAGCAAGTTTAACCTTGCATGATTCCACTATGGCTCAGCTCATGAAATAGGGTCGTAGTGTAATACATCAAGGTAAGATTACTAACTTTCAGTTGGGTGACCTGGTGGTCTAGGGGTAAGGTGTCAGACCTCTGTGCTGGCGGTCCAGGGTTCAATCCTCGGTCCCAGCACAGATTTATCTGATTGCCAAACCCTTCCTTCACCTCTGAGAAGACGTGTATTGATCACAACTTGTGAATGTGAGGAATGCCAGGCCTCCACCGTGGTTCGGATTCCACGTTAAACTGTAGGTCCTCCATTTCATCTCACAATCACCCTACCATCACACATTAGCGTAAGTGCGTATAACACGAACGGGTAGTAAGATGCGGTGCTAATAATAATAATAATAATAATAATAATTACTAACTTTCAGGGTAAATGAAGTGTGTCTTCCGATTTAGTAAACTGATTATCAATTTTATAAATTAAGTCTTGATAGCTATATTTTAATGTTTAAAGATAGAACAATGAGGTTTTAAAATGTGCTAAGGTGCTATAATGCAACAAATGAACCTTGAGTAACTGAACAACGAGTGCGTCAGCTGCCTTCTCCAGGGCGCAGCAGTTGAGGTACCAAGTGATAACAGTGGTGGAGCGGGTCAGGTTTACCAACCAATGTACCAACACGTCCCTGGAAGAAGGTATCATCTTGTATCATTGAGCGATGGAAGGGAACAACGATTACTAAGCTCATTATTTATTTCAATTTATATTTAAAAAAATTGTTTGATTAAAATAAATACAATTTTGCTTGTTTAATTTTTAAACCCACGAACATCGGGTCCTGAGACGAGCACGACCCAATGTTCGTTGGTTCAAACCCAACCGGGGTGGACGGATTTTCCTTGAACGATAAAATTCTGTAGCACAACTACCTTCGGAGGGGAAGTAAAGCCGTCTGTCCCGTGGCTTGTAAGAGAACCCTGGAAGGTATATGAAAATACCTTTCCCAGCAAAATTGGTAGGCCTTTTCGCTCTCGTTCATAGAAATTCTCGTGTGCTGGTATAATTGGTTTGTTCAGAAAGTGCACGTCAAATAATTAATATAATTATTAGCTACACATCATTAATCTGGACAGTTATTGATGAATATTTGTCTCGAACACAATGTGTAGTTCATACAACCAGCAGCAAGTGGTTTTTGTTGATTCGACGACAAGCACACTGCTGTTTTCCTGGTCCTATATATGAGTTTAGATTTAACTAACATCTAATATTTAATTAACTGTCTAGAGAGCCTCAGATCGTCAAATAGTGTGCATGATTAGTCTTTCTCCAGCCAATCACGTAGCAGTAGATGTGCGTGTAAACTTTTTACCTTCACTCTTCTATTTAGAAGCTCTAATAACAATAGTTCCTCATCGCTTGAGTCAGTTTTAAATAGTAATTAAAAAACTAATAATGTTACTCAGTTTGTTGGCAATGACAAAGACACCGGTGTTCCATCAGTGTTTGCCACAAACACCGATGTCTGTCACACAACGGCGTCCCAGTGAGAAAAGACCCTTTAAAAAAAAAGCCCAACAATTTACCTGAAGTTCCACGGTTGAAGGGTTCCGTAGGACAATACCTCGTAAGATAGCTGCAAGCAAAGTATGAGGACCGCATTTAAGATGAGTCCAGGTATAAGGTATCTCCTCGAAGGTATTTCCAGACAACTTCTCGTTACTTTCAGGAACAATCTCTGAAAAACGTCGTCCAACTCAATTGTGACATATTATATCATTATACTTCTAAAGCAGGGCTATCCAAGACGCGGCCCGTAAAATGATTTTATACGGCCCTCCCATGTGTTACGGATTTTGATTTTCACCCACAGAAAAAAAAAACTCTCGTCGCACAACTAGAGCCCGAACCTAGCTTACCAAGCAGGACTTCAAGAGCGTTTAATTGCGTCAACGCTAGAAGTCTCGTATGGGTGACCTGGTGGTCTAGGGGTAAGGTGTCAGACTTCTGTACTGGGGGTACCGGGGTTCAAACCTTCTCGTTCCCGGCACAGATTTATCTGATTATCAAACTCTTCCTTCACCTCTAACAATACGTGTATTAATCACAACTTGTAATTGTGTGGAATGCCAGGCCTCCACCGTGGTTCGGATCCCACGTTAAACTGTAGGTCCTCCATTTTATCTCACAATCACCCTACCATTACACATTAGCGTAAGTGCGTATAGCTCGAACGAGTAGTAAGACGCGGTGCTAATAATAATAATAATAATAATAATAATAATAATAATAATAATAATAATAATAATAATAATAATAATAATAATAATAATAATAATAATAATAATAAATGTATCGTTGTATTGAGAATTCTCGGCATTGCAACGTAAGATCGGCCTTCAACTGGAACTGTGGGATTTGCGATCAGACCACATTTAAACTGGCAGAATCGAAAAAGGAAAAGATTATTTTAAAAATATTACCAAGAAATACGAAATTGAATGAATTTGGACTTAAGATGGGTTTAATTCTCGGGAGCACATATATCTTTGTGAAATAACTTTTTCAACGATGAAATTCAAAACATTCAAAGACGGATGTTCATTGACTCATAAATCACTTTCACATTTATTGCGATTGGAAACTACGAGCATAGATATTTAATATAGGCTAGTTTAGTAAATAAAAACGAAAAACTGCAGAGCTCACATTAAAATGAAATAATAATTATAAACTTATAAACGATTATTGTATCATGTCTAATGTTTCAATAAGAACTTTAAAAACCAACATAACTTTTCTTTATTACGAAATTTTAGGAGTGCTTGCTAAACTTAACGGTTGGACTCTCCATATATTTTAATATCTGCACCGTATTTATAATTCTGGATGTGGTCCTCGAATTGGTATTTTTTTTAAATTACCTAAAGTTGGACACCCCTGTTCTAGAATATTGATATAAAACTAATTTATTTTCACATGGTTCGAACCTCACAACGTAGTTGATTTGTTTACTTATAAATTTATACTGTCAACCTTGGTAGTATTGGGATGAGCGATAAAAATCCATAGCACAATTCGAAGGGGGAAGTAAAGTTGTCGGTCCATGTTGATTGTGGCATTTAAAATAACCCTTGCAGGTGTGTGAAAATACCTTTCCCAGCAAAATTGGTAGGAGCTTTCACGCTCACTCATAGAAATTAAGTGTGAAAGGCGACGGGTAACTACAACATTTTCTAAACTCCCCTAGTATATGGTTTTACTACCAGATGGTGCAGGCAGCACTAACCAGCCGAAGCTGGGTGCATGCATAGCGCCGGATGGATAGAAATCACATCAAACCAACCTTTAGTTTGTTGTCTTAAAAAGAAGAAATTGATACAAATATCACTTGAAATTAGGCGCTTTCAACTGTTCGGGTGGAATGAATAATTATATTTATCCAAAAAAAGGTATCTTTCTATGGCTTTGCGCGTTCTTATTTAAATATTCACCCACATACATCTACTTTAAGTTATTAGTTTCATAGATCACCACGTTTTTTTACTTCTCCATTTTATTCAAATTGTTACACTAAAGAGGTGGGAATAAGGAAGGACACATTTAGAAGAAAGGCACCCGTATTTGTGTGGATGGCGAGTGGGAAACCATTTAGTGAAAAAATGCCTTCAGTAGACTGGCCATGATTCGAAACTTGACCTCTTCGATAGTAGCAATACATGTTTTTAGATTAACACCTTAGTCCATGTAACTAACTATGTGGGTAACTTAACACTAACCATTATATGCAGTAAGTCCTCGAACTACGTGGTTAATTCTTTCCGCAGGTTTATGCGCATGTTGAAAAACCAGGTAAGTCAAATGGTGTTTAAATACAATATATTATTGATATAAATGTCAATTTCAAAGGGTTGTTAAGACAAACAGGTTCTCTTTTTATAAAAAAAAAAGGCTTTGAGAAAGCAAAATTTTAGAAACTCACTTTAGAAATAAAATGGCGATGATAGTATCAGCTGAGCGTCAGTTTATTAGGGGATCTATTATGTTTAATGCGGTGCGTGATAGATGGCACTGCTAGTCGTAAGTCAAAGTGCTGCAACCACGTAGTTACGAATCCACATAACTATTATCCGTACACGTTGAGGACTTAGGGCACAAGGTGAAAATGTATTAACATTATCTTTTCCCACCTGAAAATAAAGCCAATTGTTGCAATATCTCGCGACGTTCCTCGCCTCTTTCCAATTGATGAGCGGTACCAGAACCATCGGGAGGTAAAGGGTGATGCCGAGCGCTGCGTAGAGAGACTGTGCAAAGTGTCCTTGAGGAACAACGCCAAGGAACCACGACTTTAGGGTGAAAGAAATGGTCCCAATGAAGCACAAGTAGTGCGCGCAGCTGTACAAAATGGCACTCGAATATTTCTTGAATGTCATCTCTCCTGAAACCAATGAAACCGATTGTAGGTAGCCCTGGCAATACCCCCCACCTGTAGTAGCTCAAGGGCGTAGAATGTTAATTTTTCTGGGTGGTGAGGTGGAGGAGCGGATTCACTAGAAAATGTTACTATACCTTTAGCAAAAATATATAATATTGCGCGTGTGGGCTACAACATTCATATCCCATTAGTTGAAAGATTAGTAAATACTAATGTACCGTTGCCTAAGGAACGTAAGAATGTACCAATTGTACATCCTTTCTGTGGAAACTCTTTCCATGTCCCGATGAGATGAGATGAGATGATGGTGATGATGAGAAAAAGGTTGTGAAACCAGTGGAAACACTTAGGGCGGTTTGCAAAAACGTTAGTGAATGCTTAGTGGACCGATAGTGTGGTCCCGAGCACACAATCGCTCCAACTTTTAACCAATGATGACGCGAGCAAACCCACGCTCATGTCCACTAAGCAGCCACTAAGTCAAGTTCTTGCAAACGACTCTTAAAACCTAACTTAAGCCTAATTAACCAAAAACCTGGTTACCATTGGGGTACTTCCCCTTCCGGGAAAACCCGCCTCGGTGGCGTAGTTGGCTAACGCGCCAGTCGTGTTGAGCCATCCCACCGAGGACGGGGAAATCGAGGTTCGAATCTCGGTCGGGTGAACTGGGGAGGGGGGTCCTAAATGGTTTTCCACTCTCCCTCCACGCAAATGCGGGTTCACTTCTTCTAAATTCAAACTTCCCAATTCCTAATCCATTAGCGTAATTAGTACTTAAGTGTATAACCCGAACGGGTAGTAAGATGCGGTGCTAAATAGACCCTTCCGGGAAAAAACACCCAAGGTACCATTCTGGAATTGATCCCGGGACTCCTAGGCTCGTAGCCAGGTGCACTGACCCTTAATCCACGGGTCCGGGAACCTTTTAGCCAACTAAAGTGTTTATACGTGCATTACATATGGACATCCCCCTAAGGTGTTTCCATAAAATTTCAGGGGGTCTGACCCACCGAAAACCCCCGTTTCTTCACCCTTGGTAGGAAGGACACGTTTATCATCATGTTGTTTTTTTGTTTAGGTGTTTAGCACCGCGTCTTACTACCCCTTTGGGTTATACGCATATGTACTAATTACGCTAATGTGTTAAGGATGAGAACAATTTATGAATAACCACCCCCAGTACACCCGACCGGGATTCAAACCCTTATCTCCCCGTAATCGTCAGCCCAGTATATTGTGAGAGTGACGCCTAATATCATTGGACCACCGAAGCGGTTATTTTGCTGTTACCTGTTTCTGTCCACTGAATGGGTAATGAGCCCAGCCCACGCAGTAGTAAGTACAGTGGTTTGATAGACTGATAGTAGGAGTCTTGGAACGGTGCACTCCAGCGAACGTCTGCAGGAGCAACTCTGATCTTGTGTGTACGGCTCTTGTTAGTCATCTTCCTGTGGGCGTTAGGGAGCTCCGAAGAATCGACTGTCGACACCCACATTCTCTAATCAAACGTGAAAGAGCAAGCAATTAATTCAGATTATACTGCAGTTAAGAGCATTAAAGAAATGTCCAAATTATAACCTCCTTATTTTTATTCATTTAACTCCTTTGTCCTGAATTTGTACTGCGTCAGTGACCAACCTTACAATACTCTATTCACGGTAGGAATTACTCTCTGAAAGGTCTTTTTTCCTACCAAAATCCTAATATATAATCGCTTTCTGGTAGGTAAAAAGGCCTTTCAGAAAACAATTCCTACGCTGAACAGACCTTACTAGCAGGCTGATGTATGGAAAGTTCTTCTGAGTTAGTTAAGTGGTTTTCGACGTCTGTAAATTGTGAATGAACCTCATTTGTTCCTGTGGGGTGTGGAGAGTCAATGGTTGGTAAATAAACAAAACACTACCAACGGACTCTTTGAACTGACCACGAATTAATATGTTACAGTATTGTATTTTCGGTAGTTTACCTCATCTTTCATATCGATTCCTGTATCTCATTGCAAAATAAAAGTTATCAGTATTTTCTCTAAGGAAACACGCTTAAAAATATTTTTTTTTAAATAGGAGGTATTTAACGTGCACTTACCTGCCTTTTTGGCCGCATGGTATAAGGCGTCACTCTCGCAATTAATAGCTGATGACGGGGATATAGAGGTTCGAATCCTTGTTGATTGTATTGAGGGTGGCTTTTCCTAAATGCTTTTACACTCTCCCTCCACAAAAAAATGGACGTACACTTCCTCTAAACTTTCCTCCTCTCTAACACATTAATGTAATTAATATATATGCATATTACCCAAACGGTATTAAGACGCGATGACAAACGCAAAATTAATCAAGCACAAGTGTTGTGGTTTCCCAACAAAACAAAAAATTGTTAAACATAATTCAAAACTTGTTTTAACACAATTAATTTAATTATGCTTGCTTCGGTGATTGCATTGTCTAAGGCATCATTCTCGTGTTAGGCTAGACTGCCGATGATAGGGAGATCAGGGTCCGAATCCCGGTCGGGTCTATTGAAGTTTTTTTACAAAATTGTTTTCCACTTTCCCTCCACGCAAATGAGGGTACGCTTCCTCTAATTCAACCTTCCTCACCCGTAATTTATCAGCGTAATTAGTACATATTCGTATAACCTGAACAGGTAGTATGACGTGATACCAAAAAAATTATAATTATCTTACGAACTTCTTTCTAAATAATGCATTTAATTGATTTATTGATTAATTTAGTCACTACAACGGAATTAAATTAATAACGAACTATTGTCGCCACGTGGCTCGATAGCTGTCTTTTTATACAAATGATCTGTTTGTAGGCCTTTTCATACTTTATATAACCAAAATAAGTACTGGGCACGCTTCATATTTCATGCTATCGTTATTTCCATTATCTGAAGTATAAAATCGACGAAAGTTGAAAATAACCCTTGAAACACCTTGTACAGTATTTGAAAAATGATTTAAAAATTATGCTGACAGTTTATGTGAAAGAAATTGCGCACACAAAAAATATGTCAATTATATTTGAGAAATAAAATATTTACAAATCCTAGTTTCCATCTCATGGCTGACAAGTAAGTACTCTTTGACGTATAACTTATTTATAAATAAAATATAGTAAAAATCGAACGAAATCTTTTTCGTCCTTTACGAATGAAAATCATCTGTGAAAATATTTCCATTTTGTACAGTAATATTTTGATGACTTTGCACACTTAAAATTGACGGTGGTAATAATAGTAGTACAAACTTTCTCGTATAGTATATTACGAAAAATATTTACTTTTCAAAAATCACTCATCAGTAATCTAACTTTAAACAAGATCTTATCCAAAAAAACAAGTATAGAGTATTATTTGTCAGGTCAAATACTTCACATATATTCCTTTCAAACAAAATCGCTAAGAGTCAATTTATAAAAATGTTGTATCCTCAAAAAACACTCGTCAATAAAATACCCTATAATTATTTAAAGACTAGAGTCAAAATTTAAAAAAATATTATTTCACACTCTTTTTGGGTGAATTATGTACAGCTATTTATAATTCTCTCACTTTATATAATTTATCCTAGAAAGACTATTTAAAATCTCTAATCTAGTAGTGTTGGTACGCCATTAAATTTTTAAAATCTAAATAAGGTTTTAATAAAAAGTAAGCCAATAATAAAAGTGATTCTTAAATGTTGCATTGTTCTTACATTACGTGTTATAGTATCATATTTTATCTGTATGTTATATTTTTAAAGCAAAATAACTTTTGTCATATTGGAATGAAATATCCAAGAAAATACAATTTATCACAACCCACTGTCGAGTGATAGAAGCAACATATTTTACAAAGAACGTTTGAAATCCCTCATTAACATAAAAAAACACAGATAAAAGGATGAACGTAATGACATTATAATCATATGACTTTTTTTCTTCGAAATTTTCATGTAACATTAATTTGAAAATATCACATCTTATTTTTTTATCCATCGTAATTTTCTTGGATGGCGACATCTTGATAGAGTATTATTTAAGGATTTATAGATATATTCATTTGATTACAAATCAAAAGTATTAGTCCTAATCGGGAAGTAGTGTGAACACATTCTTTATTTGGTCTAACTAATGTTATTATACAATAAATATCAGTTCGATGATTTAGTTACAAGACTTTACTACTATAACTGATCATACGATATCTCTTATCTTGTAGCAAGAGAGGGAAATATTATTCTAAAATTTACGATTGACTAAAATTTGAGACAGTATAATGCCACCAAACAAACATTTATATTGTATCAAATCAACATTGTCAAGCGCTGCAACATCAACCACTTTCGGCAATAAACAACAAATGAATGAGTTTAATGAAAGTATAAGGCCGATCGTAATAGTGCTAAAAGTGTTCGGTGTTTTCCCAATTCAAATTAAAACTACAGGTACAGTATATTTGAATTAAAAACTACATATATGTGTAGCAAAAATGCCTGAAATGAATTCTCTAGTCCATATTTATTATTCTCTACCATTTTATATTCATTAAATTTAAAATACAAATACAAGAAAGAGAAAAAAGTTTATTATTTATATTTTTCATTTGATCTAAAACTGTTCAACTGTTGTGTATAGAAAAACTCAACTTATTGCCGGAGTCGCTAACAATTTGTATTATAAAAAAGGGCTACGAACATTTTTTTATACAATATCACTATTTATTTTGTTGGGGGTAGACGGGGGATTCTATAAAAACCCAACAACAATACTGGCTTTAGCTCACAATTATTTCCTTCCCACCCGCGAATGGGTTGCCAAAGGTGAAAAGTAAATCAGGGAAGATTGTATTCAGTATTTTGAGTCTATTTGGCGAGCTACAATGTTTACGCATATGGCATTTCCCTTAGTCTGCCTAGCTAACTGAGATATAGCCAATCAGGGCCTGGATTCACTAACGGGAGCAATTCTACTCCGGCGAAAGTTTAGAAATGGCGCAACTATTTGCTCCCTTTAGTGAATCCAGGCCCAGATGTTTTACTTAGGTTGAATATTGATATTGATAGTACACGAGTTTTGTATCTTCCGGAATGAACACAAAGCCATTTTCTATGACCCTATATATAGACTTGTAAACATAACTTAACGGTTAAAACTTTCCACTTTGAAATGTAAAAAAAAAATCCATATAGCTTGGTCGATCATTAATAGCCAAAATCCAGGGAAAAGAAAGGTAACTGGTCTAGGAGCGCAGAATGGAGCTTTATGAATAGAATGATATAATTTAATAGGAGAAGTCACAACACAAATTGTACTGTCATTTGTATTTTACTCCTCTCCCGTTTGTTCTCCTACTCTGCTTTACAACTCCACCTAGCAAAGATTTAAGCCCACTTGGTTTCTGGGCTTTTATGAATTTCTGCTCCACCATTCTAGCGTCTTAAGTAAGATGAGTCGTCCTCGGTGGTCTTGGAGTAAAGTGTTCTCGCTTCAGGACCCGATATTCATGGGTTCAAACCTAGCTGAGGTCGATGGATTTTTCTTTAGCAATAAAAAAAATCCGTAGCACAGTTTTTTTCAGAGGGGAAATAAAGACGTCGATTCTGGCATGTAAAAGAACACTGGAAAGTATGTGAAAATACCTTCCTGGCAAAATTAGCTGGTCCTTTCGTGCACGCCCATATAAATTCAGTGTAGAAAACAACGGTGAACCACAACACTTTAGGACTTCACTTGCTTGGTACATGTGATTTCTGCCAGATGGTGCAGGCAGCACTAACCAGCCGAAGGTATGACTGCACGCCTAGCATCGGATGGATAGAAATCACATCAAACCAACCTTCAGGTTGTTAGTTAAAGAACAATTAAGATGAACCATCCCCTTGAATGCTGTGTTCTTTGTGACAATCAGGTGCAGCTCGCGTCCTGCCAGTGTCCAAATGCTATTGCCTGGGGGTCTCGGCGGTGGGGACTGTCCTATTATTGATATATAGACTACGGAAAGTATGGAGCGCCACAACATCCTACCATGCGGACAGTTGGTTTGAGGTTATCACGATCACCATGTTCGTATCTGCGCCTCTATTTTCACTAAGTCACTCTGCTAGCATCATTGAACACGTCAACCACTGGGCTGAATTCCAGGTAACTTTTATATCGCCACCCGCTTTGGTGGCCAAATGGTCCAAGGGCATCATTCTAGCATTATACTTGACTGCCGATGACGGGGAAATAGGGGACTGATTCTTCACAGGGTGTACTCAGTTTTTGTTAAATAACTGTTTTTTAACATCCCTTCATGCAAATTCGGGTGCAACAGAGGCGGATCCAGAAGGGGAGAGGTCACGGGGGACGCACACCCTTATAAAAAAATTGTTTTTGTTAGTATTAACAATAGTAATAAAAATTAATCCAATTAAATTTATCTTGTAGTCACAACTAATTGTTCTGTCACGTAATATCTCAGTAGCTATTTTTTTCGCGTGACAATCACTGTCAATAATTTACTTACATTTTTAACACAAATTAATACAAATTATTAATACACATGAATAAACGATGAACTTGCATGCATTTTTTTTTTCAAATTCTCTATCATTAATCAGTATTTTATTTTTCTTAGTGATAATTAAGTGCTAGCTGACTAAATTAGCTGGACCTTTAAATAAGCTTGCATTAATCCATAGAGTTAGTAAACTTACATATAAAAAAAATGCAGAGTAAATAGTCACGGATAATTTAACCAGACTTTATTTAGATAATTTTTTAATTTTTATTGGTAATATTGTTTTACATTGGTAATTGGTAAACTCAAATTTTGAAGGATTTTTCCATTAGAATTTCCCGAGGGGGAGTCTCCTAGCATCGTGCCGTGAGAGCACCCTCCTTCCCCAAGAAAACCTTATATCCGACCCTGGGGTGTACTTCCTATGAGTCTAACCTTCCTCATCTCTAACTCACTAGCGTATTTAGTACAAACCGAATGGGTAGTAAGACACGGTGACAAAACACAAAATAAAAGCACTTGTATTGTCCATATGAGAGGTAATAATATAATATTGCGCGTCTGGGCTACACCAATCGTAGCCCATTAGTGGAAAGATTAGCCGATACTAATGTGCCCAAGGGTCGACCGAATGTACTAATCGTACATACTTTCCATGGAAGCTCTTTCCATGTCCCGATGAAATGAGGTTATAGTGATCGTGAGTATGAGGCTGTAAAACGAGTGGAAACAAACCTAGCTTGAGCCTAATTAACCAAAACCTGGTGACCAACGGGTAATTCCCCTTTCGGGAAAGATAACCAAGTTACCAGCCGAGAATTGAACCCAGGACCCCTAAGATCGTAGTCAGGTGCACCGAACACTACACCACGGGCTGGTCTATATGAGAGGTAAAGGGTTGACATAAAAAACAGGTTTTTCAGCAAGA
Organism: Timema podura; assembly: GCA_033556935.1. NCBI lineage: Eukaryota > Metazoa > Arthropoda > Insecta > Phasmatodea > Timematidae > Timema > Timema podura. The sequence goes on along the minus strand of JAVRXN010000007.1, from coordinate 24,182,293 downwards.
CAATGAGCCCGACTGGTAGCTAACTCTGACACGATAGGTTGGGATTAGGTTCGATTTTAATTTTGGCTTGTACTATCCTTTCTCTAGACAAAGTCAGCCTCTTTTTCTTAGATGTCACTCCCTCTGTCCTCAAATTAGTGTAATATTCAGATATCCCTAAGCTAGTAACGAAATCTGTATCTTCCTCACAGGCCTCCTACCATGAAGTGTTTGGACATCCGCTGAAGCTGCGATTCATCTTGCGGTCTACGGTAACTACCCTGACGGCGATCACCCTGGCGCTGTGTTTCTACAACTCGCACATATTCCTACACGATAAGGAAGGGAAGTCAGACCTCCTAACGGTGATCATGACGCATGTTATGGAGGGCTACAATACCTGTCTTCCCGCACTTATCTCAGTCGCGTGGTATCTGGAGTGCCACGCCCTCACAACGGCGGCTACGAGTTTTCGGTGTCGCATGGAACAGGTAATCTCCGTTCTACTATAATAGACCTTCTTTTTCCGACTGCTTACTTTCAACTAAATGTTATCACAGAATTACACATCGTGGGAATGGAACATAGACTTTTCTTTGCAATTAAAAAGTTTTTGGCCAAATGTCACTCATTTGGCCGCAGATAAGGTAGGCACCAGAATCCCAGAGTCCAAGTTAAAATGGCTGCGTTCATGGGGAGAGCTTTAGTCCTTCAACAGGGAGATCGCTACTTACAGTCTCAAATGACAACATCGCATTCACGTAGGCAGTTTTAAAAACAGGGTGGTTTTACTAGAGAACAGACAAAAATTGCCTGCTAATGTCAATAAGCCGCCTTTCACAAAGCTAGGTTCAGGTAGCGGTCCCACTCCCTACCCATAGACCAGTCACCCCAACCGAAGATACTCAAACTGAAAATTACAAAGAAAACGTAGGATACAACGTTCAAGTGAGTGTTTTCAAATTGTCCAGTTGTAAACAATCATCAAATACCTTCAACTAGTTACTTGTCTGAAAATATTTGTTTGATAAAAGGGGATAAGGGGTTGAGTGGTTGAATTGGGGGGGGGGGGGGATTGTTGATAGCCGAACTATTATGTTCGGACCATCACCCCTTTACAACGGAAAATTTGATAATGAGTTGTTTCACTTGAAAAGGTTGTTATCACTGTGAATTGCAACTAGCACTCCACACTGCCCAAGTACTCAGCATTAATCAAGGAGCTCAGCGATTTTCCCGTAAGGTCGAGTGTTTGTTGTATACCTTGTCTGCTGCCTAGTGGAATTGATCAGAAACCTTTTTGAATGAAGAGAACAATCCCTGTTCCAATGTCACTAGGCTCACGACAAATATTCAAGAACTTTCGAGTTAACTATGTGTAGAAAATTAGACTAAGCATATATACTAAAGTGATAATTGTATTTATTTTGACTCAAGTGTTTTTGCGCAAAAAATCGGACAATATCCTTCGACTCCCACTTCACCTTAATATGTCAATGATTTACAGAAATAGATGCTAGTAGTATTTATAGTACCAGCATACTCGAATAGTCTAAGGAGGAAAGTTGAGTTGTATAAGTCATTCATGACCTAAGTTTACTTGAATGACAGCTCAAAAAGTTACTAGAAATAGTCCCTAATATATCCCAACGCCAATAAATAACATCTATCACTTTGATCACTGCAATGAAAACAGATGGTAATATATGAATGTGATAGTTAACCACAATAATTTTGGCCAATATTATTTATATATTTATTTGAGGTCGGACAAAAAGCTTATTTATCGTTTTATTCCACTTAAAAAAATTATTATTCACACCACTTCCACTAAAGCTCTAACTAAAATAGCTTCAAAATGGCGACCGACGAATTTAAACCATGTGGTTGAACGTGACGGAAACAAGTTTTTTGCAATGATGCGCCCACGCAGTGAATACAAATATTTTATTCAGTTAAATATTTCGAAATACGTTAAAATATTCATAAAATAATTTATTATATATAAAAAAATGACAAATATTTTCTCTTTTCCAGTAAATATGATGCCTGTATTAAAAGATATTGATGCATGCACTATATTACACATAGTCAATAACGTTTCTAAACGAAGAATAAAGTACTTTTAATTACGTTTAAAATATTGTTTCGAGTTGGATAAAAGGAAATTATTAAAAGAAATGAAATAGTATGAGAACACTTAAGTTTATGTTATTTTAAATGTAAAATAGAAGAGGTAATTAAAAAACTTAACATACATAACAAAACGGTGATCCTTTACAAGTGTTGGCAACCCAAAACCTAAACATATGATTTTAGAACTGTCATCCAGGTAAAAACCTATCATGAACAGACTCTAAGTTTGGATCTATAATATATGCATGATTCGTTTAATTCACTGGAACAGCGGTGTGTTTGTGAAAACTCCGGTTTTGATCTAAGAGAAAGACACTTTTTTTTAAAAAAATTCATCAGAATTTAACTAAATTTTAGTGTCTTTCTATAGTTAGAAGTGTTAGCTTTACTATGGATATTATTTGCGACACGATATTTGTTGTTTTTTACTAAGTGCCTGTACCCCTATATATATTGACAAGATGAGATAACAGCAATACACAAAAATTTATAGCATTCTTCACAGCTGAACGGATCCGAAAAGCTCATATCAAGTATTTTGAAATTTCCACATATCACACCCTGATGACTGGTTTTTTGCATTGGTTTTCAAAATTCAAGTATTCATCTACAGAAAAACAAAACAGAACTGTTTATTTATATTCTTACAGACATTTTAACATTTTAAGGTTGCCATAACACACGATAACTACTGGCATGCGATAAATCGTGTAGGCCCTGTATCTTGACACAGAAAATCCTATTGAAAACAAGGACACTTCTTTTAAAAGTCGAAGACTTTTGGGATCGAAGTCTTTGGATATTAGCACAATATTGTATTGATGCATGTTAACTACACATTGAACAGTAAAATAGCACTAGTTTCTTTGTTTAAGGATTTAGAAAACAATTGGCGAGCAGACAAAGACGTGTCGAAATACACCTCGCTGTGGCTACAACTAAGCAACCTGACAACGGGGTTCGGGTTATCCACTTACAGGACGCAGTTCCTGGTTATTTACTACCATTGCCTGGTGATGGTCTTCTCCCTACATATGTATATCACAGGTAAAAGATATACACTAGCAGCACTTGTCAAATACCAGAGCGGAGACCTGCTGGCCATTTCTGTACCTTTAGCTTCCGGCTCAAAGTAAAGAGTCATTATTGAATGTATCGGCCATAGAGGTTGTGAAACTTTCAATAACCGGAGGGGTTGGACTCTAATTCTTTCTAAAAGTAATCGAAATTCTCATCATCCTGATGATGAGTGTTTCAAACTTGTTTCAAGAAAAAGTGTGTCCTCCTTTGATTCTTTCGCACGATAAGACGAAACACTTTTCCGGGGAAAATTCTAAAATTCGCTCACAGAAAGCCATATCTCTCAAAAGTAATGCGACAACGCGTGCAAGGTATAGGACGAGTTCAACTCTAATGCCGACTCCACACGATGCGTCAATTGCCTTCTAATGCTGGATGCTTGATGGTTGGAGGATAGATGGTAGGTATGCGTCGACTACCATGCTTCCAATGTTGGCATGCACGAGCTGTTGCACAGTACGGCACCATCTCGAAAAGCTGGCTAAAAATCGAAAAATAAAGTGTGTTTTTTTAGGGGATTTAAAGAGTAGGGATGGGTAGAATGATATTTGAAGTGTCTAATGGCACAGCTAGGAGGGATCGACCATTACCCTGTAAACCTGGTGGTTAAAATTCAGTGTCAAGGTGACCTTCGCACGAGTAGCATTTGAACCACTCGAGAGAGATAAATAACGTTATGTTCAGAAATGATCCGAGATTCGTACAGTTCATCAATTTTAATCCTGTAAAATTAACTTTTCTGATAAAAGTAGGTAGAATATTATTATATATTACACAAACAATAATAATAATATATAAATTAATAACTTAACAATATTTTTAGTAAAAAATAATGAAAAATTACATGCGAATGTTTTAAAAAATTAGAGAAAAAGTTATAAGTTCTGTTGAGTTATGCAACTAAACTTGTTCTGAATTGTAGTTTATACTATTGTTTAGTAAAATATATAAAAACCAGCTGTCATTAGCTGCCATTGTGGTTTAAGTGTAAGTTTTTATAAAAATAATTAAAAATACGCGTTAATAAAGCATGTTATAAGATGCTTAAATATTTCATTCGTTAAGGAAAAAAACATGTAAAATATATTTTTGGTATAATTAACATAATGTGTAACAAAATATAACGATAAACTATTTTTCTATATGAATATTTTAAGCCGCTACGCATAAACAGATTACAGTCTACACGTCACAATTATCTCCGTGGTCGAATGGACTAGTTTTTGTTCCCGGTTCGATTATCGAAGGCATGATTTTTTTAATCTACATAATAAATATTTAATACAATTGTAGTGTCACTTAAATTGAGACTAGAATTTTATAAAATAATTTTTAAACAAAACATTGCAAGTGAAATAGTTTGAATTTTGACTTTAAATTATTTCTTTTTAGATGTTACCATGTCGATTATAAGAATAATGAAATATTACAAAAACTTAAGTAGTTTCAAAATAATTTCTAAATTTATTTTACTATTTAGATAAAATATAAGTTTTTTGTAAAAAGTAAAAATAATTAAAAGCTAAGTTTAATATTATTACTATGTTAACTTTGCCCCACTCGCCCTTATTTACAAAGATTTTTCCTAAAATTGATTTATCTCGGTTTCGTGGGTTACAAAATTATTTAGTTTGAAAGTTAATGGCTTTTACTGTTTATATATCTATTTTTTTAAATAATAATTTAACCCGGCTTCGTACGTTATTATATTATTGGGTTAAAGTAAAAGCTTATGATTTGTATAATTCTAGTGTATAATTTCAACAAACAATAGGTTTTTTTTTTCGGTTTCGTGTGTTGTTGGGTTAAAGGCTTTAAAGGTTATGGTCTCAATATATAAACTTTATGTTCTTCTAGTAAATCCTTTATTTTGTTACATATTAGATTTTTCCTGGTTAATAAGGTGTATTATGTGTTATTTTGGCAATTTTTTTTGTGTTTAAACATTTATGTTCACCATAATAGATCCCTCATTTTATTATTTTGCAATTTCGACTTCAGTTTTGTAATCAGCGACTTTGAAAACCCCTAGGTACCAAGTTTCGTACAAAATGAATAACACTTTCAGACTTAAGCCAGCTTTTATGAATTTAGAACCACCATAGTAGGTCCGCATTTTTTTTTTAAATGTTGACTTTGGATTCGTAATCAGCGACCTTGAAAACCCCAATGTACTAAATTTTATACAATGAACGTGTATGGTGACCAGCGTTAAGACGGGTCGTTTGTACAAGCTGAAGTTGTTGTTTTTTTTTTTTTTAGCACCGCGTCTTACTACCCGTTCGGGTTATACGCTTAAGTACTAATTACACTAATGGATTAGGAATTGGGAAGGTTGAATATAGGGGAAGTGAACCCGCATTTGCGTGGAGGGAGAGTGGAAAACCATTTAGGAAAAACCACCCCCAGTTCACCCGACCGAGATTCGAACCTCGATCTCCCCGTCCTCGGTGGTCTGACTCAACACGACTGGCGCGTTAGCCAACTACGCCACCGAGGCGGGTCTGAAGTTGTTAATTGTTATAGTAATAACATATAAAGGAATACGTTCTAACAATAAATTAATATAAAAGTGATTCAAAGTAAATTTATTGTATAAGTGGGAATTTTCCTTATATAATAATCACGTTAATAAGAGAAGCTGAGCTAACAAGGGATAAATATCAATATTATAAGTCTTATTTACGTAGATTTCTGTAATTGTCGCCCAACTGAGGGGAATTAAATCGTCATAGGCGGAAGAGGAGGAATTCTTCAGTTGGGTCCCAACGAAGGGGTCACTAGGATTTTACACTATGCATGAGGACATACAAACTCGATCCTAGTTGGTCAATTACAGCTCTCAGCCTACCAAACCAAGCCTTGCTCAGAATCACAAAGGTAGGACTCGAACTTATTACTGACATTGACATTCATTAATTTATTGGTGACCTGGCGGTCTTAGGGTTAAGGCGTCAGACTTGTGTTGGGGGTCCGGGGTTCAATCCTCGGTCCCAACACAGATTTGTCTGATTGCCGAACCCCTCCTTCACCTCTGACAAGACGTGTATTAATCACAACTTGTGAATGTGTGGAATGCCAGGCCTCCACCGTGGTTCGGATCCCACGTTAAACTGTAGGTTCTCCACAGAAGTCCGACACCTTACGCCTAGACCGTCAGGTCACCTACTACGTTCCTTTATAAAGCGTTGTAATTTTATTATGAATTGTCCACTATACGCTATGCAATCTTTATTATCAGCTACGCGCTATGCATTAATATAAAGACAGCGTAAGAAACGGACACTGGTTTGTGTTGTCAGGTAACAATACGAAAGCTGATAGTCTTGTAAAGGATGTTTTCAACCAACTGGCTGTGGTCTTCAGTTTCCTGTGTCTGCTGATGACGTGCAATGGAGCGAGCGTCGTCACTGCAAAGGTATACACACAGCTCATCCTGGTTACCCCTTAACTACCCTTAACGTAGCCTCAAGAAGAGATAGGATTTACCAATTTAATGTACTTACGTTCTATGCGGAGAGTTTTAAAGATATAACATTGAAACAAAAACCATAAATTCTTAAATAATTCTAAAAATAGTCTTACAATGTTACGAAATTATCTGTTAATCTTGATGTATTTTTTTTTGTAAACGTGTTTTTTCAATCATCTACAAAGTAGACTATTTGGTTTATTGGCTTGTAGGGATCTTCCTGTCAGGATGTAGGTTAAAAAAGTCCTTGGAAGCACATTATATCCATCTTGGATAGAATACGAGAAAAATACAGTTTTTATATGCAAGTCGATTCTTTCCAGGTTAGATAGTAAAGTGGGCGTGTATACTCTTCAGCGGAAGAGGGGAATTGTTTTCATCAACAGTTAAATAAAATACATCTCAGGGTGAGCTACTAATTTTCTTCCCTCTATTTTCTCTTTCATACATTGACGTCTAAGGTTATGGAACTTAGAGTGCTTAGGTTCGTCAAGCTAAGATGCAGCCCACTTCGTAAAATATCTTCAAACTCATAAAGTAGGCAACATCGTTAACATAACTAGAATGATCAAGAAAACAAAATCCCAATCAACCGTGCGCGGGTCATCCGGTTTGCACTTGTCCATTCGGGAGTTTATTTTCATTTTTCGGCTACGTGTGAACTAGCTTTCGAGAAAATTACGTAGCCCCAAAGGATCATTGTTGACCTTGTGTCTGTCAAACATCACGAACTATTTTTTATATATAAATAAACCTGTTTGTGGAGGTGGGATGTAAGAGAACGAGAATAAAAGTTCATACTTTTTAAAGTTTCTGATAAGAAAAAACCTTTTTGGTAAAAAAAAAACTACAGTATATGCGTTTAGTTTAATTTCCTACACATTATAATCTCAACAGGTCTTGAATATTTGTCATATGAGTCTTGGAGTGTGAATATAGGCCTACATTTTTTTTAAATTTCTACTAAAATGTTCACGATTCTCTTCTTTATTTATTGTGTCTCTAAACTGCCTTTATTTGTGCAACATCTTAGCTATGGGCTATCATTGAAAGACGTATCGTGTTCTTTTATTAGATTTTATACCTAATAACCAATATTCAAGATTACAATACATTATCTATATGAAAAATTAAAAACACAGCCCCTTTAACCATTGTCAGCAGTAGACGGCGTTCCCCTTTTAATTATTCAAGTAGTTTTGTGATTTTCTTGTTATAAATAGACATCCTTTATTGCACCTTCTTCTTTATATAAAATTAAAGTTTACAGCATAAAAACTTTGCAATAAATCAAAAGACAGAGAGCGCTAAGAAATGATTTGTTGGGGTTGGTTGTATTGGATGTACAATATACTCATACACCATCCCCGACCAAAAAATATGTGTATAATGTAAACCTAGTTCATTGGATTTTCTTTAAAGGTCAGCGCAGAATTTATTGAAACATTGCTGAGAAACTCGTGCTCAAAAAATAGTATACCTTGGAGAGAGGTAAGATTTACATTATTATTATTATTTATTATTATTTTTATTATTAAGGTTTATAACCTGACTCCTTAGCTCAGCTGGTAGCGTGTTTGTCTACTGAGCTAAGCGTCCCGGGTTAGATTCCCGGCATGACCGAAAAATGTATCATTGAGTAAATGTGGGTTTACCCTTTCACAGAGATGAATTAAGGGTCGGGGTCTGGATGTTGTGCTTGTACTAGTCTTAAGTTAGATTATAAGGCATTTGAAGCTACAACAGGTCTAGCAAGCCGGTACTGGAAAATATATGGCTTTATTAGGGGCCTACATTTTAATAACTGTATTTTAATTGTTTTGTCATGAACTAAGGAACCAACTACGCTAATATGCTAGGGATGAAGATGGTTGAATTAAGAGGAAGTGTATCCAAAGTTGAGTGGAGGGAGAATAAAAAACCATTTAGCGAAAAACACTCCTAGTAAACTCAACCGGAATTCAAATCCCGATCTTCCCGTCATCAGCAGTCCAGCCTATTGCGAGAGTGACGCCTTAGTCTACGGACATACACACAACGCTGGTAGCGTAGCTGAAAGTTTAGAGCAGAGCAGTCAGGAATACTTACTACGGACACACACAATGCTGGTAGCGTAGCTGAAAGCATGAGAGCAGAACAGTCAGGAATACTTACTATGGACACACACAACGCTAGTAGCGTAGCTAAAAGTTGAGAGCAGAACAATCAGGAACACTTACTATGGACGGACACAACGCTGGTAGCGTAGCTGAAAGCTGAGAGCAGAGCAGTCAGGAATACTTACTACGGACACACACAACGCTGGTAGCGTAGCTGAAAGTTGAGAACAGAACAGTCAGGAATACTTACTATGGACACACACAACGCTGATAGCGTAGCTGAAAGTTGAGAGCAGAAAAGTCAGGAATACTTACTATGGACACACACAACGCTGATAGCGTAGCTGAAAGTTGAGAGCAGAACAGTCAGGAACACTTACTATGGACGGACACAATGCTGGTAGCGTAGCTGAAAGCTGAGAGCAGAGAAGTCAGGAATACTTACTACGGACACACACAATGCTGGTAGCGTAGCTGAAAGCTGAGAGAAGAGCAGTCAGGAATACTTACTAGGACACACACAACGCTGGTTGCGTAGCTGAAAGCTGAGAGCAGAGAAGTCAGGAATACTTACTACGGACACACACAACGCTGGTTGCGTAGCTGAAAGCTGAGAGCAGAGCAGTCAGGAATACTTACTACGGACACACACAACGCTGATAGCGTAGCTGAAAGTGAGAGCAGAACAGTCAGGAATACTTACTATGGACACACACAACGCTGGTTGCGTAGCTGAAAGTTGAGAACAGAACAGTCAGGAATACTTACTACGGACACACACAATGCTGGTAGCGTAGCTGAAAGCTGAGAGCAGAGAAGTCAGGAATACTTACTACGGACACACACAATGCTGGTAGCGTAGCTGAAAGCTGAGAGCAGAGCAGTCAGGAATACTTACTATGGACACACACAACGCTGGTAGCGTAGCTGAAAGCTGAGAGCAGAGCAGTCAGGAATACTTACTATGGACACACACACAGAATATCAGAGTACGCAAAAATCTGTTCAGGCCCTGAACAGCCATGGAATGTCGAGCAGGGGTTTGATATTAACTGAGAATACAGTTTTAAAATTTCGTATTTTTTTAAACTCATTGCATAGAGAAGTCTGGAATTTATGAATTAAACAAACAACTAGAAGTTAATGGAAAATTTTTTCATTTATATTCAACGGCATTTTTTGAATATACGAGGATTTCAATAAATACTTTCGATGTTCTATTATCTTTATTCTTCTGTCAAAGAGGAATTCTGCTGTTTTTAACTTCAGAAATCAGTGTTTCACCATGCATTTAGGAAAAATCACTTTACTCGCATTAAATATAACTCGCAGAAATTATAAGGCCATCCGCCTCAACCAGTCTCAAAACGCAAAATGAATTGTCCGCTCTGCAACCAGCTTCGCTGTACGCGTCTGTCTCCTCTCTGCACAGCTGTCAGCTGCGCTCTCAGTTGAGGCCATCGTCATTGCTCTTTGTATGTTTGAATTGTAAGCTCTGTTCTGCTCTCCGCTTTCAGCTCCTCTACCAGTGTCGTGTGTGTCCGTGGCCTCAGCGCACACTATTCGGACACAGAAACGGGCTTATTTCCGTATGAATGTGATTACTCATTTCCCCCGGGGGAGGAGGGGGGAGGGAATGTTTACAAATGGCCACTTTGGTACATATAACCTGCTTCGGTGTCCACGTGGTCTAAGTTGTCGCTCTCGTGTTGGACTAGATTGCCGATTACAGGGAGATCGAGGATCGAATCCTGGTCAAATGTACTGAGGGTGGTTATTCCAAAATGGTTTTCCACTCTTCCTACACCCAAATACGGGTACACTTCACTTAAAATTAAATCTTCCTCATCCCTAGCTCATTAGCGTAATTAGTACATACGCGCAAAAACCAAACAGGTAGTAAGGCGTGATGCTAAAAAAAAAAGCTACACATACTAAAAAAATAATATTATTAATCGTACTCTAGCGCTTATTTGTCAACTTTACGGAACACAAAGATGCATTTTTGAATTGCATCTTGCTAGCCTACTGGGCTAACCACATTTAATTACATTGATTGGATAGGAGTAAATAAAGTAGAGTTCAGAGGAGTGTACCCGCATTTGCGTGGAGGAAGGTGAGGGAAACCATTTATAAAAATACACCCTCAGTATATCCGGGCAGGTTTCCACCCACGACTTCCCCATCACCGGGAAACTAGACTAGATGAACTCGACGCCTAGTCCACGTGCCCACCAATATGGGTGAGTACATACTGACCAAAAAATACAATCTCATTACTATTGAGTTTACAGGGAATATAATTTGGAAAATTTTTATTAAAAGGAGAGTTAAATTGAGAAAATATTAAGTGTTCAATTTCGCATCTAGGCTACACCAGTCGTAGTTCAGTAATGGAAAGACTAGCCAGTACTAACGTACCATTGCCCAGGGGTCGCCCGAATGTACTAATCGTACATCCTTTCCGTGAGAGGCTCTTTCCATGTCCCGATGAGATGAGATGATGGAATAGTAAGTATTAGAGTGTGAAACCAACTTAAATTAAGTTTAACTGACCAAACCCTGGTGACAATCTGGTTAATTCCCCTTTCGGGAAAAATGCCTGTGGTATCAGCAGGGAATCGAGCATACGACACTTAGGTTCGTAGCCAGGCGAACTGATCATTACACCACGGGGCTGGTTATTAGAAGGGGCGTGTAAAGGTAATGTTTTGGATACTAAGCAAAGTCCAAAATAAGGTTTTGATGGTGTCACATAGTTCTACTTTTGATTTTTACCATCCCTCACGGAAAAGAAAAAGACTTAAGAGAAATAAAACACACAATATTATTTTATGCTGATATAAAATCCTCATGGCGTTAGCCTGCAATCGAGCCATACTGCCCGAGCGGCCACCGTCTGTTGGCGAAGATAGCGTCAACATCTGTGGATAGAGTGTGCCAGGTGTTCAGCACAACAAGCCCTCCAGCCATTAATCTCCGTTTTCTAGATCGTATCCATTACTTTTTCATTCACTATGCTCCTCATTGTCCTTCACGAGACTTGAGTTGAACCCGTTCCAGACCCACTGGTTCACAGAGAATCTGGAAGCGCCAGGAATCGAACCCGGGACCTCTGGATCTGTAGCCAGGCACTCTGATCACTGGACCACAGAGGTGGTCTCTATGCCGACACGACTAAACTTATCTATGTTCAAGTTATAAATGTCGCTATTCGGCGTTTAAATACTGTTTAGTAGCTTTTCTACAAGGGATTATATGTTGAAATATGTCATATTTAGTGAGTTATCTCAAATATGTTCATAATATACCAACATTTTTTTCTTCCTTCGAAACGTTTCGTAAATGCGAAGGTTATTGATGGTGTAATTGTCGAAGCGAAGGAGATTTGACCTTCGATTTCGAATTTTGACATTTCAAAGCTTCACACAGCCGTAGAAATTAGATAAAAATTGTAATGATACTGTTTTGGGCCCCTCTCATTTATTCAAAAAGTTATTGATGAAATATGTTTTTCTTTAAAGAACTGTATGTAAATTTTCCTTATAATACTTCATCCATACATGACCAGGCGTTTTCAGAAGTAAATTCAATATAATACGTTTTAAAACTTTATTTATTTAAAAAACCTCCTTCGTTCTATTTGAAAATATGGTGATGATTGGCTGCCTTTTACCCAATAGGAAGCTAGCCTTCGCAACATCAGGTTACCAGGAGTTCTCCTATTAGTTGATTTTAGCACTGATGACAAGGGGTCCAAGAAGCAAGGGGTAGGTCATATATAAGGGGCTGGAGCAGCTTGTGCGTATAGCGGTATAGTAATCTCATAGTAATCTCCATGACAAGCGTATAGCTTTTAGCAATCTCAATCTCAATCTGTAGCCAGCTCTAGCATTAGCTCTGGCTCTCCGCATCAGTTCGTCAAACAAATAACAACTGTATCATTTTAATATCAATTTTATAATAGTGAAAGTGTAATTAACTAAATAAATCGTGTACAAACATTAATTTTTACTGATTTAAACAAAATTATATATAATCGGATCATCATATAGCCGTGTGGTAGCAAGTGCGCAGTAGGGCATGCATGGGTCCACATCATCATCATTATCATTATCATCATCATCATCATCATCATCATCATCATCATAAAACAGTATCACAATAAAATTAATGAGTGAAAATTAAATCCTTGATTAATTATTTAATTTTATAAGCAACAAGTTAGTTTATAATAAATTATTAAAGAAAAAAAAAGAGTGTACTAACTAAAAATATATTAATTATAATTTGAATATAAAAATTAGATATACATTATTATTTTTTATTTACAGAATGAAACATTTCTTAGGACCATAAGATCTCATCCACCTAAGATAAGTCTCGGTGGTTACGTTGATATAAACAGGCAATTTTGTATTAAGGTGAGATCAACATTTAAAAGGAACATGTTTTATAAATAAATAATTTTATGTTTTGACATTCTAACTGATTTGAAAAACAATGTTAGTTATTTGTCATACTTTTTACGTAAAATGCATTAATTATCCGATAGAGTAATCAATCAAATAGATATTTGCTTGATTGTAGACTAGCTGTTAGACCCGTTATTCCTACGTGTAAGCGGGTAAGCTGCATCAAAACTATATCAAAGTAAGACGTTCAACATCCGGCAACCAACTTTTTAAATTTCCTTCTTGTATAACCTTGAACTAACTATCGCAATCCCAAGGCAATTATTGCAATCAATGAATTAAAATGAATTAATTCTCTGAAAAAAAAAATTACCAATACCCAAACTGAGTGCGCAAACGAACGTAATGGTTGCCTAATCCCGATAAAGTTTTTTTTCTATTAGTTTAGGAACTTAAAGTCTACCCATACCCTCACTTGCCCACCTTTCATACATTTCTAGAACACCTAGTGTTAAATTCGACACTTTCCTATTTTACCGTTATCTTGGGTGACTTTTTTTTTTTTACTAATTTGCTAATTTTTTTTTCACACTGAAATGTAGATATTCCAATAACTTTGGAGGGATTTAAAGCTAGACTATCTACCTACACCCAACCCTTTTTGGTTCTCACTTTCAAATTTTCAAATTTTGAGATTTATTTGGTTATCTGATATGGTTCTCTTACGTGCCTGCAAGCTGAACATTTTCAACCACATTAAAAATAGTTGTATCAATTTCGAAATTTTATATTTTTCATTTTTCAATTATGAATTTTTTTTTAAAGTTTCAAATTTTCATTATTATTATTATTATTATTATTATTATTATTATTTATCATTTGGAGCTGTTGTCTTAACTCTTTGAAAGAATATGTATTTCTCGACACACTTATAAAGGTATTTTATAATAGTTTTTTTAAATTACTAGCTTTTCTTCAACATAGATCTTAATTTTAAAATCTAAAAAAAAACACGCACTTTTCTACTTATCAGCGAAATTTCTTTTTTCCACCAGATCGAAAGATGGTGATTTAGGTAAGTTTTGAAATCTACTCTAATTCTCCATTTCACTACAACCCCTCCCATTTTTAATATTAATAAAGTTCTGCTTTTAGAATGTTTTCTTCCATCATGTCAAATTTTAATTTTATTTTATCACACCGATAAGTGGTTGATAAATTTAGAATTTGGAAATTGCTGGCCCTGACCATTTCACGTAACCCAAATTATATTTTAAATGTTCAAAATCTTCTAGTTATTTGGGGTTTTCTCTCTAACTTTAATACAAAAATTTAGCTATAGAATACCGAGGAGTGTTATATACTCTTAGAAACTTTGAAGGGAATACCTTTCCATTTTATGGACTTTATTTTGAAATTTAAGAATGTTCAAACTTTCTTTGCAGTTTGGGGTAGTCCTTACACCTGCCTGAAAATTTTAAATCTTCTACAAACACTGATTAGTAGTTTATTCTTAAAGTTTTAGAAATTTCGAAATCTTCCCATTTCATCAGCCTCCACTTATAAAGAGAGAATATAAAGCTCTAATTTTGATATTTGGAGTCATATTTCTACATTTCTGGCAAATTTAACTTTATACGTGCACTAAAAGGCTTTTCCACTTTCATACCACCCCCTCCTCCCCGTCTCTGCATCTTCCAGAGTTTTATCATTTTGGAATTTAAAATTTTCAGACTTGCTTGTTTTGTAGACCCCAATAATCGCTAAAAATTCTTGCCAAATTTCAGTTTTATCCCACACAGAGAATAAGTTGTTTGTATTAGTTTAGAAAATTTGTCCTCCACTCGCCCCCTTTGCCATTTCTCCGATTCCCTCTTAGAAACTTTTATTTTTATTTAGTTATCTGGAAAAAGGGGGGGGGCCTTCTCTCTGATTGGCAAATTTAAATTGTACATCCCACCTAAAAGTGTTTTTTTCATATGTGCAGCCCCATCCCTTTTACCTTATTTCCTGGGTTCTCATTAATATTTTTGAAACTCTTCTTGCTATTTTAAGTGGTCCCTTTATATTCCTTACAAATTTCATTTTTATACCACACTGAATTTGTTTTTATTAACTTTGGAAAACCCCTTGAAGAGCACCCACCTCCTCTTCCTCCAATTGTCCAGCTAACACTTATATATTTCAAATTTTAAGACTTGTTTGATTATTTGGAAGGGTCCTACTATCTGCCTGCCAAATTTAAAATTTCTATTTCATCTAAAAAAAATTCTAATTAAAGCCTTCACCTTTATTTTACTTGATGTTTTATATTTTTTATATACCAGTGTTAAGCTAAAGTAGTTAACATATGGTTCTGAAATTTAATTTAACTATAAATTCATATGAGGTGTACAGAATGAAATATTTATAAGATGTTAAGGAAAAATAATTTTTAAAGTATGAGCAGTTTAAAAGTGGTAAAATTACATAATTTTAATCAAATAAAAATACAGTTCCTCATAGACCACGTTAATTTGATTATATCTCATTTTGTAGTACACGATGTCGTTATTTAGATATTTTTTTTAAACTTAGCTTTACTTGTTAATTTTATTAAATGTGTCTGAATTTACTATGGCAAAAATAAATTTGAAATTTATATTTCACGAAGTTTCTTGTTTTGACTGTAGCGATTGTAGAGAGAGCACAGACTAGCAGAACATAATATGCCCGGCTGAGGCCGAGGATCAAATAATCTCAACTAATGACACACCAGGTAAAGCGGACGCCAGCTTCCTTACCTGGTCGGTGTTGCTAGAATGAGCTGAGACATTGATACTTGCTATATTTTCCAAAATAACCCCACTACCCTCACCTATGTTATATACCCTGCCAAGATGTTATACACTCAAAAAATCTAAAAATTAAAATTGTCAAATGACTTTAAGGTGGTGCGAGTCTGTGTGTGTTGGAATGGGGAAGGGAAATTAGTGGGAAAGTTGGAACAAAGGGTGGGGAAGGGGATTGCAAGTGAAAGTTTAAACAGCCCTAACTTCGGTGGAAGATGTGGTCTATTAATTAATAAAGTGCTCTTTATTAAAAAAACATTTAGAGAGTAATTAAAATCAAAATGTATTTATTAAAATATCCAAAACATCGATAGCAACTGATGTAATTAATTATTGCGACCACAAATACTACGGCCAAGAGCTTAATTACAAACACAATTCCAAACATTGGCAGTTTTCCACTTAAATTAGAATATGATGAAAAATGTAAAACCATTCTGGTTGAAGATAAATTCAATAATTTTAAAATATCATTATTTTTAAATGAAATATGTTTTTTACATTCTAGTGACACAGTTATACAAATTTTACCTTGTTTGATACCTTTATGTATTCTTTTTTTAAATTCATTTAAACATAAAGGCACTAAACATTTATAAGTTTTTGTTTATTCAAACATTTTGATACCAAATCAAACTGAAATAAACCCTTATTTCTTTTTCAGGTTTTGTCTGCTATGTCGACATATATAATATTTTTTATTCAGCTTACTAAGGAAAAGTAAATAGTACATTTTACAAGTAATATAATTTTTTCACTATTTTATAATGATTTTGTAGAAATTTTATGTTTAGTGTAAAAAATATATAATTATATAAAACTAACAAATTTACGTAATTTAAATATGATATGCTACAAAACAGAATATGATTACTTAAATGGTTTCAATACGTATACACACACATGCACACATGCAAACACACACATGCACACATGCAAACACACACACACACACAGACAGAGTAAATCTGGCATTTTAATGATATATAGCTTTGAGTAAATGTTTATTTTAATTTTTTTATAGCATTAGCATAGTTATAAACTAGCACAATATTAAGATGTCATCAACATTATATTTGTATATACAGGTTTATCTATAAATACATGTAAACATTAAACTTAATTGAGCATTTAAATAAAATCTATATTAAGTGTATATTTTGTGTGTGTAATTTTTGGCACCGTGTCTTACTACCCTTTCGGGTTGTACATATATGTGCTAATTACGCTAATGTGTTTGGGATGAGGAAGGTTGTAGTTAGAATGCGTATACACGCATTTGCTTGGAAGTAGAGCGGAAAACCATGTAAGGAAAACTCCCCCCTTCTCAGTACGCCCAACAACCGGGATTAGAACCCCTATCTCCCCATCATCAGCAACCCAGTCTATTGCAAGAGTAGTGCCTTGCACCAGGTATGTGCAAACTTACTTACAGGAGCGCCAAATGAAATATATATATATATAATATATTTGGTGGGCCATAGACTTTTATTCATTAATTTTTCTTCAAAATACATAAAAAAATTAAAAACACACACAATACACTGACATAAGTTCAAATGAATGGAAAATGTATAACAATAATAAATAAATTAGTAGCTAGCTATGTTTTTAAGTTCGTTCATAAGATTTATACGATGGTGTGTGAGATGAATTAAACTGTGATGAGTTTATTTTCAAGAGAGAAGACAGATGCTCATCAGTAAGTCAATTTATAGGATCACTTTTCCTAAGATTCATGGTTGATAACACTTGTTAGCATGAATATGATGTTGCAAAACACTCCCATATATTTTTGGGCATGATTTACCAAGTTTGGTAATGTTGACTCTGGTATGATTCTATAACAACACGTTTTGTTGTGTTTATAAAAAAAAGCCTGCTTCATTACGACACATATTTAAATTATTTATCCCACTGGCCCGAGGGCCGTAGTTTGCTCATCCCTGCCTTAAACCATGCGGCCACCGAAGCGGCTATCAGACTTACTATTATTTACAAATATTTTATAATTAATAAAACAATGGTATATAACATGTCCTCTTGAGTTCTTTTTCGTACCTCTGGAGGAACGCGTACTCCAGTTTGGTGGGGGGGGGGGGAGAGGAAAGGCTCATGGGAACAGATCTTTTATAAAAATCACTGACACCTAACGAAGTAAGCTTTCAAGTCAACCGAGGCATTTCCTTGTGTTAAGTTTTCAAGTGAACGACCGCATGTAGCCTAAGGAATTTACAAGTAATTTTACTGCTGCACTTTCGAGTCGTTCAATTAAAACACACTTTCAACTATCTAGTAGGGCGTCATATTGGTAAATAATGTCTAGATCCACGTAAAAATTGTTTACGTGGTTTTAATTCCTTATCTGGAACCCTTTTTTTTTAAGTATCATTCTTTAAAAAAATAAAACATATACATTTTAGATGAAAGAACAAATTTATTTTCTACGCAAAAAAAATTATCTGGCCATTTCTTTGGTAATTTGAAAGCCAAGCTATAAATGCGTAAACATTTGTTTTAGAAATAATTTAGATAAAGAGGTTTAAACATAGCCCTTTTTTATTTAAGGGTTTTGAAAAAAAAAGCAGTAGATTTTCACAAATACAGTAGGCTATATTTGTGTTCATTACTACTTTTTAACTACCGCAGCCTATAATATCACTATCTCGTATATAACTATGGCAACATGAAATTTTGTCTTTAAATTAATTAAAACAAAGCAAGTGCCAAATCAACATAATGGTGATTGTACGTCATTTTCAAATCACATTAAAAAAAATGAAGAAAATTTATTTTTAATCCAAACTCAATTATCTACAAACAAAAGTTAATATAACCACATAACTAAGCTATGATCTAGTTAAAACATTATTTTCCATACTATCTTGTGGAACATAAATCCACTTTAAGTTTTAATTCGGGAGCAAAAAAAATATTACAACTACTTAATTTTTTGAACATCAATTATTTATTAAAATTCTAGCAAAGTAGCAACAACACTTGAATACAGATTATAATGCGATGAAAAATATATATATATATATATATATATTCCAAAAAACTTTACTTTGAAAACACATGTTTTTTTATGAATAAATTTTATAGGAGAATTTACTTTATTTTCACACAAAAATACATATAATATTAAAACTTTCTTGCTCAAGGATATACATTCCATCACATGGTGCACATAATACCTACCATAGTATAATAATCACACTATACCGACCTTGGTGTGCTGATCACACTATAATCACACTATACCAACCTTGATATGGTGATCACACTATAATCGGCCCCGTGTCAGTGTACCTGGCTACGAACCTAGGCCCGGCACAGATTTATCTGATTGCCAAACCCTTCCATCACCTCTGACAAGGCGTGTATTAATCACAACTTGTGAATGTGTGGACTGCCAGGCCTCCACCGTGGTTCGGATCCCACGTTAAACTGTAGGTCCTCTATTTCAGCTCACAATCACCCTACCATCACACATCAGCGTAAGTGCGTTTAACTCGAACGGGTAGTAAGACGCGGTGCTAGTAATAGTAATAATAATATAATAATAATAATAATAATAATAATAATAATAATAATAATAATAATAATAATAATACGAACCTAGGGGTCCTGAGTTCGATATCTTTGGATTTTTTTTTCTCTACGTAAGGGGAATCATCCCAACAATCAGCAGGGTCTTCCATTCCTGGCTGATACACCCTGGTGACCGTTAGGGTAATTCGCCTTTCAAAAAAGAAACCAAAGATACCAGCCGGGAATCAAAGCCGGGGCCCCTACGCTCATAACTATGTGCATTGACCACTCCACCACGGGGCCGGTTTACTATATTATGATAATTCCACTATACCTACCATAATATAATAATCAGACTATAAGTACCAAAGTATGTTAATCACACTACCTACCATAGTATAATTATCACACTACACAACAAAATTAAGACTAGGCCTGGCAACCAAATCCGTAATGAGACATCAAATATATTTTCAGTAGCTTGAAGGGGGGTAATAATAATATTTAATCTAGATCAAATATAACGTTTAAAAAAATAAAGCTACATCTTTTATTACTTCCTGGGATAAAACTTTCTACTGTTGGGCAGCGTGTGCTTTTTATTATTTGAGTGGTGGAGTATATAAACTTAGCAGAGCTGTGCATAGAGATCACAACAGGATCAGCTGCGAGAACTTTAAGAAGAATCCAGCGAACACAATCAAAATGGATAAAGGACAGGTAAATAATTATTATCTTAATATATATAATTCTTCTGTACGTGTGTATGTCAATGAACTCCTCCTAAACGCCTGGACCGATTTTGATGAAATTTTGTGTGTGTGTTTGAGTGGGTTTAGATTCACAATTGGACCCTGTAGGTGGCGCTGCAATCGGGTTCTAGGATATATTTTTTATTTTTTAGGGAATATTTTTGGGGGAATTTTTTTTTTAGATTTTTTTCATATCAGAACATATAACCTCAAAATTTCAACTCCCCTCCCCCCCCCCAACCCAATATTTACATTAATGGATATAAAATTAATAATTGACCATTAAAAAAATTAATAAGTTCATTAATAATTGACCCGTTAAAACCTTCTGAAAAGTTCATGAATAATTGAACTTCTGAGAATAATTCATAGTTATGTTTGTTTTTCGATACAGCTGATATTTGTGGAGTTGTGGGCGAAATGCCAAAAATGAAAAGATGTTTTATTTTGTATGTTGTCTTGACAAACATTGAATTTGTAATATTTGTGTTACTCACTAATTGGAGTCCATTATGAATGTGTAATTGTGATGATCACATAGTATTTGTTTTATTATTGAAATCAATTATGCCAACCAAACGAAAAGCCAACGTTCGGGCAAGACAACGTCTGTCGGGTCCACTAATATTTATATAAATAAAATAAAGAGTTTGTTTGTATGTCATGATCATTACGCGAAATCTACTGCATACAGAGGTCTGAAATTAAAAAATTAGTAGTCACTGTGCACAAACATGTGCACCTAGAAGTTGGAATTTAGATTTTTCTTATTAGATTTTTTTTGATTTGCTAAAAACTGGATAGGAAGAAATAATATAAAGACTTTTTTTCTGTCTTTTTGAAGCAAAAATAAGTCTTTCCCGTCCAGGTCTACTGGGTATATTAATTTAGTCAAATGTTATCAATGTTTACACAAAAAATAATAATATAAAAATGAATACGTACATTCAGATTTTCATATTTAGGGCTTTTTAGAAAAATACCTAATTTTTGTGCCCAACAATGATAAAAGTTTACTATATTACTAGATGAAATGATAAAATTAGACGTTTAAAATAATAATTTAAAAAATCATTCAATGGATCGTGATTGATTTATTAGAAAGACAAATTTTATTCCGAACGTATTTGCAGGTATTTGTTATTCTTATGGCTGTAATATCTGCCGTGAATACATATCCAGGCCTACATGAACACCAAGAACATCACATATCAGAGGAACATCACATTCCAGAGGAACATCACATTCCAGAAGAACATCACATTCCAGAAGAACATCACATATCAGAAGAACATGTTGACCATCATGTAAGTAAATCAATATTCGGGGATGGATCGAACATAATCGAGAATAGTGCTAGGATCATGATCAACTTAACGTTCACGTAACGTAACGTTCACTGTAACGTAAATAATCACAGTGTGTGATCAGGATTCACGTAACGTAACATTAAAAACCCAAGCAAAATGCAGGCAAGTAGTTTGGACTGTTTGAAAACTAATATTGTTCATTAAAATGAAACCCAAGTATTTAGTGCTGATTAGGCTGATTACTTGCATTAGAAGCTTACTGGATTTACAAAATAAAGTGTAACAAAAAGGCTACGACGTTTTAGTGTTCACGAGACACGAACAAACGAATTAAATCCAAGAACTCGTTGGTATACTATAGACAAATGAAATACTCCATTCATGGTAGGAGTTACTCTCTGAAAGGTCTTTTTTCCTACCAAAATCCTACTATATAATAGCTTTATGGTAGGGAAAAAGGCCTTTCAGAAAACAATTCCTAAGCTAAACAGACTTTAAATAGCCGTGTTGGCGTAGCTCGCAGTACAATTGGCTAGCTATAACACATTGACGTGGTACCCTTCACTTCACGTTCAAGTAACGTGAATTTCTCCCCTGAACAACTCTTAAGTGAATTGAACGTTAAGTTAACGGCATCGTGATGGCTTCAATTTTAAAAACCACGAGTAGAGCCGTTACGTTACGTCCACGTTAAGTGAATGCCCCGTAAACGTTAAGTTAATCACGATTCTGGTATAAATCAATACTTGAGGATAGATGGTCTTGCGTTCTTAAAGCCACCTTCAAACAAAGTAATCAAACGAACGGCGACAACGATAAATATGCGATAGTTATTTTCCCTCGCGTCATACTAAGTGTAGATTATTTAATTAATCATCGTTATTAATCCCTTTAACTTCCGCTGTGGAGCACAGTGCCGTAACAAAGATTCGCTACTCCAACTATTTCTGGTTGCACTTTCCTTGATAGGTTAATTGCAGGTGTAATGGGCTATCAGTCTACCCACCCAATGAATTTCTATGAGTGAGTGAGACAGAGCTTATAAATATTGCCAGAAAATTACTTTCACATACCTTTAAAGGGATCTTTTTACGTGCCACAACTGAGCCGGGACCGCGACGGCTTTGCTTCCCCTCCGAAGGAAGTTAGCCACAAATATAAAGGCACACTAAATATTAATTATAAATCAGCAACAGTTAAGATTTATTAACATCTCTAAAATCAGCAGTGATAGACTTAGAGGATTATTATATCAAAGTTAACAAATTTTTATTAGTGAAGCCACAATCTATATCTTATCTTAATATATATAATTCTTCTGTACGTGTGTATGTCACTGAACTCCTCCTCAACGGCTGGACAGATTTTGATGAAATTTTTTGTGTGTATTTGAGTGGGTCCGTGCATGGTTTAGATTCACAATTGGATCCAGTAGGTGGCGCTGCAATCGGGTTCTAGGAATTTATTTTTATTTTTTAGGGATTCTTTTGGGGGAGGGGATTTTTTTGGGGTGGAATTTTTTTTAGATTTTTTGCATATCAGAACATGTAACCTCAAAATTTCACCCCCCCCCCACCACCACCACCCAATATTTATAATAATTACTATAATATCAATAATTGACCGTTAAAACCTTCTGAAATTTGTAAGCAGGCTTCGCAATTTTTTTCAATACAGCTGATATTTGTGAAGTTGTGGGCGAAATGCCAAAAATGAAAATATGTTTTATTTTGTGTGTTGTCTTAACAAACACTGAATTTGTAATATTTGTGTTATTCACTAATTGGAGTTCATTGTGAATTTGTAATTGTGATGATCACATAGTATTTGTTTTATTATCGAAATAAATTATGCCACCCAAACGAAAAGCCAACGTTCGGGCAGGACAACGTCTGTCGGGTCCGCTAGTATACATATATATATTTAATTTACGTCAGTCGGTGAATGTATGGACGATATTAAGATTGGAGTGTAAGGAACTCGAGAGAAGTGTTTTTACAGTTTTTATGTAAAAACCTTTTTTTTTGGTCAAAATAAATCAAATAATTCTCCAGTAGAAACATAAAGTTTAATTTTTTTTTTTTTGTTAATAGTGATATCAACCGTTCTTAAAAATCTGTCAATGGTGTCCTGGAATTTAATGGCAACTTTTCCTCTTCATTTAAAAAGTTTCTCATCTGATTCCGCTATGTTCATGACAGCAACTGTTCATGTCACTATGTGAAGAAAATTAAACTCTTTATGTTTCTACTGGAGCGATATTTTATTTTTAGGCGTATAACCCGAACGGGTACTAAGACGCGGTGCTAAGAAAAATAATATATATTTTATTTATTTTTATCAAAACAATTTATTGCTATAAAAAACTACAAATACAACCCCCTTAACTCGCGTTCCCTAAACTCCCATCTTAAGACATGTCAAACAAAAGTGAGTCTTTCTCTTTTTCGAAAAAATAAAATAAATTATTATTATTATATTATTATTATTATTATTATTATTATTATTATTATTACGGCGTCTTACTACCCGTTCGGGTTATACGCATTTACGTTAATGTGTAATAGTAGGGTGGTGGTAAAATGAAATGGAGGACCTACAGTTTAACGTGGGATCCGAGCCACGGTGGAGGCCTGGCATTCCACATATTCACAACTTGTGATTAATACACGTATCGTCAGAGGTGAAGGAAGGGTTTGAAAATCAGATAAATCTGTGCCGGAACCGAGGATTGATCCCCGGAACCCCAGCACGCAAGTCTGACGCCTTACCCCTAAAACACCAGGTCACCCCAAAATATATTAATAAGTGTTGATCTTATCACACACCCTATGACCTATACAAGCAATAAAGTTGACTTTGGCGATGTATTCTGACCACCTCTGTGGTCTAGTGGTCAGAGTTCCTGGCTACAGAACCAGAGGTCCCGAGTTGGATCCTCAGTGGTTCCAGATTTTTCTGTGGAGCAGTGGGTCTGGAACGGGGTTAACTTCACCTCGTAAGTACAAATGAGGAGTTACTTGAGCGAAAAAGTAGTGGATCCGGTCTAGTAAGCCGAGATTAACGACCGGAAGGTTCGTTGTACTCACCAAATGACACCCTATATCTGCAAAAGTGTGCACTATCATCGCCAACAGACGGTGGCTGCGCGGTTGGTATGGCTCGATTGTGGTCTGATTCAAAAGAGTTTTTTAATGTGATTTATTTGCCTGGGACTGACTTGTAAATTTTTTAAATGCAATACAATTTTCACTGGAAGGACATTAATAGCGACAGCTAGAAAAGTTACTAGATCTACTTTCACGTATTCATACGTCAAATCATCTGATCTGAAGCTGGCAAATTTGATAGATATTCTTAATACTTAAAAATCAACACTAATACAATATCGTAAACTATCATAAATTTTGGCTGCAAAATTAAAAATGTGTTTATTTTCTAAAAACCCCTCCCTACAGTAATTGGGTCGTAACCTGAAAGCTAGCAATCTTACCTTTTATCTTTCCACTATGACCTAGCTTAACATTCAATCCGTCAAGATAAGCCTACCCTTTCAGGTTGACGGGAATGTACCTGTCCAGTTTTTGGAGTCGTTGAAGAGAGGTCCCATATGCCAAAACATTTTTTTAAATATAATTTCCA
This sequence comes from Timema podura, assembly GCA_033556935.1. Taxonomy (NCBI): domain Eukaryota; kingdom Metazoa; phylum Arthropoda; class Insecta; order Phasmatodea; family Timematidae; genus Timema; species Timema podura. The sequence continues at coordinate 24,157,043 of JAVRXN010000007.1, read as the reverse complement.
GGCGCACCCCAAGTACAATTTCCACTACAGCGTGCACGACCACCACACGGGTGACGTCAAGAACCAATGGGAGTTCCGTGACGGTGACATAGTCAAGGGTTCCTATAGCCTGGTGGAGCCTGACGGAACTACCAGGACCGTGGACTACAGCTCCGACAAACACACCGGGTTCAATGCAGAGGTCAAGAAGTCCGGACACGCCGCACATGAAATGTCTCACCACGAATTTGGCGGGAACTGAACAAGGTTGAGATGAAATACTGTCCACGTGGGGGTGTACAATAATTATTATTACAGTAAAGCTTGATCCACGCGTTCACCGATAATTGAGGGCAGAATTTGCTTGAGTGTCGCAGCAATTCACACGTTAGCAGACACGTTTGTTGACCCCGTGATGCACAATCTAGAAACAGCTGATTTCTGACCTATTTTATTTTTAGTGGATAAACAGATCTTTAGGGGTTAGTATCACTATGAATGTTTTCAAATTATTGTGTCATGTCGTGAAAAAAAATCAAAACAAAACAAGAAAGACTCACGCTCTTTCTATTTTAAAACTTATTTCGAATCATTTCACGACATCAGATGTAGCTGTCTGTTTGGATCTCGTTTTATAGGCGCATGCGTACTGATTTCTCCGGTTGGTGTTTTCATTTTATTAGGCCTCTCAAATTGTTATTGTCACGCAAGAAAAAGTTGCGCTGGGCGGAAAACAACGATGAGGCTGAAATATTATGATTGGCTTAGAGCTACCACGTGATTACGTTTCTCCCCTTGTATTTCGGTGAACGTGTGAATCCACAGTAGGTCCTCATCTTTTACGGTTAATTCGTTTGTATTTCCATAAAAGTTGAAAAACCGTGGAAGTCAAGTGGTGATTAAATACGATATATTTTTGACTTGGGTTGATTTTGTTGTTTACAATAAGTACTACGTAGGTTCACGAACAAGACAGAGCTTTCCTATAGGTGTAAAGAAATAAAATGGCGATGCTGTGCTTCATCTTACCAGGAATTCCATTTATTATGTTTAAAGCGGCACTTGATAGATGGCGGTGGTAGTCGTAAGTCGAAGTACCTCAACCGCGTAGATCTAATCCGTGTAAGTCAAGGATATTAGGGGCATTTTACTCATTAACTTAATTTGATATTGTTGTTTCAAAACTTTATATAATAAAATATGAAATAAAACGAATTTCTTTACTAATAATTTATGAAAATTACTTTAATTTGTATACTTAGTTTTTGTGATCATTCTTGATGTTATCTTAAACTATTAATACACTGTACTATTTTAATAGTAGTAAGGCTGTAATATTTAGCTATATTTAGCTCTCAAATATGATATAATTTATTTTGTTTAGAAATACACCCCATTTATAAATCGCCGTTTTCTGTTCATGAACACGTTCTAGTTTATTGATATACATTAATGTTTCATGAATGTTAGTCTTGATTTCGTGAAGTATTGTACATAAGCTTGAATAGGGATAATAATTAATATTTTTTAGTCTAATGTTGTTTGGTTTAAGGGATTCCATGTTTTACTGAAGAGTGATATAATTATAAATGAAGTGTTATTAATTTTAAAATAAAATGTAAAATATATTACAGAAAAATTGGTATAATTTACTGATTCTTATGGATTAATGTCATTAAAAAAGTTATTCTACTTGTTTCTTTCTACCTATACTCAATTGTAATTGGTTTGTTCTCTTGTAGTAATTATAATCTCTTGACCATTTAGAGTAATTTTGATCTGGATATTCCTGAGACGTGAGAATGTTAGAAAAGCCAAATCATAGCTTCTTATTTACAAAAAAATTCGCCCCCACATTTTGTGGTGTTTTTATGTTCACTAGTTCTAAACTTTAGTTCAGATGATATCGCGCCTGTCTACTGAGTCCTGGGTTAGATTCCCGGTATGACTAATTTAAAAAGAATCATCGATAAAACTTGGGTTTCTCCTTTTAAAAGTAATGAATTTAAGGAGTTTTGGGGCCGCTGTGTGTTGTATCAGTTTTAGAATTAAGTTAGTTTTTTAAATCGTATGTTGATATAATCATTTGGTTCAGAAAGTGCACGTCAAGTACAAATAGGCGATAAGGGGGGCTCCAGAACCTTATTAACTTGTGAAAAAAGATGTTTCTTTTCAATGGCTCCAGCCACAGCTAGATTTTTGTTAATGTTGATTTTTCAGAAACTTTTTTTTTTTCAAAAATTGTCTATTGAAACTTATAATTAGCTCAGAACTATATTCAGATGCTCTACAATTCCCTTCCACAAGGTCAAATTCCTGAAAGTATCTCTCAAGGAGGGGGCGGGGCCACACCTTCGGCAGATGGGACTCCAATCCGTTACCCATTTGAAAAACCCACATGGACGACTTTGACGTAAACTATCCTACCTAATAAAATAAATTATCTTAATTACTAGTTAAATTTTTGCTAAAAAAAGTCATAAGTTTGAATGTTTTTCTTGAAATTCTTTTGGTCCCTTAAAAAAATGCTTCTAGTGCTTCTAACGTAAAATCATGATAGACTAAATATATTCCCCTTACACGAATGTGATGAAAAGAGAAACACGCGAGCTTATCATGCTACTAAATACACCTAACAAAATTTTGTTGACAGTGAATGTAAAAAAGAAAGCGTTTTTATTTTTGTTGCTAATAACTTGGAAGACTGGATTGTTTGGTCAAATAAGTAGTGAAAAACAAAGCTTACAGTTATATTTTTATCATCGTGTATTACTACATGTTCAGGTTGTATACATATTTAGAGGAGATGCAGGTATTATGGAATAGTCGGGCAATACGGAGTACCATTGTTTCTCGTATGTTAAGTGTCACAATCTATCGTTAACTATTTCAACTATTACAGAAAACAATTTCGAACAGCTTGTGACGCCCTCACTTCGACAGATCAACTGGTGATTTTTTTTTAAAGACGATTGCTTGTTTTGGCAGTCACAAAAACTTTTGCAGGCTAGTGTTTATCATGCTATATTTCTTTACTCTACTGTTCTTATTAATTCTAATCAAGTCGTTAGGTTAAGGCTCACTCATGCTTATATTTGGGTTAAAACATTATTTTATTGTAATTTTATTATAACCTAACAAAAAATATGGTTTTCCAAAATGCCCACACATTTTTCAAGTATTTGGCTAGTGATTTATTTTGTGAACGTACGCTTAAATATTTTTCCTAACACCCAAGAAATCTATTAAGGGAACAATGTAACCTGATGCAATATTTTAGTCTATTATATTTTAACAATTCATTATTAATACGGATTTATTAATTAGTTATTTTTTATTATAATGTATTATTTCAATGATTCATTACTATTACTATTTTATTGTTTTACACATAATATTTGCATTTTTTTTACACTTTCTGATGAAACATTTGTTAGTTTTAGTAAATATAATTAATTCTTTATATAAAATGTTTAGTATTCCATATTGCCCTCCCTATTCCATACTGCCCTCATTTGTTCCACATCTCTTTTAAGTGCTCCTGCAGGACATTAAAAGTTATTAATTTTGCTTTAAAAAATAAAAATAGTTAAACACATATTAATTATAAGTTTAATATGGAATTCAATAACAAAATGTGAAAATACAATTTTATATTATTGAAAAAGTAAATGGTATTTCATATTACCCGCACTCTAATGAGATAGTGATGAGGAAGAAAGCAAGTTACAGTTAATGTACCCTCATTTGCTTGTAGGAAGAGGGGGAAACCATTTGGGAAAAAAACACCCTCAAAAGACCCAACAGGGCTTAAAACCCCGATCTCCTCATTAGCAGGCCAGTCTAACACAAGTGTGACACCTTAGACCATTTGGCCATTGAAATGGGTAAACTTATAGTTAAATATCATTACAGTTTTTTTTAAATCACATATATTCTGAGATTTTATCCGTCCAGTTCAGCTTCCGACCAGTCCGTCACCTTTTCTCAGTTGGCAGCGAGTATGCCTACTAAATCAAAGGTCCAAGGTTCAATTCCCGACATGGCTGAAAAATTGATCATTGCTGAAATTGGGAGCGTCTGGGGATAGGGGAGGGGTTGTTGTGTCTGTTTTAGATTTAAGTTAGTTTATAAGTCGTATAATCAGTTGGTTAAAAAAGTGCCCAGTGCACGTTAAATACCTCGAGAAAATAAAAAGCTTCCATCTGAATATTTCTTTCCCACAACGTTTTATTACCCTTCAGAGCATTATTTTAACATTGCGTCTTACTACCCGTTCCGGTTATACGCTTATATACTAGTTACGCTAATGGCTTTAGGGATTATTAAGGTTATATCTAAAGGAAGTGTTCCAGCATTGGAGTGGGGGGAGAGAATGGAAAACCATGTTGTAAAAACCATCCTCAGTACACCTGACCGAGATTCGAGCCTCGATCCCCGTCATCGGCAGTCTAGTCTACTGCTAGAGTAGCGCGCTAGACCCCGCGGCCACCGAAGCGGGTGTCTGGGAATTTAATCACACTAATTGAGTAGGGATGAGTAGGGTAGAGTGTAGAGGAAACGTGTCTGCATTTTTGGGGAGGGAAAATCTAAACCCTTAAGTAAAAAAACTCTCATTGCACCCAAATGGGATTCGAGCCCCAACCTTACCGTAACCAGCATAAAATACTTAAATGAGCTTGACATTTAGACTGCGTGACCACCGGCTCGGGTTACCTATACCTTGAGTTTCTTAGGAATGGACATCTGGGGCAACTTTTAGATCATACAAACATATTTTTTACGGTCAGTATTGATTATATTTTACTATAATATTGATATTATTTTGTTGTGATTGATAATATCTATCTGACGGGACAGCTGATATTCACATGGTTGTATGTATAAATATGTGAAAGTAGATCTAGTAAATTTTTTTACACGTCAGATGTATCTACTCTTAAGAATATTAGGGTGTAACTATTACCACACAAATCTTCCATTGTTCCCTCATTTATATAAATTTTAAATTATTTAGCTTATTTTTCAAATAAATAAGCTCCACAAAAATATATTGCAATAATAACTATAATCACCGAAGTTTGAGAAAAGCAGATCAATTACTGATATAAAATGGGTTGACCACAATTTTGTTCTAATCAACGGAATCAATTCTCAACCTATTAATTACTACGTGACTGCCGTAAGTTGATCGTTTGTCTATGATATAATTTTTGTTTCATGATAGTTTTAAAATATTATTTTTGGAGGTCGGAGCTACTATTTAAATATACACTTAATACAGTCAAATCTCGATGGCTAGATTACGACGAAACGAGAATTCAAGAGATTATTAAGAGTGGTAAATAATGTAAGCTTACACGGCAGTTAAAACTATCCCAAACTCAAAAATAGAACACACTTGATTAGTGTTTCAAATGATAATAATACGTAAATTTGAATATATTTACGAAACCATTTAGGTTTTATGTGCTTCACAAATATATATTGAGAACATTTAAATTTATAAATTAAAGTCTTTTAATTTTTCAACTTATTACTTTTAATTTTAGTTTTTAATAGTTTGAGGGTGGCCTGGTTCCACTTTCAACTTAAACTATCAATACGTACTCTGTTAAATAAAGCTAATTCATCTATTTTTTGTATTTATCAGTGAAGCGGCGTGGCCGTATCTAGGTAGTGTAAGCAACCTTCCCTAGATGTCAGGCGTCTCGACTTGCCCCCGCGCTTCACAGACCACGTGACTGTTCGAGGCGGGAGTTGGCAGAGTTTGACTAACATCGACTCGCTGCTTAGACCGGTACTTGCGGCGCGTTGGTCCGGGAGGGTCGCGAGTCAAACCCTCCTTTCGGGAAACTATTTAACGCTTTTACTAATTCTTGAAGTATGTACTGAAGACTGCGTGATATCTTTTAGGGTGAAACAATAACTAAGTGAGCTTTTAAATGGAGTGTTATTTGAAGAATTTATCAATGAACATGTGCTGCTCAGTGTTAATTGTTGTTTGATAAGGAACCTTCGAAATTCAAATTGGTTATTGAAACTTTAATTATTTCCTGTAATAATACTAGTTTAACACTAGCTGTATAGCAACCATTCAATTCATAACCAATAAATACATTGTTAATTTCCTGACAATGTGTTATTTAAATAGGAGTGATTTTATACAGAAGAACTATTTAAAAATAGACATCAACGGTAGAATAAGCACGAAACTCACTTACATATTACATTGTTGTGCTAGTATTGTGTTATAAGTTTGTTCCACGCAATCTGTCGCCCATCTCAGCATCTCCATATTCGATACGCAAGATCCCATCTCTGCTTGGCCTTCAACTTCACGCAAGAGGTCGTTTCTTTTGCTGAGGTAACAGGTATCCCCCTCTCCCCCCCCCCGGCAATCAGGAAAAATTATCATTTATTTACTTTTTTGTTCGGTGTGTTTTGTGAGCTGCAGATATGTCTGTTATATTATCTTTGTAAAGGACTACGAAAAAAAAGAGGGAGACAGCAAAGCAACAACGGCGTGGCTATTTCGGTTTATGTCGGACTGACGAAGCTCTGAGAAGAATAAAAAAAAAAAGAAGGGAAAGGATAGGAGGGGTGAGAAGAGGCAGCGTTGCCAGATTTAACCAAGCGAGAGTGCAAGTGGAAAACAAGCCGGTACTTTTTTTTATTTATTGTTGAAATCGCGCATGTTCGACCTCTTTGTGGCTACTGCACTCCTTATGACACGTCATCTTGGAGGGAGTTCTACGAAGTTACCGTCGTACGAGTCATATAGCGATGACGCCTTCACGTCGTGAGGTCACAATCCAAGCGGTGGTGTGTAAGACTGTCCGACCTACCGGTGTGTCGTAGGTACGTCGAGTCATGGGTGACGGATATCTCGACGCAAGTCTGTGCGAATGAACGATACACTCGGAGTGTGTATCTTGAAGTGTGTGTGTGTGTGTGCGGTGTTTGATCTCGTGTGAAGTGGAGAGCAGCCATGCCGTCGAAGAAGCAATATAACCTGGTTCAGAACGACGACTATGACACCAGGATACCTCTCCACCCGGACGAAGCATTCCAACACGGGATTCCGTTCCAAGCCAAGGTAGGTGATGATGTCAGGCGGCACCTGTTGAATGCGTCTGCCGGGTAAAGAACGTTTACGCTTCATTTTGAGAAAATCTGACGATTATTTTAATAATTACACTAGAAACAAAAAATAAAAGTCAGATATTAAAATATTTTGTTTCGTTTCTTAAATAACTAATTAAAATAACTCTCTCTGGATACACATATGACAACTTTGCATAGAAATTACTAGTACCTCAAAATATATACATATCAGCCCGCAATCAAACTACACCGACCGAGTGGCCGCCGTCTGTTGCCGATGATAGTTCCGACTTCTGAGGATAGAGGGTGTCATGTGGTCAGCACAATGAACCCTACGACCCTTAATCACGTTTTTCTAGACCATAGCCGTTACTTTTACATTCAAGTAGTTGCTTATTTGTTCTCACGGGGCTGAATTGAACCCCTTTCCAGACCCCACTTCGTCACAGTCAAATCTGGAAGCGCCGGGAATCGAACCCGGGGCCTCCGGATCTGTAGCCAGGAACCTTGACCATTAGACCACAGAAGTGGTCTTGGGTTAGGTTAAGCTTGGTTGATTAATTTTTTATTATAAACATATAAAATATTACTTTTATCAAATTATAATTCTTTATCAGATTCACGGCCTTTTGACCTTCTTACCAAAAGATACACACAAAAAACTTTGCATAGAAATAACTAGTCCCTAAACGTATTAATTCATTCAAAATTTAATTTTAATGGACTTGGAAGGGTGATTATTTTATTTTACTATAAACACATACAAGATAATTTTTATCTAATTATTTTGATTAAATACAATAGATGTTTTAGTGTGTTGGCAATTTTTAAGTTGGCAATTCTGTGTACTAGCTATTGTTTCAACACGTAGTTAATAATTGAGCTTATAAAAGAGGGTTAAATAAAGCCATCCATGTGTGAGAGTTTGATTAATGTTAATTCACTAAATGATCAAGAATCTGTGTTGGGTGAAGCCAATAAAGAAATATCCCATTTGCAATATTTGAGTTTGCTACGAAATAAAACAAGATGTTCAAGACATGGTTGCTGTTTTTTTTTATTCCGTCTCGGGATATCCTGTGAAATATTTGAGTTGAGCAAATATTTTCTAAATTATTAATTAAATAGTCTTAGTAGATACGGACGGCTAAAATTTTTTGTTGTCTTGATATTAATTTTAAAAGTTTTTAAACGAAATAAATAATTATTTCCACCCCTTTGAAAAAAAAAGTAAGCGTAAACGTTCTAAACGCCTTACCGGTATATACTGTAAAATATATAAACGTCCTTACAAACTTTACATGCAATTTTTTTTTTTTTGCACCGCGGCCTACTATCTCAGGTTATCTGTGTATTTAGGCCTACGCTAAATGAGTTAGAAATAAGGAATCTAGAATTTGAAGGAAATGCACCTTCAGATTTCGTGGAGGAAGAATGGAAAACCAATTAGGAAAACTCCAACCTAAGCACATCCGGCTGAATCCTAGAACTGATATCCCCGTCACTCCTGTATATTGAGTGAGTGACCCCTTAAAACCAGCGATGTTTAACCTCGAACAACTCAAGGCGCATTGAACAGGGCAGTAAAATTCCCAAGACACACCATCAGTTTTTTTTTTAAAGGAGAAATTATATCTTCAAAGAACGAGGATTAAGATTGTGGTCAAAAGTTAAATAGCTAAAATTCAAATCATTGTGTTATTTTTTTTAAATAGTGTTTGTCATGTATTTAAAATAATTAAAATGTTTATTGCTAATATATTTTTAATCGCTTCATTTTTGTTCTTATCTCTAACTCCCCTGGTACACCATTGAGCCACCCCACACCGATTGAAAAATGCTGTATTTAGGACGATGTTATACAACGCGTCTTTACCGGTCCGATTAAACCGAAATGTAGAAACATAATGTTTTAAATGAGAGTTGTTACACTAACAGCGGGGCTGCCGCACTCACTGGAAGCTTCATCGTGCTGCGTCCTGGCGGGATAACAGGACAACCGGATTGATGCAATGACACATTCCGGTAAATGCAGGTGGTCACACTTTGCGGTTGTGTCAGTCCGTTTCCTTGCTTCGTTCCTAATGTTCGATATCGATAAATCTATTCAACGTATTTAAGAGAAACCAGGACTTTGGGAGAAGGTGTCTAAAGATCATTTTCTAACAAAAAATGTTGTAAAACATTGTTATTTTGTAACCTGTTACATTTTAGTGTTATAACATTTGTTTCGAGACATCGACAAAAAACAACTCCAAAGTGTCTAACAAACAATAACATGTTATCTAGTCTGCGTCATGGCGTCTGAGGAGGATGTTCCCCTTACGGCCGCGGTTTGTGTTGTGAAAAAAAATATGGCAAAAAGATTATTTTGAGTTCGACCATCTCTACTCGTGAGAGCTAAATACTTTACGAGTGACCTTTTGACTGATCTTCATCGTGATGACTATGACCTGATGGCTGGAGAATTCAGAACTAGCGGCAGTTTTAGGAATTTTGTTCGGATTACAAATCAAGGCTTAAAGTACCTAATTTATTTGATTGGTAATCGAATAGAGAGAGAAAAAAAACACCTCTTTCAAGGATGCTAATCTAGGGAAAGAAAGACTTTCTGTAACTTTTTTTTGCTACTCCTTGAGAGGTTAGTATCAGCTTCGGGGTGAGGGGAACAGCTTAGCCAACTTGTTACATAATGTAAACATTCCTGTAACAGGTTCAACATATTAGAAAACAAAAGTTACACACTTCTCTTTAATCTTTACCGATACTGGATGGCAAACTTGTACCAGATAACTTGTTAAACAACATAGTTTTATAAAAATTTTCACTTGATTTTATAACAAGATGTAAAACATTGCACGAAAACAAAGTCTTAAAACTTGTTAAATATTGTACGTACCTTAATATAGGCCTAATGATCCACCTTTCCTCTGAACATATTGCGTTCCTAATTGTTGTATGATTATGTGAGGGCACAGTATGTTGAGCAACTCATCAAATTAATTTGTCGACATGTGGTAGTAATCAAAAAACTTTCTTTTACGTTTTTGAATAATAATGTAACATTTATTAAATATTTTGCTTCACACCCGTTTGACATAGAAATATTTACGTGCTACTGGGTCTTTCGATAATCCTTCAGCTTCAAAGCATCGAAAGCACAAATAGTTTTCAATTTGGAAATCATTACTTCTCACTGGTCTTTTCGACTGCTCTAGGCGGGATGCACTTTCCTTTCCACCAGGACAAATGTGACTCATTAAGGCAATCCCGTCAAACGGGGCCGGATTCGCCGGACCGGTAAAAACGCATAAGTATAACACCGCCCTTAAACCATAATACTACCGATTTTGATGTTACCTACTTGCAATTAATTAAGGGAAAAATTATTTTGTGTTGAAAAGTCAGGACAAGTTAAATGTTTTTCTCTATGTAAGCTAATACATAATTGAATCATCGTTTAACAAATATAACAATTTATTTTTGTGGTCAACATTTATAACATTTTACTGTTTTATTAATTACTTTACATCCATTACTGTTTCCAGACTGTGACCTGGGTCAGTTTTTTTTATTCAAGCCATATATTTTCCAGTACAGGTTGGCTAGGCCTGTAATTCTAATTCAGACTAGGATAGGTACAACGTTCAGTCCAAGGTCGTTAATTTAATAATGTGAAAGGGTAAACCCATATTTTCATCAATGATAAATTCTTGGCCCATTCCGGGAATCGAACTCGGGACCTTTAGCTCAGTAGGCAGACACGCTGACTGAGCTAAGGTGTCAGATACTGTTTTATTAGTGTTATTTTATAAGTAAGCTATTGGTAATATCTAATCGAAAGGGGAAGCTGCGGATCACATGACTTGATCGGATCGATCGAGTTGCGTCCAGCCAACTCAGCTTAAATGGTAGTAAAGTCAATCAGCTGTACACAATACCAGCCTCGATGGTTAAATGGTCCGAGGCGTCACCCTCGCAATAACCTGGACTGTCGAGGAAAGTGAAATCGGGGCTTCTAATCCCGATCGGGTGTACTAAAGGTGGTTTTTCATAAATGGTTTTCCATTTTCCTTCAATGCAAATGTGGTTAGATCAATTCTAAAATGCTTCCTTATACCTACCTACCTACCCCGTTGGAGTAATTATATATGCTTATAAGCTGAACAGGTAGTAAGAGGTGGTGATGAAAAAACCTGTTATGATTGTCAAAACACGTTCTTTCAGGTAGGGATGAGGAAATAAGGATTTTAGCGGTAATCTACTCGAATTTGCGTGGAAGGAGGGTGGTGAGAACATTTTGGAAAAACCACCCTCAGTAGACCCAACCAGGATTCGAACGCCGATCACCTCATCATCTCTATACTAGATAAATGTACATATTGATAAATTAAAATCTGTCACAGGACTAATAGGCACATACATGCACGATGGAAATTTATCAACAGTCGAAATGAAGTCGTATAAGGTAATGTTCTCGTGCGTCACTCCGTTCCGTTTCGTTCTGTTTTTAATGATTTTTTATTTGCCACTGAAACTTCCTATCGAATTTTATATCAAAGTCACAAGTTTCTCGGCTCATGTTCTGCGTCTCTTCTAGGTTTCCAAGCAAGAGTCGTTCTATCAACAGAAATCACTTCAAACTTATTTTTCTAAATCAATGTAGGCTACGTTTTAATAATACTAGCGTACTATTATCAACGAACCGAAGGTAACTATTTGTTTGTGCGTATTATTACCCGTCTTGGCCATGAACATTTAATCCCATTAATTTACTAGGGACGAATAAGGTATAATTTAGAGAAAAAATACCCGCATTTGCGTGTGTGGAAAGTGGAAAACGTTAATAGAACAAAAAAAAACACTCCAAGTACACCCGAGCGAAATTTGGATCCCTGCCTTCACGTCACCGACAGATAAAACTAGATAAGCTTGACATTTAGTCCGCGTGACTATCCATGCGGATATCTGTAATATTATCTAAACCTAAAACAACAGAATGAAAAGGGGACACATAGAAATGCACCTTTATTTAAGACATGTGTCCCATTTGACTTTGTTTCCAAGTTATATCAATGTTTGTATTACGGTAAGCTGAAGCTGCTTAGCACTATAGGAAGTGCACAAAATGGCCATCTTTGTCCTTTATTGTAATGCAATGCATTTTTGAAAGGGCGCGGCACTGCGGCATTCTACGAAACGACGACTCCAGGCTTGCATTCAGGCCTAAGGTGGCCATTTTGCGCACTTCCTAAAATATTAAACAGCTCCACGTTACTGGATTACATACATGAGTATAGCTCGGAAACAAGATCAAATGGGACACATGCATGAATTGGTTTGGTTGTTTTTATGTTTCCTATCCAATTCAGAGATGGGTACCACATGCTACGGTACATCCCGCATGTATAGATATATTTAAATATATATTGAAAAACTAAGTACATATATAAGGTAGTTCGGCATAGGTTCAAAGAATGTCCCTGCAAAATTGAGATAAAATTGGTCCAGACATTTGACAATTATTGTGGAACAAAAGGACAGACGATATACCAAATTGCCAAGCTATAACAGGACCTCTCTACACTTTTTTAGTTAAATATACATCCGGGCCTTACATATCATTTTTACTAACTTCCGCACAAAGGTTTGACCGCTGATATACCCTCTCCGGTATAGTCCCGGCATGTCAACAGTGGACCTGGAGTATTGCGGTTGGTCGTGGTCACGTGTTTCCGGTGTGTTCAGTGCGGCCTTGTGGGGTCGACCAAAGCAATCCCTCCCGTCATGCCTCTTGGGAATACTTCCGGCATGCACATTTCCTGGCGCCAGGAGATGTAGCTCCTGGATGACGTAAATCAAGTCGGCCCTCCACACATTGTCCAAACAATCGTTGTGCCCTGTCTGTGCCGATGTTTGCCTGATACTCAGCATCTGTGTTGTAAAAACAATCGGGCGGTATTAAACTGTAATATTATTTTATAAAAAAAAATTGTCTTTAGGCCTACTAAAAGAAACATAATTCTTTCATAAAACATGATAAAGGTTTTAAGGCACTTCATGACTGACTTGGGCACAGGCTGGAAACAGTTGATGATGATGATACCGATCTACTTTTACTAAACAAACTAGAGGTTAACAGTAAAACATGACAAGGAGATTGGGGTTCAAACCCCGGTCGAGTGTACTGAGGGTGGTTTTACTAAATGACTTATCACTCTCATTACGCAAATGTGGGTACATTTCCTTAATTTGAACGCCTCTATCCCCAGCCCATTATTTTACGAAAGAGTAGTGAGAAGCTGTTCACACACACACACACACACACACACACACACACACACACACACACACACACACACACACACACACACACACACACACACACACTTTCCAAAATCGAAAACTGATCACTCATAGCCGATTGCGATCACAGAGTTATCTGCAGCTGCATTCTCTGCCTTCTTGAAAGTAAATATGGCAACAATGTTGTTTCCGCTCCCCCTCTTGAGAGTGGACCATTGTACCTGTCTAACAGCAAAGGCTGTAGACATTGACCGTCTCCGCTTCGTGAGCGGCTCTATGGAGTGGTCAAACATGTCTTGGTTCTGTTCACAGCTTCACAACCCGCAAGGTCAAAGCAGTGCTACAGTTGCATCTAAGTCACAGTGAGAGAGGTTTTGATAACTAATACCTACAGGCTTTGTAGTAAAATCACTGTCGTATGAGGGATGAGGTGGGGTGGGCGTCTTAAGTTGCAGAACATAATTTGTGTTAGGGGAGGGGCGAATTTTCATTGAAATAAAGGGATCTTGAGAGGTTGTCCCCCCCCCCGCCCCCCTCTAAAGTTCCTTTCCTCTGTTTGAAAATTTTCTGCTCCTTGAAGCTATTTGGAGTCTTCTCCAAAATATATATTTTAAAATAGATGCCTCTAGAAATTTATTTGGATTAATCCCTTCCAAGCAATTATTGAACACTAGATGCCTCTGGAAGCTATTCGGAGTAATCCTTTTCTGGAAATTGTTTAAAAAATTAGTTGCCTATAGAAGTTACTTGGAGTTTTTTTATTAATCTTATCATATTAGAAAACATCATGTTGGAATAAAATAGGCCTAAATCTAGAGGGGGCAGGAAGTGGGTCAAATTAATTCCATGGGGGATTTTTTCAAAAGGGGGGAAAATCTAAGCCCCCTTGACCCCGCCGGTTCCGAAGCCACTAAAGGATACAGGATGCAATTTTTTAAGCAAATGATTATTTTTGCAACTTATTGACTCATGAACGATGGCAAAAAGCAAAGCGACGGAAAATCTGTTCTTGGCCAAAATGGCCTTGTCGAGATTTGATCCAAACGTCCTTGAGCACACATTAAACCTGTGGGCGATGTTAGTAGCGAAGCTGGTTGCCACTCACTTTCATACTGTGCAAGAATAGAAAAACCTAAGAACATCGAATCATTCACTCGATCCGATAGTGGCTACATTTTTCAAATATACTAAACATAATTTGAAAGGCGGATGAATACGGATACAGAACCAACATGTTTTGCATTCCACAACACTTTTCCTTCAATGACGTAACAATATATATATAGGCCTATATATATATACACTATATGAATTTATGGCCTTGCGACGTTTGTCACTCCCCCCCTCCCGAAAAGTGACCCGTTTGGACCAACCTCTATCAAGGGAAATGTTTTTATAATCTTCATGGCTTGATAGCTTAAGGAAACATTAAAAAAAAATTAGACCTACACAACTTTAAATTAGGCCTATCGAAATAAAATTAGATAAGTTACATTGTATTAGATTACTATTTTGTGTGAAAGGGGGCCCTTGATTCCTCTGGGTGGACCTGATAGTCCATCAAGGTAAGACTGCGTGCTATATTTCAGGGTAGACGGTAATTCACAAAGTGAGAATGTATCTAATTATTATACGACTATAAAGCCACATGGCTGACTCATTCACTGACATTAATGTTTACCCACTTCCAGATGAGCTAAAAACTTGAAATTTGGCAAACTTATAGCTTCTAGCCTGTAACCGACGAGAAAATTCCAAAAAGTTTAAAAATTTAATTTTAAGCCATCCGAAAAATTTAAAATGATGGAGCAACTTAAAGTCGGTGCGGACCATTCTTTAAAGGTCTCTTGTGGTTAACGGTAAGACCATCAAAAAACGGCTCCGGAATTACATTAGTTTACATCCACTTGCAAAGAAAACTCACCGGGGGCAAAGCAAAACGAGAAAAGTGAGTTTGAACTCTACAATCCCTACCATCCTGTAACGTTCATTCATTTACACAAGGTGTATGCTTTTCTTGTGCGTCACAAAGGTAGTGGCTATGAATACACGGTCTTTGTAATATAAGTCTGTTCCGTGAATGAACTATATCCCACCGATAGCTAGGATTAGTTCTAAACACAGCCAAGATATGCCTATACATCTAATAGCTATGTTCAACTATTTATACCCAAATAAATAGAACCCCAGTTACAATACATAACAAGTTACTTATTAAAGCTAAGATCAGGATCCGCCCTAGGAATTTTTCTTTCCCACAGAATAAGCTATCCGTTTATAGTTTTTAGCAATTTGTACAAACCCCCGCTTTGTTTTTGTCTTTTTCCCGACTTCCGTTTGTGATTCTTAGCACCTGATAGTTTGTCTCTTATCGGACATCTATTTGCAGGTGAAAATTTGTTTTAAAGCGTAGTAATCAAAACCAAACCATAAAATGTATCATTTAATAACCACTGGAGCACTTTAGTTCTGTAAAATAAACAAAACAATAGATAAAAACACTCGTCACCAGGACCCAGATTTTGATGACATGTCATTTTTTTTTTAAGCACCGCGTCTTACTAACCGTTTGGGTTATACGCTTAAGTACTAATTACACTAATGGATTAGGAATTGGGAAGGTTGAATTTAGAGGAAGTGAACCCGAATTTGCGTGGAGGGAGAGTAGAGAACCATTTAGGAAAAACCACCCCCAGTTCACCCGACCGAGATTCGAACCTCGATCTCCCGTCCTCGGCGGTCTAGCTCAACACGACTGGCGCGTTAGCTAACTACGCCACCGAGGCGGGTATCTTTTTATTGATTTATCACATAAATGCCCTAATAAATTTTGCTCATAATCACCTGGCTGTAGAAATATAACGTTTATAGGTTTTTTTTTCATTTAGGAATTGTAGGTAATATTTTCTTGGTTTGTGTCTTTTTAGAGGTATTTTTAAAGGATTTTTAGAGTAATTTTTAGTTTTTTTTATTTATTTTAAGGAATACATGTTTAATGTGTATATCTTTATTTAAATACTATCGATATTTTATAAATCCATAAATGTCGCCAACGAACAGTTGTCAAAACTATAAGATAAATGCAGGCAATTAACTTTGTATCCTCTTTGCTTGTATGGTTGTAAAATACACATAACAGGTGATTTGGAGAAAGGCTTTGACAGGTTGGGAAAAACGAAAAAACTGAGTTCTTTTTAAAAATAAATTATTTTCATAACTTATTAAATGTCAATTTCCTACATTTTTGTCGCCCCTCAAAACGTGTCGCCCCGTGCGAATGCACTAGCTACACCGTCGATAAAGCCGGCCTTGACTAAGACCGTAGCACAGAGGCTGCCTCTTTGTATTGCGCTGGCAACCCGCCCGAGTATTTCGGTTATTTACCACTTGAAAGTATCCTGCCTGAAGGTAACTTATCAAACTCACGACGACCAAGAATAATTTAATTTCAATTGATGAAAACTGTTTTGCGCGTTCGCGAGTTGTCTCAACACACCATCTCGCACCATGCACTCTCCACAATAATGCGGGTGCATTTCCTTTATACGTTAGCACCTAATCCCTAACCTAACCCATTAGATCAAGTCATCCCTTCCCCCCCCTCTCAAGGTCGTAGAAAGAAATTTAATTTCCGTTAGAAAATGTTGCTACATCTTTACAGTTTAGCCAATAAAAGTTTGTGTGTGCCTACATAGTATATACCTGTACCTACTCCTTAAGGGGAACACACATCAAATTCCAGGGGGCTCCAGACCCCATCAATTCTACGTCCTTGCCTTCCTCCTCGTGTTGGACCTACTAGTTTATAATACTTTTTTCCTTCTTCGGGACTCGCATCTTTGGCAACATAGGCTAAGGATCTAGCCTCGTATGACCTGGTTTGACGCTGACAAGGTCAGGGTTCGAATCCTGAGGTATAATGAGGGACTTATTAGCTTGTTGGCTCTCCACCCTTTCCTCCACGCATATGTGAGTATATTTACTCTGAATTATTATCCTCATTCCTTCTTACCCCATTAGTTAATTATTAAAGAGGGATAGCCCGGCTGTGTTGACGGACAATATATATATAAATATATAAAAATAAGAAAAACTTGGTGAAGACGATTCCTGGATAGCTCAGTAGTAGACCATTGGCGTGCCAAGCCAAAGGTCATAGGTTATAGTCTCGTGTCAATATGTTAATTTTCAACTATGTTTAATTTAATTGAATATATATCCAGAGACGGCCGTATCCGTAACCAAAGTAGGCTATATGGAAGCTGGGATTGAAACGTGAAACATTAGTTCCTACACTAACTGAAAAGTAACCAACAGATGTCGACAAAAATTGTTGTGCCATGAATCATGCCAGATAAGCGAAATCAGAAATATTTCCTGAGTAATCGATTGTTTCACTGAGAGTGGGTGGCGTTGCGAACAAAGCCTAAAGTCCAATTTTCAAGGAGAGCGTCTTATAGAAAATAGAAAATTTTTCTATGCGTTCAACATTTATAACAAACTACTGTATTTTAGTTGTTTTTACAGGTTTTTGATATGACATGACTTACGTATGAATACGTGAAAGTATACCCCAATATTCTTACATATTTGACTGCTAAAAAAAAGCCACTAATTTTTTCTCTCGAATTCATACGTCATGTGATGTAGCTGTCACTTTTGATAAATATTATTTATAGGCCTATCTATAAAATAACACTAATAATATAGTGTGACATGTTATCATTATTAACCACAAAAATTATGTTCATTCGTAAAACAATCTAGGTTTAGATCACTGGTACCAAACTTTTCCGACCCATCGCCCCCTTGTTTACATAACTCATCCCAAGGCTCTCTACCCTATTAAAATCATTATTTGGAATAGCGGTTTTCATGAGCCACTGAGGAGGGAAATAACTCAATACAACTCATAACGGTAACATTTAATGATCTATTTATTCCAAATCAAATTTAAGCTCTTCTAGTTTAATTAATCAGCTAACTAAACAAAATTGATTACATTTATCCAGTGGCAACAACTTTTCAAAGTCTGGTAGTTACATAGCGAATCTATTAAATACCACATTTAATAACTCCCACTTTGGCAACCCATTGGTAGGCCTATTCATCTAGTCACTTTTCTTGCTGCCAAACAAGGTGTTAAGTAGGCCTACCTAAGAAATGGACTCTACACGAACTAAGGTGTCATCCATTAACCTAGGTAACCTTGTTTATTACCTTTTTTTAAACTCCTTTTCTCCCTCATGTAACACAAAGTAGACATTTTGTATGGCCCCTGACCCCTTCAACCTGTGTTACGTAACTTTTCACATCAAGAGTAAATGTCATTATCTCATAAGAAAACTTTTGGACACTAAAAGAGGGACTCGGATTTAATACAACTAATAATAGGAAGTTATCTATAAGTATGTTTACCTTCTAACGAGGAAAACAAAAATAATATTATTTTTCCACCATTAGAATTTAAGTTACGTAACATTGTGATATACCCACCATCCTACCCATGTAACACCATGTAGACATTAGAGCTCACCTCTGCTCCGTATTTGCTGCGTGACGTGGTTTATGGGTGACCCCTAAGAAGTTGCCTTGATTTCGCTAAATAGCAGATAGCGTCACGACATTTCTGCGATTAAATTAGCGAGTGGTTCGTGGAGTACTCTCGCACCTTATTGCCACCTGACGCACATGGCTGGCCCCAGTGTTACCGCATGGTGAATTCACAAAGCTACTCTTTTAGACAAGGCCTTCCTGTTGCACCAGTACGATTTGGTAAACTTTTTATTATTATTACACGCGTTTATACCTTGGTTATACATTGTAAACAGATGCCGAGTTGGGAAGGAATGTGTTTGAACGTACTATGGGCAGAAAAAGAATGCTAGAGTTTTGCGGTGACATACGATTCTGAGAGCGATGCACATTGCACGCAGGGCAGGCATAGCACAAGTGGTTCCAGCGAGGAACCGCATATTGAAACCAACCCTCAAGACACTTTTCAATGGTGCAAGTGAAATGGCATGTGAATTATAGGAACTTTCTGTTAGATTTACATTCCGATTCAGACTCAGAATTAATAACTTAATGTAACTCTACTCTGTTAGTAAATAAAAAAGAATGAAGATGGATTTGAAAATGTAAGTACATAGGAAAAAGAAAACCCGTTGAGATAATGTTATCATCGGATGTTCCAGACATAGTTTTAGGAAATAATGCCGACTGAATAGAATTCAGTTTGATGAAGTTCATCAACTGATTGAAAATGACATCAAAAGCCAAGAATGCAACGCTCAGAAATTATTGAAAGTAAAGAAAAACTAGCAGTGCTTAAAAGTGCGTGATGCCGGTGCAGAGGACACATGAAAATTGTACTCCTACAACAAAGGCACGACAGTTATTCCTATATTGCGCCTGCGTTCTGTCCAATGTGCGGTAAACCATAAAAACACTAACACATATTATATATACTCGGCCTCTGTGTTTCTCTGCTGCGCCTGCCCAGTGTGCAATATGTGGCGGGCTTAAAATTAATGTGGTATTTTAATTACATATTCATTAGTCTGCATCATTTAATCAAAACATTTTTTGAAAACAGATATGAAGAGTTTCAGCCGATTCGGCTTGGAGACTAATATTTGAAACACTTATTTTTTGCACCTCATCATATTTACTAATTAGGCCCTACATAATATGCTTAGGAATGAAGAAGGTTTAATTTAGATCAAGTGTACCCGCATTTGCGTGGAGGTAGAATAGAAAACCATTAAGGAAAAAACTACCCTCAGTACACCCGATTGGGATTCGAGCCCGATCTTCCCGACATCGACAGTCCAATATATTGCGAAAGTGACGCTTTAGATCATGCGGCCACCGAAGCAGATTATAGATATTTAAATGTAACATTACAATCGAGATAACCGAAGTTTAATTTCTCAAATATGTATCTCTAACTGCCAATATTTGTTTGAATTTAGTTTCTTTGGCAAATTTTACCCATCATCACCCGCCACCTCCCACTCGTCCCTTAACACACTATTTCTGGTTTAATAGGCTTTAGATGCCCCCTCCTGAAACCCATCCCTTTCACCTACTTACTAGACCGCAAGACGCCACTGGGGGTAAAATGCTCATATCTAGCTCTCTGCAGCCTTTCACAAAGGATACGTCTCTAGTGGAAGTGGTGGCGGCCAACCGATGATAAAACAGTAGAAGTATTTATCTATAACTCCCTTTCCTTCCTGTTTACGTAATTCCGTCGAATTCTCTGTGCACATCTCACATATCCATCACCACTTAGGATACGGGGTAAAATACAAGTGTCACATTAATCTGTGCCCCTCATATCACACTTAGGGCCCTTGGCCCTGTCGAGTGAAAGTCTAAAAACTATTTTGTGGGATGGTGGGTGAGAGGGTGAAAGGCGTCGCGTGGCTTCACAGCCGACCAAAGTATCCTTCCGTGCCAACAGGAACAGATGTATCACGGAAACCGTAGATGATGCTAGCTACCGGACAAATCTTACGGAAAAATCATACGTTTGGAAATATCCGTTTTCTAGAGAACGAGTGAAATGTTTATGTTAGTATTTTCAACACTCCTTCTAAGATAATGTATCGATGTTTAATTGTTACATTTTCTTATTTTTGGTTATGAAGCCGGCTGTTTTATATTGAAAAATATAATTTTTATCGATATTTGATCACTGTTAAAATTATACAGGAGGTGTGTATCCAAAAAGTATAACTTAATCAACATGCTTCTATTCTTGAACAAACCGTTTCCGAAAATAAAATTGCAAAACAATAAAAATCCTTGAAGATAACCGTTTGTTACCATGGCTCTGCATTTCCACGCCAAATGAAAAGGGCCAATTGCCTTAAAACTCTGCATTGCCAAAACTCCGACGCCGCAATCTTAATAGAGGGGACGGGGCAGTTGGTTATACATTATTTAGACCATCAATTGAAACCAAATTATTTGGCCTAAAATGAATCGTTAGTAAAAAAAATATTATGTTGTTAAGTTCACCAAAAATCATTTGGTCCATTGTTATTTGGCCCAAAAATAAGATCCAAAAGTAATTTGGCCAAAAATGAATTTCAAGTAAATTTTTTAAATGTTGCTAAGTTCACCAAAAATCAGTTGGCCTATAACCTTTTGGCCCAAAAATTGAAACTAAAAATCATTTAGCCTAAAATAAAATTTCGAGTAAAAAACAAATTATGTTAAATTTACCATAAACCAGTTGGCCTAAAGTCATTTGGCCTTCTCTCTTGGCCAACAGACTTTGTAACCTAAACTGAATAATGCATGATTCCAGATACAATCATTTGTCTTGAATATATAAATTTATGGGTGCGCTTCATCAGATGAGCTTCATTCTCACATTTGATTCGATTAAAAGTTCATTTGAAACGGATTTTTAAAAACTAACAACGCACATTGATTCAATAAAATCTCAATACTGTATACATCAACGTGTGGACAAATCTTTCCCCAGTCTTTGATATAATACACATCACCGTGATTAAATATTGGCTCAACTCTCGATATTTTTTTGAAATAAAATGGTTTTGTTTACTTTTTAATATATTTGGCCTATTACTAACTTACATTTGCGGGTACATTTATTTCTGTCACTTTCGCGTATTCTATTTTTCTGATTAAAAAAAACTATTTCAAAAACTAGGCCCAATGAAAATGGCATGTACAGCTTCTAAAAATGTTTTTATATAAGCCTAAGGGAAAAAAAAAATTCAAGAACTAGGCCCCAATAAAAATGGCATGTACAGCTTCTAAGAATGTTTTTATATAGGCCTAAGAGAAAAAACCCACACATGGTGTACACAACTAAATCAACCAAACTGGTGGCAGACAAAATTTTTATTAAAACATCAATGTTAATATATTATAATTTCACAAATTCATGTCCCCTGACTTTTATATTAATATGCCCCCTCCTCCCCCCACTCCTCTAGGAAAATAATAACTTGGCCGCTTGTGGGGATTTGGGGAGTTTATCCGTAAAAAATTAGATTTAAAATGTAAATTATATTCTAAGATAATAGGTTAACAAAGATAAATATGCTTAGAAATTAGAATCAAAATTTACTTAAACACAATACATTTCTAAAAAATGATAGCATCCTAACCACTTTTAAAACTTGTCGGGCAATTTCCAAAATCTGTTTTGGCTACTTCCTATTGGTTGGGCAGCTGCTATTTTCAATAATGAAAGCAAACGACTGTGGGTGGTCACACGTCACCGCTTTCAAACAATGCATTTCTCACCTGAACATGTTTTAACTACTTCTCTATCTTCACTTCGTCACACTTGTTAGCAGAGCACAACTTTTTTATTAGGGCCATTTATTGTACCTTGACTAGGCAGAGGTTGGGGGTCACAGCCCCCTTACCATTTTACAATCTATTGTACTTTGAGTAGGCAAAGGTTGGGGGTCACAGCCCCCTTACCATTTTGCAATTCATTGTATCTTGAGAAGGCAAAGGTTGGGGGTCACAGCCCCCTTTACCATTTTACAATTTATTGTATCTTGACTAGGCAAAGGCTGAGAGTCACAACTCCCTTACCATTTTAAACTTAACTGTCACTTTAGGATTGTCATGACAAGGTCAAGTGAGTGGTTTGTAACGACTGGCTCCGATCAGAGAAGCTATAGACTTCGATTTCAACCGGCTGCATTTGGCAATAGTTTTCCTTAAATTTGTTCACCCTTTCTCCAGAAGAATTTTTGTGCTCCCATAGATTAGATATCTTAAAAAATTAGTGCTACCACATGCGAATAATAAAAATAAATAATAATTAGTAAAGTACTGTTGAATTTTGTAATCAAATATACTTTATAGGCAAATTTACCATAGAAAGTATTTTCTCTAGAACTACAGTACTTAAAAAAATCTACATTTTTTAGAACTACGTCTTAGTACCTGTTCGGGTTATATGCCTATGTAGGCCCTACTAATTAATCTAATGGTTCAGGGATTAGGAAGGTTTAACTAAGATGAAGTGCACCCGCATTTGCGTGGAAGGAGATTGGAAAACCACCTTCAGTGCACTCAACCGGAATCTATCCGCGTCGGCAGTCTAGTCCAACACGAGAGTAGCGCGCTAGACCACGCGGCCACCAAAGTGGGTATCATTTACATGTTAAAGTTATTTCTAATTCTTGCTTCCATTCAGATATAGTAAAATTGGAAACAAGATTATTAACCCGAATTAATGAGTTAGTTCATCATAAAAGTATAAACTAGAGTTATCTTCCAGAGTTTGGTGGATGGCGGGTTGAAAGAGATGTAAAAGGGAAGGCCGCCATGAAGTAAAATAAAACATGAATGATAAGCAATAAAAATTTCCATCCATACTAAAGAAATAGTGCATGTCCAGCCCACAGTGATTTAAAAAAAAAGTACACATTTAAATCGATCAGTAATAGAATAACTGGTAGGAGGGGGGCTTTCTCCCCTTGAGAAATAATTTGTGTCTCCCTCCTCCCGATTGGAATAAACTTGGCCCATCTCTATATTTATTTCACTCACCTTTAATATTATAGAATATTAAGCTGAAAATTGACCTTGTATCAAAGTCCAAATAGCTTCTAGGAGCAGTTAATTTTCAAAACTTTTGCAGGGAAGGACAACTCCAAATAGTAATGAGAGAAAGTTGATTAAAAAAACAGGGGAAGACCACTCTAAATATAAATTTGCTGGGAAAAGACCGTTTCAAATAGATTATATAATATACATATAATTTTTCCAAAAGACTCCAGACAAAGACCACTCTAAATAGCTTAGGGACATTTAAATTTAAAAAAAAATCTGAAGATGGCCCACTCCAAATAGCTTATAGAGAAGTATAGTTCTAAAAACATAATTCAGATGAGGGCCACCTCAAATATCTTCTGGGAGATTCCTATTTTCAAATATTCGCATAGAGCCCCCACACCCCTTTAGCTTTGGGGTCAAATATCCTTAAAACTTTTTTGTTTGCTAAGTTAATTTAGCCCCCCCCACCCCCAAAAAAAGGTTTAGCCGCCACTTAAGTCGAGTAAAACAAAGTGAGGAGGGCCCGTGCTCTGCCCCTGGTACCAAGCCCAGTTTGAGTACCTGGCGGGTCTGGGTAACTAAGGGTTCAGCTCTGTTTGTACAAAGCTATAAGCAGCCATGTTTCCTTTATTACACAGAGACGTATCATTCACTGTCTAAAGGCAAGAGACAAGCGAATCATTCACTGTCTAGAGGCAAGAGACGAGAGTATTGTTCACTGTCTGAAGAGTAGATACGAGAGTAGCGTTCACTGTCTGGTGACAAGAGAAGAGAGTAGCGCTCACTGTCTGGTGACAAGAGAAGAGATTAGCGCTCATTGTCTAGAGGCAGAGACGAGAGTATGTTCACTGTCTGGAGAGTAGATGCGAGAATAGCGTTCACTGTCTGGTGACAAGAGAAGAGAGTAGCGCTCACTGTCTGAAGACTGGATATGAGAGTAGAGTTCACTGTCTGGAGAATAGATACTAGAGTAGAGTTCACTGTCTGGAGAGTAAATACAAGAGTAGCGCTCACTGTGTGATGACAAGAGAAGAGAGTAGCGCTCACTGTCTGTAGGAAAGAAACTAAAATAGCGCTCACTCTCTTGACGCAATCGACGGGTGTGGGACGACATACTAATATTGCGTGTGCACGTGGCCCAGTGAGCTAAAGTAGCCGACGAGAACAGCGGAGGTGCGGGTTGACGTGCCAATTCAAGGTCGCGATTTAGCCTGCAGGACCGGTCGGTTGTTACCTTGTCTTGCCTTCTTCTCTCTCGGCGGGTCTAGAAGTGGCGGGCGATGTGGTACACATCTTGATAGACTCTTTTAGCCGGTTGGATCGCCGACATTCGGCAGACGCTCGCCCTCATGGCCTAGTGTTTTTAGAGGTCGACCGTCAAGCGACGGCGGCCTTGGTTACATCCCCAGGGCCATTTGTGTTGAGTTAATATAATGTTTTATTTGTTCACGAGTTTGCCCTCATGTTTAGTCTAATTCCCTTGGCTAGAGTTTGTGTGTGGTATTTGTAGTGCTGTCTTAGGTTAAGTTAGTTTGTTACCTGTTAGCCATGTTATGATATAGGCTACATTTTCTTTCGTCACCGCTTTTTACTACTCTTTCAGGCTATACGCATTATGTACTAATTATGGGGATGTGTAAGGAATGAAGAAGGTTTAATTTAGTGGAAATGTACCCAAATTTGTGTGAAGGGAGATTGGGAAACTTTTTTTTTTCTGTATCAAATAACATGTAATTACATCCGGTCTGAATTCCAACCCGGACCTCTACATCGCTTCCAAAACCAAACAAGAAAAGACCGATGTCTTGTCCGCGTATTCACCGATGCGGGTATCAGTCACAGCCAATAGAAAGGCAAGGAACGATTCCTTAACCAATCCCGTGCTATCAAAACAAAATAAATCTGTTTGGGTTAGGTTACCGACTTTTCCTCGTGTTTCCATTTTATCTGGTCGCGACATCCATTCAGCTTGGGGGGGGGGAGAGCTCTGCGTGCCTGGAATGTAACAAAGAATCCTCTGTATTCATCGCAAATATTTGTTTCCGCAACTAAAATCAGGGACTAAAATGTTGACTATCCTTGGCTTTATTTGTAGTGGGTAGAAGGAAGGGGGGGGGGGGGAGCGGATCACTGGAACAGTTAGCGTTTTATGTAGTGAACGTGTTTTTTTGTGGTAATATAACAGCATACGTACAGTTTTTATTCTACTTTCACCGCGTCTTACTATCTGTTCAGGTTATACGCATATATAACTACTTTGATGGGGTAGGGATGATGAAGGAAAGCATTTTAGAGGTAATATACCCGCATTTGCGTGGACGGAAAGTGGGAATCCATATAGGGTAAACCACCCTCGGTAGACCCTACCGGGATTCGAATCCCGATATCCCGGTCTTTAGCAGTCTAGTCTAACACGAGAGTGACGCCTTAGTTGGACCATTCGACCCCTGAAGAGGATCTAGAAAAGTTACTAGATCTACGTTCACGTATTCATAGGTCAAGTCATGTCGTCTGCAGCTGTCACTTTTGATAGATATTATTAATACTTATAAAATAATACTAATAAAGTAAAATTATATCAATGTTGACCACAGAAACAAGTTCCTTCCTGTCATAACTCTACTAGATTCATTCAAATGTGAATACAAACGTTAGTAGAACAATATCCCAACTGAATTGTTTTAAAATCTTAAATCCCACAAGAGTAACTGGCTTGAGGCTTGTATCTGGGATTCCATAATGGCATCCGGCAAATCCTCTTTGGTGTCCAGCGCCTATTGTCTGCACTGCCAAGTCGTCTTCCTTTTACTGCTCATGTCATGAATACTGATGGAGAAACCAAAAAGCAGTTAAGATACTCTCTTGATTCAAAAGCATTAACACAAAAAGAGGATGGTTGGGAGAACAGACTTAGTCCTACAGTATTAAGATTATTATTAAAAGGTCTAATCTGATAGGAAATCGATGGAGAGTGTAGCCAAAGTATGTCCGAATCAAGGTCGTGACTATCGAACGAACTTCTTTAGGCCGGTACACACAGAACACTAAGATAAGCTAAGCTAAGATTTGCTCTGCTAACTCCTTAGAAAAATACCGGACCATATATTTAAATGTGTTGGTTCACACACCTTGCTACGCCGCACGATGTTTTTTTCCGATTGCTGGCCGGGCAATTTTTTCATCTCCCATCTCGAACCATCTTAGATTGCGCATGTGCATAGCTCAACTTGGGCTACGTGTTGAACAGACTCAGTGCTGGATTGTTGAAAATTTCAAAAGAAGTGTTGACATTTTGTTTTCAGTTTGTTTCACGTGTATTTAAGTAATATTCTATTTAGGTTTTGTATTTGATAAGTGTCTTTATATTAAAATGAAACCGTTAACTGAACAAGTCAAACCTCCACAGCCTACATTTTCTTCATCTTCCAAAACAACTTTTAATAGCAGCAGCTCCTCTTACTCACTACTATCATCTGAGATCAAACAAGACATTTCGGAGAATGCCATAACTAAACTTCACTGTAGCAGAATAGAAAGAAACCACATTGAATTCAGGAGGGAAAAGAGAAACCTTAGCTTAGCTTAGTGTGAAACTAAACAAACAAAACCTTAGCACAGGACAGCATAGCATAGATTAGCTTAGCATTCTGTGTGAACCGGCCTCCAGTCTCGGCCTCCAACTTTGGCTACTCTGCTATATTATCTATAGGAGCAGTCATGGATGGAAGGGTGGTATCTGGCAGCTAGCAGAAGGTTCTCTATAATACTCGCCTGAGGATGACTATATTGGCGTTTTATAAACGTATTGAAAGAACAAAATATATTTATAAAACTATTATGTTTTTTGTTTTGCGGTTGTCTTGGCAACAAAATGTTATTATTTTTATAGTATATGAAATAATTAACTAAACAGTATTATTATTCTCACCTTTATCTTGTTATAACTGGCCACCAAAAAAGGTTTTTATAACATAAGGCGGCCTTACACCGGGGCAACAAGAGGCAATATATAACATGTGACCTTGCTACAAAAGTTGCTTGTTGCCGGCAGTGGTTTCAGAGGCAACAAAACTGTGCGTCATAGCGTATTGTTTGTTGAATTCCGTGCCCCCATTTTGAGCTTTTTTTAAATTGTTTCTAGTGTGTAGTTTTAGTGTTTCGAGATGGATTGGTCACATGAGAAAACTCTGAAGTTTATTGAAGAGTATAGGAGTCATGAGATACTTTGGGATCACCGATTAATTGATTATAAAAACATCAAAAATAAGGTGGATATTTTCTAAAAATTGTCGGAGAGCTATGAATAGTATATTGCAAATTAGTATCCATATGAAAAATTTTTAAGTAATTGAATTGCATGTTGTAATAACTTAATTTATCAGATTAGAATGAAATATTACAATCGTTTGGTCAATGAATCCTTTTCTAAACGATTTTAGTATACAAGTAAAAGTAGAATGTGTTTCAAATTGTTTTCATGGCTACATATTAATTGTAACTTGAGTGATGTTCATGGTGAATAAACATTATATGTGAATTATTGATAGTTATAATCAATGTAATATCTTATTAGAGTATTCAAGATAATTAATTCAATACATAAATAAGAATTATTAGAATGAATGTGACGTCCCAGATTTAAAGAAGAAAATAAATAATCTCCGTACCCAATTTCATCGCGAACACAAAGGCCAGACAAAAACTACCACTGGACAATCGCAACTAGTTCTTGTTGGGATAAAGTTCTTCCTACGAACACTTGTCTTTTCTACCTCTCTTCCGATTCTTTACCTCTTCGGCAAAAATAAGATAAGCCGCGGCCGCAATCGTCGTTCTCGATGACATCTTTTAGCGGACTGGCGATTGGAAACAGAGGCACTTTTGTTGCTTTGGTGTAGATGCTTTGTAGCATGATACAGAAATCGCAAGGAGCCGTGTTCTCCGACATACAACATTGAGTCAACATGTCATATGATACATGTTGCCTCTGGTTGCCTTGATGTAAGGCCGCCTCCATAAGAACACAACCGCCTTGACTTTTGTATGACGCCATTAACCGCCATTGTTTCAGTTGGTTCGCCATCTTAAGGTGCGGTAGAAGGGAGCGCAAGTATTTTTACAGTTTTTATAGAATATAAATTTTTTCTCAAAATAAATCAAATATTTATCCAGTAGCAACTTAGAGTTTAGTTTTAGGCACGTGCCAATATCAACAGATCTTGAATATCTGTAAAAGGTGCCGTGGAATTTTGTCAAAACTTTTTTAAATGAGGAGAAAAAGTTTTGACAAAATTCCAGAACACCCTTGACAGATATTCAAGACCTATTGATATTAGCATGCACCTAAAACTAAACTCTAAGTTGCTACTGGATAAATATTTTATTTATTTTGGCCAAAAGAATGTAATGCTATAAAAAAACTGTAAAATTACTCGTTCTCCCTTCTGCCGCACCTTAATTTCAGCCGCATTTTAGAAGCTCTGTTTTGAAAATAACTTTTTAAGTGAATCATAGACGCCGTTTCCACAAAAAGAAAAAGAAAAAAAAGAAACATTCAAACGGATATTTTCATAGTTAGGATTTAATTATTGTAAAAAGGGTTATTCATTTAAAACAAATGGTTTTTGTTAATGTTTTGACTGGCAGAAGTTATGTCTAATCAACATTTGGTCTTGCAAATCATCTGGTTTGGCGAATGGGTATATGGTGGTAACCTTTCCTACAGTAGCCCCATGGCTTCTTTGGTGCTGACTGACAGCTCACAGCTGACAGCTGACGGCTTTGAAAAGCTACCGGACCAAATTGTATATCCCTACGCCGAACCATATGATCTGCAAAAAATATGTGTTTAGCAGCTCTCACTTCTGACAGTCAAAATTTAGGTATATACCTAAGTGTTGACTGTCAGAAGTCAGCTGTGAACTGTCAGTCAGCACCAAAGAAGCCATGGAGCTTCTGTAGCTGTCAGATAAGACCTCCCCTACTCTGGATGCCCAGTAGTCAAGATTCGGCAGAAGCCCTCCACGATCCAAATTCAATAATATAAAGATGCATAATAAGAATTAATAACCAATATTTTATTTTAAATTTGGTTTTCAAGTACTTAACATTTTATTTCAAATTGATACTGTCTTAACTATAAATTTTCGATGAAACACAAAAATACAATTTATAATACTTTATAGTGACGTTTGACGTATTTTATAACAATTAATAGTTTACTGAGAACTGTTTTGTTTTCACATAAAAAAGAGAGTATCACATCGTTTTTAGTTGTAGTTTTGGTTTTAAATCGGTTATTTATTTCCTCCAATTTATAAGTTGTTCGGGCTCATTTCCACTCCATTGGAATGAATATAAAATGTAAGTTTATTTATTGCTGACTATTTTTTTTAGCACCACGTCTTACTACCCATTTGGGATATACGTTTATGTACAAGTTATAATAATGGGTTAGGGGTGAGGAACTTTGAAGTTAAAGGAAGTGTACTCGCATTCGCGTGGAGAGAGAGTGGGAGACAATTTATGGAAAACCACCCTCAGTACACCCGACTGGAATTAAACCACGATCTCCCTGTTATCGGCAGTATAGTTTACTGTGGGAGTAGTGCCTTAAACCATGCGGGCACTGAAGAAGGTTTGCTGAATAATGGCTCTTCTTAATTAAATGCCTCTTATTTGAAATAAAATATTGCTTTTCCTCGACTAATTATTATTCTGTCCATGATATTAATTAAAGCAAAGCTATACATTCCTTTGAACCAATTTTTTTTTTTTTTTATTTTACAATTTTATGAATTCTTGATTCGGGTTGTTTCGAGATAACATGTCTTTGATTGTGATTGATTTCGTTGTTGATGAATGGTTTTCTTCCACTAACGCCTTGTAAAGTTGATTACAATGTAACTTTTTTTGCTAAAGTTTTATAGGCCTGCAGATAAAATCTCAAAATAATCCTGAAACTTATAATTTCTTTTAGAACAAAGATGAAATTTAAGTCATTGAACTTAATCATATCCAATTTATTTAAAGGGTATGGCTTAGTTGTATTTATATGACTCGGAACCAACTTACGTGAATTGTGCTATCATGAATGGAAGCAAGCTATATCATGAATGGAGGCAAGTACTATCTTGTATTGAAGCAAGCTATATCATGAATGGAGGCAAGTACTATCTTGTATTGAAGCAAGCTATATCGTGAATGGAGGCAAGCAAGCTATATCGTGAATGGAGGCAAGTACTATCTTGTATTGAAGCAAGCTATATCGTGAATGGAGGCAAGTACCATCGTGTATTGAAGAAAGCTATATCATGAATGGAGGCAAGTACTATCGTGTATTGAAGAAAGCTATATCGTGAATGGAGGCAAGTACTATCGTGTACTGAAGCAAGCTATATCGTGAATGGAGGCAAGCAAGCTATATCGTGAATGGAGGCAAGTACTATCTTGTATTGAAGCAAGCTATATCGTGAATGGAGGCAAGTACCATCGTGTATTGAAGAAAGCTATATCATGAATGGAGGCAAGTACTATCTTGTATTGAAGCAAGCTATATCGTGAATGGAGGCAAGCAAGCTATATCGTGAATGGAGGCAAGTACTATCTTGTATTGAAGCAAGCTATATCGTGAATGGAGGCAAGTACCATCGTGTATTGAAGAAAGCTATATCATGAATGGAGGCAAGTACTATCGTGTATTGAAGCAAGCTATATCGTGAAGGGAAGCAAGCTATATCGTGAATGGAGGCAAGTACTATCGTGTATTGAAGCAAGCTATATCGTGAAGGAAGCAAGCTATATCGTGAATGGAGGCAAGTACTATCGTGTACTGAAGCAAGCTATATCGTGAAGGGAAGCAAATATGATCTTGCATTGAAGCAAGCGAGGCCTTTATCGCATATGGAAACAATCTATACCGTGCATGGAAGCCATCTCTATTGTGTATTAGCAATGTATAGACGAATTATTGTAGGCTATATTGTGTATAAAAGCTAGCTGTGTAGTATATGGAAGCGTGGCCAGTGTGGATAACCCGTGTCAGGGTGAAGGGTACGCATGCGTGACTGAGTTGCGTCAGGTAAGTGTTGCGTGACCCAGCTAGCACAGCTGTGTGTAGTCTGCCCACTGGTCTGGAGAGAGCGATGTGGGAAGAAGGGGGGGAGCGAACAGTCCAGGTGCTCCTCCGTCTCTACAGAGATTCACTTCACTCGCGTCTGCTGCACTAAACTTCCCACCGGAACGAGGGGCGAATTGTTTCCCAAACTGTAGTACGCGTACCCACAGAGGTACACGACGTACTATTGAATCTTATGGCCGACTTACCCAGGTCTTCTGGATAATTTAGCATTTTGTCTCCCTGTACAGTACAAATGATTGCTCTGCGATAAATGTCAAATGCGTGGACCAATTTTAACGAAATCTGGCAAGGATGTTCTTTGAACCTAGTTCGAACGATGTATGTACACTCTGTTTATCCTGTAAGGTAGCAAGAGTATCTTGAACTAACCTACTACGGTGTCTATATATATAAATAATGATTCTATGCTAATAATAAAGTAAAATGTTATCAATAACGGCAGTAAAGTAGGATTGTATTTTCTAAAACTTCGTTCTTACCAAAATATTGTAGTCACTTTAGTGTCAAATATGCCTACCATTTTGTGGCATTCTCAATCTCCTCTTATTACTCGGCTTCCAACCCGAACAAGTCATCTGTTCTTTAAACATTACATTGGTATCAACCCGGTGTAGACAAGGAGTGTTTTTCCCATGTGTCTATCACTAGAGTACCCACTTCAGTGACCGAATGGTCGAAGGAATCACTCTTGTGTTAAGACTGGCTTGCTGATTACGGGGAGAGCAGGGCTCGAATCACAGTCGGGTCTACTGAAGGTTGTCTTCCGTAAACGGTTTCCCACTCTCCTTCCAAGAAAATGCGGGTAGACTACCTCTAAAATTCTTCCTTCCTCATCCTTACCCCGATCGATTAATTTATCATTTATGCGTATAAATTGAACATTTAGTAAGACGCCGTGGCCAAGGAAGCTTTCAACAAGAAGAGGTTACTGCTTACCAGCAAGTTGAGTTTGGAACTGGGGAAGAAAATGATGAAATGCTGCATTTGGAGCATCACACTGTATGGAGCAGAAACTTTGACTCTCAGGAAGACGGAAAATAAATACTTGGAGAGCTTTGAAATGTGATTCTGGAGAAGACTTGAGAAAATCAGGTGGACAGACAGGGTGACAAATTAAGAAGTCCTAAGAAGAGTGGATGAGAAGAGAACAATTGAATGTGATTCTTCGACGCAAAGCAAACTGGATCGGACACATACTTGGGGGAACTTTCTTCTGCATGACGTCATAGAAGGAAAAGTTGAGGTAAAGAGGAGCAAAGGAAGAAGGAGTATTCAAATATTAATTAGATGACTTGAAATAAAAAAGAAAATTCTGGGAGCTGAAGGAGGAGGCAGAGGACAGGGTGCATTGGCAGTCTAAATTCACTGAGAAAAGGAATGAACCTCTCGTTAGGCATAATAATAATAATAATAATAATAATAATAATAATAATAATAATAATAATAATAATAATAATAATAATAATAATAAAACAACAATAACAATAATAATTAATTAATAATTAATAAATAGTAATAATAGTGATAATAATAATTAATAAATTAATAATAAATTAATAATTAGTTATTAATAATCAATTAATAATAATAAATTAATAGAGCTTTCCTATACATGATAATACGTGTAACTTGTTCTTCTTATAGATCACCATCCTCATCCCTATCACTTATATTGAGTCGTCACTAACCTTTGTTTGGAAAGTAATAACTAAAACAACTTGTCATGGAAGAAAAAATATGATAAAAAAATACTGTAGCAACGTAACTTGACAAAGATTTTCAAAATTTGATTTTAATGAATATTATAAAACATATGCTATAATAGAGAAAACTCAATATTTTGACATTTTATTGGAAGGATGGATGCTTTGAAGTTAATCCTAGCTCATGTTTTATTACATTACACAATTATTTTTTTTTCGTCATCGACTGTACGTTTGGTCTCGTACCACTAATCACATTTGTTTGTTTGGAGCTTGCGTGGACATTGTAGTGAAAACTTCCGGATCATGTTTTTGTCTGCCCATTTCATTTAGATTATTGGACCGACTGATATAAAATAAAACTCGTCATTGTACTGTGTTTTCAACGGGTCACTTCAAATAACGACCAATGTTTGGATAAAGACCGTTGAGAAGACCTTGACGCAGATGGGAGGATTACATTGGAATGGACCTGAAAGAGATAGGGTGTAATGGGGTGGACTGGATAGAACTAGCTCAAGATAGGTGGAGGGTATAATGAGGTGAACTGGGTATAACTAACCAAGATGGATATCTAATGTAATGAGGTGTACTGGATAGAACGAGCTCAAGATAGGGATAGGGTGTAATGAGGTGGACTGGATAGAACGAGCTCAAGATAGGGATAGGGTGTAATGAGGGGAACTGGATATAACTAACCCAAGATGGATATCTAATGTAATGAGGTGTACTGGATAGAACCAGCACAAGATAGGGATAGGCTATAATGAGGTGGACTGGATAGAACTCTCAAGATAGTGATAGGTGACGTACTTTTGTAAGTGCAGCAATGAACTCTCGAGCTCCTAATGCCATAGAGTAAGAAAGTAGACAGGGGTGGACTGGGTCGCCGGGAGATATCCCGGTGGGCCGGTTTGATTTGGGCTGCCCAACTACTATAAACTAAAATAAAACTATCCATTCAATTCTTTTTTGTTGTTGTTAAATTTTAATCAAAAGTTCCATTGAGTACGCTTGATGCCATTACATTTAAAACCATCCTATTTGTTGTTTTCTTGGTGTTGTTTATAAACAAACGTAAATCATCTGTTTAATTATCTACACAAGTAACGAGTGAAATATAATTTTACAAACTTAAATATATTTATCAATTAAGACACCCAATTATTGTCCAAGCATTTAAAACCATTTTTGCTTGTTTCAGTAGAAAATAGAAACTGATCATCGATAATGTAGTTGAAATGACCTCGGGATTAAATTAACTAATAATAAAGATATAAATACTTCACATCACCACTTCAGCTTAAATTGAACCATTGCTTCAGTGGTAGATATTAATATATACTAAAGGCCATCATATTTGTAACTTACCAGGCCACTCGGAATCTTCCAATTAACCCCTGCTTGTAGATAAAGGTGGTTTTATGTCAACTCCGAAAATTTGTTTAAGGACAATCAAGACAATTTAAATATTTGAGAACCAACAGTTATCAATTTAATATGTTGACCATATAATTATTACTATTACAGCTCTATTTTCATAGTAATCTCAATATTTGAAAACTGGAAACACACATTGACACACTAGCAGTTTTTTAAATTTCAGTGACTGTATCTAAATTAATAATTATTTTTAATTAATAATGTAAGGATAAACTGAACTTTTGTATTAATAAATCAAATACGGCCCTAATAAAATGTCAAATTTCAATGAATTTCAATCAATGTTCGTGGTCGGAAGTGGGCTTCCTCATGGTTTAAACACCTGCACTGAGGACACATGGACAAAGGCGTAAGTATAGTTTTGTCTGGTTTGCCAGAGACGGATAGATTTGGATTTAAATCTTGGGCGGGTGAACTGAGGTTTTTTCCCCCTAAATATTTTCCTTTCCCTCAATACTAATACGAGTATATTTAATCTAAGCTATACCTTCCTTATCTCCTATCGCATTACTGTAAATATGCGGATAGTCCGAATGAGACTAAGACTTTGAGAATGCACAACAAACAAACTAAACGTACTAATTAAATAAATTAGGTAGTCTCGGTTTTAACTTTCGTGCCTTGCTATGTTAATGTTAACTTGAGGTGGATTGAAGGGAACGCGAGAAAAGGCCAATGTTTTTGTAGTTTTTATGGCAGAACATATTTTTTTGGCCAAAATAAAATATTGCTCCAATACAAACATAGAATTTAATTTTCTTCACATGGTGACCTAAAAATTTCTTGAATATCTGTCAAGGGTATCCTGGAATTTAATAACATTTTTTTCTCTTCATTTAAAAAGATTGTTTGATAATGCCACCATGCTCATGACAGATATTCAGGAACTGTTGATTTCAAATTGTGAAGAAAATTAAACTTATTGTTTATACTGGAGGATTATTTGATTTATTTTGTCCAACAAAATGTTTTGCCATAAAAACTGCAAAAACACTGGCATTTCTCGCGTCCCCTTCTATCTCACCTTAAAGCGTTCCTTTAAAGTTAAAGCTACATCCAAGGGTTGGGGGTGGGTGGGCGTAGGGGAGGGGATGGATGGGGGCAGGATAACGCGAGGATAGGTCCGTAATTTTGCAGTTTTTTTTAAAGAAAAAACTTTTCTAGTGCAAAATAAATACACTCTTGCTACAATAGATACAGTAAGTTTAATTTTCTCCACGTAGTAATCTCAACAGTTCTTGAATATTTCTCGTGGGCAACGCAGAATTTATCTGGGACTCATTTAACAATTTTATGTTCAACTGCTCATGACAAATAATTAAAAAACTGTTTTGATTAGTATGACTCAGGGTGTCTACCAGTCATGAAATGAGATTTTACTTATGAAAGTCATGAAATTAGCTTTCTGATCATGAAGTTCATTGTGCAAATAAAAATAGTATATATATTTTTTAATACTTTGCTCGAAATTAGCTTTAGACTCCCCAGTAATGACATTGTTCAGAAATCAATATATAAAATAAATAAAATAAAAATGAGTAAGAAAGAATGTAAGAGGGGACAACTATAGAAGTATCAGGGATATGTGTGGGCATTCTTTTTATTATTCTATTTTTTGTCCTATTCTTATGAACATCTATTTACTAGCGGAAGTACCCGACGTTGCCCGGGATAAATTAATTATTTAAAAAAATCTAACCAACCTTTTGAAATTCCGGCTTCAGGGTACACATGTTCTTACACAAGGGCTATTTTCTTTTTAAACATCGCGTCTTCCTACCTTTTCAGGCTATACACATATAATGAGATCTAGTATTCTATCAGGACAGGGGTGAGGAATGAAGTATCTTAGAGGAAATATGCCCGCGTTTGAATGGAAGGAGAGTGGGAAACCATTTAATAAAAAACAACACTCTCAGTAGACCCGACACGGCCACTGAAGCGAGTCACAGGGTCTACTAATTTTTAAGATTTCAAACCTCAGCGTTTGGTGGATATTGAGCAATGCTCATGAAAAAACTTTTTATTTTATTGGAATTGCTTTGCTTCCGACCCGGTTTATAATTAATTAAAAAACCTAATCAATAATATAAAATTCCGACTTCAAGGTGCACAAGGGCAACTAATTTTTCAAATTTAAGACCTCTTATTGTGTTAGATATCGCGCAATGATCATGAAAGACAAACTCTTAATTTAATTAATACAGATAGATGATGAAAAAGTGATGAAATATGGGTTAAATAATTTTTATATGTGTAGAAAATTAAACTAAATATGTCTAGTGAAGCAGTGGGTGACCTGGCGGTCTAGGGGTAAGGTGTCGGACCTCTGTGCTGGGGGTCCGGGGTTCATTCCTCAGTCCCGACACAAATTTATCTGATTTTCAAACCCTTCCTTCACCTCTGACGATACGTCTATTAATCACAACTTGTGAATGTGTGGAATGCCAGGCCTCCACCGTGGTTCGGATTCCACGTTAAACTGTGGGTCCTCCATTTCATCTCACAATCACCCAACCATTACACATTAGCGTAAGTGCATATAACCCGAACGGGTTGTAAGGCGTGGTGCTAATAGTAATAATAATAATAATAATAATAATAATAATAATAATAATAATAATAATAATCTAGTGAAGCAATATTTTATTTATTTTATCCAAATTATTATTTTTTCTATAAAAACTGTAAAAAAATATCAAGATTAACTCGCGTTCCCGCCTTACCTGTAATCTTTAAAACGTTGTATCCAAAATATTTTATTTCATAAGTGACGCACACAAACAAAACTAACCGTCAATTTAGTTCTCCCCGATTAAAAAAAATAAATAAAAACCTATGATTACAAAATTAATAAACATTTGCACCTTCAACTTCCCACGTATCCGTCCATTGATGTGCGATATTACTAAATTATGAGTTATCAAGTTCAATTGATTGCGAGTGAACATCAACGTTACGTCGCTGTTCGTATAAATTACAAAAAGTTTGTAATTTGAAGTGACAGCGTCTGTTAATCGAAAACACACATCGAAAAAGGTTTTTTTTTAGTTAGCAAAAACAACTCATCGCGAAGGATTGAAATAAATCTAATTTACAGGCAGGTAATTGAGTTTTTTGATTAGTAAAGTTTTTTGAACTGCAATACGGCAACACATTGAACCCATATTTAAATATATCTATATAAGTCTATACAATTTAATTAATTTTTATTATTATGGACACAAAGTAAAGGTGTCATTACAACTTTTTAATTGGAATGAACTTGAAAAACGTGGATTAAGCTATCATAACAGTGAAAAAACCCACATACAACTTGTAGGCCTATGTGTTACAAATGGTTAAAAATACAGTGATCATTTATAAAAAAAACACATTTCTATTAATTCATTTCTTAATATCATTACAGGATACAGTCTACTCATTTTTTTAACACCGCGTCTTACTGGCCGTTCGGATTACATATATACGTGCTTGTTACACTTATTTGTTAGGGATGAGTAAGGTTGAGTTGAGTAAATGTACCCGCATATGGATGAAGGTAGAGGGGAAACCCATATAGGAAAAGCCACCCTCAATACACCCAACTAAGATTCGAACCCCGAAATCCCCGTCATCGGCAGACTAGTCTGTTGTGAGAGTGACTCCTTGATTCAAGGGTTCCCAACATTTTAGACCGAAATAACCCTTTCACCAACCAGAAAAAAAAATACATATTAGAGCCCCCATATAAAGTTTTTAACACTAATATTATGTACATTTAAGTTTACCTCGGTGGTTTTGGGGTAAAGTGCTCGCCTCAGGGCTAGGTGTTTGTGGGTTCAAACTCAGCTGGGGTTGACGGATTTTTCTTCAGTGATAATAATCCATAGCACAACTTCCTTCGGAGTGGAAGTAAAGCTGTCGGTCCCATGTAGATTGTGGCACGTGAAAGGACACTCAAAATTATTATGTGAAAATATCTTTCCCGGAAAAATTGGTAGGTTATTTCGCTCTCGCCCATAGAATTCTCGTGTGCTGATATAATCAGTTGGTTTAGAAAGTGCACGTTAAATAAATACCTCAAATAAATCAATAAATAATGAACATTCAATAATATCAGTTAAACTTGACATATAAAATAAACGGATAACATCACACGCTATGGCTGCACTTTTGGCAAATTTACTTTATTCAGATTTGAAAAAATTGGAAATAATAATCACTGATGATTTTAAAAGTGGGAAAAACAAATAAAGAATATCTTAAAGTGGCGTCAGAGAGCTTAAGATAACCATGGCGGAGCCAAGTTTCGAAAACTTTGCCTTAGACCATGCGGCCACCGAATTGGGTCATGGTTCTCTAGTACGTTTCATAAGTCTCACATCACACCTCTAAATAGATTTGAAAAAAAAGAGGCCTTTTTAGTGCGCTTTAGAAAATTAATCATAGCTTCACGTTTAATTTGACTTAAAATTAATTTGAAACGGATTAAAAAACATACACTTCACATTAGTACAATGTTTGTAGTAATATAATTGAAATAATGATTACAATAATATAATCTAAATAGTGGATATTATTCTTTTTCAATAAGAGGATATTATTGAGACAAAATATTTTCAAGTAGGCCGACTTAGTTAACTCGATTATGGTGTTTTCTAAAAATTGAACCATTTTGTTTTCATTTTTTCATTTAATATCTATTTACTTTCATGTAACACCATCCCAAATTATACGTTGTCACTTTTTCGTTAGTTCATTATGATTTTAAAAAATCAAGAAATTTTGAAAATCTCATATTAGCGCTCAAAAGGCCCGCTAAGGCGACTGGCCATTTTCATTTGGCGTGGAAATGCAGAGCCATGAGAATAAACGGTTATCTTCAAGAATGTTTATTGATTTGCAATTTTCTTTTCGGAAACGGTTTGTTCAAGAATAGAAACATGTTGATTAAGTTATTATTATTATTATTATTATTAATAATAATTAGCACCGCGTCTTACTACCCGTTCGGGTTATACGCACTTACGCTTATGTGAAATGGTAGGGTGATTGTGAGATGAAATGGAGGACCTACAGTTTAACGTGGAATCCGAACCACGGTGGAGGCCTGGCATTCCTCACATTCACAAGTTGTGATTAATACACGTCTTGTCAGAGGTGAAGGAAGGGTTTGACAATCAGATAAATCTGTGCCGGGACCTGGGATTGAACCCCGGACCTCAGCACAGAAGTCTGACACCTTACCCCTAGACCGCCAGGTCACCTTGATTAAGTTATACTTTTTATACACACACCTCTTCTATAATTTTAACAGTGATCAAATATCGATATAAAATTGACATTTTTCAATAGAAAACTGCTGGCTTCATACCGAAAAATAAGAAAATGTAACAATTAATAAACATCGATATATTATCTTAGCGGGGGTGTTGAAGATATTAACATAAAAAATTCCCTTGTTCTCGAGAAAATTGATATTTCCAAACGTATAATTTTTCCGCAAGACCTGTCCTATCTACGGTTTCCGTGATCCCTCTGTTCTTGTTGGCGCGGAAGGATACTTTGGTTGGTTGTGAAGCCACGCCACGCCTTTCACCCTTCCGCCCACCATCCCACAAAACATGTTTTAGTCTTGCACTCGACAGGACCAAGGGCCTTAAGGTCGTGACCATAAAATTGGGTCGCGTTTTCGTATGAAGTTCCACACACGAACCAGTTTGTGGCCTTCACGAATAAAGCAAGTCACAGAGTTACTTTCACACTTCGGGATTGGATTACCCCGTGCTCAACTGAGGTACCGCGCAAGAGCCACGGTCGTCTTGTGTGCATGCGTGGACAACGGTGAGTAATTATTGGTTATCTCTCCAAATTTGATAGAACTCTCGTCCCGAGAGTAAGACATTTCGGCTTTATTTTCACACTTGCCAGCAAGACGGGGGAACAATATGTTTGGTTTAGTTCAGGGGTGGGTAACCTTTTGGCATTAGAAGGCTTCATCTCGCTTAACGGATTCCTCATGAGGCCGCACCGCACACCTCATGTACAGTACATTAAAAAAAATCTGACAGTGCGCCAATTATAAGTAGCCTAAATACCTCAGTAAGAGCGGTTAAATTTTTTTACATTATATTTTAAAATAACTATTTTTATTTTAATTAATTGAAATACACGACGTTGAAGAATGTATAGTTTTTAAACAATGATGATACATAATTGATTTAAAAAAAAGTGTAAAATGGCTTTAGGTTTCTCATTCCTGATTTAGCATCCTGGCATAACCCTGATATAAAACACCCACATTTTGTGAAAAAACCTTACCTTCAAAAAAATTC
Organism: Timema podura; assembly: GCA_033556935.1. Classification (NCBI taxonomy): domain Eukaryota; kingdom Metazoa; phylum Arthropoda; class Insecta; order Phasmatodea; family Timematidae; genus Timema; species Timema podura. The sequence goes on along the minus strand of JAVRXN010000007.1, from coordinate 24,115,482 downwards.
ACCCCATCCACCGGATATGCTAGGGTTTTTAAGGGAAAGAAGGAACTTAAAACAATTCTTTTTTGAGGAGAAATCGTTCCCAGGTTAACGCCTGATTAGTTGACCCTTCCTTTAAGGTCTTGTGGGTGGCAATCCACCCCGCAATACGAGTTAAGAAGACACTCACTTCAACCAGCATAGGGGTTATTAAGAAATAATCAATCTTACTATGGTTTTTTTTTATAGTCAATCGGTATGGATAGTACTACAGTACCACTTTTTCAAAATATTGATTGCGAACATAACTAGTATTGACAGTGAAGCAATCAATCTAGTCACATACCCTCCACGATCCATATCAAATAACCTTTCGCCACTGAATGTCATAGCACCACATCATGCTATACACATCATGTACTAATTACACAAATGTATTAGGAATGAGTAAGGTTGAATTCAGATCAAGTGTACCCGCATTTTCGTGGAGAGAGTGAGTTGGAAACCATTTGAGGAAAATATCCCTCTCAGTAAACCCTACCAGGATCGAACTCCGACCTCCTCGTCATCGGCAGTATAGTATATTGTGAGAGTGACCCCTTAGACCATGCTGCCACCGAAGCGGGTGAGTCAAGATTTGACTTTGAGGTAAACAAACTTTAAAAAGTTGGTTACATTCTCAGAACCTACGGCCACTCTGCCTAAAGACACTCGCTTTATAGACAACCGAGACTTTACAGATCTAAGCAATGAGTGCTAAAGCTGTAGCAGTTCTCTTGCTGTTTTCCACGTCCTATCTCTGTGAAGCTGTATTTTCTGCTGTGGTTGCCATCAAAACTAAATATAAGAACTAAATATAAGAATTGGTTTAACGTAGAGATGGATCTCAGATGGGCTATTTCTTCACTAGTGCCAAGGTTTAATAAACTCTATGCATCAATGCGGGCTCAAAAATCCCACTAAATATGCAGCTGATGTTAAGTTTTTTTTGACATTGTTTTTTCTATCTATACACCTTGTTTTTTTTTAAATTGTTTATTAAAAGTGTTCATTTGATAATACTTATAAAATCGTTTTATATCAATTAAAAATATAGAATCCAAACGCAAGGGGTTGCAACGATCTCAGAGGCAAAAAGTGCGGTCGCACTCCGTAAAAGGTTGGAAACCACTGTATTAGCTGAAGGGAAACTGGTCAAGGTCATCCTGACACTTCCACGCGATGTTGCCAGGCGTAATGAATTTCGCTCTCTATGGTAATCCACACGGCATTAACTTAATCGGCGAACACAGTGCCTGCTAATGTTTGATGGATAACGTGAAGTTAATTGGTGTTTTTTTTTCTTGGCGTACTTTAAAATCCCTGATAGGAGACGTAGATGGAAGTTAGGATTTTAATGGCACATAATACACTTTAGAGTGATGCTTTTTATACACGTGTCATCAGACATTTTCAATTATTTTGTTCGTATGGCATGTATGCCCGGTTATGTGTAGACTTAGCAGCTCAGGCAGCACAAAACGTTGCCTAGATTACATCATAGGAGGTTGTCTATACGTCGAACCCGCATTGAGATGATGTGATGATAGTGATTATGAATTTGTGAAGCCGGTGTGAGTTTTATCTTAACTTAAGCCTAATTAACCATATCCGGATGACCATTGGGATTATTTCCCTTGAGGGAAAGATACCCAAGGTATCAGCCGGGAATCGAACCCGGATCCCCTAGACTCGTAACCATATATACTGACCACTACATCACAGGGCCGCTTACAGTGTCAATGAATTAGATCGATTAACTTTATATATCTTTATCCTTATTAATAAAATGAAGAGTGTCTGTTTGTAATGAGCATTACCCGCCTCGGTGGCGTAGTTAGTTAACGTGCTTGTTTCGTGTTGAGCTAGACTGCTGAGGACGGGGAGATCGAGGTTCGAATCTCGGTCGGGTGAACTGGGAGGTAGGGGGTCCTAAATGGTTTTACACTCTCCTTCCACACTAATGCGGGTTCACTTCCTCTAAATTCAACCTTCCAAATTCCTAACCCATTAGAGTAATTAGTACTTAAGCGTATAACCCGAAAGGGTAGTAAGAGGCGGTGCAAAAAATTAAAAATTAATCAGCATTGCGTGATATCTATCGCATGTAGGGATATTAAAAATTGGAATGATTTTTGCACATTCTACACCTTTTTACCTTTTTACCCTTTTCGCCCTTTAACACATTTTTACACTTTTCTTTAAAAAAAATTGACTAAACTTATTTTAAACCCGGTTTTCACTTTTTTTTAACACCATTTAAGCTTTCAATTCTTTTCTACCCTAACATTTTTCTCACGGGCAAAGCTGGGTACTTCATGCCAGTACACAATACAAGTGAGAGGATACTTAAGGCACAAGAAATTATCGAGCTAGCTCTCGTGCAGTTAAGTAGCCATAAGTTAAGGAAAAAAAAAAATTAGGATTAGTGAGAAATATTGGTAACTTGTTTGATGAAGTGAATTGCTGTGTTGCCAGATTTTGCATTTCAACTTTCTAGCAACTGACTTGATTAAAACATTTCTATTTAGAGCATACACATTTCAAACTTTATTAATTTATCTAACAAACCGGGGACAAAATTGTGGGAAAAATAAGTCTTAGACATAAGTATTATTTTGGAGACTCCACGCAAATCGAGGACAAATGGTTGGTCACCTTAGTGTAGATTAAATGCACCAGGCTGCGATCCTGACCTAAACCACTTCTTTAACAGAAACCAATTACAGTACAAATCTAACGCCTTATTGTTTATTCCCACTATAAGTATAGGGACATAGGCATACTTCGCGTTTAAGTGAAGGTTTTTTTTGTTCAATTATCTCTGATAATAAATTCTCTGATCATGGTAGTATTCAATACAATCTATTGCAAATGCGCATGCGCCAGAACTTGAACAAGTCTGAATTCCTTACAGGTATTCGTCATTGCGATAAACCCCTGTTACGCCTGAAGGAAGACCACCCGTGTGACGGGTCGGCATGCGACCAAATTCCATTAAGGGGACGTGACCCCTAACTACATGTCAAATACTGACCAGCCACACTGAGCGGATTCCGGGTTGCCTACATTCTGACGTGTTTGGCGTTGATATTAATTATGTTGGAGATGGGTCGAATCCGGCCTCAGTGGAGTAGTTAGTTAACGTGCTTGTTTCGTGTTGAGCTAGACTGCCGAGGACGGGGAGATCGAGGTTTGAATCTCGGTTGGGTGAACTGGGGGGGGGGGGGTTACTAGATGTTTTTCCACTCTCCCTCCATGCAAATACGGATACACTTCCTCTAAATATTACTACTACTAATTACTAACCCATTAGAGTAATTATTATTTAAGCGTATAACCCGAACGGATAGTAAGACGCGGTGCTAAATAAAAAAAGTTGTTAAGACATATAAACTAAATATCACATTTGTTAATTTAGTTTAATATATTGGAATAGTTTGTTGTTAACATCTTATGAATTACTGTTGCCTTTATGACAAAAAACCGATTTGAAGTGGATCATTTCACATACACACCCCGTGAATGATTAAATCGAACACGAGTACATAACACACATCCATAATATCTTACGACGGATAAAACGTGAGTCGGACGTGCCTTGAGATGGAATTGTAGGGGACGCGAGAAAAGGTAAAGGTTTTTGTAGTTCTTATAAAACAACTTTTTTTTTGAATAAATAAATAAAATATTTCTCCAGTAGAAACCTAGAGTTTAATTTTATTCACATTGTGATATCAACAGTTCTTGAATATCTCTCATGAGTATAGTGGTATTAGACGAGAAACTTTTTAAATGAAGAGAAAAAGTTGTTATTAAATTCCAGAACACCCTTGACAGATATTCAAGAACTATTGATATCACCATGGGGAGAAAATTAAACTCTATATTAGTACTGAATAAATATTTTATTTATTTTAACTATAATTATTTTTATTACAAAAACTGCAAAAAACACTGTCCTTTCCTTATGTCCCCTTCGCTCCCACCTTAAAGGTTAATTCACCTCCGTACAGTTTGACCGCGATAAAATGAATGTCATTCTCATTTTGAGATGTGGGGTCAACCATTAACCACACGGAACTAGAAGGAGGAGACACCAATGAGAAATCACTCCGAAACAATTTCTCCTCTGAAAATAACTTTGCCAAAACTTCTTTTTCATCTAAAAAGAAACCATTGTATGGTTTTGAAGGCCAGGCCTTTCACAAATTTGTTTGAATTTTTTCATGCCAAGATAATAAACAACAAACTAAACAAACACATTGTTTCCCTGTAAGGGGATTGGGGGGAGTAAGGTAGAGATTTATAGGAAATGTACACGAATTTTCTCGCAGGGAGAGTGGGAAACCAGTTGGTAAAAATCACCTTCGGTACACCTGACCGGAATTTGAACACCGGTCTCCCTGTCACAGTCCAGTTTAATGAGAGAGTGAGTGAGTGAGTGAGTGAGTGAGTGAGTGAGTGAGTGAGTGAGTGAGTGAGAGAGTGAGTGAGTGAGTGAGAGAGTGAGTGACAAGTTAGATCACGTGACCACTGATGTCGTTTTGCACATTGATTCATAGAGCGGTTTCAGATGCTTCAACTTATTCGTAAAGGTTCAGTAAACATAGTTCTGGAAAGTTTCGTTCAGAACAGGGGTCTCCAAACTTTTTGCTATGTGGGCCACATAATATATTTTACACATTTTCGCGCGCCAAAGTAACGTTCACCTGTTCTTCAAGTAGCATTATTATTGCCCTGAATGCCTTGACATGCACGAATAGATCACAAATCAAATTTGTCTCAGCATGCAAATTTAGACTCAATTCTTATGGCCGGTCACGTCTGTAAAAAAAAAAAAGTCACTTTCCAAAGCAGGTCAGTGTTTGATAAAAGTGATCGAGGTTGATTCTTTTCTGTGAAAAATGAATCAATTTATATGTAATAAATTATATGCATAGTAATTAGTCAATATAATTACTTATTTTTCAAAATTAGGTAACATCTTTCGGGACTTTCCTTTTATAACCCTCTGCCGGGAGACTTGGACCTACCTAAAAATCGTCACAGTAAAGCCGTTCTTTTGTAGGTATAAGGAATGGTGCCTGCGACTGAAAATGAGGGTTTGCAATTCCGACAGCACTCTGGCTTTGTGTCACGCGTGCGGACAGGAACTGGACATGTCAAATATACTACTTGGTTAAAAAATAACAAAGAGAAAAAATTAATATTTGTTTTATAAAATCTTGTAAAGGGCTGGATATAATCTTTTGGCGGTCCGGATATGGCCCGCGGGCCGTAGTTTGGAGATCCCTGGTTTAGAACGTTTTGAGTCCAATGTAGGGTTCTCTATATCATTACACTCAAAATTTTCCATAGCATCAAAGATATGGCCGACTGAAGAATGACATAAACCGTTGTTATTATTATATTATAATGATTTATTTACTACCAAGTTTACTGTTAAAATTAGAACACTGTAGCAATAAGAAGATCATGGTTCGATTCCAGGCCAGGTTTAGTGAGGTTTGTTGTTCTTAAATAATTTTCTAAGTCTTCCTCCACGCAAATGTGGACACACTTGGCTATAAATTATATAAATACTTGAATAGTTCAAAGGGTTTTTATGACGCGATTCATAGAAATGAATTCGCAGGCTCTATGCGTAACATGTCAGTGACATACTCTTACATTCTCACACTTAAAAAAAAAAACTATTTAATAGCATTATTTTGTAAATTTGAGAATTGTTTTATCTTTGAGACACTAAGTTACTTTATTTATTCGATTCCAAGACACACTTTTTAGTTCATTTAAACGTCTCTAAAATGGGGTTTGTCTTAGAATTGATGGTGTTTTAGAATCAAAGTTCTTTTTCGATTTTTTTTATATTGATTCAGAAGGAAGTGATGAATAACATAATCTACTGGTAAGGTACTATTATTATTAGTAAATTGAATTCTCTAATAAAAATATAGTTCTTACATGTAGGGTATTTTATAGTTTTAGTTTATTTATTTTATCTTGGAATCAAATATTTTGTTGTTGGTAGTATTGAAAAATTAAGGTGCGTCTTAGAATTGAATAAATAAGGTAGGCCTAGTTGATTATAAACGATGCCATACTTTCTTCAGAAAAACATTGTTTCAAGACTTTATGACGAGGATACTTGGAAGTTGTGAATGTGAGGAATGCCAGGCCTCCACGATGGTTCGGAGTCCACATTAAACTGTAGGTCTTCCATTTCATCTCACAATCACCCTACCATTATAATAATACTTGGAATCATTACAGTTTTTTTAGTTTACGAATATTACTAAGAAGGCCTTCTACACTATTATATTTAAGAGTTATTAATTTTAAATTAAATAATATAAAATTTAATCCACCATTGAGTCTGTATCAAAGAGTTATTTAAATTTATATTTAATATAATATGCTATTATTTAGTAAATGAGTAGTTTAATGAATATTATGTTAAATTAACATATCATTTAAATTTGAAAATACAAATTAAAAATGTAATAGCTATGACATTCAAAATGGTTGGTAACGTTACATATGAAAACTACCATAAATAGAACTGGACAAACATGCGTAGTACTATTTATTCTTTGATGCAATTTAGTTGAAACCAATTAAAACCCATTAAATAGGTTCATCAAAATATTGATATTAAAAAGGGATATCGATTAATTTGATGTCCACATCAAAAGTTGTGTGTGGTAAATTAATATTTTGCTGATGGACATTAATCATTCATTACAGTATAGGTCTAACGTTTTATCTAAACAATTTAATTTGAATAGAGCGCATTCAACGCTTTAGCAGTATAAAATATAATGTCACTCACAAAATAATGTTTACAGATATTTTACACTAGCCTCTATTAATATATACCTCAATTTTATCTTTTGTGGTGCTGACTGACAGCTCACAGCTGACTTCTGATAGCTTTGAAAAGTAACTATGTATCCTTCCGCCGAACCATATGATCTGCACAAACATGTGTTTATCAGCTGTCACTTCTGACAGCCAAAATTGAGGTCTATACAAGAAACATATATGACTGTTTTATTTATTTTTTTATTTATATATATTAATTTTTTATTTATTGTTGACCTTGATATGTTGATGTTAGGGCTAGTATTAATTATTTATTTTTTCCATGATATTATTTTTTTAAATTTAGTATTTAATTCCATATTGGTTTTTATTATTATAAATAAATAATTTTTAAAATTTTATTTATTTTACTAATAATTATTTGTTGATAGTTTTATTAATAACATTATAAATGTGATAATATATTACTGTTTATAAAATTTTAAAATATTATATTTTATTTAAAAAAAATTTAAATTTTGCATTTAATCCCATATTAGTTTTTATAATTATAAATAAATAATTTTTAATAGTTTTTTTTACAAATAGTATTATTAATAACATTATAAATGTGAAAAATCTAAATGTACTAGTATTCCTATAGAAAAATATATAGACTTATGGTGATCGTTAGTACTAAACCAAATATTAATGCAAGATTCTTTGATGATTGAATAGTTTGGCTGAAGAATTATAAGTAGGCCTAACCGATATTTTGGAAGCCAGTCATATCAATTAAAAAGTGGGCCTTTACAATGCTTTAATTATTTAAATATTGTATAGTTATGTGGAAAAACAACTTTTACTCACAGATTTAATTCCTTTTTTTGAGCACTTCATAAAGGTCTAAGCATATTTGTATTAAGTCCCTTAACCTAATGGTAGCCTACTGTTTAAAAACTAAAACCTTTGTGGCTACGTAGGACCTTCTTGCAACTAAATGTCAACGCCGATTAGTAGTGTAATAATTAAAAATTAAACATTTTGTGCTATTGTATGAGTACTATATAACAATTCAAACTTTTGTTTATAAAATGAAAAATAATATTCTTACCTCTAGAGAAATTCTCGAAGAAAACATATTCTTTTTGCTCGCCTTTACAATCTGTTATATTATTTTGTTTTAATATGTAGGCCTATTTATGATAACTTTAAATAATTTAACAAATAAAAATCAATATCCAAGAAAATATGTTTAGGCCTATAAAATAAATGACAATGACAAATCAAAAGCTATCCTAACCAACAAAAATCTATTTTAAATTCACTACTTTTAAACAGTTATAACAAAGTCTCTAATAAAAATACAATAACTTATAACTTGAAATCTTATCCTGGTATTTTATTTATCAACACTGGAGAAACACTCGCAAGTATTTTTTATTACACTTCACAGATGTATTTTGAATAATATAAACATCATAAAACTCGAGGTTTAGCCTAGAGGCCAACACAACACAATCTTGGGGTTAAAATATTTATTTAATAGTCTTGATACACTTAAATTTTCGAATAAAATATTTATTTAATAGTCTTGATACACTTAAATTTTCGAATAATGTATATCGATCACTCAGAAACACTCGCTTTTCTTTTTATCACACGCTTTTATTTTATATTTAATAAATGATTATTCTAAGATCACTAAAAAAACGTTTATTTTCCAAGGATAATATGTTCACACTGAAATAATATTCTCAAAAGAACACACAGACTAAGTAGCCGAATTAATATTCAAAAAAGACACTGTATTATTCAAAGTTGTAATAAAATTATTAACGGTAGCAAAGATACGCCTGTAAATACTCAACTACAATTTTACAAGTATTAAATATTTTTTTCCTTCAAAATTTTTACTCGCGCACGTGGTTTTATTAACTGTATTTTATACGAGAATTCACTGTTATAATGTCTATTTAAAATTGTTAGATTTTGGTTATGAAATAACCGTTTGGTTGGTTGTTAAGTTTTGAAGTTTTCTTTTGCTGTTTAATTCAAATTAATTATTAAAAGCAAGAGAACGTTAAAAGTGGCCTTAAATGCTGAAAACAAATATGGCCACTGGATGGAAGCTATGCTGCCGGTGATGACGTAGGGAACTTATTTCAGTTTTTACGGCGAATCGTATCCATACACGGTGTTTACAAAATTTAAACTTAATATTATTTCAAAAACATTTTGTATCTTTTTTACTCTTTATTATCACAAACCATTTATTTATGTTAAAGATATGCGAGGCCCGTTATAAAAATATGAATAACTGAATATAATACTATTAAATGTAAAATTTCACGCTCTATTTAAACTGAAATGGCCACAAGAATTAAAAGAAAAACTAGAATGAATTAACTAGACTTTTTTTTCTTAAATTAGATTATGTACAAGAAAATTATACTCTAATCCTTGGGGAAGCATTGTTAAAAGTGATTGATAATATTTTTAGTGATAATAATAGTGACACTTACCAAATAATTATTATTTACAAATATGTTGACAAAAGTTACTTTAAGACAATGTTGGCATTACTGATACCATCTGCTCGCTTCTGCTAGCTGTCATGTAAAACCACAAAAGTGGAAATCAGGGTTTAACTATTACTATCTTATACCAATACAATGAATGATGTAATTTATTTGTTCAGACTCCTCCCACGTCAAAAATTAAGCCCTGATAATCGCCCTATAATTTAATAACAAGCACTAAAACAAAACTAACAATAAATAAAACGGTTCCAAAAAACTTGAAACAAACGATGAAAAGATTTCTATCTAATAATTTAATAGCTCTCAATTCCCGTTTTTATTTGTTTGATATTCTCAAATAATATTAGGCCTATTATGGTGTGTGTGTGTGTGTGTGTGTGTGTATATATATATATATATATATATATATATATATATTATATATATAAAAGCCACCGTTAGAGAATATATTTTTCTAAAACAATCAAGCCAAATTATCTAATTAGTTAAGAAAGTCCGTTAAGTAAATTTAAATATTTATAATTAGTATTAAATATTTAAATTTACGTCGATAACTACTTTCTTAGCTTTAAAGGACTTTATCTGTTTCTACTGCCTTATGCTTTCCAGGAATGATTGGTATTTTAATGACCTAGGGGATATTTAAATATATTGCGTCAATAAAGAGCGAATTTATTTTAAACCGTTCAAATAATTATTGTAGTTAACAAATAATTACTTGGAAAAATGACGCATTGAAATAGACTTTTCCTGGAAATATATAGTTCTCATCCTAAACAATTTTTCAGTTAGTTTTAAGCGGTTTTATTTAAACAAATAAATTCTCAATACTGCTAGCGCTTTTTTTTAGAGCTGCATCATGATTGCGTTTCACTAATAAAAATTAAATAATTGTACTCAGGGAATATAAATGCGCGAAACTTTACATAGTAAATAATGAAAACTAAACAAGTTAAATAAAATTGACTAAAAAAACTCATACATTTTTATAAGAGCTTGTTCCCAGTAACGGACAACATAATTTTCAAATATATCCGCATCGGTGGGTATGCTAACTAAACGTCAATATCGTCTAGTCTGTTTTGACGATGACGGGGAGGTCGGGGTTTGAATCTCACTTGGGTGTACTAAGGGTGTCCTCCCACCTCCCCCAATTGTTTATCACTCTCAATAAATGCAAATGCAGGCACACTTTCTCAAAACTACCTTCATCTCTACCCATCGTCGTAACTAAACGTGGTATAAGTTATACCGTTAGTGTATAATCTAATCCTTTGGCCGTTATCATGTTTTTTTAGCACCGTGTCTTACAATTAGTTCTGGTTATACGCATTTGCACTAATTACGCTAATTTTCTAGGGATCAGGGAGGTTGGATTTAAAGGAAGTGTACTTGCATTTACGTGGAGGGGGAATGGAAAACCAATTAGTAAAAACCACTCCAGTACACCCTACCGAGATTCAAACCCCAATGTCCCTGTCGTCGCTAGTCCATTCTATTGCGAGAGTAATGCGACCACCGAAGTGGGGTTCTATCAAAATTATTGATGTGCTTTAAAACACTATCAGTAAGGTTGGTCTAACCATGGATATTGGATATTACAGCTCGCTAATTAATTTGATACAGCAGGCATCGACGTGTGGCTCTGGTAGTCAACTGAAATGGGAGATTTTGTTACCATTATGTAAATAAACATGCCCTCAAACTATTATAGTTCATTTATAATTATTATGTATCTATCTCGTAGGGAGAAAATGAAGATAAATAATACAAATTGAGTTTGTAGAAGCAGGAAAATACAATTGATATTAATCAAAGGCTGCACATTGTGTACAATTAGTGTGCGTGGGAAATAATTCAAAGAGGTACCAAAATGATGATGCTCTTGTGTGTAGTACACAAGATACACATATACAAACACATATACATATTACGTATATATACATACGTACATATTAAGTACATACATACGTAAGCACATACGTACATAAACACACATATATATACGTACATATACATTAATACATACATACATTCGTAGATACATACATACATACATACATACATACATACATACATACATACATACATACATACATACATACATACATACATACATACATACATACATACATACATACATACATACATACACACATACATACATATATACATACATACATACATACATACATACATACATACATACATGCATGCACGCACGCACATACATACATACATACATACATACATACATACATACGCACACGCACACATACTTACACACACACGCACACACACACACACACCTATTTTATGTTTTTCTGCTTGAATAGAAGGTTCACTCGATACCAAAATGTGTATACAAAATTAATAACGACATTATCTTTCATAAATATGGACTTGTATGTGGATTGCAATAGACATTTTCGCTGTCGAACTTATTTTATTGATTCACATTGAAGAAAGTAGATCTAATCTCTTCTTGAATTACACAGAACCGTAGTGTTAAGATAGTCCAATTATCAAATTCTATATAAAAACTTCGAAAAAAAAAAAACCCCTGCAAGTGTAAGGGCATTAGCCTAGCTGTCAAAGGTGTTGCCAAAGTGGCAGAAATATTGCCAATCAGATGTTGCGCATAGGCTAAATATTGACAAAACCTTTAACAGTACACAAGTTTGACATAAATCAGTCAATGACGAAGAATCAAACAGTCATCATTGAATTGTATAAACAAGACATATAATCGCTTTTAACACTACAAACAAAAGGGCGATTCTAATTTTCCCTGGAAAATAAATTTAGGGTAGGGTTTGCGTAAGATGAAATTTCCAATTTTGATCAAATCTCCGTAACTCTTTCAGATATGAAATAACTTATCATTGAAAAAAATGTAGGTCTAGTACTATTCAAAATAAAAATCAAACTATTTGAAATATTATTTTATAAAAGAAATAGTTTTCGATTTTATATCAAATATAGGCTATATATTTTTTACGAAGGTCTTCGGAAACGAGAAATTGATTGCTATGTTATGCTCTTTGGTGGACAGAGATGTTATTCGTTTCTCAATGTTTCTGTATCAATAATTATCTCACTTATCTTTGGTGGAATATGATGATCTTTTACCCATTATGTTTATGCAACAATGTATATTATTTCGTCTCACATAGATTACAAGTCTTAAGTAAACGTCTCAATGTTTTAGATAAAGGAGCGAGTAAAGTCAGTGATGTGCATAGTACCATTTATTTTCTCTACAAATTACTGTGTGTGTGTGTGTGTGAATGGACTATACATACCTAAGATAATCCCAGCGGAATGTTGGCTGCATCATAAAGCAAACGCTGGTGAAGATAAGAATGCGACCCCTTCACCGGAGTTCTTTTTGTGGCCAGTCCCACAACTTGGCTTGTTTTTATTTCCCACAACCTCTAGCTCCATGTAGCCGAGTAATCGAGTGTAGGAACGGGTTTATTCTTCTTTGTGATGCAACTTATTCTCTCTCTCAAGCTCATGTTCACTCAACCCTGAGGTTCGTCATCGCTTCTTCTTTCAAACTAGCACCAAGATTAAATACATCCACATACATGTACCCGCCTCGGCGGCATAGTAAGCCAAGAGGTTCGAATCTCGCTCGGGTAAGCTGGGGTGGAGGGGGTGGTTTTTTCTAAATGATTTTCCACTCTCCCTTCACGCAAATGATGGTTCACTTCATCTATATTCAACCTTCCCAATTCCTAACCCATTAGCGTAATTAGTACTTGGGCGTATGACCCGAACGGGTAGTAAGACGCGGTGCTAAGTATTATTATATTGTAATTATCATTATTATTATTATTATTATTATTGCAGCACATTTGGGACAGTTTTAAATGTTACTATGTATCTCTATAGACCTAGATTTTATTTATAAAAATTAAAATTAAACATTTCCAGGGGCGTTGCATGAAATATATTTGGGGAGGGGGGTGAACCAGGGTTTTTCCAAACTCTAAGCATTTCTAAATTAGAAAAATTCCCAAATAGCAAAGGAGAGTACAAGAAGGGCAATGTTGAGAACATTTGGGGGGAAGGGGGAAGGAGGAGTCTCTCTCTTTTTTTTTTTTTTTTTGTAATTTGGAGTAATAAACAAGCCTTAAACCGAGCTTTTAGGCAATTGTATTTTTAAATTTATAAATTTATTTGCAAGGCCTTAGCCAGCCAATAATTTCAAGGGGGAGGGGGTTGGGGTTGGTGGGCACATCCCCCAATTGCCGGAAGCTAGAAATAATTCTAATTGATAAACAGTTCTACAAGCTATCTGAGGTGTTTTATATGGCAACATTACCCCCCTGCTGAAGGCTAGGAAAAATTCTAAACATTAAACACCTCTAGAGACTATCTGATTTTTTTTTTTTGCAGCATAGCACCATAAGTGCCGAAGGCTAGGAAAAATTCTAAATATTAAACACCTCAAGAAGCTCTCTGAAGTGCTTCTTATGTAACACAGCCCCCTAATTTGTATTTGTACCTTAAGTTTTATATTGTTCGAACCTTAAATAAAGCCATTTTGTTTTAAAAAATTCTGGTGTGGTTTGAGCCCCCAAAACCCCTTCCTGGCGACAGCCTTGTTTATTTGTTCATACAGGATATTTAAAGCGACAAGGTTTTTTCAGTGCAACTTGAATTATTATTTATTTCAGTTTACCTGCATCTGAGCTAAATATTAAATTGCGCTTGGATATATTTATTTAGATTTTCAGATATTGTTCAAATCGTGTATTTTAGATTAAAATTTTTTAACTGACTTTGTTACAGTGGTTGTAGTTTATGACCATAACTTTTCTCTTTGCGGCCATCGCGACCATCTGATAACTTAAAAGCGTTCAAATCCTAGTTTTTAAGTTTTTTTCACTGTGTCTTACTACCAGCCCGGACTATCTACAGTTATCTACACCAGTGGGATAGGTAAAATTTAGAGGAAATGTACACTTATTTGAAGAGTGGGGATCAACAGTTGGGAAATTTTAAATTTGTCTGTACAAGTCTGTGGTTAAGGACTTTCATAATATAAAGTAATCGGGTACAGAATAAGCCTAGAATTTCCCAACTCCAGATCTCTAATCTCACAAAATTTCCAACTTTAAAGCTTTTAACCAACATTGGGGGGTGAGACCCCCCTCCCCGGTGCGACACCCCTGTACATTACTGTACTTAGAGGTGAATGACCATTTAGAGTACCTTTTAAAAAAATACAAATAACATTTTTACTCTCACCATGGTCTGACACCTTAGCTCAGTCGTTAGCGTGACTGTCTACAAAGCTAAGGGTCTCGGGTTGGATTTCCGGTATGGCCAAAAAATGTAACATTGGTGAAATGGTGGTTTCCCCTTTCACAGTGACGAATTAACGGCCGGGGGCTGGCTTTTGTGTCTATTAGTTTATAATTCGTGTGCTGATCTGATCAATCTCTACAGAAAGACACGTTAAAAACCTCAAATAAATGAAAATAAAAAATACTGTCAACATTGATAAACATTTTTACTAGGGGCCTATATGATTGGTGTTATTTTATAGATATTGAAAATATAAATCAAAAGTGACAGCTGCATATCAAATGACTTAACCTATAAATACGTGAAAGTAGATATAGTAATGTTTTCGATCTGTCAGATATGTTCATTTGTAACAAAATTGGGTTATAATCTAATTTATTAATACGTGATCTATCGTCAATATTGACAACATCAGCTAGATATTTCTACCGAAAATGTTGTTGCATCTCTTAACAGATGAAACCTCATCGACTGAGAACGAGGACTACACGACAAGGTCTTTTAGTATGGTTTTCCGACGATGATGGGAATGGGGTTCGGATCCAGGCTGGGCGTTGTTATGACGCCCTCGGCTTAAGCCTAGTTTGTACTATACATTTTTAAATATTCTCTGCATCTGCATGCTATTAATTGATGCCGCTAAATTCGTTTTCCTACATCATTTCCATCATTCTCTTTGGTATTCTCTCCTTTTCCATCCTCATTTTATTACCATACCATCTCAGCCATGCTTTATCTATTTTCTCATGTACTCTCTGTACTTCCACTCTTTCCCGGATAACTTTATTTTCCTAATCCTGTTTCTTCTCGTGACAGCTAACATGCTCCTAACAAACTTTATTACATAGCCTCCACTTTACTAGCCTCTCTTACATTCAATGCCCAATACTGAGGGTGTTAAATGGTTTCCCATTCTTACTCCACGCAAATGGGGGTACATTTCCTATAAATTATGCCCTCAACATCCGTAATGTAATAAAATGCAGATATCCCGGACCGATAGTAGGCTACGAGTAAAATGCGCTAAAAAAATAGTCCTTCGATGAACGTTCTTCCCCTCAAAACATTAAAAAAAAATGTTATTTGCTCAGTTCCGTTAACTTAATAAAAAGGTGTTATTACTATATACTATCTGTTTGATCAGCTGTAGATGAATCTTGCACTATTCTTTACTGAAACAGTTTTCAAACTCTCTTTTTAATTTTTCAAATAATTGTCTCCAAGAAAGCTCTCATATTTGGATTGATACTTAGCATTCTTACACATAGCAAATTTTCACTTTCATAAAACCCAGGAAAATAAATTCCTTTGCTTTTTCATGGCATATATACATTCTTTATGAGATATGTATAATACAGTTTGAAATACACTTATATTTTATATAATTCTAAAATTACGATCTATAAGATATTTTCTTAGAAGGAAGCAGTTAACTTGGAACTCATCTTCAATTACTTTATGCTGATTACTTTCCTTTATTACTATGCCTCTTATTTTCTGATAGGGCTATAATATACAACTCACATTAATCTTAAGATAAGTACACTCCGTTTACTCTGAAAGGTAGAAGTCTTAACTTGATCGATTACACTATGACTCTATCTTATAACCTATACCATAGCGGAATAATGCAAGGTAAGCTTGCTACCTTACAGAGTAAATTAAAGGTAAATTTTCATGCAAAGATGAAACTACCAGGACTATATGAAACTACATAGCAAGGTTCTATAGTGCTGACGTTGCAGTCAAACACCTGACATTTGGACCATACATTTAGTTAGTCTTGATTTCGCAATTTCCCAGGAAGTGCAACAAGTACGCAGTAAAATGGATATTGTCATTCACTACTAGATTAAGGGTACATATTTATGTTTAATCTCGGTCAGCAATTCATACTAAATGGCTTACTAACAGGAGGTAAATGTACGATCCAAAACACATTTTGGTTGATACTTACACCTATATAAAAAACAATTTTGTCTATTAACATGATGGTTCTTAATGACACCATGTAACATGGTAATTAACACATTGACTTGTCACCATTGACGAGGAACACGTAGTTTAATTTTCTTCACACGGTGATATCAACAGTGACTTAAGCTTTGTCATGAGAATTGCGGCATTAGATGAGAAGCTTTTTAAATGGAGAGAAAAAGTTGTCATTAAATTCCAGGACACCTTTTACAGATATTCAACAACTGTTTATGCGAAGAAAATTTAACTCTGTTTCTACTGGAGAAATATTCCATTTATTTTTAGGCAAAAAAGTTTTGCTGTATAAACTGCAAAAAACATTGATCCTTTCTCACGTTCCGTACACTCCCACCTTAAGATGGAGTGCTAGTGAGCGTGAGTTCAGGCAGTATTTTCGAAGTTTTTATAGCATAAATATTTATTTGGCCAAAATAAATTAAATATTTCTTCTATAGAAACATAGAGTTTAGTTTTCCGCACATGCAAATCTCAACAGTTCTTATATATGTGTCAAGGGTGTCCTGGAATTTAGTGACAACTTTATCTCTTCATTTAAAAAGTTTGTCACCAAATGCCGCTATGCTCATGAGAGATATTCAACAATTACTGTTGAGATTAGCATGTGCAGAAAACTAAACTCTATGTTTCTATAGAAGAAATATTTGATTTATTTTTGCCAAAAAATGTTTATGCTATAAAAACTGCAAAATTAATGCACTAAACTAGCGCTCACTAGCACCCCACCTTAAGTTCAAATTCCACTCAAGAACATGCTAGGGATTTGCCTATTATTTTTTTTCTTAAGCACCGCGTCTTACTAGCCGTTCGGGTTATACTCCTCTTATGATTGCTATAATGTTATGTTAATTATGACGCGAGTGTATTCCCTTTAAGATAATGGCTCCAAAACTTGTCTGACAAAAAAAATATTATTTGTTCCAATTGAATAACCGGCAAGTTTGTTGGCTTGTTTGCACAATCTCCTTTTTTCAATATCAGGTATAGTTTGGGTCAAATTTAGATGTTCCAAACCTTATTTCACACACATAAAAAAAGTTCCTATCATGTAATAATAATAATAATAATAATAATAATAATAATAATAATAATAATAATAATAATAATAATAAAAATTTCTTGCGTCGATTTTTTGCTATTTTTAGATATGCGTAATAAATTAGGTATTCTTAAAAAAACAAATTGGTTTTCGTGTTTAGGTTTAATTTCATTCCACACAATCACGAGCCGACCAACAAACAAAAATAAATGTCACAAACACATAATTTGAGGTGTAAAATGTTGGCGTGTACTACTACTACAAAATACAAACTTGTCTAACCTACGAATAGGCCAAAGTACATTTCAACGTGAATTATTATTTAAAAAAAAAATTGATCCTCAGAAAAAAGACGTAAGTTTTGTACGCTTTCATAGAGTACAATTTATTAAAAATAAAAAAGTTTTTTTTTCCGAACCAGTATCAATGAGGTCACCACGAACCGATGCTAATCTGCGAACTACTGGTTGATAAGCATTGCTCTAAACTTCATTTCTACCCCTTAGATTAAGTCGTTAATAAGCTTTGGGTTGGATGTGGGAATAGAAAAAAAAACAGCAGTTTGGTCCTGAAAACACGAATTCTACACGGAGAATTTTCCAACGTGGTAATAACAATTTATCAAGCAGCCTATCCACAAGGTTACTATTGTCTCGCATTCTTTTCTTTGTACAGTAGCCCATGACTTCTTTGGTGCTGACTGACAGTTCACAGCTGACTTCTGACAGTCAACATTTAGGTATATACCTAATTTTGACTGTCAGAAGTGACAATTGCTAAAGACATGTTCTTTGCAGATCATATGGTTCAGCGTAGGGATACATAATTTGGTCTGGTAGCTTTTCAAAGCCGTCAGAAGTCAGCTGTGAGCTGTCAGTCAGCACCACAGAAGCTAAAACTGGGGTATAGAGCGAGCCACATGGTAGTAGAGTACCTCCTGGAATTGTTTGGTTGGCTCCACTGTTTGGAAGCTCGAGTCTGTACTCTGTATCTGGAATGATGCAGCTGCTGGAATTGTTAGGGGTGGGGTGAGAGTTTGTGGAGGGGGGTTGAAATGCCCCACAGGGAGTGGTGTGTAAGGAAAAAAACCTGCTCTTCTTCATTCCTCGGCCTAGGGGTGGGTAAAACTGTGTTTAAATGCACCAGAAATTGTGTGGTGCGTGATACCTGAATATCCAATTTGGACGGATCTCTCCACACAGGTGCCCAAGGTTTGCTATTTTCACAAAAAATCGTAATACATATTTATTTTAACTCTTTTGTTTTTTCCTGATTCAGAGCATAAATGTTTTGCGCTCAAGCTGGCAACACTGGCGTTGAGGAATGCACATACAAGAGTTTGCGAGACTTTAAAATATATCAAGAGCACATTTTAACAAAAGGTAGAGATCACTTTTAAACACATCAAATTCGTAAAGTAGCCATAACAATTTTTTACATTCTTTATACACTGACCACTAAAAAAAACCTTCCGCCGTCGGAAAACATATTGGGGCTATCCTTCAGGTATCACACCTTGGCAGTTTAAGTGTTGCAAATAGTTTCTGATGAAAAGATGTTCAAATAATTAATTAATGTTTCTACATTTTCAAGAAAATGTTTAGTTTCCAAAATGGGTCAGTTTATATTAGTTTAGTGCGTTTCTACCGAAATTTCGGCTCATCATTTGCATCATGTTTTTTATACGAAATTTAACCCTATAAGCTCTGATTAATCTTCTAAATAAAATCTAAATAAATGCGCAGTATTGTAATGATTAAAAAAAATATTTTTTTTTGCGCTTTGGAGCAAACTTAAACCCGTAGTGATTACCGAATCGACTTTCCTCCCGCCATATTTATGTGAACACCTTTTGAAGATCTCTACTCTCAACCTAAGACAAGGTCAAGTATAACCTGCTGGTCTGGTATAGTTTCTGCCAAAGTAAAAGTTTATAGGCTTACCCGCTGCCTCGGTGGCGTAGTTAGCTAACGCGCTGGTATTGTATTGAGCTAGACTGCTGAGGACGGGGAGATCGAGGTTCGAATCTCGGTCGGGTGAACTGGGGGTGGTTTTTCCTAAATGGTTTTCCACTCTCCCTCCACAAAAATGCGGGCTCACTTTCTCTAAATTCAATCTTCCCTATTCCTAACCCACTAGCGTAATAGTACTTAAGCGTATAACCCGAACGGGTAGTAAGACGCGGTGCTAAATAAAAATATAGGCATACCATTGTAAGTATCAACGCTAACTTCCTCACCATTGGGATGTCGTGGAGTGGGGTGAGATTTGGCAACATTTAACTGAGAGCGCGAAAGCAAGTGAAGATAAGGCTTTCCTCCACCAAGACTTTCAGTTCCCTCAAAGGTGATATTCATAGTGAGCCTAATCAGCCTCTAAGCAGTGCCACTGCAGGCTGGTGTTCCGCTGTTTCCCACCCCTGTCTTGTCGCCTGACCACACCGTGTACCACTCCTCCTGAGAACAAAGCTCTCGACAACTAGATAGACTTGTCAGGTCACTGGCAAAGGGGCAGACCGCTAGAACTCTATACAGTAGTTCATTGCGTTTGATTAACCCCCCATGGAGACTTGGAAGCTTCGTATCCCAGTCGGGTGAAGTTTTTTTAAAATCTTTACTGGATTGTGAAGAAGGATTCGGAGTTGCCAATACGCGGGACCCCAAGCGCCTAGAGTTATTCGACAGTAACAATTTTAACAAACATATAATTAACTATAAGCTATAGATAGTGATTAATTCATTTCAAATTATTACAGTTCACAGGTTATAAGGATTCAAACTTGTTCTTTTATGTTTTTTGCCTACCATTACTAAGCTAAAGTAATGAATGCACGGGGCTGAAATTTAGTATAACTAGACATGCATACAATGAAATATTTATAATAAGCCTAATACTAATTTTACTAATAATATTATATACTATAAATACTAAATTTCAGCCCCATACATTAGTTACTTTACCTTATAATTGGTACGCAAAAAAACATAAAATAGCAAGTTTGACCCCTTACAACTCGTGAACTGTAATGATTTGAAATCATCGAATCACTATTATATCCTATAATTATATACTTGTTAAAATTGTGCAATAAAAATTTCATGGTGAATGGCCTTAATCTTAATAAGAGCGAGACAACATGATAAGTTCGCTCATATATTTTTTAAAGTCCTAAAGTTTAAATACTATTTAAAATGCCAGATTAACCGCATTAGTGAAAGCGTAGGCTAATTTGGTCAAGCTCCTCTAGTTTTGTTTATCGGAGATGGGGAGGTCGGGTTCTAGTCTCGTACGGTGTATTGTGATGTTGGATTTTTTTAATAAATTTCCACTCAACCTTCACCCACATGAGTTACATTTCTTCTTAATTCTATCGTTATAATCTCTACTATACTTAACATACGGGTAGCCAAGATGGATGGTGCACCAAAAACATAAGTCAGATGGGAAACATATGTAATATAGTTTTTTTTGTTTATTTTACTAATGGACATCTTAATCACTTATATTATGAATGCTGTTCATTGTTTTATCAATACTAAGGAAACCATAATTTAGAGATTACTTCGAACACCATATCATTTGACAGGGTTAATGCGTTTACAATATTTAGGAACAAATTTAACTAGCAATGACGATATTAGTTTGGGAATTAGGAAAATAATACCGTCGGAAAATGCAGTAAGTTGTTGACATCTCGCCTGCTGTTCAGGAATGTAAAACTCAGAATATACAAAACAATAATTTACCGGTTGTTCTCTATGGGTGTGAAACGTGGTCCTCTTATCTAACATGACGAAAACACATTTAGGGTGTTTGAAAACAAGGGGCTTAGGAAGATATTAGGTGCAAAAAAGGATGAGGTTACTGGGGAGTGTAGGAGGTTACATAATAATCAGTTACATATCCTGTACTCTTCAGTCATCACAATACATTGTTAGGATACTCAAGTCTCGTAGATTACGGTGGGCAGGACATGCATCGTGAATGAGAGGATATAGAACCTTGTTCAGGGTACTGACTGGTGAACCCAATGAGACGAGACCATTGGTTGGACCTAAGCGCAGATGGAAGGATAACGTTAGAATGGAGATAGGGTGTAAAAAGGACCGAGGTGGACTGGATAGAAGTTGCTCAAGCTAGGGCTAGATGGCGTACTTTTGTAAGTGCGGCAATGGACTTTCGAGTTCTTGAGTAAGAGGAGTGAATGAGAAAATAAATCTTTAAGGAAATGTTTCCTGAAGAGTGAAACAAAAATCACAATTAAAAAAAATAGAAAAAACAAACAAAATCCACAGCTAACAAAAGCTACCAGATATACTGTCATGTATCAATTCAACAAACCATATGTTGAGTTGCTGTCACTTTTGGCTGACAAAATTTTCACAACAAAACAATTTGTTTATAATAATGTTTTTCTTTTAACCGTTTTTGCATCTTCTGATAGCTTTCAGCTATCACCACTCATGGTGAATGGACACTAGTTCACCAACAGAGGGGATGACCTCTTCAGCCAAAGTCGAGCGCTATAAGAACGCAAACGTCAGCTAAATAAAAACTATAATTTGTAAATTTGGACAGAATGCATAAACAAATAATTAGAAATTAATTGTAAGGAAATAGCTACAATTATCTGGGGGATTTGAATTAATTAGTTTGTTGAAAATGTCTTGGTTGGGGGTAGGGGAGGTGATGGGTGTCGAATCTATCACTATTGACACATCATTTTACACCACTTCATTGTTCATCACCATTGCCGCTCATTTTCCCGCACTCTTTCCACCTGAATAGAACATTGTGTAATTTCAAGACACCATTTCATCTTGATCTTTCCACCGGACTTCACTTAAACCCTCAATGTTCACACCACATCTTTACATTTCCATTTTCAAATTTTCCAGTGTCCCAGCCCTTCTCATCGTCCCTACATTCCATGTTCCTCTGCTGAAAAGGAATTTTTTATTTGATGACGGGTCTTTGTTGATCGCTCCCCCCTGAAGCAGTCACCGCCCAGAGATCCCAAAGAGGGGCTAGTTTACCTAAGGAATTTTTTACCTCAGGAAGAACCATAATTGGTTTTGTTCCCTTGACAAAAGGGGTTTTTCAAGAAAAGGAAATGTGGCAGTTTCCCCCCTTCCTATCCACACCGCAGCACCAGCTGAACTACCAATCTATGTGGTCACGCCCGTGGCTTTTCAATCTTGAACCATCTCAATCATAATTTGCTCTGTACCTCAAGTAGATCCTGATACCGCTGCTGTCCGGCACCAGCCACGTAACCTTGTTCAAGGGGACGTAATATACCCTACGACACTGGGTCCTAAGAACTTAGTTGTTACTGACCTTATTGCAGCCGCTAAGCCGCCGCAATGTCGATGCTGTTGCCCAGCCCGGTTACATGGAAGCGTTTGTTAATTTTTACCCACGTAGACTAAAGAGACAAACGCTCTTTCCCTTTGAGATCTCATGGGTCCGGGTTAAGGAACATGTATGAGACCATGCTTACAGTTTATTTCATCTACATTTAATTATGTCTTTAACAAAGCCTATTAGTGCGTGTGTGATCTGTATTTTACCCCATACCTTTTTTTTCCGTCCATCTAAAAAAACAACTATAACAGACTATTGTTTCTTTGACTGAAATAAATATTCTCCTTGGCTCACCCTGAAGGTTAGGCAAAAAGGCTCGTAATTGGCTATGCGGGTAATATAACCGAACATTTTCTGGGGTAGTCCATAAACTGACGTCTTCCCATTTTCAAGAGGCCTACCTACCATTTGAAAATAATTTTATTTTGGTGAAATTAAAATATCTCTTACGATTTAAATTAATTTTAAATTTCTTTGGGACTGTTCCTCTCAGCATACTTAAAAATTTGATATAATTTACCTTTTAGGACAGACATTTTGCCGAGATAACTTGAAGGATACATTAAAGAGGTATGTTGAAATCTATTTTTTTTATTAAAGCCATGATTATTTCAACTATACCTGATTTGATTGAAAAAACAGTAAAGAAAATTCAAACCTATTTCTTTTTGGACAAAAATAATAACATTTTACTGTATTATTTGTTTTATTCTGTTGTTATTGATAATATCTATCAAAAATGACAGCTGCAGATAACTTGATTTGATATATGAATATACTAAAATTGTTTAAGTAATTTTAGTAACTAACTTCTACTATTCTTCCTACCAAAATTTTATCATATAATATTACAGATTGATTACTGTAACTTAGTATTATCAAGCTTGCCACTTATCTAGAAAATCGGGAGAACCTAGGAAAACATACGACATTTCTTTTGTCCAGAATAAACCAGGAAAAAAAGGGGATTTTTTTAAAAAATGGAATATTATTAGATTATTTCATAGATAATTTGTATTATCTATCAAAAGTGGAAGTGGCAAATCAAATTACTTGACCTTTAAGTATATTAAAATTGTTTAATTAACTTTTATTACTATTAAAATAAATGGTACGACATAATCACACAAACTTTATAATATTTTGTATTATGGCTTCAAAGATAATTTACAAAAATAGGTTTTTAGTAAACTACCCTTGAGTATGTTTTCCTCATAAAAATAAACCCATCACCTTGTTAATCACATTAATCACTCTTTATTTATACATTTTAAACCAAACCGTTAAGATTTATTTAACAAAGTCTAAATTTTCAAATAAATTATTTGTAAACCACCCTAAAATTATTTGTTATTTGTAAAAATAAAAACGTGTTTTTATTTATCATGAAAAACTATTCCTAGATTCCCATTTTAAATTTAAATTTCAAGGTCAAGTTCCGAAAAAATTCAAATTTTCTACATATTGTCGTAAGTAAACTACCCTCAAATTAATTTATTTTAGATAAATAAAGATAAATTATTATTGATAGTGTAAAATAGTCCCCGATACCAATTTTGAAACAAATCGGTAAAGCCATTTTTAAAATATTCACATTAAAAAAAAGTCATCAGTTAACTACCCAAAACAGAATTTTCCCCCATACAGGCCTATATAATATTTGAAGCGATTTATTGACAACAGTTTTATACGTACAAGCTGACGCAGTGATGTCATGGTTCTTTAGCGAGGAATTATTGAAATATTGAAGTCATTTTCCTATCAAGTCCTTAATAGAGCCAGTCTTCTAGCATGTACAGTCAAGCGCTAAATATGGAATTTCCTCTGAAAAGTAATATCACTTTATTGGAAAAGTTTTTGTGCTGCGCTAGCAGAAACATTTTAACTCTGTCAAGATGAGCTCATATAAGCTGTAGCAGCATTATTATTCAGAAGGATAAAATCTTTTTCCTTTAAAAAAAAAAAAAAAAAAAAAAATCACTTTGATTTTCCAATTCAGTAACTTTTTTAAGATACAATTACTTGGAGATATTAAAAGGGAACCTTTTCCAGAAAACACATTTTTTTTAAATATCATAGATCTTTGTTGGAAGAAGATATATTTTATACTTTGATAAGAAATAAATAAAAAAATCAAAATATATATTTGTATTAATGTTAAGGCTTTTTTGCATTTCAAATATAATTTGATTATCATCATTAGTGGTAAATTTACGATGGTAAGTTAATATAAGATAATAAATACAAACATACAGAAGTCTATTTAATTAATCTAGTCACAATTTATTCGTTTTTGTATTAATAACTCACCATTAAAAGGTAATTTTTCATTATTGACTGTCTGATGCGAATAAATTTATATTTGAAATGCAAAAAGCTTATATTATTTTATCTTTTTTTCCCAGTGATTACTATCAAAATATTAAGCACAAGGTTATTTTTCACTATATCAAGGTTAATTGATGCATTTTTGTGAATACATTTCTATATTATAGTTATTTTAAATAGTAAATAATGAATAACATAGAGGTAGGCAACCGCTTCTAGAATTAATTGTACATGACTAGTGAAGCGAAGTAGATGGAAATGATCTTAAGTTAAATAAATAAATATCACTTTAATCTTCTAAGCTTCGATAATCACGTACAATTAACACGCGGTGACTTACCTACATTTTTTTTATTTTAATTTAATTTTAGCACCACGTCTTTCTTCCCGTTCGGTTTACACGCTTTGCCTACATGTTATTCGTTTTAATGTCCACTTCTGTTATCCTGAAAGGTAGGAGTCGTACCTTGATGGACTACACTATGAACCTATCTTATAAGATGTACCATAGGGGAATAATGAAAGGTAAGCTTTTTACTTTCAGGGTGAACAAAAAGTAAAATCAATTTCATCATGCTAAAGGCAAAATAAAATATACTCCAGGAAACGCGAGAAAATGGTTAGTTTTTTTATGCGTTTTTAAAGCAAACCTTTTTTTTTCGGTAAACAAAACAAATATTTCTCCAGTAGAAACATAAAGTTTAATGTTCTATACATGCTAATCTCAACAGCAATTCTTGAATATCTGTCTTAAGCATAGCGGCATTTGATGAGCTTTTTAAATTAAGAGGAAAAGTTCTCATCACATTCTGGGACAAACGTGACAGATATTCAAGAACTGTAGAGATAACCATATGAAAAATATAAAGCTCTGTGTTTCTACTGGAGAAAATCCTCTTTGATTTATTTTTACCAAAACTTTGTTTTGCTATAAACATTGTATAAATGCTGCTCTTAATTCGCCTCCCCTTACCCGCAACTTAAGAGTTATTTCAAGTCGTGAATCCATAGTAAGGAAAGAATAGCAGCGCCTGCCCTAAAACAATAGTGTAGTTTTCAATTAATAAAACCTCTTTATCAACCTGTAAATTTCACTCGATGAAATTCTCAGCGTAAGGGCTGGGCATGCGCTAATATTTAGTATATATTATTCATTATTTAGTTATTGATTGAAATTAATATTTTATTTTATTCGCTTCATTGGAAACGGTCTTAGGAAGAATGTTAAAACTAACCTAAAGGAAAGAAAGAAAGAAAAAGGTGGGCCAAAGACTTAATTTTTCCATCTAAAAAATAATATAAGTTTTAAATACATTGAGAATGCAAAACATTCAAAAATACCTTAGTGGTTCAGTATGTTTTAAGTTCGTTTAGAAAATTTATATGATGGAGTGTGAGATGAGTGAAACTGTCAATGAGCTCCCAGCATTGTTTTTCATAATCTGGGGGAAGCTGTTAATGAGGTGACGAGAGAGAAAGAAGACAGATGCTCATCAGTAAGTCGGTTTTATTATAACTTTTCCTAAATATCTCTGTTGAAAACACTTGTTCGCATGGATATGAGGATGCAACGTTGCCATATATTTTTGGGCATGATTTACCAAGTATGGGCATGTTGATTTTGGCACGGTTTTATAAAAATCCATTTGTGTTGTGTTTAAAAGAGCCTTTTTCACCAACACAACATCATCCCCTGGCCGGATTGATAAACATGGTGGGCTATAGTTTGCCCATCCACTGGTCTAATAGTCTGGCCTGATGATATCGGGGTTCGAATCCCGGTTGGATCTACTTATGGTGGTTTTTCCTAAATGGTTTACCATTCTCCTTCCACGTAAATGCGGTTATACTACCTCTAAAAATGCTTCCTTACTCACCCCTACCTACCTTATTAGAGCAATAATCATAAATGTGTATAACCTGAACAGGTAGCTAGTAAGATAAAAAATATGTATTTTAATTAACACAATTTTTTTAAACTCGCTAACCTGGATCCGGCCCCTGGTGGTCAGGGGTTTGGTACCACGGTATAAATAGTCACTCCATTGTGATGATCCTTTAACCAAGTTCCTGGTTAATCGTCCGTGAGGTTGGCTCTTAGTCAGTGTTCCCTCGGAGAGTTCACTCCAGTTCGGCAGATCGCATGCTCACATTCCAGTGGATATATTATGTGTGTGTGTGTGGGGGGTTCTACAAAGTACTTCCTGCTGTAAGCTTCCTCTCTCACATGCTGGAGCTTTCTTGTCACGGTGCGTGCACAGTTTCAGCCACACATGACGGGTTAAAATGAGGCAGGTCGTGAAGTGCTCTTATCTACCGCGCTATATCCATCGCCAGCATGGAGTGAGCAGGACCTCGCTACGTCTGGTCGCGCCACATTTAGAAAACGGTCTTATTTTATAGCATCGCGTCTCAATACCCGTGTTGAGAGAGAGAGAGATACTGAAAAGCCACTTAGGAAAAACACCCCGACATAGATTTGAACCCCGATCTTTCCGTCCTCCGCAGTCCAGTCTATTGTGAGAGTGACGCCAGTGTTTCTCAAACTCTTTTGATCTTGACCCTAAATTTAATATTTTACAGTCCTGCACAGAAATAATTTGATTTTCTTACGAATTGACACTTGGAACAAATTTTAGAAAATACAAACATATTTATTATGGTCAACATTGATAACATTTTACTGTATTACGAATCAAATGTTAGTATTATTTTATAAGTATTGATAAGATCTATCAAAAGTGACAGTGGCAGATTAAATGACTTGATGTATGAACACGTGAAAGTTGATATAGTAACTATTTTTAGCTGTCAGATATATCCATTCTTAAGAAAACGGTGGCATAGTTCAATTGCCTATTATTTTCATAAATACTGTTTATTAAATTAACTTCATTGAATTAATTAAAATAACTTTGATATGCTAATTAGTTTAAATATATATTTTATCAAACAAAATTTAAATTGCAATTTTACAATTACTAGTCTTACTCTTCGGCACTTCCTCTTAAGTTCAATTAATTATGAAACACATACAACCACTCCCTCATCAACTAAGACCCTGAATCCTCACATGTGGTTTTTTCTTGGTTAAAAGAGCTTTGCAATGCTCTCGCACTCATGAGAGAGACATTCGAGTCCCGCTCTTATATTTCTTGTATTTTTCTATATTTGAAGGGAAACAACATGCAAGACAATTTGTCAAAGAAAGGGACGGAGAAAGAATGACTGGTTTATAATATGTGGTCAACTCACCACGAATGAGAAGATAGTGGAAATGCCGGTAACCCGTACTGTAGTTCTTGGTATTGCTAGGCTCTACGTTGAGCGCTTTAGAGCTGGGGTGTCCAAACTATAGCCCGCGGGCTACATCCGGCCGGGCACAAGATTATATCTGGTCTGTCCCAAGATTTTATCAAAAAACAAATTAATTATTTCTCTTTGTTATTTCTTAACCACTCAATATATCTGACTTGTCCAGTTCCTGTCCACACATGTGCTTCCCTCCATGACACCAAGCCAGAGTGCTGTCGGAATTGCAAACCCTCATTTACATTTGCAGACGTCATTCATTATACCACAACAGAACAGCTTGTGATGATTTTTAGGAAGTTCTAAGTCTCCCTACAGAGGGTTGTAAAATAAAAGTCCCGAAATATGTTACCTAATTTTAAAAATAAGTAATTTAGTGAATAATTATTAACTTATAGTATAATTTTTACATACAAATGGATTTATTTCTCACAGAAAAGAATCAACCTCAATAACTTTTATCAAACACTGACCTGCTATGCAAAGTGACGTTTTTTTTACAGATGTGACCGGCCATATGACTTGAATCTAAATTTGCATGTTGAAACAAATTTGATTTGTGATCTATTCGCGCATGTCAAGGCATTCAAGGGGCAATAATAATGCTACTTGAAGAACAGGCGAACGTTACTTTGGCCCGCGAAAATGTGTAAAATATATTATGTGGCCCGCTTAGCGAAAAGTTTGGAGACCCCTGCTTTAGAGCATTGGACGTGACCGACTCGAACCTGTGTCAAGTGGATATTACTTTTTTTCGCACCATCTTTCTATAAACAGTATTTCAGTCATCCTTCATAATGCCCGAGTTTCACAATTAATTTGTAAAATGAAATAGTATTTTTTCTTGATACTTTCTCGCAACCCTCAAGCACATCTTTGCGACCTTCATTTGGGTCGTGACTCTGGGCTTGGAAACAACTCCCTTAGACCATTCGACCAGCGAAACGGGTTAAAACAGAAATGTCTAACGTATTTCTTCGAGCACTTTAATTTGAAAATCAAGACTTGGAAAATGCCTGATGAGACTCGTTTATTTTACCCTTCCCCCTCTCCATTTTAAAGCTACTCATCCGAATAATAATAAGTCTAGTAGAGTAAGGAAGAGCGAGACAGGAGGGTTTTATAAAAGCCTACCCGTATTTGCGTGAAGAAAGTGGAAAATCATTAGGAAAATCACTCACTACATTCGGACGAGATTAAACCAATGTGAGTAAAATAAAAACACTAATATATTATTAGCCATTCTTGTGTACAAATGAATAAGCAATTGATAAACTATTATTTAACCTTACACTATCTAACCGCCCCCTTTTATTGACACCACATCGTGAAGACCCCCCGCTCCCTCCCACCTTTATCTACTATCTTGTCAGGATGGCTGGGTAAGGGTGGTTGGGGAAGGTATTTTGATCGATGATTGTAGAACTGATTGATTGGTTGCTAGTATGGGTTTTATTAGTAATAAGTTGAATGTACAAATAGGCGTCTCGCCGATATAGAATTAGGTTTGGCTCATGATCGAATGGCTGAGAAATTGGCAGTCGTACGGTCAGCACTACACTATTTTCTTGCATAAGAGTTGTGAGTGGTATCCCATTGGGTCATTTATAACCTGCGCTAGTGCCACTCAAGCACATGTAACACAATTGCACACACACACATACACACATACACATATACACAGACACAGACACATGGTAAACTGCCCAAGACAAACGTCTACAAACACTAACACACTACAACGTCTGTAACAACGGTCTTAACTACTGTATGCAAAACACTAAACACTGTCATAACCACTTTCTACAACACTAACACACTCTTAACCTCTTTCTGCACTCATTATCACCCGCTGATAACACTCATGGCGCTCAAGGCACGGCATCACTGAACTCACACATTTTCCCAACAGCCAACTATCTAGAGCTCCTCTCTAGGACGTCTATAATATAGTCTACGCCATCTTGAACTTCACTCCCATTTCCGTAAAAGTGATCAATCCGAAGGCATCTATGTCTCACCACAGTCGCTCACACAGATGAAACAGCAGATCTCACACAGAGGTGCATCTGACTTCAGCTAATTTAACAAGGGCTGTGACTTCGTGTTAAAGTCATTAATAAAAAACCTTAGCGAAATCTTTTTTCATATTCATTGCGTCTTACTACCCATCCCGTTCCTCTGCATATTCAAACTAATGGGCGAGGAAGGTAGAATTTAAAGAAAATATATCCGCAACTGTATGGAGGGAGAATGGGAAAACCATCTAGGAAAACTACTCTCAGTACAGCGGGCCCAGATTTGAGCCCCGCTCTCCCCATCATCGGCCAAACCAAGCCAGACGAGACCGACATCTTGGTCCGTGCGTCTAACGTTGTGGGTTTCAACCAGGGAGTTGGACCGAAATAGTTTAAAGGTTCTGGTTCTTGTTCCGATTCTTCCAATACATATTTTAAGATTCCGGCTATGGTTCCGGTTAGAGAAAAATAAATGTTTGCTCCTTTTGGTTCTTAGCTAGGTTCTGGTTCAGGTTTTTTAAAATTCCTATTCATTATAAAATTTTTATATAAGAAAATACATGAACTTACAACCAATTAATAGCTATCAATATAAAAAATATATAAAGATTATATCTGACTTTGATTAAAAATGCTGAGAAAAAGAAAATTAAGTTATTTCAAAATAAGACTACTTAAAAGAAAGAAAGATATAAAATACAATTTAAAAAATAATTTAATAACTGACAAGAACCTTTATGAACCTAAATATAAATATCAATTCCGGTTTTGGTTCCTAGCAATTTATTTTTAGGGTTTCCGATTCTTTAAACATAACTATTAATTTCGGTTATCGGGGTTCCGGTTGTGATTCTACTTCCTGGTTTCAACACAAGCTATTAAAGACTCGATCTTGGTTGTAAGAATAATGAAGATAGCTTAGTGAAAAATGTAGTGCTCTTAGCTCCGAGAAAGGATGTTACAACGACAGAGGTCATAAAATGTGACCCGGGCCGGTAAGTACGTCATCTAAATGTCATGCTCGTTTAGTCTGGTCTGACGGGGAGGTCGGGGTTTGCATGCCGGCAGGTTGCACTAAGGTTGTTTATCACACATGCTTTTATACTCCCCCTCTAAGCAAATTTGGGTACACTTTCTCTAAAATTCTACCTTCCTCATCCCTACCACATTACCGTAGGTAGTGGTACGTAGCGGGGAATAAATATTGATATCTATGTCAGTGTGGATGACCCCTCTCAACATATCCGAATTCCGACACCTTATCCCAGTCGGTAGCGTGTTTGACTACTGAGATAAAGATCGTGGGTTCGATTCCTGATATGGCCGAAATAATTATCATCGGTGAAATGTGGATTTACTATTTCACAGTGATGAATTAACGGCTGGGGGAGTGGAAGGGGCTGGGTGTTTTGTCAGCTCTAAATGTAAGTTAATTTGTAGCTCGTCTAATGATATAATCATTCGGATTAGAAAGTGCACTTTAAATACCTCAAATAATAACATACCTAACCGGGATCCCAACCGCAGCCTGTCCTTCAAGACCAAAGCTCTCAACCTTTCCTCCCACGCTGCGTGTTTTAATCTTATTACCATCGCGAATAGAAAAAAAAAATACATACAAAAAATAACAGGCCCTCAAAGTGCCTAGTGTAAAACGCTAATGCGAAAACAGAAGTTTACAATGAAAGCGCTGTGCATTAGACTAACAAAAAACAAAAAAAAAACATTACTTCTAGTAAACGATGGTCGCAGCACGCCAGTGAAGGGAATCCCGCGTTATTTCTGTCCGAGAGACACGTGTCTTAAGAGCACATGCGTAAGTGTGGGAGAAGGATGGTGAAAGGTAAATGGTGACGCTTTGAGGGGAGAGGGGGATGGTACTGGCCCTACGCCCGCGACCAACGCGCTATTTTTACTGCCTCCGCTCATTTCTATCGGAACATTTTATTGTAATCTGAAAAGCTAAGACTGTTCGAGACTCTATTCGTTCGGGGAAAAAAAATAAGTATGCGGCTAGGTTATTGTTATTTCATACGCTTTTATTTAGGGTTTTAAAGAAAAATGGGTTTGGGCTTCAAATTCACGTTTATTTAAAAAAAAAATCTAGCAATGTTAGACGTCTGAGAAAAATTGGTAAGTTACATATTTATAAAACGCTCGGTACTTTTTTTAGTCCCCCACTCCGTATTACCATCTCTGCTGCTCTCAAGTCTTGTAACGTTTTACTAATGCACTGATACTCTATAAATGATTCGGTAACCTACTTTGGTGGTCGCATGGTCTAAGGAGGCATCACTCTCACATATTATAGCCTAGAAGTGTTTCCTTGAGGTTTTACCATACAAGAAACATAGGCCTATAATATCAAGTTTGAACAAAATCGATCAAACCGTTTCAGTTGTAGTACAATATAACTTTGTGAAAGCAGGTAAACTTTTGTCTGTTCTCTAATAAATCCATTATTAAAGTGAATGGTTATGAAGTATGTCTGCTTGATAGCGTTGTTGTCACTTGGGACTGCACGTAGCAATCCCCATGCTGAAGGACTCAAGCTCTCCCAATGTACAGTCATTTTAACCTGGAGGCTGACCCCAGGTAAAGACAAACATACAGAATTATAAGACCCACATTTTGGGTTGGGGGGCACATAGATCGACAAAATCTACCTGATATCAAGGTCGAAGATTTTCACAATTATAATACTGATTGTTTTTAGAGTGAAAAAGTAATTCCCCCCCACCGAAACCGTGGATATGTTGAAAAACACTCTGCTTAGCTGTCACATCTTCTATCACTTGATTATATGATTTTCAGTTAATGGAGAAATTTACACACATCATTTTTCTTTTTAAAACTCCATTTGGTCTGACATAATGATGAAAAGATTCGCTACTACAAGTCCACGCTTACTTATTTGCGCCACATTTTCTTTCGTTTTGCTTCACCCCCCTACCCCTCCACCCCCCCCCCCCGTCACCCGTTCTATCTTCCCTTCCATCGCCATTCAATACCGAGAGTAAATTTGAAAGGATAAAATGAGGTTTATTGCTAATAAGTACCAAAATGGCGGGTATCTTTATGACTTTACGAAATTAATTTGATTAAATTACAAACTAGTAGTTGAAGGGGGCGAACGAGCCAAAATTATGTCATAAAGGTTAAATTAGAGGGTAAGTTAAAGTTAGACTGGAAGAAGATACTATCTTTAATAATTTTGCGGGAACAAAGCTCTGGATTTTCCATTTTAATGGAGCCAAATAAATCATTTCAAAAAATTAGAGAATTTTTTTTAAAGTGAATTAATTATTTAAATATCCGAGGGTTCGGTGGATGTGATAGTAGAATATTATATTATATGTAATACTTTGTTTAAATTCAGGTCAATAATCTTTTTAACGCTTACACAAAATATTATTTTATTTTAAAGATTAAAAAAAAATATTATTTGCGTTACATGACCTTTTAGACAACATAAAAACATATTGTATAATACTAAACGTTTATAAAAATCTTCATATCTAGGTTTCACCTGCGAATGCCAGAGCTACAGATTACAATATTTGACGTAAAAATGCATAATAAATGAAGCTAATATATTTTTGGAGAGTCAAAAAAGCTATTATTACTATTATTACCACGTCTTACTACCCGTTCGGGTTATACGCACTTCCGCTAATGTGTAATGGTAGGGTAATTGTGAGATGAAATGGAGGACCTACAGCTTAACATGGGATCCGAACCACGGTGGAGACCTGGCATTCAACACATTCACAAGTTGTGATTAATACACGTCTTGTCAGAGGTGAAGTAAAGGTTTGGCAATCAGATAAATCTCTGCCGGGACCGAGGATTGAAGCCCGGACCTCCAACACAAAAGTCCGACACCTTACCCCAATACCACCAAGTCACAAGTTTTTTTATTAAACTGACGGATGTACTACTTTCCATCCGCTACAACAATTGTAATAAATTATTAATTAATATAACTCAGTGCTTTATTTTAAATTCAAGGGATAAAACTTAGACACGAAGATAAACTTGATTTCCTAGAAGTAAATCATTAACACCGACATGGTGACCCAAATTCCACAAAAAGATACAAATCCAAACTTGAGATGGCCCAGTGGATCCTAAGCTGTTAAAGAGTCACATATACATAAAAAAATATGCCCATCTCTTTTTTGTGTTTTTCTTATGTAATGTGGAGAAAAGGTCAGTAACGATGACAAAAATTCAGATGGTATAATAGTAGAATACTTGTTTTAAGAATTAAACAAAACAGCTTACCTATATTAAACTTATCCTAATTTTTTTTAAATGCAAATTGTTCCTCCCTCATCCCTCCACTTTTGGTTAAAAATAGGGCTATAGTAACCTATTTAAATTCAAGTTTTAATAATTATTTTATTCACTTGTTTTCATAGGCCCTAATTATTCTCTCTTTGCCTATTTTTTAAATAAATTAATTTATATTTTGTATTTTAGTAACTTTTTTCACATTACTTGATAAAATGGATTTATGTTAGTATTTCATCTAGAGTATCACACATATTACAAAACTATATAGAATCATTTACATCGTTATCCGTTTTTATTTCATACTTAGAATTAGTAGAATTTTTATCATAATAAACTGTTTTTTTAGTATGTAAAATACTATTTATAAATTAATGAATTATTGAATTTAAGCTCTTTGGATCGTGTAATTAATTATCAAATTAAAAAAGTATGACTATTTTTATATTGAGGGATTAAACACATTGCAAATAATAATTAATCTCACAATCTTGTCGACACTAAAACCATTATGGCTAGGAAGCCGATTCCTTAAAATAAAACTACTTGAAACATTTGATGACGCAAACATGTTTATACCTCACCAATGACTGTTTATTTTCTTTAGTTTAGCACCGTGTTTTACTAATCGTTCGAGTTATATGTTTATGTACTAATTACGCTGACTGGTTTAGGAACGAGAAGGTTATATTTAGATGAAGTGTACCCTCATTTGCGTGGACGTAGAGTGGAATACTATTTTGAAAACCCCTCCCTCCCTCCCAGTACACACGACCAAAATTCGAACCTTGATCTCCCCGTCATCGGCAGTCTAGTCTCCTGCGAGAATAGCGCCTTAGATCATGCGGCCACCCAATTTGGTATGAGTTTAGTGATGAAAACATCCACAGGTACAGTTTAAACTAACTTGTCTTATCCTGGTTACTTATTAAATATTTGTATCTATACAGCAGACTGAAGAGCGTAATAATTAATTAGATATCTGATAGACGAACTGTCTAGAGCTATCGCAAAGAAAAACGAGAACAAATTCAAAATTTAAAAGAACTACAATCAAATAATAAAAAAATGCTAATATCTAATCAATAATCGGTTTTTAAACATATGTTCCCTCACCGAGATATTATCAATCCATAGAATCGCCTGGCATTCCTTTTCTACCATAAGGGAAGATAAATATGTAACCTTTGACCCTGAAAGTTAACAAGGTTACATTTCATGTTTCCAATATGTCGCAGGCTATAAGATAGAGCCAGATAGTGTAATACATATTATAATTAAACTGCTACCTTTCAGTGTAAACAGAGTGTACTTAACTTTGCATGATGGGAGCGACCTCAGACAGATTCCATCTGTACCTGAGGGGGAAACCTACCTTATCTTTGTCTGCCCTCTTTCCCCCCCTTCCTCAAATTAAATATGGACATTCTTGTGAATGCGACTGACAGAGTGAATATTTGTTTTTAAAATTAAATAAATAATACTTATGATCTATGGCAATGTACCCGCCTCGGTGGCGTAGTTGGCCAACGCGCTAGTCGTGTTGAGCTCGACCACCGAGGACGGGGAGATCGAGGTTCGAATCTCGGTCGGGTGAACTGGGGGGGGGTTTCCTAAATGGTTTTCCACTCTCCCTCCACGCAAATGCGGGTTCACTTCCTCTAAATTCAACCCTCCCAATTCCTAATCCATTAGAGTAATTAGTACTTAAGCGTATAACCCAAACGGGTAGTAAGACGCGGTGCTAAATATTATTATTATTATCTATGGCAATGTTCCTCAAACTCTCGCTAGTCGCGTACCCCTTAAATCTAACCATTATACCCCTCCCAGCTAGCCATAAAAAAATAATAGGCCCTAAAAGTATATACAAACCTACGACACCAGGTAATTTGCATTAATTTGTCTACCAGACCTAGTAGGCCTACTAACAAACATATTTTATGTTCAAGTGTTACTTTCCTTTCTAGGATTTGAGACTAAAATACATTTTCATTCATGTTTCATAGTCGATGGATCAAATATAAATAAGACTCCATGGCGTCAGACCGCAATCGAGCCATATCGACCAAGCGGTCGCCGGTCATTGGCGAAGATAGTGCCAACTTCTGCTAATAGATGGCGTAATGTGGTCAGCAGAATGAGTCCCCTCTCAGTTTTCTAGACCGTAGCCGCTCCTATTTTATTCAAGTCACTCCTCGTTTGTCCTCAGGAGGCTGAGCTAACCCCGCTTTTGACTCATTGGTTCACAGAAAATCTGGAAGTGCCGGGGATCGAACTCTGATCACTAGACCACAGAGGCGGTAAATAGTGATTCAAAGAGTAATTAAAACCGTTAAATCACCGAATTATGGTGAACGTTATTGGAAGTTTTTAACACACAATTTAACTATGTAAATACAAGGAAAAAGCAAGCTTTATAAACAAATACGAGCCTAGAAGTTAATTGCACACACACTATAAATGTACACTTATTATGCTAGGCACAAGCTAATTTGCTAATTATCACCTAAATATGTTTTGTTAGCACCGCGTCTTATTACACGTTTGGGTTACACGCATATGCACTAATTACGCTTATTTACTATGGATGAGAAAGTTTGGATTTAGAGGAAGCGTACCTGCACTTGCTTGGAGAGAGATTGGAAAACCATTTGAGCAACCTCACCCCCATTACACCTGACCGAAATTCAAACCCCGATCTTTCCGCTATCGGCAGTTCTGCGATGCGAGAATGACGCCTTTAAACCAATGGACCACCTAAGCGGGTATATAATATGTTTACAAACTACTTTACCATGTCTTGTGTCAACATCTTCACTCCCAGACCACCCCCGCATTGGCGTGTAAATCTTGTTTCAATGGCCCATATAATGACTGGGCGCGTGTCTTGGTAGCCTAAATACCAACCCCCCTGTCCCCCTAGCCCTCTTCCAACCTTCCAGTTGTCTATTTTCAAACTACACCCGACATTAATAATACTGCCACAAACCGAGTAGAACTCGTTTTCCCTGTCATCGCCGGAAGCTTGTAATAAGTTAATGAGTCACATATCTAGATCTGTCCTATTAGACTAGGGTCAAGCGAGCATATGTGAATCGAGGGCAGAATTTGGTTTCACAACATTTTGTGCTGAAAGGAGCTCAGACCCTAAGCTTGATACCCAGACATTTTACATTCTTGGTAACTAGGGTTGAATGTGATTTTGTTTGATTAAAGGCTTTATGTTCAACACGAAGATTATAAATGTAGTAAATTGTTAAGTCAGTTTTACCTAGACATATTCTGTCATTGGTTTGAAATTATGTTCTTAAATAAAGCCGAGCCTAACGTGTTTATGGTGAGTTTTAAATAAAATACACATATATAGCATACACTATGCTAAAGGTAGCTGCAGGCCAATTTCCATAGAAAGGGCTTATCTGACAAATGCTATCACGTATTGATATGTCAACGTGTGATCTCCATCGGTCACCTTTGATAGATATTATCAATACCTATAAAATAACATTAATAAAATAGTACAATGATATAAATTTTGTCCGATAAAAAGCGTGTATTTTCTAAAAGGTCCTTTCTATGAAAACTGGATTGTAGGTGTTCTCTGTTCTCACTCAGTACATTTTTGCTGATGAACGTCAATAAAATGTAAGTTTAAAATCACTTTCGTAAAATTTATAATCATTAGAGCCAGGTGCGGATCCAGAAAATTTTCATAGGGGGGGGTCATATTAATTATAAATAACATAATTACTAATAATGTAAGCTTATTATTAAGGTAAAATAAGAATATTTTAAAACGTTTGAAAATGCATTATAGCAATGTGATAGTTTTTTTTGTCTGATCAAGTTCTTAGCGTAGTCACCTAAATAACTCTATAAATCCACAAAAATTAAATATTATATAATGTCAATAGCAAGTAGCTTTTTTTTAGTATTTTCTTTCTAAATATATATTTTTTAAATTAATTTTCTAAACACCACAGGGGGTCAGCAGACCCTTTGACCCCCCCACCCCCCCCACCCGTATCCGCGCCTGATTAGAGCTATACTTTTCTGGTCATACCTTTTCCCCTAATTTTTTTCCCCGTCAAATGTATCTTTTAAAAAACCCACTTTTGCCAAATATTTTACTCAAAAATAAGTATACAGTGGTTTTTAAGTTGCATAAACGGTACATTGCAGCTATT
The DNA here is from genome assembly GCA_033556935.1 of Timema podura. Lineage (NCBI taxonomy): Eukaryota > Metazoa > Arthropoda > Insecta > Phasmatodea > Timematidae > Timema > Timema podura. The sequence continues at coordinate 24,076,250 of JAVRXN010000007.1, read as the reverse complement.
AGGATACTCATATGATTTATCTTTGTCGGGCAATAGTAAGGAAGCTGTTGCAAGAAATGCACAGATTTCATTAGAGGCTAGTAAGAAAATAGATTTAGAAGTGAACACTGAAAAGACTCAAGATATAATCACACAAAGAACACATATTGGGGACAGTAATTTATAGATTACTTTGAAAAACATATCATTTGACAGGGTTAGTTAATTTAAATATTTAGGAACAATTTAACTAGTAATAACGAATAACGATATTATTTTGGAAATCAGGAAAAGAATAGTCAGGAAATGCATTCTATTATTCGGTCAGTAAGTTGTTGACATCTCGCTTACTTTCAAGGAGTGCAAAACTTAGAATATACCAAACAATTATACCAACGGTTGTTCTCTATGAGTGTGAAACGTGGTCTCTTAACTTACATGACGAAAATAATTTTAGTTTGTTCGAAAACAAGGTGCCTAGGATGATATTTAGTCCAAAAAGGAATGAGGCTATTCAGGAGTGGAAAAAGTTATATAGTGATATGATTATATAATGATGAGTTACATACCCTGTACTCATCGCAATACATAAGTCTCGCATATTTCTTTGGACAGGTCATAAAGCACGAATGGGAGATTCTAGAACCGTGTTCAGGTTATTGATTGGCAAACACAATGGGAAGAGACCATTGGGAAGACCTAGACACAGATGGAAGGATAACACTATAATACACCTGGAAGAGATAGGGTGTAATGAGGTGGACTGGATAGAACTAGTTCAAGATAAGGATAGGTGGCGTACTTTTGTAAGGGCTACGATGAACTTTCTTGTTCCTAATGCCATATAGTAATATATAGTAATATATATATATATATATATAATCTGTTTATTTTATGCGAATGTTTGATAATGATACTCTAATGGCGTAGGGATAGGGAATGAAGCATTTTAGAGGTAATCTACCCGCATTTGCGAGGAAGTAGAGGGGAAACCATTTGGGAATAACCACCTTCAGCAGACCCGACTGGGGTTAAAACCCGATCTCCGCGTCATCTGCAGACCAATCCAACACGAAGCCTTAGGGTTTAAACCATTCGGCCACTGAAGCAGGTCTTTGTTGAGATTACTATGTGTAGAAAACTAAAACTAAACTTATCTGCTGAAAATATTTGATTCTTTAAATGTCAACAATTTTGTTATAGAAATTTGAAAAATATTCTCTTAACCTGGTTCCCTTCCATCCTTCCTTAAAGCACTTTTACAGCATGGTTTAAATATTTCAGCAACTCTGAAATATATCGCAGTGTGTTGAGTTGCCATTATCATGATGAGTTTCTAGTAAATTGAGGTGTTTAATGAAGGGTGTGGCACAACACTTTGACAGACTAATTAGTCTAATGCAATGCCAACTTCCCCTCTCCCCACAGTTTGTTTAAAGGGTAGAGGGGAAGGGTCGAAAGTGTTTACATCGGAAAGAATTAGTAACACATGAGTGCGGTCAACTTTTTATTTTATTTCTTTACCTTAATATTTTAGAGCTACAATTTTTTTTTAAATATACTTGTAACAGGTAATTCAGTATCTAAGCAGTCACATCCGTGGTCATGCAGATTAAACGTTAGGATCGTCTCATTTAGTTTGCCGGTGACGTGGAGGTTTAAATTCGAACGACCGGGTGTAATAGAAAGGGTTTTTCACTAACGGTTTCCCTATATTATTACATGAAAATGCTAGTACATTTTCTGTAAGTTCTACCTACCTCATCCCATTACCATAATTAGTTATTATTATGTCTATATCCTGGACGGGCTATTAGGCGTGCCGGGGAATAAAGAATTTGAAGCTTACTTTCTTATATCAACTATTGTTTCGTGTTACCTACATGTGGTATGTTCTCCCCAACGTGGTCTCCCGTTTGACCAATCATACATAGGCTCTGCTGGGATGTATATATTTCTATTGATACCTGGCCAATGCTTGTCATAACGAGTGATGGATGATAACATATCATAGGTAAGCTTAAACCAACTCTGCTTCCTCGTAAATTTTTAAAAATGACACCGGGACGCGGGAAACAAACCCGGGACCCTTGGCCTAGCGTGTCGTTGCTCTACCACTGAGTTATCCAGGAATTGCCCCATGCTCAGGGTCATCCTTCACTCATAGCTCAAGGCATAGTATGTGATGGACGTGTGGAAATCATCGGCTACCTATTATAATTTGTATTAACGGCAGCATAACATTTTACAGAGTCTTCGTTGGCTGTGGTATTAATAATAACTCAATAGATAGCCGGTGAATTCCACATATCCATCACAGGCTCTGCCTTAAGCTTTGAATGAATAACTACCCTCCGCACAGCACTAATACTGGATAGCTAAGTGGTAGCGCTTTGATGCGCTAAACTAAGGGTCCAGGATTCTTTTCCCGTGTTAAGGTATAATTTTTCAAAATTTACTAATATAATACGTAATACGGCTGTATCCGTAACCTGAAGATCTGTTCGATCTCGCAAGCTTTGCTAGTCATGTATAATTAATTGTGCAAGCGAATGTTTACCCTGGCAACTCCACGCCACGCCACGCCACGCCACTGGCCACCATCATTCTCGGATTGTGGGGGAACTCTTGGTCTGATGTTACTTGACGCACATTCAAGTTATAATTTCTCTATCCGAGTCACTCAACCCTTCCTTCCATGACGACTAATGAGATTGTTCAACAGCCACACCCATCCATAAAGTTCATGAAAGGGTTGGAGGGTGACACACCCATGTAAAGGCGTGCTAGATGTGTCGTCGGCTAATCTCGTCCCATCATCCTATTATGCACTTCTTGTTGCTTGTTACATCCGTCAGTTCTCTTTGCCTTGTCTAGTTCCTCTCACGCAACCCGTGACACACACTCATTTGTCTTCTTTCAGGTTCACTAGTTCAACCAAATTTTACTGGGTTAAAAATGAACAAAACTGTTTTGGAGAATTTAGTAAAATAATTATCATCAAACACTACTTTTAATAACAGTAAAAATTAATTTGTTGGTGGAAAAGCACACAAAAGTAGTTTGGCAACTGAAAAATGTGGAGCTTTTTTTTCTTTCAATTGTATTGTTTTAATTATTTTATGTGTGTGGATTATGCACAATCAATTCATACAGTAACTTAATAAATCAAACATACAAAACGTAAAAAAATACATGTTATCATTAAACACTTAGTCCATCCATTACAGAAAATTGCTTGAATCAACATTTTTGGACACTAAGTAAAAATATATTTATTGGATCGATTAACGCCCTTGGCCCTGTCGAGTGCAAATCTAAAACCTATTTTGTGGATGGTGGGCGGGAGAGTGAAAGGCGTGGCGTGGCTTCACAACCGATCAAAGTATCCTTCCGCACCAACAAGAACAGATGGATCACGGAAACCGTAGATGGCGCTGGCTACCAGGACAGGTCTGCGGAAAAATAATACGTTTAAAAATATCAGTTTTCTTGAGAACGAGTGAAATGTTTATGTTAATATTTTCAACACTCCTTCTAAGATAATGTATCGATGTTTTAATGGTTACATTTTCTTATTTTTTGTTATGAACGCTGTTTTTATTGAAATAATGTCAATTTTATCGGTATTTGATCACTGTTAAAATTATAGAGAAGGTGTGTATATAAAAGTATAACTTAGTCAACATGCTTCTATTCTTGAACAAACCGTTTCCAAAAATAAAAGTGCAAAAAAATAAAAATTCTTGAAGATAACCGTTCGTTCATATGGCTCTGCATTTCCATGCCAAATGAAAAGGGCCAAGCGCCTTAGTATGTTTTAGTTTTTTAAGCCCCAAAATAAAACTATAATTTTAGTGGGTTTTTTCCGTTATGGATTTACCTCATACTTTTCAGCTACTGAACATAATATGTAGTCTATATTTTTTATGGACTATAGAACCACGCAATAAACCTGTTTTAATAAGTTCATCTTTGTTAAAAAAAATCCAGTGTTGGATTTCTCGTTCTTAAAGTAAAGTCCCAAAGTCTAATCAAGGTCAAAGCTTGACTTACCAATGATGGAACACCCCTGTTATGACCCTCACACAAGATATAATTACGAATATCTCTTGATTCTTATTGAGAATCGTGTAGCAGGGTTTTATTAAAATAAAATCATTTTGCTAATATTAACACTCTTAACAGAAATAAAGTATTCGTTCAATAGCTATATCAAACAGGCCTCGTAGAAGGTAAACAATTTTATTGACATAAACAAGTATTGACAAAAAAAAAGTAAGCTTATACCGTTGTGAGAAAGGTTTGATAATTCTGTACCCCAGAACAAAACTTTTTTTTTTACAAGTTTTAGGTTTTACAAGTTTGTAGATTTAAGTTTTTCCTTAAACAGATGACAAAAGATGGAAAAAGTCTTGGTCAAATTTCACAATGCCTTAGATAAATGTTCAAGAACTTTTGAAAATAATTGTTTAGAAAATAAAAATAATACGTATCTACTTTCAAAGCTATTTATTTTGTAAAAAAAAAGTCATGCAAAAAACTAACAAAAAAACAGCTTTTTGTTTAAAAAATGAAAAAATATTTACTTAACTGGCGTTCCCCTTGACAAAGGTGCTAAAATCTGTTTAATTTGTTAATAAACTCAATAGTATATATATCATAAATATAGTTATATTATAATTTGAATTTTTATGTATATCACTTAACCTACATAATTATTATCGAACATAATATTCTCCCTAAATGTTTCCGAATGCAATATAAACATTTCTGTCCCATGTCCCTGCCAGCTCTGAACTGTAGTTTTATATTTTTACTTCTTCCACAGTTAGTTTATTTTAAGGAACAGAGAGAACATGATGATAGGCAAGAAGTGGATTAGCTCTTAAAATAATACGTAAAGGGAGAGATGTTTCCTCTTGTGGCGAAGGCTCCTGAAATGCAGGTAACCTCACTTACACATGTGGCATGTGAAGCAGACAGCTTTCAGGGACTCTTACGGATACTCTGTACAACCGATTCGCATGTGATGAACCCTATCCGACACCTTTAAACTTTGCTAATCTACTTTTAATGCAATCATACACCATTATTCAGTTGTAATGTTTTAAACAGATTTGGCCACTTTTGACACTTGTAAGCCAAGTAAGGTTTTGTTAATAATGTTGGTTTTAAATTCTAAAAGGCTCTTGACTTATTCATCTGACTATAGTTTATGTTTAAAAAAAAACTTTTCCCGTGCAGCGTCACATTTAACAGATTATCAAATATCAAATTTTAGAAATATTATATAATTGAAAAGGCTAAGTAGGTCTAAAAGTTTACTACCCACACTGGTGGTCAAGAGAGTAAGGCGTCATTCTCGCTTGGTCTTTTTTAATGGCGGTGGAAAGTTTTGGGTCAAATTTGAACAGGCTGTAATAAGGTTGGTTTTTTAATAAATGGTTTTACACTATCCCTTTCCAAAAATGATAGTACACTTAATCTAAACTATACCTTCATCATTCCTTCCCCAGGACAGATAGACACGGTGCATATAATATATTTTTACAACCTCACGAAAGAACGTTTATCAAAAACTACACAATGGTTATTTTATTTCTTTAAATAATTTTTGACATTACACTATTTATTGCTTTAGGTTAAATAGCAAAAATAATTTCGCTTCAGACATCTAAAAAAGGTCAGTAGTAATAATATTTGTCCATGTGAAGATACAACTATTTATTTTTACATCTACAATTAATTGAACATTTAAATCATGTGTATGTTCGTGGTTTCAAACCCAACTGAGGTGGACGGATTTTTACTGAGCGATACAATTCTTCAGCACAACTTCTTTCGGAGTGGGAGTAAATCCGTCGATCCCATTCCGAGGGTCATGTAAAAGATATCAGGGTGAAATATGAAAGTACCTTTCTGGCAACATTTGTAAGCTATTTCTCACTCACTCATAGAAATCCATGGAGTTGGTGGGTGGGCTGCTAACCCACCCCACCTGAAATAAACCTAGCGCAGAAACTGCAGTAAGCAATAGTCTTAGTTTGGAAGCTTTTCTGCGGCCCTCTGTTCCCCATAGGGATTATTATTAATATTAATAATAATAATGTGTAGAGTGTGTATAGAGCGTGCAAGAACTTTTGGGATACATTTTTATTCCGTTTCAAAATTGAAATCCCGCCCCTCCCCCCCCTTCCCCTTCCATAGTTCCCTTGAACGAAGCAAGCAAAGTAAAGGAGAACCCACTCACATTTCAGTCCGTAAGCTATTTCCTCCTGTGCCCGAGTAATGAACTAAATTATTCACGCGTCATATTGTGAAAGAGCAAAAAGAAAAAAAAAAAAGTCTCTTTGTGGACGCACGTTCGACATCGTGTCCCGGTGCGAACATGGAACATGTATGTATGTTCAGACTATTGGTTGATGCTGGGAATACGAGGGGAAGCATCGCACGATGGTTAAGTAGAGGTTGTGAAATCCCACGAGTACCAGGTCTGCTGTTTAGTTGCCATTGGCGTTGCTATATTCATTTGATTCAAATGAAACAGAAGCTTGATATGTTAGGATCAGTCCTGATTACACCCGCTTAGGTGGTTTAAGGGTCTAGGGCAAACTTTTTAAGTTCATAGTACACTAACAAGCTTAAATTTATGCGGCACGCTGTTTTGTTTTGTGTACGTACTGCGGCAACAGAAATTGGATTACGTACCAAGTCCAACGGTTGTATGGTAAATCAGAATTAGGAAAGTATAGTGACTTCAAATGCTCTAAGATTTAAGGTGGTTATTTTTGAGTCTTCACTTGTTTAACATTTGAAAACATTTCATTCAAACCATTGACAATGTGTGTAAACCTTTTAAAACTCAAGCTTCGCGCGAAAGCGTTTGATTTTGTCAGATGTATTTAAAATATTATTGAGTACGAGTTGGTAAGAAAAGCACGGCTGCCGCTCGTAACCAATTTCATTCGTGTTCTTGTCGAACAGCGATGCGCGGCACACTGAGCTGTGTGGCCGCACGGCACACCGTTGGCGGAACACTCGTCTTAAGGCGTCACTACTTTCAGTAGATTGGACGGCTGGTGAAGGGGATATCGTAGTTCTAATTTCTTCTAGATGGTTTACCACTCTCCATTCATGCAAGTGCGAGTATACTTCCTCTAAACTCAACTTTAATAATCTCTAACACATTAACCTGCATAGGTGGCGTAGTTAGCTAACGCGCTAGTTTCTTGTTGAGCTAGACCACGGAGGACGGGGAGATCGAGGTTTGAATCTCGGTCGGGTGAACTGGGGGTGGTTTTTTTCTAAATTGTTTTCCACTCTACCTTCACGCAAATTCGGGGTCATTTCCTCTATATTCAATCTTACCAATTCCACCCATTAGTGTAATTAGTAGTTAAGCGTGTAACCTGAACGGATAGTAACACGCGGCGCTAAAAAAAAACAAAAAAAAACATTCCTGTTAGCTGAATCAAATTAATTTAATTGAAAAATGATGACTTGAACACGGGTCCTAGTTTCGATTTGAACTCTTTAGGTGAGGTTGAAGACACCCCTCTCTCATCCCATTTTTTTTAGCCCCCCTCTCCTAAAGGATTATGTTAAAAAGATTTCATAGCTCGCAGTTTAAAAAATAGATCAATAAAAAAAAATTGCGGGTGCTTTGATTAACAGCAAGGTCGTTTGATATTTCTATTATTCCCTCAGCAGTCGGACAACATTAAGACAGCAAAGTTTTTTTAATTAGTTCTTTATTTGAGGTATTTAACATGCTCTTTATAAAACTACTTATTATATCAGCACATGACTTTTAAACTAACTTAAATCTAGGACAGACACAAGATTCAGCCCCCGGTCGTTAATTCATCACTTCGAAACGGGAAATCCACATTTCCCCGACGAGAGGTTTTTTCGTCCATGTCGGGAATAGAGCTCGAGGCTCTTAACTCAGTAGGCAGACATGTTACTGACACAACAAAGTTTCGACCTGCGCCTTTCCGGTGGTTCGTTGACAACACAGACGAGCAGTGATTATATTCAATTAAGAAAAATACAAGAATTTATCTGCAGTCTGTCTGCGGACCTTTTATGAGAAAGCACTATATTTAAGTGTATGCTATATTTCTCGACTTTGGCAGGACAGAGTTTTAATCCCTGATCGGGAACGGAATTTATTGTCCGGACTGTGGCTTTTCACTATGGAAGTAATGGCAAGTTGTGCTAAGATTTCTCATTATAATTTATTCACGTTTTATTCGGCGAGTTTTTAAAATGTAACATAAGAGACAAAAATCATAACCTATTAAATAGTTTATAAAAAAGTTTCACATTGTCACAGCCTTATTTTATTTTTTAATCTTAAATTAGCTTTATTCAAAAAGCATTTGTTAAAACTCGTTTGCAACTCAGGCTGTTTGGTTTATTCACGAAAATAATTGGTAGGAATCTCTCTGCCTTGATGTGAATTAAAAAAAAAAGCCCGTGGATACATAATATGTCTATCCAGAATAGGAAACAAGAAAATAGTAATTTTAAAATGTAGATCAATGTTATCCAGACGCAATAGTTTGAGTCGGTTTGTATACTCGTCAGCGGAAGAAGGGAACAACTGGTTAACTAGAGGCATGGCAGGGTTAACTGCTCATTGCCCCCCCCCCCTCCCCCAATCTGTTTCTAATTCGTACATTGGCGTTTAAGCATGATAGGAGCGTAAAGTTAATAAGCAACCAGCTTCGCAAAATATCTGTGAATTCACCAAGTAGGCGACGTCGTTAATTCACCCTCATTCGTTTCCTCAAGATTTTACAATACTACCCGCCTCGGTGGCGTAGTTGGCTAACGCGCTAGTCGTGTTGAGCTAGACTGCCGAGGACGGGAGATCGAGGTTCGAATCTCGGTCGGGTGAACTGGGGGTGTTTTTCCTAAATGGTTTTCCACTCTCCCTCCACGCAAATGCGGGTTCACTTCCTCTAAATTAACCCTCCCAATTCTAATCCATTAGCGTAATTAGTACTTAAGCATATAACCCGAACGGATAGTAAGACGCGGTGCTAAATATTATTATTATTTACAGTACTATATTTAGAAGAAAAAAAATTTTTTTTTCAGTCAAATCATTTTACTAAAATATTGGTATAATTTTATAGTTCTTTATATATTTTTTTAAGGTGAGAGCTGCAAATCACATGACTTGACGTAAGGCCTACGTATGAAAATGGCTAATTTTTTATTAATGGTCAAAAAGTTTCTTCCTCTCTGAATAGGACTGTAGTAAAGCGTACTAATGAAGGCAGTTATAATGTAAAATAAAAAAGGGTTTGAAGTGTAGTGAATACAATTATTCCGTATAGTAAAAAAAATAGATGTCGCATTGTGAGATTATAACCCCCTCACTTGAAAGGCCCGAGTGGGATTGACGCTATCAGAGAGTAATGGTTGACATTGACGAGGGTGTAATAATAGCGAATGGAAGCCTATTCCTATCGGCCGTTATCGGTTGACAAGGGTTCGGCGGTCAAGGAGAAAGTCTTTCATCGCGCCTTCTAAATTGATGGATGAGTTTGCAAGACTGCCTTTGGTTCGGCTTAATCATCTGACGCTCTTTTAGGTGTCAACTATATCTGTAGAGGAGTGTTGTAAGGTCGAAAGTCCATCATGATTGAAAATATGTATTACTATTAACTTGGACATATTATATATTTGTTTTTTATGTGCGCCGTTGGGGCCATTCACATATTTATACTAATGAGCTAGGAATCAGGAAGGTAAAACTCTATGTATCGTATCGCTAGAAAAAAATTGATTAGTTTTTTTTTAACACGGCGTTTCATTACCTGTGCGGGTTATACGCTATGTACCAATTACTATTATGTGTTAGGTATGAGGAAGATTGTATTTAGAGGAAGCGTACCCGCATTTGGGCGAAGGAGTGAGTGGAAAACCACCCTCAGTACACCGACCTGGATCGAAACTTGATCTCCCCGCTATCGACAGTCTAATCTCTTGCGAGATTGACGCCTTAGACCATGCGGCCACCGAAGCGGTTGATTTATATTTTTCTTGGTCGCCGCTTATGAGGAATCCGGGGATCGAATCCCGGCCTATCACACTGGAAGATTTAGTCATTTTCACTGTGGATTTCCCTTCCTCGCTCTGGTGGGGGTCAAACCCTGGTGCGACTTGTAAGATATAGTCTTGCCGCTATCATACACATTTGACGACATGGTGGTGAAATAGAAGGATCCTTCGTTCACTGGAAAAAACCAAAACGATAATTATTATTATTATTAGCACCGCGTCTTACTACCCGTTCGGGTTATACGCACTTACGCTAATGTGTAATGGTAGGGTGATTGTGAGATGAAATGGAGGACCTACAGTTTAACGTGGAATCCGAACCACGGTTGAGGCCTGGCATTCCTCACATTCACAAGTTGTGATTAATACACATCTTGTCAGAGGTGAAGGAAGGGTTTGGCAATCAGATAAATCTGTGCCGGGACCGAGGATTGAACCCCGGTCGCCAGCTCAGAAGTCCGACACCTTACCCCTAGACCGTCAGGTCACCCTAAAACGATAATTGTCTTGATTATGTGACAAGCCTTTTAATTCGTGGACTTACCAACATTAATATTATTATATAACTCTGCTGGTATTAGTTCGTTCCATCCGCTGGACTTAACAATGGGTTTTTAAGATAGCTTGGTTTGACGGATGCACTGGAGGTCGCCACACACTTGGAGAACTGTGAGAGATGAGAAAGCGCAGGGAATTTATTATGCCTGGCAAAAATATAGGGAAATCACAGGGAAATTCGCTAAAAAAAAAATGGGGTGTGGCTGTGTCATGGACACGGCCGTGTGTTGTACGTGAATACGTTTATATAACGGGTTATATTTTTTAAATAAAATATTTTCATTTATGTAAGGATAAAAACAAGGAAACAAATAATTATTGTGTTACAATATAACTCTACTAATGTTTTATATACAATCGATAGATTGAAGACAGCTGACGATTAAAACTTAAACGAACATCGTAGCTTCTCCGAGTCAAAAGTTATACTAATTTCAAATCTCGATACGCAGCAAAATAACCTCAAAATGGCGGTGCTTCCCCCTCCACCGCGCGCGATGCGTCACTGTTCTCGCTTATTGTAATGAATTCTTTGATCCTTTAGCTATCCAGTGGTATAATTTAATTTTGGATGTAGAGGAAATATTCGAAACTACAACACCAAACTGTATCCCCCGATTTTGTTATTATTAGGTTTTTTGGATTGCCCCCGTATGGTAGCAAATATAAAGACGTATTCACGTCAAAAATAATGAAAATACTAGAATATTTGTGAAATTCGATAACATAGGTGCAAGCTTTAGTTAGATTTGTATTGAAGAAAGGACGAACTGAATAATACAATATTGTCCTGACGGAGGAGACATTGGGCTGTGGAACGGCTGCATACATTTTCTTATCAAACTCAATTAGTACTATTGTGACATAACATGCACATTTTATGAAATTTCGTTCCTCAATAATACTTAAATCTCATTTGTCTGGAAAAATGGGAATCTCTTCTGAAAAACCTGGGAAATACAGGGAATTTCATATTAAGATAAGAGTGGCAATCCTGTTTATTAAATCAAAGGCTTTTTATTCTTTCTTTAGAACACTGCTGATAGATTTCTTTGAAATTCCATTCCGAATATTTTGTCAAACGCATAATAATAAACAAAACTCTATTACGGGCTAGGTTGCCTGATTGACATTCAAAGTAGACAAACGCCTTGTTTTATTTCCACCAAACAAAGCTACCAGAAGATCACATTTTGAAAAACAAACAAATATCAATAAAAAATATTTCAATACGTTTGCTTTCATTTGCACTTTTGATGTTTGACCTATTTGTTTTCCCACCTACAGACGCATCACATTGTTAACAATATCCAATTCAAAAAGAGATAATGGAGCTACACATTCGTGTTTACAAAAGTCAAACGGGATGATGATGAGCGCAAAGCTTTAAGTTAATCACAACCATAAACTAAACCAGTCTATACCTCAGTTTTATCTTCTGTGGTGCTGACTGACAGCTCACAGCTGACTTCTGACGGCTTTGTAAAGCTACCAGACCAAATTATGTATCCCTACGCCGAACCATATTATCTGCAAAAAAACATGTTTTTAGCAGTTGTCACTTCTGACAGTCAAAATTTAGGTATATACCTAAATGTTGACTGTCAGAAGTCAGTTGTGAACTGTCAGTCAGCACCAAAGAAGTCATGGGGCTACTGTAGCATCTATTCCTGGCTCTGGACTTATCCTATCTTTTTTTTCCATCAGGACGTAAATATTTACCTAGTTTATATTTAATATGTAATTTTATATTTTCTCTGCATTTGTTTTAGTTTTTGTTGAATTTGAAGGTGGTTTATGAGTATATACCTTAATTTTATTACAAATTGATATTTGGAGCAACTTCTTTGAAAATACAAACTTTTTTTTGTGGTCAACATTGATAAAATTTATTATAGTATTAGGGTTATTTTGTTGTTATTGATGATATTTATTCAAATTGACAGCTGTATATAACATGAATTGACGTATGAATACGTGAAACTAGATCTAGTAACTTTTCTGTCAGATATATCTTCGTAAAAAAAATAGGATTAATTATAAGCTTTGTACAGTGATTTTGGGGATATCATCAGCAACATGGGCCCTCTACATCACTATATCTTTGGTTTGCGTTAAGCTTAATTTAAGATGAGACAATCGTTAGCACGGTTGGTCACGTGGTCTAAGGCGTTACAATTACATTCAACTTGAGGGTTTTCGACAAGGCCTCTTTGAGCATAATTTTGTGCTCTGGAGGACTTTCGTTTTAGCGTCCTCTGCTCTATCACATAATTTTTTTCCCTGGTCACACCCTATCCCTATCTTGAGCTAGTTCTATCCAATCCACATCACTACACTCTATCCCTATCTTTAGCTAGTTCTATCCAGTCTGCCTCATTACACACTATCCCTATCTTGAGCTAGTTCTATCCATTCCACCTAACTACACCTTATCCCTATCTTGAGCTAGTTCTATCCAGTCCTCTTCATTACACCCTATCCCTATCTTGAGCTAGTTCTACCTAGACTGCCTCATTACACACTATTCATATCTTGAGCTAGTTCTATCTATTCCACCTAACTACACCCTATCCCTATCTTGAGCTAGTTCTATCCAATCTCCTTCATTCACCCACCTCTTTCAGGTTCATTCTAATGTTATCCTCCCATCTTTGTCTTGCTCTTCTTACTGGTCTATTCCCATTGATAGAGCCCCGTAAAAAATTGTTTTATTTTTAGTTAAATTTCGTTTTTTAAATCTCACTTTTCGGTGTTATTTCGTGTTTATTCAAAATTACATGTTATCTGAGGTGTTTAAGTATTATTTACATATTGAGACAATGTATACAAAATTAAAATTTATTATTGAAACCTTATACATTTGCTTTAAATTCTTTGTCAAGTTTGTCTGAATATTTCACAATTTTGTAGCTAAAGTTAGCTTACACTACAACAAAATACTAATCACATTACAGCATGATAAAAATTTCTGCTTAATTTCTTCTTAATTTCGTGTTTACTTGAAGATTTTTTTTTTAAAGCGGTGATATTTCCTTTTATAGGAGGATTTCCTTGTAACACACAAGATGATTTCGTTTTATTTCGCTTTTCAAAAACATTGCAAATCATATCTAAGAACTATCAAAGGAAAAAGTATTTGATTCCATCTTTTATGGCACTTTTCGCTTTATCGCGTCTCACAATTTTTACGGGGCTCCACCCATTGTGTTTGCCAGTCAGTACTCTGAACAAGGTTCTAGAATCTCCCATTCGCGCTGCATGTCCTGCCCACCGTAGTCTGCGAGGCTTTATTATCCTAACAATGTCTTATGATGAGTACAGGGTATGCAATTCATCATTATATAACCTCCTCACCTCCCCAGTATCCTGATCCCTTTGTGGACCAAATATCTTTGTAAGCACCTTGTTTTCGAACATTCTATTTTGTTTTTGTCGTCATGTTAGGAATGAGACCACATTTCATATCCATAGAGAAATTATTTCAAAACTAAAATTAATGGATTAGTAAATTAATCTGACTTTTATGAAAGCTATGTAAAATTTAAAACATTTAAATTGGGTAGATTTAGTTTTATCTCATATTTTGGGGTTATAAATTATCGTTTGTATCTACGTGCAATGTAGCTTATATAACAAAATTATATTAATACACTACCACATCATTGTATAACTATATTTAATATAATTTCTTGTGAAGACTTAAGCGTGTGAAAATCCATCCAACTTATCCCTTAACTACCCCATTTTGGCCTTCTTTGACACCATCTTCTTTGTCAGATCCTCAGCTCCAGGCAGAACCACACCATAATCACTCATTTTAATCTCGTAGAATATAATTAATATATCCCTCAACCACCGAAACATTGGTCCTCCGGCCGCGGATGTTTATAAATTCATAAAGAAGATTATAAGCTCCGTTCAAACACGGCGAGTAATATAGGCCTAAATGTATTTATAAAGCCCTCATTAACTGATACGTCCGCCCAGTCTACATAATTCGTATCCGCAAGGTTAAGTCCGTAAGAATAGATCGACCCCACAGTAACAGATGTAACAGATTGCTCTGTCCACTTAGTCGTGATCCGTAGGGTCCGTAGTAAGAAGACATTGACCTCCACATTAACAATTGCTTTGTTCACAGAATCTCGATCCAGATGTTAGTAGTCCATAGCATTCCATATAAGTTGGTTGAACTTTAACTTTCTTAAGAAAAGTCATTACGGATGGCTACGGGAGAGCCAATATTAGGCAGTCAAACTAATGAGCAGTGATGTGCGAATATCGAATTGAAATGGTCGCAATTTTCTAAACATACATTGTTATTTATCTAGTTTTACTAGAAATTCATAAACAACAAATTAAGGATATCATTTGTTCAACTAAAGACATTAAAACAAAATATATGGATTGTATTTAAAGAATTTGCTGAAATTGTTTTCTTTTGAGGAATGTGATTAAGCTAATTATCATACTTTACCATTGTACCATTGGTTGACATGGTCTCACGTAATTAAGGATACGTAGAGAGTTGGATTTCATACATACTTTTGGATTAAAAATATAGGCGCCCCACGTAGCACCCCAATAGAAAAGAAAAAAAAGGAGGAAAATTTGGAGTAACAAAAGAATGAAGCGCCATTACATTTTTACTATAGAAACCACGTCGATGGATATCCAAAAGGTAGTGGCTATGAGATCGTGCTACACCTCATGGTTCCTTTCATCCAACAAAGAGATGAATGACATTGACGAGGGAACAAAAATCGTACCATTAGGTCGTTGGCTTAAGTTGTAATTATATATTTAGCACCGCGTCTTACTACCCGTTCGGTTTTATACGCTTAAGTACTAATTACTCTAAAGGATTAGGAATTGGGAGGTTTGAAACTAGGGGAAGTGAACCCGCATTTGCGTGGAGGGAGAGTGGAAAACCATTTAGGAAAAACCACCCCCAGTTCACCCGACCGAGATTCGAACCTCGATCTCCCCGTCCCCGGCGGTCGAGCTCAACACGACAAGCGCGTTAGCCAACTACGCCACCGAGGCGGGTAAGTTGTAATTGATAATGTATATTTTTTTCAAATAATAGTGTTGTAAAATAAAACATTGATTCTTTATTGTTTTTAATTTATTTTAACTGTTAAAAAAATAAAAAAACAGATTCTTAAGGGGGAGGTTGGGCACGTTGATACTGCCCCCTTCGTCCTCCAACTAACACCCCCATCAGCCACATCTTATAAGATACGGAGTATGTGGATGAGGCCTTAATGTATGAGCTATTCCAGCTTGTAAAAACCGTTGCGCGCATGGTTTCCCTTTATACTCTCTCTCTCTCTCTCTCTCTCTCTCTAGGCACATATTCAAGGTTTACAAGCTACTTATACATTATTTTACTTCATTTCTTCAAGCTAAATCGAGATAATTTAATTTGATTGAACGCGAAACTCAATAAAGTAAATCTATTTACACGTCTGTTCACTGCTGATAATTCTTCTAACTTGAATTGAGACAGAATACACACTCTAAAATAAAAGACGAAGATAGACAAAAAGTTCTATTTAGAAAGGAAAGATAAAAAGTACTTAAGAAAAATAAAATAAATCCTACGGCAAGAAGTCAACGCTATACAGTCTGAAACGGTTTTTCTCTTCTCGCTGCTCTTTTTTTTTCTTGCTTTTTTTTCCCCCTGAAGTGAAATGTTTACTAACGTCTCAAAATATATAGATATATAAAAAAAAAGAAGTAAACTGTAAAGCGACGAAACTATTCTGTTTCCTTCGCACGTGTTTCTGGTGACGTAGAGCATGAGTATATGAAGTGGAACGATTTAAAGCCCGCTTTGAGACATCTCTTCTTATAAACAAGTTCGGGGAAGGGATACATAGAAAACTGTGACTGTGAAATGGGAACGTGTACAGTTTCATGGTCGCTTGTTATCTCACGCCTTACAAGCCATTGGAATGTAGCTACCCTAATGCCGCGTTTACACGAGGCCAGTTGGTATGCAGGTTCGACTATGTTCATATTAGTCCAGTTGGTATGCAGGTTCGTCTATGTTCATACGAGTCCAGTTGGTATGCATGTTCGCCTGTGTTCATACGAGTCCAGTTGGTATGCATGTTCGCCTGTGTTCATACGAGTCCAGATGGTATGCATGTTCGTCTATGTTCATACGAGTCCAGTTGGTATGCATGTTCGCCTGTGTTCATACGAGTCCAGTTGGTATGCATGTTCGCCTGTGTTCATACGAGTCCAGTTGGTATGCATGTTCGCCTGTGTTCATACGAGTCCAGTTGGTATGCATGTTCGCCTGTGTTCATACGAGTCCAGTTGGTATGCAGGTTCGCCTGTGTTCATACGAGTCCAGTTGGTATGCATGTTCGCCTGTGTTCATACGAGTCCAGTTGGTATGCAGGTTTGCCTGTGTTCATACGAGTCCAGTTGGTATGCATGTTCGCCTGTGTTCATACGAGTCCAGTTGGTATGCATGTTCGCCTGTGTTCATACGAGTCCAGTTGGTATGCATGTTCGCCTGTGTTCATACGAGTCCAGATGGTATGCATGTTCGCCTGTGTTCATACGAGTCCAGTTGGTATGCATGTTCGCCTGTGTTCATACGAGTCCAGTTGGTATGCATGTTCGCCTGTGTTCATACGAGTCCAGTTGGTATGCAGTTCGCCTGTGTTCATACGAGTCCAGTTGGTATGCATGTTCGCCTGTGTTCATACGAGTCCAGTTGGTATGCATGTTCGCCTGTGTTCATACGAGTCCAGTTGGTATGCATGTTCGCCTGTGTTCATACGAGTCCAGTTGGTATGCATGTTCGCCTGTGTTCATACGAGTCCAGTTGGTATGCAGGTTCGCCTGTGTTCATACGAGTCCAGTTGGTATGCATGTTCGCCTGTTGTTCATACGAGTCCAGTTGGTATGCAGGTTCGACTATGTTCATACGAGTCCAGTTGGTATGCAGGTTCGTCTATGTTCATACGAGTCCAGTTGGTATGCATGTTCGCCTGTGTTCATACGAGTCCAGTTGGTATGCATGTTCGCCTGTGTTCATACGAGTCCAGTTGGTATGCAGGTTCGTCTATGTTCATACGAGTCCAGTTGGTATGCAGGTTCGTCTTTGTTCATACGAGGCTAGTTGGTATGCAGGTTCGATTATGTTCATACGAGGCTAGTTGGTATGCAGGTTCGCCTGTGTTCATACGAGTCCAGTTGGTATGCAGGTTCGTCTTTGTTCATACGAGGCTAGTTGGTATGCAGGTTCGACTATGTTCAATATAGTCCAGTTGGTATGCAGGTTCGTCTGTGTTCATACGAGTCCAGTTGGTATGCATGTTCGCCTGTGTTCATACGAGTCCAGTTGGTATGCAGGTTCGATTATGTTCATACGAGGCAGTTGGTATGCAGGTTCGATTATGTTCATACGAGGCTAGTTGGTATGCAGGTTCGCTGTGTTCATACGAGGCTAGTTGGTATGCAGGTTCGCCTGTGTTCATATAGTCCAGTTGGTATGCAGGTTCGCCTGTGTTCATATAGATCCAGTTGGTATGCAGGTTCGACTATATTCATATTAGTCCAGTTGGTATGCAGGTTCGTCTATGGTTCATACGAGTCCAGTTGGTATGCAGGTTCGTCTGTGTTCATACGAGTCCAGTTGGTATGCAGGTTCGCCTTGTTCATACGTCCAGTTGGTATGCAGGTTCGACTATGTTCATATAGTCCAGTTGGTATGCAGGTTCGACTATGTTCATATTAGTCCAGTTGGTATGCAGGTTCGACTATGTTCATATAGTCCAGTTGGTATGCAGGTTCGTCTGTGTTCATACGAGTCCAGTTGGTATGCAGGTTCGCCTGTGTTCATACGAGTCCAGTTGGTATGCAGGTTCGCCTGTGTTCATACGAGTCCAGTTGGTATGCAGGTTCGACTATGTTCATACGAGTCCAGTTGGTATGCATGTTCGCCTGTGTTCATACGAGTCCAGTTGGTATGCAGGTTCGTCTTGTTCATACGAGCTAGTTGGTATGCATGTTCGCCTGTGTTCATACGAGGCTAGTTGGTATGCAGGTTCGACTATGTTCATATTAGTCCAGTTGGTATAGGCAGTTCGTCTGTGTTCATACGAGTCCAGTTGGTATGCATGTTCGCCTGTTCATACGAGTCCAGTTGGTATGCATGTTCGCCTGTGTTCATACGAGTCCAGTTGGTATGCATGGTTCGCCTGTGTTCATACGAGTCCAGTTGGTATGCAGGTTCGTCCTTTGTTCATACGAGCTAGTTGGTATGCAGGTTCGATTATGTTCATACGAGGCTAGTTGGTATGCAGGTTCGCCTGTGTTCATACGAGTCCAGTTGGTATGCAGGTTCGTCTTTGTTCATACGAGGCTAGTTGGTATGCAGTGTTCGACTATGTTCATATAGTCCAGTTGGTATGCAGGTTCGTCTGTGTTCATACGAGTCCAGTTGGTATGCATGGTTCGCCTGTGTTCATACGAGTCCAGTTGGTATGCAGGTTCGATTATGTTCATACAGCTAGTTGGTATGCAGGTTCGATTATGTTCATACGAGGCTAGTTGGTATGCAGGTTCGCCTGTGTTCATACGAGTCCAGTTGGTATGCAGGTCGTCCTTTGTTCATACGAGTAGTTGGTATGCAGGTTCGCCTGTGTTCATATTAGTCCAGTTGGTATGCAGGTTCGACTATGTTCATATTAGTCCAGTTGGTATGCAGGTTCGCACTGTGTTCATATTAGTCCAGTTGGTATGCAGGTTCGTCTTTGTTCATACGAGTCCAGTTGGTATGCAGGTTCGTCTTGTTCATACGAGTCCAGTTGGTATGCAGGTTCGCCTGTGTTCATACGAGTCCAGTTGGTATGCAGGTTCGCTATGTTCATATTAGTCCAGTTGGTATGCAGGTTCGACTATGTTCATATTAGTCCAGTTGGTATGCAGGTTCGACTATGTTCATACATTAGCCAGTTGGTATGCAGGTTCGCCTGTGTTCATATTAGTCCAGTTGGTATGCAGGTTCGCTGTGTTCATACGAGTCCAGTTGGTATGCAGGTTCGCCTGTGTTCATATTAGTCCAGTTGGTATGCAGGTTCGACCTGTGTTCATATTATTCCAGTTGGTATGCAGGTTCGCCTGTGTTCATACTAGTCCAGTTGGTATGCAGGTTCGTCTTGTTCATACGAGCTAGTTGGTATGCAGGTTCGATTATGTTCATACGAGGCTAGTTGGTATGCAGGTTCGCCTGTGTTCATACGAGGTAGTTGGTATGCAGGTTCGCCTGTGTTCATACAGGCTAGTTGGTATGCAGGTTCGCCTGTGTTCATACGAGGCTAGTTGGTATGCAGGTTCGACTGTGTTCATACGAGGCTAGTTGATAGGCAGGTTCGACTGTGTTCATACGAGGCCAGTTGGTATGCAGGTTCGACTGGCGTCAGTCAGCCAGAGTGACTGGTTTCATATGGACAGCACTAGCCTGATTTATCGGGAAAGGCTGCGACTAGACCGTCCAAAGATGTCGACTAAAAAAAGGATTCAAGATTCATATTGATATTGTAGTCAGTGATTTTAATTTGATTGAGAGATAATTATTGAAATGTTTGCTTAAGTAGACGTGGTGAGATCCTACCTGCTGTTGAAGATCCGATGACGATGACCCTGGTGTTGTGTGATGAGGAGCATGAAGAACCACACGTCTTTATTTGGTGTCCCCCCCCCACATACACATAATTATGTCATAGAAAGATGGGTTATTAAAATAAGTGATACTGAACGGTAGTGACGAGAGTGATTGTGAGCCTCGATGGTGACGCACGTCCACCTTTTTTAGAGAAACACTTTACTGATTAGAGAAAAAACGCGCGCAAAAACAGAAGAGAGCAAAGTGTACCACCCTTACAAAAAATAAATTAATGCAAAAGGGCGGTAGACAGAAAAAAATGTGATAATTATACAAAATAATAATGAATTAATACATAATAAATACTTGATTAAGTAAACAATAATGAAATTTATATTAAAATAATACGATATAAAGACTAAACAATCAGGATTCCAAAGTTCCTACCACTGTTATCGTCGCCTTGATACACAAGTTTCTGAGAGTGGCCATTTTAAAGTCCAGTGATAAGAAGGATAGTCGCGTCTGTCATACAGGCTTGTAGAGTTGCCTGTGTATCACGCTTACAACATTTTTAAATAATCAAACGATGTTGCTTCAAACCGACTTTCCGTAGAGAGGTGAATTATTATCGACACACTAAATGCCTGGTAGTTAAGTATCCCGCTTATAGTCGCTAGCTCAATTTCATTCCTTTCCAAGGACATTCTATCCTTGTCCCGATCAATTCCTTTGAAAGTTAAATCGCCGGTACCCGTCCCTCTGCTATGGAGTGGTTTCAGTACCTGCGCGGGATTAGAAGCGAGACTATTCAGTTTGTACTCTCAGTTTAACCTGAAGGGTAGCACGCTTACCTTGACGGGCTACTTTGGTTCAATTTATAAGCTGAAGCCATACTATAATCGGTAAAGAGACTGCTACAATCCAATTATCATAGAAAGAGCCTTTTATAAATTACAAAATGAACCTCAACAACATCGATAACATTTTCTATTTTATTGGTGTTATTTTTCAGGTTGGTCCGTCACCTTAGCTCAGTCGGTAGCGTATCAACTGATCTAAGGGTCCTGGGTTCGATTACAAGCATGGCCGAAAAATTCATTGGCGTAATTGAGGTGTCCCCTTTCAAAGTGATGAATTAACGGCTGGAGGGCTGGTTGTTAATAGTAATAATAATAATAATAATAATAATAATAAATAATAATAATAATAATAATAATAATAATAATAATAATAATAATAAGTGTGGTAGGCCTATAACTAGTTCACATGTATTGATGATAAAGGAGTTGATGAACAGTGTGGTCGGGTTCACTGTTATTCCCGTTACTTGATTACTTGCCGCCTCTTATTGGCCCATATTGTGTGGAACTCACGAGGATCGAATGCTATCGCTATTTTGAACCAGCCTTGATTCAATACTCTCACATCAATCAACTTCTAGTAGAGAGAGAACTGTTGATTTGATTCAAGTTGTCTATCCTTTTAGCGCAAACACAGATTCTCTTCTTTTTTTTTTGTATATAAAAAACGAAAATCACGCAATAAAAAGCAGAATCCTAGTTTAGTTTAGTTTTTTATTCATTGGATAAAGCACTAATGGGATGTAGGTTTGAGTTGTGTTGGCACCAGCTTTTTTATTTATTTATAAGGGTGCTACAGGGTAGAGAAAGAACTGAGAAGCGTTGTAGACGTTTAGAAATCCCGGATTATTTTTATGAAGTGGTTTGATATTATTTAATATTGTTTTCACTCAAAATGTAGGCGGAAGTTGTGACTAGTTAAAAATTATAAATCTAGAAGTGTAAAGTGTTTTAAAAGATGTGTGATAACGTACACAAAACTTTATAAAACAATCCCACCTTATCTTAAAATTTTCTATTGTGACCCACATGAAATTATTTTATAGAGAAAGGTTAAATAAAGGCTTATAAACCTTAAATGCTTTAATCTCAGAAGTACAAATGTCCACGTAATGTGCCGTTGATTTAAAAAACCTCACGTTTAAACTTTTTAAACTAATCTCCATTCACGGTAGGAATTACTGTCTGAAAGGTCTTTTTCCTACCAATATCCTACTATATAATAAAGTTCAGGTAGGGAAAAAGGCCTTTCAGAAAACAATTCCTACGGTGAACAGACTTAGTCATAAATCTGCTGATAATTTTCTCCTACATTTATTTGAAAACAACCCGCTTCGGAGCCGCATGGTCTAACGCGCTATTCTCGTGTTGGACTAGACTGGCGAAGACGGGAAGATTGGGGTTCGATCTCGGTTGGATGCACTGAGGGTGGGCTTTCCTTAAAGGTTTCCACCATCCCACCACGCAAATGGGGGTGCACTTTTTCCAAATTAAACCTTCCTAGTCCTTAACACATTAATTTACTTAGTAAATAGGCTTCTAAGTCGAACGGGTAATAAGACATGGTGCTAATTTTTGTGTTTTAAAAATGACTTTAAAAATATCAAACAACTTCTTAAATAATGCGGACTTTCTAAACCTCTGCAACGTATTTTAGTTCTCTATCATGTGCCACCCTTAAGGTGCGGCAAAAGGGAGCACAAGTATTTTTTACAGTTTTTATAACATTACATTTTTTTGGCCAAATAAAATAAAATATTTCTCCAGTAGCAACATAGAGTTTAGTTTTCTGCACGTGCTAATATCAACAGATCTTGAAATATCTGTCAAGGGTGTCCTGGAATTTTGTCAAAACATTTTAAATAGAGAGAAAAAGTTTTGACAAAATTCCAGGCCACCCTTGACAGATATTCAAGATCTGTTAATATTAGCACGTGCAGAAAACTAAACTTTATGTTGCTACTGTAGAAATATTTGATTTATTTTGGCCAAAAAATTACAATTCTATAAAAACTGTAAACAATACTTGCGCTCCCTTTTGCCGCACCTTAAGAAATATAATCAAAAAGCTAATAATGTATTTGCATCACTAACTCATTACAGTAACTTACTGTACTGAGCTTTAAAAAATAACTGGTGATGAATGGGTGATAAGAGAAACATTTTGGATGCGACTCTTCGGTAAAAAGTAAATCGGATCGGGCACATCCTTGGGACTAACTTTCTTCTGCACGACTTCATAAAAGGCAAGGTTGAGGGAAAGAGGAGATTAGGAAGAAGGAGGATTCAAATACTTAATGACTTGAAGGAAAGAAGAGAATTCAAGAGAGCTGACGGAGTAGAAAGAGGACAGAGCGCGTTGGTGGTCTCATTAAGATAATATTTTTCTTTTTCGCAAGAATTACGCATTTAAAAAGTGAAATATTAGGCATGGCCATGTTAGTCACTCTAAATTAAGTTTAGGATAAATTTATATCCTAGATGATGTAAAACTTTTTCTCGGGCTTAAGACGACGTCCGGCAGTAATTAGTTATATCGACGCGGCTCAAGCCCAAGAAAAGTTTACACTGGCCGCGAAAGTTTACAAAACATGTTTATGGTTATGTTCTTCTTGTTTTATGTGCCAACAATAATTTTTATTTTAAAGTATACAGCGGGTTAGTTGAGTTATTTTTTTACTTTATAACCCCATTAATACATGTGGTGGAAATGGGGCTCAAGATCTAAGAAAGTGACACAAACCTTCCACTGATTGTGTTTATCCATCAACATTTCTGTCCGTCCAGTTTGTATTTATTTAGTTATAACATTAAGTTAGCTACCGACAGTTAAGCTCAGACCCGCTTCTTCGGTGGCTGCGTGGTCTAACGCGCTACTCTCGCAGTAGGCTATTCTGCCGATGACGGAGAGATTGAGGTTCGAATCTCGTTTGAGTGTACTGATAGTGGTTTTTACAAAATGGTTTTCCACTCACCCTCCACTCTCTTTCCTAATCCCTAAAAGCAGCATAGTCAGTACATAAGCGTGTAACCCAAACGGGTGGTAAGACGCGGTGCTTAGTAAAAAGTTAAGCTCAGTTTGTAGCATGTCTGTATACTGAGCTAAGAGTCCTGGGTTCGATTCCTGGCAGGGTTAAAACAAACCCAGATTATTTAAAAAAATAACAACTAACCCAGTTGGGTTTTATTGTTTTTTTTTAAATTTTATTGGGTTTTTGTGTTTTATTGGTTTCTTGTGGTTTTAATTAAAGATATTATGTATGTTATCTGACTAAACCAATAATTTAAATATATTAAACATTCGGGATCCAGAGAAACATATTTTTATTTTTATATAGATTGGCAAGTATTAATAAGAGCCATAATAAAGGAAAACAATAATGCAACTATATAATTCTTCAAAACAATACTGTACTAGCTAGAGAGTTAAAAAAAAACTTTGTGTAGAAGAAATAGAAACAGGGGGGGGAGGGGAGACCATGCATCAAATTACTGGCGAGCCAGCTGTAGAATTGATTTGTTGCTTTCTTTAGGTAAAGATAAAAGGTAAGAACTTTTGTTATTTCATTTGCTTTTTTGACAAAGTATTGTTTCTAGGACCTAGCATTAATACAGTGTAGGTACCTTAAAATAATAATATCCTAAGTGAATTGCTAGTTGAACATATTATTTTGTTCAACCATTAAAACATATTTTATAATTTAGTATATTGTATAAAATCTGTAATTTCAAAAATTGTCTATAACACCACATACAAATAATTGTATTATTATTGTTATTATTATTATTATTATTATTATTGGGTTAGAACCAAAAGGTTTTCAACAGAATGACCAACCATTTTCAAAAATTAGACAATTTATTTGTATCCAAAATATAATAAGTTTTTTAGTGATTTTTTTAAAATAAAACCCGGGTGGTTTTTTTTGGGCTGGGTCAAATTATAACAACCCTGATTCATGGTATGGCCTAAAAGTTTATTATTGGTGAAATGTGTGTTACCCCTTTCAATTTTGATAAATTAACGGTCAGGGGCTTAAACGTGTGTCTGTTCTAGATTTAAGTTGATCTATAGGCTGTGTGCTGATATAACCAGTCGGTTCACAAAGTTCGCGTTAAATATTTCAAAATAAATGAAAATTATCTATGAGAGCGAGAGCCAGAAAAGTTATAAACTACTTTCACACATCCATACGTCAAGTCATGTGATCTGCAGCAGTTCATTTTGATAGATATTATCGTTACCTATAAAATGACAAAATAACAAAGTAAAATATTTTCAATACTAACCACAAATAAAAGAATGTTTGGCCTACTAATATTTCCTTCAAATATTCTACTATAGCTTGTTTTGACATCAGGGGTGGCCAACCTTTTTCTTAGACGTGCCACTATTTACGCTGATTAGCTTGAGCGTGCCAATCCACCCAAAACCTTTACTCAAACCTTATCCTACTAATAAACACTACTGTTTTTGAAAAACCCTAAAAAAACCAACGTATTAAGTCTATTTGAAAAAAACAAAATTTTTTTACTTACGAGTGAGGTAGGGATAGTTCTGGGTTATTTATATTTACTTTAGATAACATATTAAAAAATTAATGTAACACAATAAAAAAACTCTCATATAAAACATTCCTATTGGAAATAAATAATTGCAATTTGTTCAGAATACACAATCCAGAAATAACTTTAGATTATTTTTAAACATAAATGGATAACAAATGTATAAAATTTACATATTACGTAACCATATAATTAATTTGTTTTATTATAACTAGAGATGGGACGAATACCAGTTTTTCGATTCCGATTCTTAAATTTTTATCATTCGATACTTGATTCTTACTGGAATAGGCCTGAAATGAAGTGGGAACGGCCATATTGTTTATGTTAATAGAAACCAATATGGCTGGCCGTGATAGGTAAAACTTTTTTTTTTTACCAATTTGATATTATTCTGGAAATTTCGGTAAAGTCTATTAAATATTAATTTTACCTTACAAATTACGGGTATGATTTTAATGTGGCTTTAAAATTTTGAAATAGACCTTACCTATATTATTATTTAATTTGTGACAGTAAATTTGCAAAGCAATCGTAATATATTTCCTTAACACAGGGCTGGTATCTGTTAATATGAAGGTTTATTTGTGTTTTTTCTTGAATACATTATGCTACCACGGTAAATATGTTTACATATTGAAGCAAAACATCAATTTTTAGGTTTTCAAATCCTATAATGCTTTTATAAGTTTACTATACAGATATATGGAATAAACTAACGAAAAAATGAGTTACAAACGGCCTTTAATATTTGATATTAATTAATCTCTTGATAAAGCATTCACGATATTTACATGTATCTTTAGGAATCGAGGCCTCAAGAATCGAGGTATTTTCTCGATTCTCGATCCTCTCGATACCTTAAGAGTCGATAGGTATCGAGATTCGAGAATGTTTACCATCTCTATTGATAACAGTTATAAGTAAAACGACTAAATACTAGAAGATATTACAGCTGGTTTTAATAATAAAACAATAAAATCAAAATAATATAAAGTTATTTCAGTTCTTAGTAAGGTTTCTAGAAAAATTTGATATTCTTATATAGTATATTTCATAAACTACTATTCCAGTGCCATATACAAAATATAATTTAGATAAAAATTGCTGCGCTAAGAAAGTATGTAAAGCATTAAGTGACATTCTATAAAACTTTGTGTTTAATTTTAAGCAAAAAGTAAGTTTATCTTTTCACCCTACGATGATAACTTTAAAATGACCCCTCTCCTAACTCTTTACTTATTTGTTGTACTTTACCACCCAATTAAGAATTGAGTTATTATTTTTAAACAAAGAGAAATTTTTATTTACCGATATAAACAAACACAAATCAGGGTTTCCATGGTGATGTAAGCAAAGAATTAAGGTACAGATGAGCCATTCTGCGCACAGAAGAAAATATGAAAATTTGCTAGAAAATCAGGCTTTCTATGGAAGCTACTATTTTGCCAACATCCTGAACCCTTAACTTCAAAATGAGTGACCGTTTGTCAAAATCGATTCAGCCGTTTTCTCATAATTTCAATTACCAGAAATGGGCTTATCAAATTATATCTGATTCAAGATAATGTTATCGTTTTTGAGCTTATAATACTTACAAAATATATTTAAACATTATTTTATCATGCGCGAAACAAAACGTCTCCAGCCATAATACTAAAGCAGCCCAATAGACACTACAAATTCGGCCCCCATGAACCAACCAAAAACTTTCCATTTCATTTTGCACAGACTTAGGATCGTGTTGTGCCTTACATTAGGTTAGGTTTGTTTAGGTCTATGACCGTGTTTTTCCATAGGTTAGCTTAGGATCCTGTTGTCTAAAACTAGCCATCACTTTTTTTGGCCCACTTTGAGAAAACAGTTGCATCCATCTTTGGTACAACGTCACAACAGCCGGGGCCGAGTTATTACACCAACATGGAGCTGAATTCCGGCAACTTTACTTCTCAAACACTCTTAATGGAGCAGAGTTCGTATGCAGCCTTTTTTTTTGTTCAGCTTTTTCATACATACTTACAAATATTAAAAAAGGAAAGAAATTGGAGGGCAGAAGGGGTTATAACGTTTCATTATTTACTCACTCTGTGACAATCACAGTTATTTTTATAACACCGCAATCTTGATGTGACTCCAATGAACCTTGTATTTACCCAGGATACTTGTTTGTAGAGTTTCGAAGTGGTGGGTCGAAAAAAAGGGAATCACTCGTGCTATGGACTAAGACAGACCCACAAATCCTCTTACCCCACCTTCTCAAGCTCCTGTCGATTCGAGGGCTGGTCACCCACTCATCCTACTCAACACACTTTCACCCCGCGTTCGGGTCTACTCGAACAATCCGATTGGCGTGTGGCGTGGACCTCTTGTCCGCAAATCTCTACCATGATTTTGTTATGAAACCCGTTTTGGAAGGTCTTATTTCTTACCAGATTCCTACTTTATAGTTGTATTTTTGTAGCATATAAGGCCTTCCAGAACGGGATTCTTAACAAAAATCTTGGTGTACGTCTAAGTGATTACTTATATCAAGTCAAGTTAACCCTTCGGTGGCGTAGTTGGCAAAACGCGCTCGATTCGTGTTGAGCTAGACTGCCGAGGACGGGGAGATCGAGGTTCGGTCAGGATGAACTGGGAGGATTTCCCTAAACGGTTTTCCACTCTCCTTCACGAAAATGGGGTTCACTTCTTCTTAATTTCACCTTCTCAACTCCTAACCCATTAGCGTAATTAGTACTTATGCGTATAACCCGAACGGATAGTAAGACTTGGTGCTAAATAAATAAATATAAAAAACAGGGTAATATAAATAATCTCCTATAGACACTCTTTGGATATGAAGTGGATATTAATCCTTGGTGGTCCAGTTAGACAGAAAACAAATGAATACAGTAGCAAATAGTAAATTACATTCATAAAGAATAACCTCTGTTCGCGTGGCTTAATACGTCATTCTCACAATAGATACAATTAATTTTAATTGTCTGTGGTGAACACCACAGGCTCCCCAAACATATGCAACCCATGTTTCCGCTTTAGAGGTTTTAGGTTTAGAAGTTCCAGTGTTCTACACACAAAAACAAGAAATCATAAACACACAAAGATCAATTTTAATTTATTTATATGATAAATAAGATAGCCATATGATTAATCAACATATTTTATATCTGAACATTTCTCATGTGTTTTCTAAAATTGAGCCCCTTTTGTTCGACTAGTAAATTAAAATGACTTGGAATGCACTTGATAAAAAATCTTTGTTTACCTGCAGCGATGGTCGCATGGTCTAAGGCGTCACTATCGTGTTTTACTAGACTACCGATGACAGGGTATCGGCGTTTGATTCCCGTTTTGGGTGAACTAGATTGATTTTCCTAAATAGTTTTCCACTCTCACTACAAGCAAATGGGGGTACACGTTCTACCTGATCTAATTATAAACAATATGGCAATTCTCATTTTTCATAAAAATTCCGGGGGAAAATTTTCAATTTGGTTCCTTTCTCCACAACTCTTTGAAATACGAAATAATTCATCATCATAAAGTTATAGTTCTGTTAAAGATAAAAAATATTTTATTTGAAATCTATTTTTATAAATCCAATAGTTTCTGAGCTATAAGAAAATATATTTATACTTTTCAAATTTAGGTCTTTGAAAATAAATTTGAGTCTTATGCTCTTTCGCGGACAAAGATATTTCTCTTTTCTCAATTTTTCTGTAACAGTGTTCTTAGTTATAATGCCATCAAGCAAGTAGCAATGTATATTATTTTATTTATGTTCTTTGGTGTAGTGTATACAACACTGTATATACATATTATTTCTTTCAGAATCTTACGAGTTTTTAGTAAATGTATATTTTAAGATAAAATCAGGTAGAAAGTCTGTACGGTCCACATTATCATTTATTTGTTAATACTTAAATCTTGTTCAGTGTCTTTTATTCATTATCGAAGTTATTCTTCCTTTCCGAAACATTTCATAATTTTATTCCGTCCTCGTGTTTAGTCACATCCATTGTCGTCTCGAATCTTTTAATTATTATAAAGAACTATTGCCTCCCTCCTTTTCTCTCTCGACTTTCGCAGAGGTCTACGTCCCACCGGGGACACCAATTCGTATAGAATACGTTAAAAGAAAAGAAGATTCGGTGGTCTATCGCTCTCACCTACTTTAGATATATTTCTTCATTTTAAAGTCTTCTTTTCCTCCTGTTTCATCCTTTCCAAAATCTGTCTTCTTTTCTACTTCTGTTCTTCTTCGAGATAAAGGTATAGAAACAGAGATCAATAGGGCGCGTGTGTGTGTGTGTGAGAAGAGAGAGGGTCTGACGTCTCAGGATGACTTAGTACCGACAGGCCACGGTCGATTTACCTCCACCCGAATCTATTCGCCGGCCATTCAGCTCCATTACCTGCCGCATCAGTCACTGCCTGAACCCAGCTCGGCGGCTTGGCCGGTGACATAGCGGTCCACACTGACACACATCTCCTAGCCTCCGTTTGACAGGTCGATCGATTCGCCATCATGGTTCTACCCTACGCGTGTTCCTAGTTAAAAGTAGTTCGTATGTTTGTAATTACCGTAATTTTGATAATGTATTTTTTAACGCGGCGTCTTACTATACCTGTTTTGGTTGTACACATATGTACTAATTACGCCAGTGAGGAATTTTGATTAAATGTACCCGCATTTACGTGGAGGGAGAGTGGAAAATAATTTTGGAAAATCCCTCTCCGTACACCAGACTGGGGCTCGAACCCCGATTGCCCTGTCATCGGCAGTCTAGTCTAACATAAGAGTGGCGCCTTAGATCATGTGGCCACCGAATAAGGTTTTTTTATAAGTTGCCTTGCAGTTATTCTTTTCTTGTCGTCACAGTTTTTTTTTTGTAAGACTATTTGTAAGACTTTGCTATGACTGGTCGCCACTTAATTGAGAGTAGAAGCACGCACTTTTTCAAAAACATACGGTAGATGTATTATTCTATAAAATAAAATAACCTAACTCTAAATAATCCTAGAGCATTCAGAAGTTCGATGTTTAACTATATTTTCTGTTGAAGTACCGTCCACAACTGAACTGCTACTCACAGTTTGTCCCTGAATGAACTTCGGGTCATGAAACAGCCGTTCATCCCTACATGGAATGTACATTACATGCTCAGAGTAGAAACGCCATTTTTTTCAAGACCTGGAATGTAATCTTAAGCTATGTGACCATGTAACTATGCGCCTCTGTATTTGCACATTATTAATTTTGAAAATATCCTGTTAAACTGTTGGTCACCTTTCTGCTCCTAACAGTATTAAACAAGAATTAAAATATTATTTTTAAATTCAGACGATTTAACATAAATGTTATTACTTTTTTTTATCAAGGAGAGGGAGAGAAAATACACCTCCGTGTGCTTGGAGGGAGAATGGGAAACCATAGTGACTTGTCACATGCGAAAAAAAATAATATATAA
Organism: Timema podura; assembly: GCA_033556935.1. NCBI lineage: Eukaryota > Metazoa > Arthropoda > Insecta > Phasmatodea > Timematidae > Timema > Timema podura. The sequence continues at coordinate 24,045,099 of JAVRXN010000007.1, read as the reverse complement.
TGTGCGCTTGGCTGGCATTGGAACCTCAACTATATGTCGCAAGTTGGCTAATTTAATTTATTGAGAACCTTACACCCTGGACCATATAACCTCCAGAGTGGGTTTGTACGAGGAGTCAATGGACGATTCTTTAAGAGATTCTTTTAAGATATGAAATTTGTTTATTAAAGGAAACAAAGGAATAGTCCAACTACCATGGAAATAACAATGTATAAAATATATACCCTAAAATAATTGGCTCCCAGTAATATACGATAGCCATATCTTATTTTTAAAAGGCCACAACCTAAGCATAGCGTATGAATACATTACAGTAGTATTAGTAAATTATTGAACTATCGATAATATTCTACTTATGGCAATCGGTATTTGTTATTTATGTATTCAAAAGAGACATATGTACGCCTCTGTTTATATGTGCATCTTTTATAACTTCGGAAGCAAATAGAGGCTTTATACCAACTTTGTTTGACACGTAAACTTCACTCGGAAATACTTACATATAATCTTTATTTATAAACAAAATATTAATAGTTTAACACGAGAATTAGTATCACGCCTTAAAACATTGTGGTACCTTGACTGCAGAAAGAGTATCGATAGTTATTTGGGGGAGAGCCTTAGAGTAAGTTAATAATTTTCTAGTTGTTTGATTTAAAATTAAAAACATTATTTTAAGTTGATGTGGGTATTCATTTAGCAACTATAATAAAAAAATAGATACATGTTTTGATTTTTGTCTTGATAATTTATTTAATTGCAGCACTCATTATCTAGGAGAATAAACCAAAGACTTTTTATATGAAATATTGCTGTACAGCAATTGCTAACAGGTTTTTTCGCCTCTTTAAAAATTTAGTTTACTTCTTTAACTCTAAAAAAGGTTTTTGCAAGTAAGCTTAAGTTATATTTATTTCCTGTTAAATATTTACTCTCACAAAAAAAATTAACAATGTAAGATTAAATAAAGCTATTCCATCAATTCAGTGAGAGGCTATGTCTGTCTACCAACGTTGTTTAGTATTTTATGAGCTAAGCTAAAAGCATTGTGGCTCAGACTACCGCCGCCGTTAGATAAATCACGATACAGTTACTCTTACAGGACTGTAAGCCGGGTTGCATCCATTAAACTACAGGGCGAAAACATTGTTTAAGGACGACACAATATCCTTTAAAGCTGCAAAATAACACATCCAGCCCAGCTCTTGGAATTTGCCCCACACACCTTCTAATAAGATACTGTTATCCATCCCTATAATATAATTTCCTAAGGAATGAAGTGAAGTGATTCATTTTACAGAACTAAATTTCAGGTAACGGGTTAGAATTACAAGCTTACCTCTGACTTGGACTCAATCACCCGAAAAGCTCCTATAAGTTCAGCCCTTTAAAAAACGTGACCATAGTACTTACTAGATAAATGTTTCTTACTAAATAAGGCCTCGTACCTTAACTAGAATTCTTTACGTAGGGGCCTTTGCCCCAAAAATCCACTGGCTTAGCAGGCCTAGTATTATAATAATAATTTTATTTAACTTTTTATGTTGTACTGTACTCATTATTCACTGTAATACAAGGTAAAAAAAAAGATTATCAATAAATGACATGCTCTAGTCCAGGAGTTGTAAACTAATGGCTCGCGGTTCACATCCGACCCGCGAGAAATATTTTTCCACCCGCTTGTCTGAAATACTTTTATATTACTATCCGCCCTGGAGTAATTTACAGACTTAAAACATAATAGTTTAGTTTTAGTTTAGTTTAATACACTTTAAACTATTTAATACTGTGCTTTATATTTTTTTATCACTTTAAATACTTGACTGTGGGAATTTTTATTCACACATTTTAATAAATACTGCGTCAAGTATTTTGCTAATCCACATAAACATCTGATAAAATTTAAATGTTTTAAAATATGTTATATATGTATTAATAATGATTTTAAATACACATAATCAAATTTAGTTGATTGAACCTCTACATTCAGAAGCTTGTCACCACAATTCCTACATTTCTGAACAGATTTGAACCGTTTAGGTCTTAATCTTTTCGTTCTGACGTGCATATTTGCAACTAATGGTCAAGATTTTGAAAATTGCGTCCAGGAAGAAGTTTGTGACTTTATATATCAGAACGTTTTTGAATATAAAAAGGTTCACCTAACATTTTCCTTAGTATAGTTCTTAAAATTATGACCATTAGTTGCAAGTCTGCAACTTAAACAGTTATAATACGCTCAGAATTATAGGATGAGTTTTTAAAAGATTATTTTTTATTACTAAATGGCCCAGATCCGCTTAGTATTCATGTATTGCTTCTCATCATATTGGTTTCTGTTTCATCATTAAAGTTTTTCTTTTACTTTTTCTTTATTAAACTTATTAGCATTAAGTATTCGGGTTTCCCGGGAGAAAAAGCGTATGGTAAAAATAGTAAAAAGATAAAAAAGGGTGGAATATTTTTAAACGGTAAGTAGAACGGTTAACAGTGTAAAAAGGGCATTACGGGAAAAGGGGTATTATTTGAGGGTAAAAAGGGGTAAATAGTACAAAAGGGTATAAAGTAAATGCCATTGATTTTGTTAGAACTCCTTTACCATCTTTAAGCTACTCTTTTCACTCCGTTTGGTTTTTTATACCCCTTTGTTATTTTCGCACTTTTTGCACTTTTTACTCCTTTTACCCCGCTTAACCCGTTTTACTCCATCCAAACTTTCTTGCCCTTTTATGCATTTTCGCCAATTTGATCCTTTTCACCATTTGACACTTTCTACCCCTTCTTTGCGCATATCATGATAGATTAAATAGCCAAAATATTATTTTAGCTATTTACGCTTATATCCACATAGATATCATATTATTTAGATTGAAAAATGACATATGAACACCGAAATCGTACCCGAATGTCTATTTAATCCATCATGATATGCGCATTCTTACAATTTGTATTTATTGTGCATTCGGCAGCATAAAACCCTCTCGAGTCGAAGATGGCTACGCTGGATGTATAAGAACAGGTCTGGTAACTTTTACTAGTTGTCACTTAACATCACTATATATTACTGTATATTTAAGCAAGAGAGTTATTAAAGGCTATGGCCCGCAACACGCCCCGAGCTTGTGATTCCGGCCCTTCGAATAGTTTGAGTTAATACGTTAAGAACATAAACACAATATTTATTTCTCTCATTAATGTAGAAATGTAATTATATAATTAGTATTATTTTATTGGCATTCATAGGGGAAAGTTGCCTATATTGTACCACCACCTAAATCGTACCACCATTGATTTTCTGGGAAATGATTATGGTAGAGTGCTCTAGGGGTTATGTTTTGAACCTCCCATTGTTTTAAGTAGCCCGCGAAAATATTACACTGGTATGACCACGTTGAACGCTTTTATTAATGTTATTTAGTTTCAGTGGATCTGGATGTAATTTTTGGACTTTGTATCTAAGGAAATACTGAACCCGAAGGTATGTTTTACTTGTTTTCATGAATTTATTATTGTAATATAACCAATTCTACAAGAAACCTATGGTTTATTCTTATCGTAGCGATAGTTTGAGGTTATAAATAAGGTTATGTTTAAAGCTCCAGAATGTTGCCTAAATCGTACCACAAGTGGATTCCTAATTCGTACCGGTACGAATTGAGGGCCTATAATCTTCCTTGTTCCATATTTGCTATTTTTTACCAAACTTTTATTAAACACCACGATAAACATAAATAACGCGCGTGTCCGTGTGTGTTACAGAATGACGAAGCGAAAATATGAAGCTTGGAGTGAATCGGATATGGAACGAGCCCTCGCAGCTTATAGAAATGGGGACATGGGTTTTAATGAATGCTGTTGCCAATACGGTATTTCAAAGCCAACTCTCAAGCGCTACTTAGAATATGTCCCTCCCATGTTAATTTTTAAGCGCATGAGAATGGCTAATGAATTAAAAGTTGGGGCTCCACCTGGGGGTTTGGTTGAGGTTTCTGAAACAGGCTACATAAACAATGACCTCTTCATTCAGTGGCTAAAACATTTTATTGCTGCCGTCAAACCAAACAATGATAATAAAATTCTCTTAGTTCTAGACGGCCACACAACACATTCAAAGAACTTGGAAGCTTTGGATATAGCAAGAGAAGCCGGAGTAATTATGTTGCAGTTGCCTGGCCACACAACGCATCGGGTTCAGCCATTAGACAAGTCGTTTTTTAAACTACTGAAAGGGTACTACACACAAGTGGTTGAAAATTGGCTTCATACCAATCCAGGACTGTGTGTTACACAATACCAGGTGACTCAACTTGTGGCAGAAGCCTATGCAAGGGCAGCGACAGTTGAGAATTCCATTAATGGATTCCGTGGATGTGGAGTCTGGCCAGTTGACCGTAATGTGTTTAAAGACTTTGACTTTTTACCAGCTGAATATCTTGAGCCTTCAGAAGATACCAATGTAGATGCACCACTTACTAAAGATGTCACCAATGGACCACCCACTGCACCTACTGCAGATGAAATCAATGACCGACCGGATGTTGCAGTAAAGCCAAAGGCTGGACCAGCCAACACCTCTCAACTTAATGTGTCAATTGAAGCTATCTCACCAATTCCCAAACCCACCCAAAAAAAAGTGTCAAAACGAGGTGGGTTGACAAACAAAGGCCTACAACGAGCTACTGTGCTAACAAGCAGTCCATACAAGAATGATTTGCAAACAGCAAAAGAATTGCAAATGGCACAGGCCAAAGTAAAACAGTTGAAAATGAAAATAGAGAAGGCCAAAGCAAATGAATTGAGACTGGCAAAGTCCAAGATAAAAAAAGAAGTAGCCAATGCTAAGAAAAATGTTTCATCTGTGTGGAGAAATTTAGAAAAAGCAGATCTGCAAACCAACGGAGAAAGCCTACCATCTACTTCAACACAAACTGATGTTAGAATTGAAATCCAGCAAGAAGAATGGTTTTGTTCCGTATGTGAAGATCATTCTGTTGAGGACATGGTGTAGTGTTTGGTATGCTGGTCCTGGTGCATGAAAGATGTGCAGGGGTCAAGTCAGGATTAAAACAGTTTATTTGTATGGACTGCAAGTAGAAAAAGTTTTGATAAACATTTAAATACTAAAACATACCTCTGTGCTGTGATTATTAATAGGTGTTCTGTCACACGACAGATTAATTATTTTGTCAGTGAAATTAGACTGCCAATGCGTCCTGTCCTCCACCTCTTCCTTTAGCTCCCAGCATTTTCTTCCTTCCCTAAAGTCATCCAATATTTGAAACCTTCTTCTTCCTAAGCTTCTCTTTCCCTCAACCTTGCCTTCAATGATGTCATGCAGAAGATAGTGCCTCCTAAGAATGTGTCCGATCCAATTAGTTTTCGTCCGAAGAATCACACTATAATGTAGTATAATATTATATTTTTATTAGTAGCTTCTTCCTAATAAATACTGTAGTGGTACGATTTAGGACATGGGTGGTACAATTTAGGAAACCTGTTTCCTATATCGTACCGATTGCAGCCTGTTAGAAAAATCGCTGTATTTATTTCCAATTACATCCTTTTGAGCTTGAAACAGTAGAAATATATCCGCAAATAAGTACAGGTTTGTGTAAAAATACACTTAATATCATAGGTTAATATTTATGGCAAATAAAAATAAAAATTTAAAAAGTGGTACAATATAGGCAACTTTCCCCTACAATTGGTAAAATGTGACAGCTGCCTAGTAGATGATTTGACATATGAGTATATGAAAGTAGATTAATATATTTTATAACTCTCGTATATCTTACGATCGGGATTCCACAATATTTTACACTTAACTTTTCCATTCATTAATTTATTTTATTTTTAAAATGTACCTTTCGTTATAGATTTATGATTATTTACTCGCATAAAAATAGTGTCTTCATTATACGCTCACTGAGGTTAAACTATAGTAAATGTATCGTTGTATTTTAACGATTTATTTATTTAATTATGTATTCCGACAGTTATTTCTGTCCATATAATATGTTTATTTGGCGAAAAAGTTACTTTGCACATGTATTATTCACGAAATCTAATTTGTAATAGTTATTATTTAACCTTGACTTAAACTAAAACACTAAGACCTACCATGACACTACTATGGTTTACCCGAGCTAAATGAACGACTTTACAACAGGAATAAATCTTTATATAACCTTAAATTTATAGCTTTCGCTAGGGCACCGCTTTATTAATTACGAACTGTAAATGGCGCTTGAAAATTATTGGGTCTAGTGAGCCTTTATAATCGTTCTCCAACGCCATGATGGTACAGTCGTCGACCTAAAACCATCGATCATTCGTAAAGGAGATCTATTGCGTGGTGACACACTTGATCAAAATGGGGATGAAGGGGATGCGAGAAAAGCTAGGTGTTTTTGCAGTTTAGATAGCAAATAATTATTTTTTTGTCAAAATAAAACAAATATTGCTCCACTAGAAACATAGAGCTTAATTTTCTTCACATAAGGATATCAACAGTAGTTATATATCTTTCATAAGCATAGCAGCATTTGATGAGAAACTTTTTAAACTAAGAGAAAAATATGTCATTAAATTCCAGTTTGACAAATATTCAACAAATGTTGAGGTCATCACGTGAAGGCAATTAAACTCTACATTTCTACTGGAGCATTATTTGATTTATTTTGACGAAAAAAGATTTGTTATAAAAACTACAAAACATACCTTTTCTCTTGTTTACTTCATTTCCACTTTAAAGCTCCTCATTAATCAGTAGTACTAAAATGTACCTCCCTGAAATAATTCTTTTATTTAGACCCATTATTTTAAAGCATTTCAACGTGACTTTTAATTTTAATTGCTGATTTTTTAAATTCAAAATAGTAACGAAACGTTAAAAGAGACACTATACAAATAATCTAAATCATTTTGTTTATTTACTAAGAAAAATATTGCTGCCAATATAATAATAATAATAATAATAATAATAATAATAATAATAATAATAATAACAATACTAATACTAATAATAATAATAATACTTGCGTATTAATGCTTATGTTACAGTTTTCTAAAAATTTGTATCCAAAAATAAAAACTAGGGTTTAAAAGATAATTAAAAATCCAGCCTTTAGCTTTTGCACCACCACACTGTTATATGCCCCTAAAATATTAATACAATAAAAAATATTTATAAAAAACAAAACATTTCTGTACTACAACAATGTCAAGAGATAATAATTAAGGTGTTTAGATAGGTAGGCATGTATTTGTTCAAAATGTAACTAAAACTAAAATAAAAAGTTTTTTTAACCATAAAATAAATAGTGTCCCAATACACAGCGGCAAATGTCTTTGTTTCACTCTCTTTACTAAGATTTAATTTTTCATTTATGTATATCATCATCATCATCAACTTTGGCTGGGTCAGTTTAGTAAAATGCCTCCAGCTCCCTCTTTCCTCCCACCATTCTTCCTCTATTAATTGCTCCCATTCATCACCTTTCACTTGCACACAATCTGTTATCTGTTCCTCCCATCTCTTTCTTGTCCTCCTTTGCCGTCTTTCCCAAAATACTTCATGTCCATAATTTTCTTTGGCATCCTCTCTTTTTCCATCCTCATTACATGACCATACCATTTCATTCATGCTTTCTCTACTATCTCATGTACTCCCTCTACTCCCACTTTTTCTTGGATAACTTAATTCTTTATCCTGTTCGTCCTCGTGACAACCATACTCCGCAAAAATTTCATTCCCATGGCCTCCACTTTCCTAGTCTCTCTTACATTCAATTTCCACGTTTCTGCTGCATATGTGACAATGGGTACAAAATACGCCTTGGACAACACTTCCTTACACTTCAAGGACATTCTATTCTCCAAAGCAGGTATCTTACACACCTATAGAACAACTCTCCCTGCCGTCCTCTTCTCATTAGAGCTTCTCTACTTCCACATTTCACCTAAATCACTTTTCCAAGATATTTTACTTTCTGTACTTTTCTCAGCTTTACAGCTTTATAGTTTTATTAGGTCTTACTCTCTTCCTTGTCATTATCATCCCTTCACACTTTATCATGCTATATTTCATTCCACACTCCTTCACTTCCTCGTTCCATTCATGTAGCTGTTCCTACACTTCCTCTTCCTTCTCCCACCATACCATCAAGTCATCAGTAAACATCATGGCTTTCCTTCTTTCCTCCCCGAGTTTTCCTGACACTTTATTCATGACACCATTTCCATTACCATTACAAATAGTAGTGGTGAGAGGGCACTCCCCTGCTTCACTCATTTTTTTTAATCTGGAACCACTTCGTCCTCCCCCTCACCGTCTTAGCACAACTCCTGTTATCCTCATACATGCTTTTCACTCTCATTACAGCTCCTCTTTCCACTTCGGCCTCCTCCATCGCTTTCCAAACTTTATTTCTATCCACGCTATTATATGCCTTCTTCACATCCATAAATATAGTAGCACTTTTAAGCTTTAATCCACAAATTATATTGTAGGCGCTAAATTGAAAACCAGGCTCGATTGAAACCTTAGCTCGATGCTTTGCTTTATTTCCTTTAACCTCGATAGGCGGGGTTTAACGCATCAGCCCTAAATAAAATACAGAACAGAATACCTCCTGGGTTTTTGGAAGCGAACGTTACGTAGGAGAGAGGCTGGAAGCCTTATATAGCCACATACACATTATATAGGCATAGTGAGATTTTAGATAAAAAAAAATGCAGATGTATTTTTTTTGTGGTCAACTTTAACAACATATTGCTATTTTGCTACGGCTTATTTGATAATACCTTTCAAAAGTGGCAACAGCATGGCATGGCATAGGAACTCTTTATCCGCAAATGTTGGCACTATTATCGCTAACGGTGGCGGCCGCTCGGTTGGTATAGCTCACTTGTGGGCTCACACCATATACATGTATACCTTGATTTTCTTACAAATAGACATTTTATGCACCTTTTAGAAAATACAAAAACATTTATTTTACCATCAACATTGATAACATTTTACAATTTTTGTGTGTTAATTTATAGGTATTGATATCATTCTAAAGTGACAGAATAAGATATGGTCTGACGTATGAACACATGAAAGTATGTATTTATATACCTTGATTTTCTCACAAATAAATATTTGGATCATCCTTAGTTTAGCCTATATATTTAGTAATATATCCAAGATGACAGCTAAAGATCACGTAACTTGACGTATGAACGCGTAAAAAGTAGATCTAGTGACGTTTTCTATCTGTCAAATATATGTTCATTCGTAAGAAAATTGGGGTATAGTAACTTTTCTAGCAGTCAGATAAGGTTTATCCTTTGAAAATTAGACTATTTTAGTTCGGAGACAATAGAATCACTAGCGTAGAGAATACTTATTTTTATGCCCGGATGGTTTGGAAGATTACAGTTCCCGTGCACAAAAGCTAAGGAAGGATAACTTCAGGATCTATGTGAGGAATGGCTTCTCTCGTGATCATTATGACTTCATTTGTTTAGTACCTTTTCCTGCGCTGCGGCTTTGAGTTAAACTAGCGCTTAGATGACGTGTTTTCTGTTTGTGACAGTTTTGTAACTAGAGCGGAGATGTAAAGAAATGTGTGTGATTCGATAAACACAATTTTGCATCATCAAAAGTTTCGCAAAATGTAATTTAAACCGGTGTGGGCGTGTGCCTTTAGAAAGTCGCGTTTTTGTCCTGGAGATATGCTCCGAGCGGGGGAGGGGATTTTTATTCACATGTGCTTCTTTGGACTAATTATATTAGAAGTGAACACGTACAGTTGTTATCCATATTTAATTACCAATTAAACAAATGGAAAACTCCTCGTTCTACCTACAGCCTTTTGATTTGTTTTTTTGTTTTAATTTAGGATGAAGTATTTGTGATTAAAAAAAAGTTTGAAAAGTTACAGGTGATAAAACCTAATAATTTGTAACGAACGATAGGTACATTTTAAACACGTTCTCTTAACTCGAATGAAATGAATGCGACTCATTCGTATTTTATAGATTATTTTTAGTAACTATTGCATACTAAACCCTATGCATGACTTATTTGGTGCTGACTGACAGTTCACAGCTGACAGCTGACGGCTTTGAAACGTTACCAGACCAAATTATTAATCCCTACGTTGAACCATATGATCTATAAAAACATGTGTTTAACAGCTGTAACTTCTGACAGTCAAAATTAAGGTATATACCTAAATGTTGAGTGTCAGAAGTCAGCTGTGAACTGTCAGTCAGCACCAAATAAGTCGTGGAGCCACTGTAGCATCGGTGGGCACGTGGACTATATGTAAAGCCTTAGCCCGGTTTGTTAGAAATGGAGAGATCGGGTTTCGAATCCCGTCCGGTTTTACTGAGTGTGGGTTTTCCTAAATGGTTCCATATCCTACCTTCACGTAAATGCTGGTAATTTTCCTCTAAATTATATCCTACTCATACTTATATATTTAGTGTAAATATTTGGTTGACCCGAATGGCTAGTAAGACTTGGTGCAAAAAATATGATAAAATTTTATACACTTTTTATGTTTTAACCCAAAACAAAACATTTCAGTCTTAAAAATTTTTTTTAAATAAATTTTATTAATAAGATAGTTGAAGCACCCTTTTGTATTTTACTGTTAACGTGTGTCATTAGCAGATAAATCTATCGGTGAGGATTCTTAAGGCAGCTTAGGAGAAAGTCAATCGCATAAGTATGGAGAGAGGATGAGAAAACCATAGTGAAAAATCATATTTAATCCTCATTACGAGTGTAATATGGGTCTAGCGCATTAGACCGTTCAGCCCCCGCTGTGGTTCTCTGTGGTACTAATAGTATTAGTAAATATTTTATGTTTATTCAAGTATTTTTTATTTATGAATTTTCTTCTTTCTAAAAACTTAGCTTTTTTTATTTTTAAGCCACATTTGATATATTTATAAGAACAATTTCATTTCTCTGAAACTCTAAATTGCGGTGACATTGAGTAGATATTACAAAGCTATTTTTGGAGATAGACATGCTTGACGAATGATGTGTGAAACACTGAAAGAATGTTAAAGAGAAAAGCGTGAAGAATAAAAAAAAAACTCGTATTCTGGTCGAGTGGTTAACTGCGAAGAGAGTAAAGGGTGGATTGAGGAGCTAAAAAGAAAGTGGTAATATCGCTCCTCCCGTTCCATTAAGGCAACTTTCTCAAGTGCCTCGTCGAAAAGTCGAGGCCTCAGAAAGTGAAGTTGTGAAGGAAGCGTTGGGAGAGCTGGTGGGAAGGGTTGTGAGGGGTGGAGGAGGAATAAAACCTCTATCCTGGTGTCGAACACTTAGAAACCCGCGTCAATCTCATGTTACAACAGCTTCTTCAACATTCAAGAGGGTTAGCATTTGGTTTTAACGTCTCTCGTTAAAAAAAAAAGAAGTTAATTCCACTTTACGGACATTACAAAAATATATTAATACCAAGAAATTTTTTTTTAATAAATGGATCGTATGAAAAAACGGAACTTTCTACTTAAATATATTTTGTTGGTTGACCTCGGTGGTCTTGGGGTAAAGTGCTCGCCTCAGCACCCGATGTTCGTGGGGTTCAAACCCAGCAGGGGTCGATGTATTTTTCTTGAGCGATAAAAATTCTTGCACATCTTCATTCGAGAAGGAAGTAGATCATCGATAGGTCCATGTCGATTGTGGCATGGATAATAAACCCTGGAAGGTGTTTGAAATACCTTTCTGGTGGAATTGGTAGGCTCTTTCACGCTCGCTCGTAACAATTGATTGTGGAAGACAACGGGAATCATAACACTTCCTGAATTCCCCTAGTACGTGGGTTTTTACCAGATGGTGCAGGCAGCACTAACCAGTCGACGGGCTGATTGCATGCTAAGCTCCGGATGATAGAATCATATCAAACAACATTCGGGTTGTTGACTTTAAAATAATATATTTGGTTGGCAAGCTGCGTATTCAAAAATAACAATTCTACAGTAAAAACCTTTTTATTAACTTTTTTTTATGTACTACATTTAGTGTCACATCATATTTTATTATTTGTTCATATGGCATGTTTGTGATAAGAGCAAGTTGAAAACCTGCATCGGTGTACACGCTGGCAAAGGCGTCATATCGTCTGGTTTGTCGGTAACGAGGAGGGCATTGAGGCCCTGCCAGACGTTATGTTTTTTTTAAACCCTTAAATGGTTTTTTCGTTATCTCACGAAAATACTTGTCTCTTCCTCTAAATTTGACTCCCTAATCACTAACACGCTAGCGTTATCAGTACATATACGTATAACCCGGACGGTTATTAATATGTGGTGCTAAAAGATTTAAAATAAACAAAAGTTGCACGGTTATCTATTAAAAACTAGAGCACCACGATACGACGAAGCTTGGTTCGAGATGGTATGGTCTCTTAAAATGTGTAAAAATAACTTTCAAGATCATAACCTAAAAAAAATTGTATATTCTATTTATATTTGAACACTATTCAATTATTTATATATAACAATAATTTATGCCACTAGCTAGAAAAAACAAAAGTTAGTATCTTAAAATCAGTGTGACGTCACTATCAAGGCGTGAGCGTGTGTTAACGTGTGTGTGTGTGTGTGTGTGTGTCCTAAACAACCGTGTGTAGGTTGTATCTCTAAATAAGATCGTATTAATGACTTCTGCCAGACGAAATAAATAAAGAAACAGCTTCGAGATATTCTGGGAAATAAATCTTCCAACAGGGTTATGAAAGTTGTGCCTTGGTAAACATTGTAAGATACCTATCATTCTGAAGCGGAATGAATAATATGATAATCGTAAGCTAATTTTTGTTTTTAATCTTAATATATTTATCCAAGGTTAAATGTCATCAGGAAATTACTGATACACTTATGTATAACATTATCAGGTACATTTGTTGAAATTTTACACTCTTACCTTTACGGGCTCCGATAAGTCTCTTAATATAATGTAGATAGCATACGCTTGTACAATTAATTATACATTACTAGTGAAGTTTGGGAGATCTAAAATATCTTAAGTTTACAGATATGGCCGCATCAATATTCGAAAATTTTGAAAATTGACACCTGGGCATGAGAATCGAACCCGAGACTCTTGTTTTAGCATGCTAATGCTCTACCCTGAGCTATTGAGGATTCGTCCTATGCGCAGGGCAATTCTTCACTCATAGACTAAGGTAGATTCTCTAATGGACATGTTAAATTTCTTTGAGCTATTATTGATACCATAGCCACCGGTGACTGGGAGTGGCGTTATGCTGCTGTACTCTGCCTTAATCTACGGCTGAAGAATGAACTTGAGCACGGGACGAATGATGTATAGTCATTGATAGAGCTCAATTAGCCAAGAATCTTAGGCTCTAAACCCGTGTCCAGGTGTCATTTTTCAAAATTTACGAATAGGCATAATATAAGCTGCACCATACTACACCATCCGCACCATGCTACCATACAACTACTAATTTTTACAATAGATGAAGTGTCTTTTCAGATGTTTATTTTTCCATCGCTTCATTTTATACTCTGAGCTATCCACAATGTAACTTCACTACTAAACTAATAGAATCCGGATAATGAGAGGGAAGCTAGTTGAAATTTATCAGCCCTTGAGTGGCGTGATACTGATTAACCATTTATGAAAAAAAAAACCTTTGTACACTCAGCCGGTATTTGAAACCACTGAACCCTCCTCGCTAACGTCGAATCAGACTATATGATATTGACGTTCAGTCAGTGTGTGTGTTCGTTGTTTAGGGCTAATTTCAGTTATTTCCTAGAGAAGAAAACGTTCCTTTATCTGCGGGTTGATTTTGTATCTGCGATGCAATTGGTTAGCCACATATCCGTCATATGTCAATATTCTGACAGTTCAATTTGTTTGCCATTTGAATAATAATTAATATTTACAGCAAACCCACTGTTCGCAATTTGGAAATCCTTTAATCCCAATAATTTTGTACATTAACTGATGGGAAAATATATAAATCAACGAAGCATAGACTAATTTTAGAATACATGTCGTTTTCATTTGAATGAACACAAGGAATGTATATACAGGGTGATTCACTCGGACTGAACACTTATTTTTTTTAATTAACGCATGATTGGAAAGTCATGTTGAATAGTGTGAATTTTAAAACATACCGTGGCCCATGACAAATAAGAATGTTTAATATAAAATGCTGGAAGTGTCCACCGCCAGCGTCCAGACACATATTCACCGACACTCCATATTGACGAATGTGCGATGTACCATAGCGACGTAGATGGCAGCAATTTCACGCCTAATGTTGTATTTCAATTCCTCAATCGACCTTGGCTTGTTGGCATAAACACTGCCTTTTAAAAGTCCCCATGGACTAGACCCTAGGTGGCCACAGGTTTTTGGAGAATCTTGTCTTAGGATAAAACTGCGGATTTCTGCCATGCTCCTATTGGAGGTGTGGCAAGTTGCACCGTCCTGTTGGAAGTAGCCATCTGCAAGATCCTGATCATCTAACTGATTCACAAATTCACTAAAGATTTCCAAATATTGGTCACTATTCACCGTGTCTCAAAAAATATTGGCTCAATGATACGGCGACGAGACACAGCTGGATGCAATGGCTCTTCATGGATGGGGTGGGGATTATCAGTGATAGAACACCCGTGTATTTTTGCGAGTTTACATAACCGGACAAATGGAACTATGTTTCATCAGTAAACCATGTTATCTCCAACAAAGTGGAGTTTTCGGCAAAAAATTGGGAAAACCATTGACAATAAGCCAGTCGCTTTGCCAAATAAGGTGGTTGTAGCACGTGCACAGCCGTGATACTGTACGGCTTAATCTTTACCTGTTTGGCTGCTTTTTGACAGGTCGAATACGATCGTCCAGTGTCTTGGGGATAACCTCCAAGAGATTTTCTTGGGGATTCCATAACGCTGTCACGTCCTGTATGTTGTCCTCCGTCATCTTGGGCCGTCCACCCGTATGCGGATCCACCAAGTTTCCCGTTCTCTCCAGCTTCTTCACCAAGTTTAAAATGGTGGCTTTGGTGGGTGGTGTACGGCCACCAAATTTATTCAGATACCCCTCTGACATGGTTTGAAGGAACCGGTCATCCAGTACTGACGCTCAATGAACACACGCTCTTCAATTGAGTATAACATCTTTCTTCTGCAGACTCACACTGTCTGATTAGACAGGCTTCCCCACTAATGTCTAGAGAGCTGGCGCGTCATTGTGGCGCCCAGCTGGCCAGTGGAGAGACATGTTTTCCCAAGTAATGCATGTCGACTGCTTCGTCATGAGATAAAGAACCGTCCGTTCGTGTTTCATGCTCATACTATATTCCACATAGCTTATATTATACAAAATAAGTGTTCAGTCCTAAGTGATCACCCTGTATTAAAATGGTCAAATAGGCCTTGCATTGTTTTCGGAAAATAAAAAGTTTTTCACATATTTTTAATATTATTGGGTGGATGTAGGGAAAACGAGTTAAGGGAATTGTTTTGGCAGTTTTTATATTATAACAATAACAATATTTTGGTCAAAATAAATATAATAATTCTCCAGTATAAACACGGAGTTAATTTTCTTCACACGGTGATATCAATAATTCTTGAATATCTGTTAAGGATGTCCTGGAATTTAACGACAACTTTTTCTCTCCATTAAAAATTTTGTTAATCTGGTTTCGCTATGCTCGTGACAGATATTCAACAACTGTTGATATTACCATGTGAAGAAAACTAAATTCTTTTACTACTGGAGCAATATTTAATTTATTTTGGCAAAAAACTTAAAAAAATGTTTTGCCATAAAAACGGCAAAAAAAAACAAACTTGCTCTTAACTCGCGTTTCCTACATTCCCGCCTTTAAACATGTAATGGAAATTTAAAACTTATTTTTAGATAAAATCATTCTATGGTTGTCGTGCCAACATATAAATAATTTGAATCTTGATTTCTAAGATTACAAGGTGATATCTCACACCTCACAAAAGTGAAAATCAACGAGCCAACTAGCATGTTATACCACCGCTAAACAAATTGTTATTTTATCATCACTGATTAGATTTGTAGTCGATTATTTAATCGTATTATCTTTTGGTCGATCTCGCGGAAATTCTCAGGTCGCTCTTGTAATATAACTACATCTTCATTAAAAGTCGATTTTCGAGTCTTTTAAACACGCAAATACATCGTAAAGTACTTTCACATATTATTTGAGTGTGACCAAAATAGTCTTGATCGGTCATAATCGGTAATATTATAAGATATTTAAATAGTTTAAAATGAAAAGTAGGCCTAAATTTTATTTAATCTATAATTTGTTTTTCAATAAATTAGGGGACATAATTATTTGATTCTATCCCGCAGAAAAGGGAAAGCTGCAAAGTTATTTCGAGTCTTTCTTAAGCGATTGGCTTAGAGCGTCACGTGATTACTTATATTTTTTTTGCCCGTATCTTTCGGCAAACGTGTGAATCCTTAGTAACAGCAGCCTTTATAGTGTGTCGGTGTACCATATGAGAGAAAAAAAAAAAGTGAGACCACCTGTTTTGTCTCGTGGCATTTTATGGCGATCCCTGAGATTCAAGACGAACAAAACAGACGACGTCTTTTGCCGCCGTTGATCAGTTTGAAGTGAACTGTGCCAAGAACACGTGCCAAGTAGAATCTTCTCTCCTCGTACAAACCCTTGGCTTTTGTCATGCGACAATGGCCGAGACTTCACTGATACATCTTTAGATCAAGATATGTGTCAGCCGGGTCCTCCTGATCTCAAACCCTTAAACAATATATAATTTTATTAAAGAGGTATGCCTGTGTCGGAAAATTTTATTTAATACAAATGAGCTCGTCTATTATGAGATGGGCTTCTTATATCATGTTACCGTCAGTGCATGGTTGCACCAGAACTAATCCAATGGTAGTCGGAAAACACATTTCTCCATTAATGAGTACTTTTTTTCTCCTCCTTCAACTAACTTAACTTATTCTACTTTAACCTTCTTCAATTAAACTAACACTCTTCATTGGCTGAATGGTCTAAGGCGTCAGTCTTGTGTTAGACTGACCTGCTGGTGACGGGAAGATTGGAGCTTAATCTTGGTTGTGTCTATTAAAGGGGTTTTTTCCTAAGTGGTTTCCCACTCTCCTTCCACGCAAATGCTGGTAAATAGACCTTTTAAAACCGTTTCCTTCCCATTCTTACCCCATCATATATGCGATAACCTGAATAGTTAGTAAGACGCGGTGATGAAAATTTAAAAAAAAACTTACCGCCAGATCAGTGTAGCAACTGTACCCATGAAGCATTTTAAAAATATATAACTCTTTCAAGTCATCATTATTTATTTTATCACATAAATACATTATTGCATTCGTGAACATTTTCTACCTCCGAGATTACCTTTTGTTTGCCTCGAAACCCAAAGAAGTAGGTCTTTTGATTCTGTCCCTGGGGCTACAGTCTTACGTTTTAATGAATTTAGTTCAAACTTGATATCTAGAGTAGGTATTTTACTGATGACGATTACATTTATATTAAAAAAATCGGCTTAGCCGTTCTGTTTGAAATTTATATCTGAAGAATGTTTCAATGATTTTTTAAATATTGTTTGTTTTTCTGAGGAAAACTTATTAATGGCTGGTGTAGTAATTAAAAAAAAAAAAGTCGCTACCTTAAGTAGATTAATGAGAAAGCGTGTAAGATTGTGTCTAATTTATTCTTCAAAGATGGTAGCGTAATAGTTTATTTTCTCTTTATTGTGCGCTCAGCTTAGACAATTTTTCAGGCTTTACAATCAAGTATTTATTTATTATTAGCACGTGTTGAGTGCCACGCGCTTGTTTGTATTAGTCGGATGAAGTAAAAAAAATAAATAAAGACGCAGATCTATTCAAAGTTTCGCCAGTTATCAGAGCAGTATAATCACCCAACCTCCATTTTTATTACGAAATCTGATTTCAACATTGATTCTTAAGCTTAATACATTATTAACTATTGAATTGGAAATTCAAATTGTGCTTTGATCTGGAATGGATTATTCAGTAAATCATATAATCGATTTTATTGTCTAGTATTATTCCATTGGTTGTATCAAAAAAAAATTTTTTGACACCGCATCTTACTTCCTGTTCCTGTTGTACGCATGTATACTAATTATTTCACTAATGAGTTGAGGAAATCTAAATTTAGAGGAAGTGTACCCACATTGGCGTAGAGGGAGAGTTGAAAAACATTGAGGAAAAACTACCCTCTGTATTCCTGACCTCATTCGAACCCCTACATTCCTATCATCCGCAACCTAGTCTATTGTGGAAGTGACGCCCTAAAACCATGCGGCCACCCAAGTGGTTTTTATAAAATTGATATTCTCTAAGATAATAGGTATATTAAATTTGATTCTTAAGAAACTCATTTATTTGTTGGATTGTATTAATGGGTCCTCGGAAAACCACAACAGGGGTGGAATTATTTGTTAAGGGGGCTGCTTAGGTAGCTGATTTATTGCCAAACATATAGGCTATTATGTTGCGCTTACATTAAATATTGACAAAACCTTTAACATTACACAAGCTTGGTCTTTACTTTACTGGAATGATTACAAAACTATTTTATATAACTATGTATATAGCTATAGAAAATAGTTTTGTATCATTCCAGTAAAGTTATAGAAAATTTAGGTAATCATTCCAGTGAAATTATAGAAAATAGTTTTGTAATCATTCCAGTAAAGTTATAGAAAATAGTTTTGTAATCATTCCAGTAAAGTTATAGAAAATAGTTTTGTAATCATTCCAGTGAAATTATAGAAAATAGTTTTGTAATCATTCCAGTGAAATTATAGAAAATAGTTTTGTAATCATTCCAGTGAAATTATTTAAAACAGTTTTGTAATCATTCCAGTAAAGTAAAGATCAAACTTGTTAATGTTAAAGGTTTTTGTCAATATTTAACATAAGCGCAAGATAATATGTTTGGCAATAAGTCAGCTACCTATATATACTAGCTAATAAACACACACACACACACACACACACACACACAAAACACTGATTGTTATCACTTGTATTTTCCTCTTCTCCGGTTTTCTTACTGTCGGTCATCTCTACTTGGTTTCTTGCGTTTATGAATTTTCGCACTTTAAGTTTTCAATCTGATTTGGTAATATGTGAAGTGTATGAGCGTTAACTTTCTCATTATCTCTTTCTTCTAGAATCCGCGTTAGAAGACTCATTGATATGCAGACGTGATAGGATCCAGATGCCCGGGAAAGTCGGGGAACGAGATTTTAGAAAGGAGGGAGAGTTCGTAATGAAAACCCATACAAGGGATAGTTTCGTAATTCTATCACGTCAGTTACGATCCACTTAAAGTTTTTTTTTAAATAAAAAGAAAAGCTATTTTGGTTTTGGCTTCGAAGCCAAACCGTCTTTTTATGGTTTTGAAATTTTTTAAAGAAAGCTATGAGTATTTCACATTCTCTAAATATTCGTGTTGCATGAAAAAATGACACAATAGCTTAAATTATTTTTTTAAGTATAGGGCCTATACTTTTGGTGTAATTTTAGTACCAAATTATAAACAAATATTTCTATTAGTGGCATATATTAATTTGTTAGTGTATTTCAAACGTGTTTTAAAGTAATAATAATAATAATAATAATAATAATAATAATAATAATAATAATAATATTTAGCACCGCGTCTTACTACCCGTTCGGGTTATACGCCTAAGTACTAATTACGCTAATGGATTAGGAATGGGTAAGGTTGAATTTAAAGGAAGTGAACCCGCATTTGCGTGGAGGGAGAGTGGAAAACCATTTAGGAAAAACCACCCCCAGTTCACCCGACCGAGATTCGAACCTCGATCACCCCGTCCTCGGTGGTCTGGCTCAACACGACTGGCGCGTTAGCCAACTACGCCACAGAGGCGGGTTTAAAGTAATAAAACAGATGTGTTAGTGACAAGGTTAGTGTCAAGGTTAGTGTAATATACGTATTTAATTTTTTACTCTTGTTCAGGAAGTTGAAATTCGAACCCAACTAAGTATGGAGGGATTTTTTTTTTACATTAAAGCTTGAAATCCTGACTGTGTGTATTGAGGGGGATTGTTCCTAAGTTTTTCCCACACTACTTTCATGCAACTGCGCCTGCATTTTATATTAAATTTTACCTTCCGTATCCGTACCACACTATCATAATTAATATATATGCGTACAACCAGAATGGATATTGTGAATCGATGAAAAAAAAAAAAGCTATATTACAACTTGCGGCTGTGTACATGAGGTTTAAGGCGTTAATCTCGTCTAGTCTGGTTCGCTGGCGAGGGGGAGGTATGAGTTAACTCCTGTACGGGCGTTATGAGGGTGTTATTTCCAAAGTGGTTCCTCACTTTTCCTTCACACAAATGCGGATACATTTCCTCAAAACTATGCCTTCACGATCTCTACAACCTCATTGTAAATTTGTTGGTATTCCGGAAGGATATATTTCCTAAATGAACAAGAAGAAGAGGGTAGTTTTTTAAATAAAATAGGCTATCATTCTTACCGAGTGCGGTTGACAAACTACCATGCGGAAAAAATCTCATTCATTTGATCGAACCTTAAGTTAATACCAAACCGTTTTGTTAAATATTGCCAATATTATTAAATTTCCCAAATACTCACCAGGCGGAGAAAAATATCCTTACACTAGTTTTTAATAAATCTTAGAAATGTCTAGGGACCGTATCTATAATCGAGCCTCGGAAGGCAAGCAATTTCCCAATATATACGAATAACAAGCAGTTAGGTAAAATAGGGATTGGCTGACGTTCGAATCTCGACTATATTTACGGCCCTGATTCACCTGGCCAGGAAACTACTCTGTATTTCCACAGAAGAAACACGTCGAAGCACTATAACAATTCCAAACAGGCTCAAGAATCCTTTTAATGTTACCTTTCCTCGTGGTTCCAGACCAAACAGAACACACCTTTGTGTTCAGACCTTGACGCTTGAGGGTGCTAATTACAGACGCCAAGCGCCTATCTGTTTGTCGTCTTGTTTCTTACCTAGTAGGTTGCGCCTCCAATGGAAGAGGGAATAACGACGCTATTTTATACAGTAGGATTTTGGTAGGAAGACATTGTTAATATTTTACTATATCATCAGTGTTATTTTATAGGTATTGATAAAATCTACCAAAAGTGAACGCTGTATATAACACGACTTTACGTATAAATTTATGAGAGAAGTTAGTTTAGAAACAGAATTAATTCAGGAAAGGCTTGCTATTTATTATTCAGTTTTTAATCTGTTGTCATTTCCTCATCTGTTTGTAAATATTAAACTAAGAATTCTCAAAACAATAATCCTACCTGTTGTTCTTTACGGACGTGTAGCTTGGTCATTCACTTTGTACCAAGATAATAAATTGATAGTAAATGAAGACAAAGCGTTGAAAAATATATTTGAAAATAGGAGGGAAGAACAAACAGGAGAATGAATAAAGAAGAACTTCATGGCTTCCAAGCATCCCCAAACATATTAAGAATAAAGCGCATGCTAAATTGGGGTATGGCGCATATTGGTGATGACAGACTTGCATACAACATTTAACTGGGGGACCTGAAGATACAAGACCTCTTGGTAGACCAAGACATTGATGATAGGAAAATATGAAAATGTATTTGAAGGAGGTTGGGTGTCAGGGTAGGTTTTGCATAAAAGTGTCTTAGGATAGGGTTGAATGGCGAGCTTACGTTATGACGGCCATGGATTTTCTATTTCCCTAAGGCGGGGATGTAGGCAACGCGAGAAAAGATTAAGTGTTTTTGCAGTTTTTGTATTACAACTATTTTTGGTTAAAATAAATCTAATATTTCTCCAACAGAAACAAATAATTTAATTTTCTACACATGGTGATATCAACGTTTCTTGAATACCTGTCAAGGGTGTCCTGAAATTTAATGACAACTTTTTCTCTTCATTTAAAAAGTTGGTAATATAATGTCGCTATTCTAATGACAGATATTCAAGAACTTTTAATATACCATGTGAAGAAAATTATACTCTATGTTTGTGCTGAAGTAATATGTTTATTTTATTTGGCAAAAGAATATTTGTTTTTATATAAAAACTGCAAAAACACTGGCCTTTTATTGGATTTCTTCCATCTATCTATACCTTAAGGCCCTAGTCAAGTCATGAACTCGAGAATAAGGGTGTGACCTCCAGCAGTGGGAACACGGATATCAAGCTCGGCTAGTCTGATTTGCCGTGGGTAGGGGTTTGGAGTTCGAATACCTGCTGTAAGTATTAAGGTTGGTTTTTTCATATGCAGGTTCTCAGCCTCCCGCATAACAAACGCGGGTACATTTTCTCTAAATTATACTTCATTCATCTCTACACCACTAGCGTGATTAGCATGCGCATAGCCCAGATGGGAAGTAAGATGTGGTCCAACATCACAAGAACATAAATATACAATTTTTTGGATTAAAATAAAATTGAAGTATTTAACGCGCAATTTCTGAACCGATTGATTAAATCAGCACATGACCTATAAACTAACATAAATCTAGAACAGACACAACATCCAGCACCCGGCTTTTAATTTATCACTCTGAAAGGAGAAACACACATTTCTCCAGCGATAATTTTTTTCGGCTGTTTCGGTAATCGAGCCCAGGTTGGTGTAGTTGTAGCGGTCGTCTATATTTAGGCTTATTGTTAATGTAGTTTAGGCAAAATTTGCTCAGCAAGAGAAGTGCTTGCTACCATCTATGGTAGTCGAATGGATTAGATAACAAATATTGGGGAGATTGGAGTTCGAGTCCCGGTCAGGTCTGCTGAAAGTGATTTTCCTAAACGTTTCTCTACTTTTACTTCAGGCAAATGTGGGTACACTTCCTCTAGAATCAGTTTTACTGATCCCTAACAAAGTAGCTTAGTAAAAAATGCTTATAGCTTGAATGGGTACTAAAACGTGGTGAAAAAAAGCTTGTGGTCATTTAACCAAAAAATACGTCAAGAGCTTAAAGTTTTAATGAGTTTGACCCCTTAGCTCAGTCGGTGGTGTGTCTGCCTATTCTGAACCGAGGGTTTGATTCCCATCAAAGCTGAAATACTTATCATGGTGAAATGTGGGCTTCCTCTTTCATAGTGGTGAATTAACGACCCGGGTAGCTGTATGTTGTGTTTGTTCTAAATTTAATTTAGTTACAGTCTTGTGATTATATAATCAGCCGGTTCAGAAAGCGCACGTTAAATAACTCAAGTAAATTAAATAAATATTATTTGCATCGTAGGTGTAGTTTCAGTGGTAGTTTAGCTTTATTGTTAGTGTTGGTTTGACGGAATTTGCTTACTAAGAGCAGTGCGTAGGTTACACATTTGACCAAGTATTGACGTCTGAGCGTTAAGTGGCGGGTTAGGGCTGAACAATAAATCTACACTAACACCATACTTGCACTAAAACAACACTAAGCCCCAATCTTAAAATTTCATGTTATTCTATTCTTTAGGACTTAGCATAAGTTTAAGTGATATCGACCAATATTTTTGATTCTAAAATGTTTGGTTAGCGCTAGCGTCCTCGTAAAAGTGCTCGTTATGTTAATAACTACCTTCCGGTTAGCATATTTAACAACCACATTTACTACAAAACACTTTCGCCTTTTTGTTTTATGGAAGTTGCTATTAATTCAAGTTAGGCCACATTTTTCTCTTTTGAAACAATGGGTGACTGACTATTTATGGATTCTCTCGGTTTTAATTTTGTACACCTGTAATCAAACAGGTGTTTCACAGATGAATACTCACAGCTTTGATAGCTGACCCTTGTTCAATTCTGGCCATCCTGTTTTATTTTTACCAGCTAAAAAATAAAAATAAATTACTGCCAGTTTTCCTCCGAGATGATGTTGTGTCATTATTATCCCTTCCCTTTTATTAATTATGATAGGGCTGGGATCCATACGTTTTTTTATCGCAAGAAGACCAAACATGTTGGTCGCCAGGCTATAAGTTGCCTGTTAGTCGTTGGGGAGTGCACTTTTGGAGCTATATGCAGTGTTTTATTTCCATTTGTGTAAGCTCAAGTTTCGATCTTTTCGCGTATTTGCTGCAAGTTTTTACTTTTGGGTGACAAAATTCCACGAACAATGTCAATGCCTTGATAGTTTGACCTACGAGTCGTTCATTCTCATCAAAAGTTTCCATACTGGTCTTATACATTTGTTTAAACTTAACAGGGTTCCTGATATCACTGTCAATTTTGAACTTAAAAAAAAAATCCGGATGAACCCAAAATTGTTTCCGGTCTATTTTACGTGCTTTTAAGTAGACCTATATGTAGCCAATAACTAGGTTCTCATCAGACGACGACATTCTCACGACTTATAGAAATTAGGTTTCTTGTGTGGACGAGAAACGGAGCATTTCATAGTAAGTGACCAGTTGCTCGCGATGTATCGCTACGCGTTGGTTTTCTCGGTTGACGAAGGGCCTTAGACTTTACAAACAATTAAGCTACGAAGACTTTAACGTGGCCTTGAAAGCTTTGACCTAAAGCTCTTTTATGTGTACCGCCCTGTGATAAAAGTCAAGGGACACGTCTGTCCGACCAACGCTCTGCTCTGCGACTGATTCGCGGGTGGGATTGATAGTGAAACTCGTCTGTCGTCTGCCTGGCCTCCAACCCGCTGGTTGACGGGCTGGACAGAAATAGCCGGTGACAGACTTGATTGACTGACTGAAGAGACCGGCCCAGCTCACGAGTTTATGACGTGTGCCTTATTATTACTATTATTTCTACACAAGTAACACACATACGTTGTGATTTTGTAGGCATTGTAATACGTCTCTATTAATAGCTATTTTATCTTCCCGGTTATAAGTTGACTTAAAAACACACACTCATCATACGTTGTACCCCATTTGAAGTTACAGTTGAGATTTGAAACATATCAACTCGGGTGTGGGTTGTAGATGTAGCAGAAGGGGCGTGGTGTGGAATGTTGCCACGGTAGGCAGAATTAGTTGAGTGTGTACACTTCCTTTATCCTGTAAGGTAGCAAGCAAGCTTACCTTGCATTATTTCACTATGGTGTAGTTTATAAGATAGGGTCATAGTGTAATCCGTCAAGGTAAGCTTGCTACCTTTCATGGCAAATAAAGTGTACCAGGTACCTGTGATATGTTCTCGTCAATCAGCAAGACACTTATTGGTTAGCTATCAACAAAATTACACTCCGTTTATCCTGAAAGTAGCAAGCTGATATTGTATTGTTCCATTATGGTATGGCTTAAAAGATAGGGTCGTAGTGTAATCCGTCAAGGTAAGCTTGCTACCTTTCATGGTAAATAAAGTGTACCAGGTACCTGTGATATGTTCTCGCCAATCAGCAAGACACTTATTGGCTAGCTATCAACAAAATTACACTCCGTTTATCCTGAAAGGTAGCAAGCTGGTATTGTATTGTTCCCAGTATGGTATGGCTTAAAAGATAGGGTCGTAGTGTAATCCGTCAAGGTAAGGCTGTTAACTTTCAGGGTAAACGGAGTGTGCATTCCCACGTGAGATACATAGCACAGAACCTATGTACGATTGGTCAAATGGGGATTGAGTGAAGGAGAGCATATCATAGATACAGTTTAAACAAAGCTCTGCTCACTCTGGCAACATTACACGACACGTCACTGAGTGGCAGTCCTTGTGAGTATTAATACAAGGCTCTCATTGACTCATAAATTTTAAGGTTAGTATTTTTATATGATTATATCGTCAGATAAACCAAATCATGAACACGATAGGATGGTAAAATAAGATAAAAACTGTTAGGCTCTCAACAAAAAATATAATTATTAAGAATCTATTTAGGATATTAGAGAACAATTTATTAACTTGTATTATGGTCAAGTTCTTAATAACCACGGTTTTATATACACTCAATAATAAAAAGATTATTTTTATAAACTCTAATTAATAGTTTTAATTACTAGATAGCTGGGTCTTCTTCTTCCACGGCTTAAACTTAAGTCAGCGCCCATCGATATGATTAGTGCATTAATCTCTATTAGATTAACTAGTTGAAGTACCCGGCGTTGCCTGGGATATATGTTATTAGATTACTGGGCTTCCGACCAGGTTTTAGTTAATTTTTAAAATTCCGGCTTCGAGGTGCACACATTCGTGTACAGGGGCTACTATTTAAAAAAAAATCAGACATCTTAGTGCATTAAAGTGTCAATTCTTTGTAGTCAGAGAATTGCTTATTTAAAAAAAGGGGGAATGACTGCTTTTTTTTTTTGGTGGTGATTTGGCTTCATTGGCCTCGGCCAAACCATGAGCAAAGAGTGGACACTATTAGGCGATTTTTTTTTTACCAATCTACCTGGAAATCTTCATCGTAAGCCCGAGAGGCGGTTATTGGTTTATAGCGGGTCTCTGTTGAAGGTTATTGGAGAGGGGGCTTGGGGCTAAATTTTTTCATTTCATTTATTTGGGGTATTAAACGTGCCCTTGCTGAATCGAATGTTTATATCAGCACAGGAGAGTTTCTATGAGCGAGAGCAAAAAGGGCCTACCAATTTTACTGTAAATGTGTTTTCACCTACCTTCCTGGGTTATTTTACATGCCAAAAATTGATCTGGGACTTCCCCTTTGAAGAAAGTTGTTCTACGAATTTTTATCACTCAAGAAAAATTCGTAGACCTTGGCTGGGTCCGAACCCACGATCATCGGGTTCTCAGGTGAGCACTTTACCCCAAGACCACAGAGATCGACGTGGGGGATAAAGGGCCTCTCGAAGGTTATGTATTTCAGTTAAGGGATGAGTTTGGAGATTATAATATAAAATTTTGCATCAATAAAGAAACAGAATTAACCATTTATATTGGTTCTTATCTTTATCGAAATCATTCATAGTTTGAGAGAATATTTTAAAGATAGTAGTGTTCTTATGGTTTGAACGAAACACCCCGAACGTTCTGTTGTCTCTATAATATAACTATGGAAGAAAGGACCTTTTATGACAGTTGACATTTTTATTTTTTCGCACATCCTACTGTTTGGGTTATGCATATGTACTAATTACGCTAATGATTTAGGAGTGAGTAAGGTTGATTGTATAGGAAGTGTACCCACATTTGTATGGAGAGAGAGAGAGAGAGAGTGTGTGTGTGCGTGGGAAACCATTTTAGAAAAACCCGCCTCGTTACACCCGACCGGGATTCAAACTCTGATCTTCCTGTCATTGGCAATCCCATATATTGCGAGAGTAACGCCGTAGACAGTGTGGCCTCCGAATAAGTTTTTTTTAAACTAAAACTACTTTAGTATACATCAAAAAATGCAACCTACAGATGTAACTTTTTATAACTATTATCATTACCTTTTTAATAACACTAATAAGGAATTAAAATATCGTTAATGTTGAAAGCAAAACATGTATTTTTCTCTCTAAAGCTTCCTTCTTACCAGAATCCTACTATAGTTTCACATCTGAAGCGTTGGTCCTATGTCTATCTGGCAGGCCCTCCTTCACGAACATTTTAAATCACAAATCGAGTTATAAAGTGTTTTAAACGGAATAATGCGGGCGAGCTGTTGGCAGACAAGAGTTTTGCAAGGACCTCTCCTCCTCCCCTTCCCGCTGAGTCTTCTTTGTAGAATGTTCACTGTACCGTACGTTACGTCTATTGGGAGGATGATAGAATCCCTCCCCTATTGGGATGGGAGTGCAAGGTATCGTCCTGCCTCCCTTACGTGTTCCTGGCTTGTTCGAGCGTCTTTAGCGGTTTGCTGTTCTGAACGTCTGCGATGGAGCCCTCTGCGAAGGTGAAGAAAGGAGTCGGCGTCGGGGTCGGGAGAAGACCGCCGGATGAGGCGAAGAAGAATCCCGGGCCCGGGAAGCGACCGGCCCCGAGTCGGAGGAAGCTGGCGGCGAGCGTCGGGGGAACCGCCGCCAGTAGCAGGCTTGTGCTGCCCGTCCAGGCAGGGGGAGTCGAAGGTTTCCGCTCGCGGGGACTGAAGGCCCCTCCGGTCAGGAAGGAGCTGGTGCCGGGTGGCAAGTGGTCCGCCACGAGCCCGAAGGCCGAGGCTTTAGCGGCAGCTGCCCTCTCGAGGGGCAACAAGCCTGCAGGCGAGGCCGAAGCCGGCGGGGCCGCTCCAACTCCCGGAGTCGTGCGTGCCGCCGGCCGAGGCCAGCGGGAGTCTCTTTCGGGAGACGAATCGGCCCTTTCTAGGGCCAACAAGGCTTCGGCCCTTTCCAGGGCCAGCCCACCGGGTGCAGGCAGCGGGGCCCCTCCAACTACCGGAGGTGAGCGTGCCGCTGACCGAGCCCAGCGAGAGTCACCGCTCGGTGACGATCCGGCCCTTTCTAGGGCCGACACGTCGGCCCTTTCTAGGGCCAACACGTCGGCCAGCGTGACCTCACCAAGTACCGGGGAGGTGGGCGCAGATGGCCAAGGGGAAGCCAGCGGGGCCCCTCCGACTTCAGGAGGGCTGCGTGCCACTGGTGAAACCACCGGGGCATCCGGCGATGCGTCCTCGGGTCTAGGCCCGTTGACCAGCGCCGGCCCCCAGCAAAGCGCCGGCAGCAATGCCGATGCGGGCGTGCCCAGCGGGGCCCCTCCGGCTACAGGAGGTGAGCGTGCCGCTGGCAGCCAACAAGTACTGGAGGCCCTTTTCAGGGCCACCAGCCCGCAAACCGGGATGGACGGCGAAAGCTCCCGCCAGCACGATGGGTGGAAACCTAACGGTGCCAACGGAAGCCCTGACCAGGGGGAGCCAAGCCATCTGTCGCCGGTAAAGACCGCGGCAAGCGGCGGTGACGCACGCGTTATCGCAAGGGCCTCACAAGCCCGCGTCAACTCCGACACCTCCCGCCAAGGGGTGTCGGCAGGTAAAAAACGCCCGGCTGAGTTCTCTTCAGATTCTGAAGACCGGGTCACACGCTTCCCGCGTGTTGACAGCTCGAGCGAGTCCGTGGACGTGGAGGGACTATCTTCAGGATCAGACCTCCCGTTGATGCGAGGCGAGTCGAGCCAGGGGTCAGATGATGAGTCTGAAGGGTTTCAGACCGTAAGACTCCGCCGAAGGGGGAAGGCCGGCAACACCAGGAAGCTACCGGGGGGCAACCCTAACCATTTAGGCGGTAGCTCTGGTGATGAGAGCGAAAACGGAGGTGGCCTGGGCCAGGGTGCGCCAGCGCTGACTAAAGGTGAGAAGCGGCGGAAACCTAAGGGTAAGAACGCAAGCCGTGCCTCGCCTCAGCCTGGTACTAGTGGTTCTGGGCCGGCTCCCAAAGCCAAGGGGAAGATCCCTCCCATCATCTTGTGTGATGTGGAGGACTACTCCAAGGTGGCGAGGGCCATTCGAACCAAGGTTCGAGAGCCTGTGGAGGCAGTCAGGCAGCCGGGGGATCGAGTGCGCCTCCAGTGCGGGTCGGAGGAAGATTACCGCGCCCTCCAGAAGTTCTTGCCGAGCTTGGGGATCCAGCATTGGTCCTACGAGCTGGGTCGGGAGCGACTGGTCAGGGTCGTGGTGAAGGGACTCCTGACACGGACAAGCCCTGACGACATCCAGGAAGAGCTGGCGGAGATGGGTTTCCCCGTGAAATCTGTCTCCCAGATGCTCTCCCAGTGGAAACGGGACCAGAGGACCGGAGAAAGGCAACGGTTGCCGAACTTCGTTGTCTCTCTGACTCCCGGGGAGCAAACCGCAAGGCTGTACTCCATATCAGTCCTGTGCGGGCTCCGCGTCAAGGTGGAGAAGTACAAGTCTCCCGGAGGCCCGGTGCAGTGCAAGAACTGCTTCCGGTTTGGGCATGTGCGGAGGGATTGCCGCGCTAATCCTAGGTGTGGGTTCTGTGGTGGTGACCACGAGAGGGGTGGGTGCCCGGAGGAGAGACGATCTCCTCCGAAGTGCCTGCACTGCTCAGGAGCTCACTCCTCGGCTTGGCGTGGATGTCCCACGTACAGGTCCTTGCGGGCGGCAGGGACAGTACGGGCCTCCAAGGTTAGCGAAGGGAGGACGGATGGCCTTAGCGAAGGCCAGAAGCCCTCGGGGCACGTTGCGGTACGGAAGGTGACCGTGACTCCAGCTCCGAAGCCAAAGCCGCTGGTGCAATCTTTCGCCAGTGCGCTGTCAGGGAGACCAACCCCTCCATCCCAGGCCGAGGCACCTGCCAAAGCCACTCTACCTGAACCGGTTGCATCCGGTTCATCCCTATCGGTCGAGGACCCGTCCAAGACCGTTCCTCTCCCAATCCCTTCCCTACCCACCCCCGCACCCCGCACCACCCTCCCCAAACTCCTTCACCCTTCCAACCCCTTCCTACCACTCCCCTCTCCAACCCCTGTCAACCTTGCCACCCCCACACCCAACCCTACCCCTGAGGATGAAGCTACAAAGCTCAAAATTTGTATTGAGCTTCTCAAGGAGATTCCGGGACTGGATCCTTGGGACTTTTCATCGAGTCTCTTGAGGAAGGTCCAGGAGTCTCCGAGGAGTAACCGTGGCCACCTGGTCATGGAGCACATCATCCTCTACCTGGTCTCTCATGGCAGTGCACCCGAATAGAGGACCCCCAGTGCTGAAGGAGCTCACGGTCGCACTCTGGAACGCAAACGGAGTCGCGGGGAAGAAGGCTGAGCTGGAAAGTTTCCTGGCAAAGCATCGCGTCGACGTAATGCTGTTGGGAGAAACCCACTTGCGCTCCGCAGTGAGGTTCTCGTTGGCAGAGTTCATCTGCCATCGGAGTGACCGAGCGGGGGATGTGGGAAGGGGTGGGACGGCGGTCCTGGTCCGGAGGGGCCTTGACCATCACGTCGTCTCTCTTCCTCCCCTCCAACACATGGAAGCAACGGCTATCCAACTGGTGACCTCTACCGGCCCAATGCGTCTTATCTCCATCTACTTCCCTCCCTACCGCCGGTTCAACCAGGCCACGAGGGCTGACATGGAGGTGCTGCTTCGAGGTACCACGCCTGTTTTAATCGGTGGTGACTTCAACGCTAAGCACCCTTCATGGGGCTCTAGGATTATGTGCGCTCGCGGCGGATTGCTCCGCGACGTCATAGATCTACACGGCTTGGTGGCTTCCGGCCCCCCGACCCCTACCCACTTCCCTCTCAATCCCATTGGCTTCCCGGACGTCCTCGACTTCGTTGTCTCCAGAGGGATCAGAAGGCGGTTGGTGCTGAAGTCTCTAGCTGAGCTAGACTCGGATCACAACCCCGTTCTTGTGAACTTGGGACGCGCGGTGTCCTTCATAGACCCCCCCGAAAAACCTGACCTTAAGCGCACTGACTGGGACAAGTTCACGAATGTGTTGAGAGAGAGGTTGGGACCCACTCCTACCTTTCGAACAGCAGCGGAAATCGATCGCGGTGCGGAGTTCATAACTTCCGCCATCAAGGGGTCGCTCGAAGCTTCGACGCCGAGGCACCGTCCTAAGAGGGCGCCACAGGCTTCTTTGCCCGATTCTATCCTCAGGCACGTCCGGGAGAAGAATCGGCTGAGGAAGGCTTGGCAAACCTCGAGGGACCCGGTAGACAAGGCCAACTGGAGCCGCAAAGTCCATGCGGTTCGCGAGATGGTCAAAGAATACCGGAACAGTGTCTGGGAGGACAAGATTGAGAGTTTGTGCGTACAGGACAGGTCCCTGTGGCGCATGACGAGGAACTTGATGCGGGTCCCCGCACCAAGGCCGCCTATTGTAGGTCGTAACGGGGTGGCCAACTCCGACCAGGAGAAGGCCGATGCTCTCGCTGAGCACTTAGAGGCGCAATTTGTACCGACTGACAACCCGTCAGACCCGGTGCACATTGGGCACGTGGATCAGGTCATCGCAGCGGTCTCGTACAGACCCTTGGATGAACCGGAGCCCACGGAGGCGGCAGAAATGTCGCGGGCGTTAGCCGCTCTAAGATTAAACAAGGCCCCCGGACGCGACGGCATCAATAACGCGGTCCTCCGAAAGCTGCCCTTGGAGGCGATTAACTTCCTCGTGGAGTTATTCAACGCCGTCCTGCTCCTGAGTCACTTCCCAGAGCTCTGGAAGCACGCCAACGTCCTCTGCTTTCATAAACCGGGTAAGGACCCGGCCCTAACTTCGTCTTACCGACCGATCAGCTTGCTCGACTGTTTGGGCAAGTTGTTCGAGAGACTACTACTGACGAGACTGACCCGACATGTTCGCGAGGCGGGCATCTTGGTGGACGAGCAGTTCGGCTTTCGGGCGGGACACGCTACGTCTCATCAACTTGTCCGGCTCGTGGAGCAGGTTACGAGGAACTTCAACATCAACAGGCTGACTGGTGCTGTCTTTCTCGACGTGGCAAAGGCCTTCGACCGTGTTTGGCACGAAGGTCTCCTTTTCAAACTCCTCTCCTTGAACCTTCCCTTCTACCTAGTTAAGATTGTTCAATCTTATCTATCCAACCGGACCTTCTCCACTACCTTTGGGAACGCCACATCCCAGGTCAGAAGCATCCGGGCTGGAGTGCCACAGGGTTCCCTCGTGGGCCCGGTGCTCTTCAGTCTGTATGTGAATGACATTCCGAAATCCCCAGACACCAAGTTAGCACTGTATGCGGACGACACGGCTCTAGTAGCGGAGTCGTGGCGAGGGCAGCTGGTGGAGAGGCGACTCCAGACGCACCTGACGCAGTTGGAGGGGTGGCTGACTACCTGGAGAACGAGTATTAACGTGGAGAAGAGTACAGCAGTGCTCTTCACATGGAAAAGAAAGTTCTACAGGCCGGCCCCACTCCGGCTGTTCGGAGAACAGATCAGATGGGCGGACAGTGCTAAGTACTTAGGACTTACGCTGGACACCAAGCTGACCTGGCGACTTCACTGCACAGAGAGACTGACCAAGGCGAAGCAAAGGCTGGGAATCCTAGGCCCACTGCTTAACAGGCGTAGCGCCCTGTCCACAAGGAACGGTCTGACACTGTACAAGCAGCTGCTCAGACCGATCCTCGACTATGCGTGTCCCGCTTGGGGCCACCTGGCGGACACGTATATGAGGAGGATGCAAGCATTCCAGAGTAGGTGTCTGAGGATCATTGTGGACGCACCTTGGTACGTTCGGAATGTGAATCTGCACCGAGACCTGGATATGCCGACCATCAAGGACCACTTCCGGAAGCTGGCGCAGTCCTTCTACGCCAGACTCCCCGGTGCCACCAATCCTCTTATCCAGGGGCTTGGGAATTACGTCATCGACCCTGGGGGGTGCCACCGACGTCCCAAAGCCCTGCTCGGATAAGCGAGAAGTGACAAACGTGGTTTGGGAGGCTCTCACACAGCCCCCCATAGAGTAGTGTCTCCGCACGTAACTCTAAAAACCTCTTAGTCGGTTCCCAAAATTTCTCTTTTCCCTAATAATATTAATTATAATATGCTTTTTGTTAGTTTCAGTTAACTTCGCGAAATGCGACAACCCGTCAGCTAATTATCCGAAAACCACACGGTGTGACCAATTGGTCGGTACGTGTTGGAATTTGCTCCCGTGCACCCCTTCAGGGTGCATTAGAGCATGCATAATGAGTCTGGAGTCTGGAGTCCCCTATTGGATTTC
The DNA here is from genome assembly GCA_033556935.1 of Timema podura. Classification (NCBI taxonomy): domain Eukaryota; kingdom Metazoa; phylum Arthropoda; class Insecta; order Phasmatodea; family Timematidae; genus Timema; species Timema podura. The sequence goes on along the minus strand of JAVRXN010000007.1, from coordinate 24,011,491 downwards.
ACACCAAATAGAGAGAAGGTTGACACTTTACTTCACATCTAGTCCACGCTTTTCATGGGATCCTCACCGGTAGCCGCGCGATCTAAGGCTTAGGTCGCACTGACTCCGTACTCGGCAGTATCTTTGCTCTGCCGTATATGGCCGACGGCGCACGACAGTACAGTGTTGTCTCATAGCTTTCAGTTACGGCAGTACACACACTTTTACCGAGAGCTTGTGTACACGGTATTTCCAGAAAAGCATGCGGAGTCGTTAATAATGGACATTAACTTGCATAGTATAGGCCTATATTTATTATATATAAGTCCTCTATTAAAAATCCAATCGTTTGAAGATAAAAAAAAAGTGTGGATAAGAAAAATTAATGTAGAAATAAATAAAAAATAGTGAATTTCATACGCTTTTCCCTCAATTGTTGGAACTAATGTAATTGAATTGTCAAAAACAACCATTGCGTGTCAATATAAAACTGTCTTTAAAATATTGGAGATTTTAATAAAAATATATTTTAGCTGCTACAGTAGAGAACATTCAGAACACTGGCAAATACGGCCGAAAAAAAAATCCGTTTGATTTCGGCCATTGGTCTGTGAAATTCGACCGTGTACGAAAGTGTAGCCCGTAGCTACTGTGACAGTTCACATTAGTTAACGGGGCTTTTGTTTCTTTGACTGTTCAGCCGTATACGGCAGAGAAAATATACTGCCGAGTACTGAGCCGGTGTTATTATTAGCACCGCGTATTACTACCAGTTCGAGTTATACGCACTTACGCTAATGTGTAATGGTAGGGTGATTGTGAGATGAAATGGAGGACCTACAGTTTAACGTGGAATCCGAACCACGGTGGAGGCCTGGCATGCCTCACATTCACAATTTGTGATTAATACACGTCTTGTCAGAGGTGAAGGAAGGGTTTGGCAATCAGATAAATCTATGCTAGGACCGAGGATTGAACCTCGGACCCCTAGTACAGAAGTCTGACACCTTACCCCTAGACCACCAGGTCTGAGCTGGTGTTACCTTAGTCTAAGGCGTTAGGATCGTGTTGTGACAAGGTCACCTTTGACGAAGAGACTGGAACTTTGACCTTGACCTGCTGCAGCGAAGTGTTTTTTTTTCTTGAGTAAGCTTTAATTGGTTCTCCTATTCTCGCTCCACGCTAATGCTGGTGCATTCCTTATAAATAGCCCTCATGCTTTATTTCTCTTATATTGAGCCTTTAATAACCTCAATGCTAAATCGACTAATAAAAAAAATATGTGGGATTACGTATTTGGGGAACACAAATATGTCTAATATTGATTTTGTATATAATAATTGAATTTTTAATTCGTTTGCAACGGTAAGTTGATAAGTAAATGATTAGTGGTGGTGTTTTATAAGTTTTACACCAATGATATATTTTGTACAAACACCAACCCTCGGTAACTCAATGAATGAAACAAGTAGTATTTTTTTATTATACGTATTTATAAATTTCATGGATACATTTTGTTTAAAATGAACTCTAGTAATTAGTTTAATTCATACCAGTTAAATTGTTTAATCGATTAGAAAAACACTCATGTGTTTATTATAAAAATGTATGTTTTTTTTATTTAACTTCGATATCAAAAGTATCGATCGAGACATATACATTTTTCGTTTAACGTCCATCCATTTTTGTCACCCTTTTTATTTCACATTGTAAAATACCTATCCATCCAATAAGGTTGATATATATTTTTTAAAACAACGTGTAAAAGAGCGACAATCATCCCGAAGGATTGTAGAACAAATGTCTTTAATCACATTTTTCACAAAAGTCCTCAGTCTTCAGTCTGGAAGTTAAACAAAGATAATTAATAGTGTTTGCAACAGCTATTAATCATTAACTTTACATTGCGGAATAAAAAGAGAATTAAATTGGGAAACTTGGTTTAGAATGTAAATTAAATTACAATAAAAGGTGGGTATTTAATTATAAAATTACCAATTATTCCAGAGCGTAATTTAAATTTTTTGTCAAAGAAAACAAACCCAACTTCAATATGATACATTTCCAACATCACCATGAATCAAATGATCAGTGGTAAGCAGGCCCACCACGAGGGGAGGGGGAATTATTGGTACCATGGTACCGGGCCCGGTGCTCACAGGGGCCTCGTGCATAAGATCCAGGGTAACAAATTTAAAAGTGAATTTAGAAAATAAAATAAAACATGAATTTTAGCAATAAAATGTCCATCCATACTTAGGAACAGTGCATGCCCAGCCGAACGTCTGGGATCACCTTCGGTAAAACTTATCGGCTTTTGTCATAATGGTATCATTGGTCCGTTAGTCTTGTACTTTATTCGAACGTTTCTGGAGTATATTATTTTAGTATTTAAATTAAATTTGCCGCGTGAAGAGAGTCAGGCAGTGGTTCAAGTTAATTTTAAATCTAAGTGGCCTCTTTTATCATTAGCGTAGCATTTAATTGTTCAGCTGCGATGGATTAATTTGCATACATTGCATGCTTTTGTTTGGCAAAAGTGGCCAACGCTTTAAAAAAAAGTGTACAAATCTAAGTCAAGCAGTGGTGGAAAAACGGGGTGGGGGTGGGGTGATGGGGGAGAGAATAGGGGCCTTCTCGCCTTGGGACAAAATTTGTATCCCCTTCCTCCCGGTTGGAATAGACTCGCCTTCTCTCTTGGAACAAACTTGCCCCTCCATAGATTTATTTCACTCCCCTTTAATATTATCGAATATTAAGCTGAAAAATGGCCTTGTATCAAACTACAAATAGCTTCTAGAGGCAGCCATCCATTAAGATTTCCAGGGGAAGACAATTCCAAATAACATTTAGGAACATCCATTTTCCACAATTTGCTGAAAGAGGCCCTACTCTTAATATTTTCATCTTCTTGGTACATCAAATTAAAACAAAAATCAATGCTTAGACGAATCCAAAGAGCTTATAGAGAAGTATAATTTAAAATCTTCTAGGAATATCTTTTTTTCAAAGATTCACCCAGGCTCCCCAATCCCCTCCTTAGATTTGGGGTCATAGCCTCTCTAAGCTCCTTTTTATTTGCTAAGCTAATTTACAGAAATAAGACAAGGTTTCGCCGTAACGCAAGTGGGGTTAACATGGAGAATCGGGCCCACGCTTTACCCCTGGAACCGGGCCTGATTTGTACACGTGGTGGGCCTTGTGGTCAGTGGAACTAGAGGAGTAGGCAGGAGTAATATTATTATTATTATTAGCACCACGTCTTACTACCCGTTCGGGTTATACGCACTTACGCTCATGTGTAATGGTAGAGTGATTGTGAAATGAAATGGAGGACCTGCAGTTGAACGTGGAATCCGAACCACGGTGGAGGCCTGGCATTCCTCACATTCACAAGTTGTGATTAGGAGTAATATCGATTTATGTACTATGTCGGGAACAAATTTACATATAGTTTGCTTGAAAGACTTTTAAAATGTTAATATGGCAAATTCAAGTATTGATTAGCGTTAATATTTAACATTCAAATCGTGTGAACTTTTTTTAAAAATTTAAATCATGTCGTTATTTTAGAAGCATATTTTACTGTGTAATTTGTTTCTGGATTCAATTATCTAGCCATCTTCTTAAATCTTACTGTATCTGTTGGAATGTAACGTCCAATATCTTAATATCTAGGTCACATTATATCTTCTTCGTTCTAGATGGGAAATGACAGGATATTCAGCGAAGCGGGAAAGAAATGCGGGCAAAATGGAGGCGAAGATGAAGTTGCAAACGAAGTTTGTTTTATCAAGTTTTAGAAATTTCTTTATGCTAGTTTATTTAATACAAGTAATTTTAAGGCAGATGTGAATTAAAATGAAAAGAGATTAAATATTTAAAAATGACGAAATAAATCACTATCGAAGGAAATTAATTTTAAACGAGGTTTTAGTTAGACAAAAAGAAGTTAATATATATAGTATAGATTAATGGCGAGGTTAAGCTTTACCTAGCCTTTAAAAACTAATTCGTCACCGTTCCATTAAAACATCATCTTTATCACAAAAAACTATGTTTTCATAAGGTTCAAAGGAAGTCCTTTTAAGACCTATTTTACCGTATAAATATTATATATATATTTTAAAATCTGTTAATGTCTTAAAAAATCAAACTATCTTCTAGTTGATAAAAATAGTTTTATTTATATATTCATCAGCAATTAAAAATATGCTTAAACATTAGCAGATATTACTTGGTTTTATTTACCAAATTGTTTGACGGTGAAGTGGAGGCTTGGGTTCAAATATCAGCCGGATGTACTCAGGGTTGTTTTTTTACTAAATGGTCTTCTACTCTCCTTCTACCACGAAAATACGGGTAAATTATACCTTCCTCATCCTTACCCCATCAGTGTAAATATGCTGATAGGCTGAACAGATAGTATTACGTGATGCATGGACTGTATTGCTAAATTAACCAAACAATTAGTCATTTTTACATTCTCTCGACCCCACGAATAGTATTGTGATCGTAAAAAAAAAATAATAATAAAATAAAAAATCGAACTTGAGATTTTGATGGATATCGAAGTTTCATGACCCCTCAAAACCGAAAAAGTTGTTTTCATGATGCCTTGGGTTTGTATGTCTGTTCGTATATCTGTATCTTGGCCTAGAGCAGAAGCTCTCACTCTCGCAATATACTGAGTGGCGATTAAGGGGGGCATTGGGATTCAAATCCCGGTTGTATGTACTAGGGGTGGTTTTCCTTAAGAGGTTTTTCCATCCTCATCTCACGCAAATACGGGTACACTTCCGATAAATTCAACCTTCCTTACACGCTATTTCACTAGCGTGACTGAAGAGCTGAAAATAAAAACCAGGTAAAGAACAAAAACAAAATTTACAGGACATTGATAAATTGATTACTTATTGATAAAACATCATGAAATTAAAAAAACCTTTATAGGTTATTGAAATATATTGAAATATATATAAAAGCGAACCTTGAGCTTAGAGAAATTATGCAAAAAAAAAACAGTTTTTTGTTCTTTTTATACTGAATTTAAAAAAGTTTGTTTTGCATTCTTGATTTTCTTAATTTCCAGATTTTGGTCTTTACCTGGTTTTCATTCTCGGGTCATTTATTACATATGCGTACAACAAAGACCTCAAACTTTGTATCCAGAGTCCAACCTGCTGATCACCGGATATTTACAGCCTCTACTCCTACCCCTACTATTGAATAACGGGGTTGGGCGATAGTTTACCTGGCTAGAATTTTGTTTTCATATCTAACTGGGCTAACAGATGGTGTGTTTTCTTGCCTCTTGGCCCGCCCGTATTGGCCCAATAAATAGTAAGCGGGGGGGAGAACGCAAATCTGCGAAGGGAATTAAAGAGGTAGTGACCCGCCTCGGTGGCGTAGTTGGCTAACGCGCCAGTCGTGTTGAGCCAGACCGCCGAGGACGGGGAGATCGAGGTTCGAATCTCGGTCGGGTGAACTGGGGATGGTTTTTACTAAATGGTTTTCCACTCTCCCTCCACGCAAATGCGGGTTCACTTCCTCTTAATTCAACCTTCCCAATTCCTAATCCATTAGTGTAATTACTACTTAAGCGTATAACCCGAACGGGTAGTAAGACGCGGTGCTAAAAAAAGAAAAAAAAAGACGCAGTGCCAATATAAGGGGAGAAACAAACCAGGGCTTGCGGTTCTTAAAGGAGGGAAGAAGTGTGACGTCATTGGTAGTCAATTTTTGTTCGTTCTCGTTTCGTAATATAATTTAAAAAATAACGCTTTGTTTTGTCGCCATCACTACGAATGATCTTGTTGTGAGGCTGGGGAAGCGATATTCTTCTAGGGGAAATGTATGAAGAAATGTCAATATGTGGTCCATTGATATGTGACGTGATTGTCCAATTGAAATAATTATTATTTTAGGTGCTTTTATTTTGCACCGCCTCTTATTACGCGTCCTCCGAATTTTATTTTACTAATGAAGTAGGTATGATATAATGTACCCGCATTTTCGTGAAGGTAGATTGGGAAATCATTTAGTAAACAGCGTTCTCAGTACACCCGGTTTAGGATTCGAAACCTCATCTCTCTTTTAATGGAAAACCGGGTTAGGCGAGCTTAACGTAAATTGTTCACGTGCTAACCGACGCGAGTATTGTTTGTGTTAAAAACTCAACTCTGTTGGCTTGGCTAAATAATTCCTCTCACATAAATATTATAATAATAATAATAATAATAATAATCACTATCATCATCATAAAGGGATTTTATTTTTAGTATCTAATTAAAGATTATATTTTTTTTTACATAGACAAGCTCTTATTTATTGAAATTTGATCAAAAGTAATTAGCTACGTCATTATATACATTTTGCAAACCTTGCTGAGTTATTTGTAAATATAAACGTTTTGGTGAGGTTAAGGCTAGTAATTATAAAATAATAAACGTAGGTAAATTGCAATCACATAACAATAATTATTTTGCACATTGACTATATGAACTTAAAATTAAAATTACAAAAAAAAAAAAAAGTTCCCCAATCACAAATACTATCCCTGTCAACGTCACTGACTGTACTGGTTTGATTGTTTTTGTTCCAAGTGTTATTTTAATTAGTTTATAACCTACAGGTGCTCAAGGTTACATAACCTACATTGATACAAGACCCGTGAGGCATAGATGAATCAAAACAAATTCAATTTATTTACATATATTATTTGTTTGGAAAAAAAATGCTGCCCTTAGAAGACGGAGCGCCACGGGAAAAAATTATTTTGTGGGTCCCCCAGCTATCTGCCTCGCCACAGTAATAATTTAAAAAAACTTAAACTTTTTGTTTTGTGTTATTACAGTATTTTACACCTAGATAACAATTTTCAGCCTTATAAAGTATCAGGAAATGGCCTAGAAGGTAAGCTAGAATCCGTGTGTTTATACATACAAAATTTGATTTCTCCACATTATTTCCTTCGATTTTCTTACCCAACAAACTTGATTTTTATAAATTAATTAGCTATAAAAAATAATACATCTCTCGCGTATTAAAAATGCTTGAGAATACAATAAAACCTTCCTCCTCTTTTTTTTCTGTCCCGATCTTTTATTTTTAATTGATTTTTAAAGCAATTCATACAACCTAAGCTATTGGTGTCCTTGTACCTTGCAATATTATATTTATCTCATAATGTATACGTGTTTTATATCCGTGCAGTTATTAAATTAGAAATAGCAATTAAAAAAAAACTTTTAACATTTTATTTAACGCTCTTAGAGTGGGATTGTAGAGGACACGAGAAAAGGTAAATGCTTTTGCAGTTTTTATATCATTACATTTTTTTATTCAAAATAAATCGAATATTTCTTCACTAGGAACATAGATTTTAATCATCTTCACAGGCGATAACAACACCCAACAGTTCGTAAATATCTGTCAAGGGTGTCCTGTAATTCAATCAAAACTTTTTTTTCTCTTCATTTAAAATGTGTCACCTAATGCCACTGTGTTCATAACAGATCTTCAACAAAATGTTGATATAACCATGTGAAGAAAATTAATCTTTATCTTCCTACTGGAGAAATATTTTAATTATTTTGGCCAAAAATATGTTTTTCTATAAACACTTGAAAAAACACTTACCTTTTCTCGTGTTCCCTACACTCTCACCTTAAACCTTGCGATTAGTCAAGCCGCCGAATTAAAATTTTCTTATAGCTCCCTCCTCGTCCTGTGTCATTCTCTTTCTCTCTCCTGTAAATTATTTGCTATACCCAATTTAATTATAAGCTCGACTCTATATTCGCCTTGTTCATCACTTTAACTCGTAAACTATATTAAAAAAACTCTATGGCGTCAAGCTGGAATCGAGCCATACTGAACGAGCGACTGCCGTCTGTTGGTGAAGATAGTTCCAACCTCTGCGAATAGAGGGTATCATGTAATCAGCAAAACAAACACTCCGGTTGTTAATCTCAGTTTTCTAGACTAGAGCAGCTACTTTTTCATTCAAGTTGCTTTTCATTTGTCCTCACAAGGCAGAGTTGACGGTGTTCCAAACCCACTGCTTCATAGAAAATCTGCAAGCGCCTGGAATAAAACCCGGGAACTCTGTATCTTTATCCATGAACTCTAACCACTAGATCATAGAGGCGATCGTTTGTTGTCAAAGTTTTTTAAAAAGTAATTACAAAAGTATTGAAAATCACTTTACTATAGTGTGCTTGAAATAAAAACAAATTATCGCAGTTTAGCTAACGTGCAGTTCAATAAGGACGAGATTTTTTTTCCCTCGAAAAATGTCGCTTTTCTTTACCTTTTCGCTGTGATTGTTTTTCTATCCACAGGAATGTTTGTTCATATAGTTTGAAAATGGTTTGTTTATTCTTGCGCGATCTATTTCGCCTCAATTTCAAACTTGCCTGTAGCTTCGCTAGCTCAGTGAAACGTTATAGAAACGAAACAGAGAAAGGAAAAATACCACCAACATACACATGGACCTCCTTTCCTATAAAACATTTTCTCATCTGCATTTTTATTTTGTTTCCGTTTTATTTACTGCTGGTTTTTTCCTCTACACTTCATCTCGTTGAATATTTGTTGAGCGTTTACTCTGAACGAGTGAGCTGGTGGCCTTAAGGCATGTTCACAATTAAAGCTAAAGCTTTATCTACCTACATATACCATGTTTTGATTAATGCTTCGTGCATAAGTTGCCGTCAAATAAAACTGACACACACCTCCACTAAGGGGGGTGTTATGATTGAAAGAACAAGTACAAGGCATACAATATTTTACTAAACATATAATAAGTTACATACAATTGAAGTTACCCATTGATGGATGTCGTGGTGAATTCTCTGAGTATACAAAAAAATAATGAACTACAAGGAGTCGTTAGACGACATTTACCTAATGGCTAATTCATATTATAAGGGTAACCTAAAGCTAGTAAGCTGTGTTTACACCAAACACACCTAACACAGCAAACTGTTAATCCTAACCACACTAGACAGCTGTTGAAGCGACTTGAAACATGACAGGTCAAGCCAGACAACAAGGCGTACACCGCCATAATAAATAAGTTTTGTTCGGAGGGAACCAAATTACCCACGGTTAAGCTACAGGTATAATTAGACATTAAGATCAATAAAATAAAATATCTATCTTACCTAGAAATAAAACATAGCAATGTCGTTAAGTGACAGATTGCTACCCTGTCAAATCAGACACTCAGATTACTTCACAGTAGAGCTACGCCAAGCTCTTGGCTTAGGTTAACAAATAACTGCCAGAAAGTGACTTTTAGACAATACCCTAAAATCCCTAGCGGGATTATAAGACATGTACACAAATTAACTGACCATCTCTATAAGTTGGGTAATCTGATCACGAAGTTTCCTGGTTGTTTATCTTCTAAGTGGCGGGATGCTACCTGGCGCAGATCCTGGCCACGGCTGAGTCCTACGCCATTGCGCCCTGTGTAGTAGATACCTCTTGTATCTGGTTGCTAACGAAGAAGAACAAAGCTTTTAATATGTACTTCAGCTTAGTGAATATAGTTTTGTCACTTCTTTTCCTAGTTTAGGCGATACACAATTTTAAATAGGCTCCCCGATTGACACTTGATTAGGAAAGAAAGAGAAGGGGAATCGACCAATCACGCCACAGAGCAACAGCGCTCGGAGAGGTGGATACCTGAAGCGGGTCTCGACGCATGCGTGGAGAATAGGTGATGAGAGAGCCAAACCTGATACGATTTATTTCAATATTTTGCCGGGAGTTACCATTCAAGTAGAGTTAAATGTGACCCATCAACAACGATCAACCAAAACAACGATTGCATCGTCCTGGCCATGGCAAGTCAAACCCCATTCACTGTTCATGCAGACTCGATATTTTCTTTTTGGAGGTTGAGATAATTGAGTGTGTGGGCTGACTCCTACTAGCCTGGCACAAAACCATTCTAAAAGGGCACACTATAAATACAAATGTAGATTTGCTATGTGAAAATACTTTCTTTTATTCTTCCATACAGTATTACACACGAAAATTAGATTTTTGAAATTAAATTAGAGATTAGAATTTACTTTATTTTAGTACCACGATTTTAAGACCCTATTTTAGTTATTTTATTTTTGTTACCCCCAAAAAGTAATGATGGCGAATCAACCAGACATTTAAAATCATACTCCAATACACATAGGCTACTTTTTTCACCTTTACTATGGCTATTTTTTTAAGCACGTGTTGAAAGTATAAGGATTTATTGCAAAATTTTTACAAAATTTAAAACTGTTTTTACTTTCATACAACTTTCACAGATTTCTACTTTTTAATACAGGGAAATTTTGTAATTGAGATCAATTTTGACTTAGGACGTACCTTGACATTTTATGTGCTCTAGAAATTAAATAATTAGGTTTTACGTTTCTATAATATGTCTCTTTGTCTGTACCTATGGTTACACTCGAAAGTCTTTGATGGGTTTCCTTCATTCTTTTTATTTATATGTTGTAGTCAAACATACATGCAGAATTGTGATTTTAATTCAGATCTAAAATAAGAAATTACTATATTTTTTTCTAAAATGATTATTTTTTTCACAAGGAACATCATGAATATTGTATATCTGTTTGTAGAAAAAAATAATTTCAAGCGAAGAATGATTTTTGGAAAATTTAAAATTGTTCGAAGATAGTTCTAAAAATTTTGTTCAAAATTTAAATCTTAACGAGTATGAGTAACAAAAACAATCTTTGTTTTTTCTAAGAAAATTTATTTAAGGGTAATTTATTGAAAACTACTTTTTTTTTCGAATAATAATTGACTATATGAGATTGTGACTCACAATTATTTATTTATATTGTTAAAACGAAAATTTGACCTAGCCTACGTGAACTACCAAATGTTTAAGTGTATTTTATAATCTCTACGATGGTATTTAACATGTACTTTCTGACTCAACTTATTATTATAAACGCACAACTTACAAACAAACGTAACTATAGAAAAGACACAACATTCATTCCACCAGACATAAATTTTTCATTATTAAAGGTAAAGCCCCAATTTCATCGATAGTATTTATTTGGCTGTACCAAAATCGAACACATTACATTTATTACAGTATACAGTCGTGCTACCCATTGAGATAAGGTTTTGTAATATTTAAACCTTCAACATATATTTAGCACATTTCTTGGGTTCCAGTGACTTCCTAACATGAACGCTACACATGTTATTGAAGGAAATAGGGGGCTCACTTGAAATATTATTTATGAAAACTCCTCATCCTACCGGAAATTTATCATAAGAGAAAAAATTGCAGGAATTGAGTAGCGACAATTTCCAAATAAATATTTGAATATTATTTTTGATTAAATCGTATTAAAATTGAATCTCTTTTTCATATATTAACCAAACTTGAATATATATTTTTGTTTCAAAATATTAATTCTGATTTTGACATCTTAATTTTAATATACATATATACTTCAAATCACAATGTTAGAGCTCAAAGTATTTCTGTGATATTAATGAGAGAAAAAAAACTGTTTAAAAAAGTTTGTTTGATTTGTCAATTTTGTCACTTTATTTACTTTAGATACTTTATCAAACTTTCATTTGTATTTAAATTATAAATTAGTATTATAAATTATTTTAAAATTTAAACCGCCGTTTCTTTGGACAATCTTAGTCAGATACATTGAAAAGTTTAGCAACAAGTTATGTTCTTTTATAGATATTAAATAGAAGTTTACCTGCCGAAGACGGGGAGATTGAGGTTCGAATCTCGGTCGGGTGAACTGGGAGTGGTTTTCCCTAAATGGTTTTCCACTCTCCCTCCACGCAAATGCGGGTTCACCTCCTCTAAATTCAACCTTCCCAATTCCTAATCCATTAGCGTAATTAGAACTTAAGTGTATAACCCGAACTGGTAGTAAGACGCGGTGCTAAATAATAATAATAATATAAATTTACATTTTTGTAACTTATTTACTGGAACAAATCACCTGTCTGGATGTGTCTTTATGTGTCCGTAATAGCTTTTGACCTAGAAAATAAGATCCAGCCGTACGATACGAGCTCTTCACATATCTACACTGGTGGAACGGGTATGAAGAAGGTATAATTTAGAGAAAATATACGTATACACTTGTATGGGGTTAGATAAGGAAACAATTTTGAAAAAAAAAAATAACCTCACTACAACTAGCCAGGAGTCGAATCTCAACCTCTTTGATATAATCAAATTAGACTAGACTTATGTCAATGACCGTGTGCCCGGCAGTGCGGGTAAAATATCCCTTGATTCTAAAACTAAGTTGAATCTCTATTAAAACAAAACATAACAAGCTTTTAATTTACTAAGCCTCCACAAGAGACCACGACAAATATTCACGGTACCGGTAGCTTAGTGACTCAAACATGCCGTCATTGACGGGGACAAATACAATTAGAACACGATATTTTAATTTATAACAGATATTACCGCTTTGGTGGGTGCATTGTCTAGGGCGTCCCTCTCGCAATATAATAGGCTTTTGGTGACGGAGAGATCAAGGTTCGAGTCCTGGTCAGGTGTACCGGGGTAATTTTCCTAAATGGTCTCAACCTCCATGCAAATGCGGGTACAATTTCTCTAAATTTAACCTTCCCCACCCCTAAAACATTTTACTAATTTGGTACATATGCGCATAACCCAAACTGGTAGTAAAAAGTGGTGCTAAAAACCACAATATTAAAAATGGGTATTGATTGCGAAAATTTGTTTGCAATTTAGAGATTTAGTTTTTTTTTCCACGCCACATCTTAATACCCCTTTAGAGGCATTTAATTACACTTGTTAAGATGAGAATGGCTGAATTTAGAGGAAATCTATCCGAATTTGCGTGGAGGTAGAGTGGGAAACCATTTAGTAAAATTACTCTCGGTACACCCGGCCAGGATTTGAATCCTGATTCACCGTTCAAGACACACCAGACTAGGACTAGCCTGATGTTTAGACCGCATGTCCAACGATGCGGGTGTTAAGACGTTATTATTTTAAAATTGAAGGTACTGTTTATTTCCGTGTCACTTGACGTGTTGTATGAGCGAATCACGTGTTCCACCTCCACCCCCAACTCTCCTCTGGACGAAGGGCGTCTTGTGAACGCGAGCGGTTGATGGACGTCGACACAAACCTGTGTTGACAAGTTTCCCCTCTCTCGGTCCTGTTACTGACATATTTCCAAATGAAATGTTTGTCGGTTCGGCGGCGCTGCGTTGACTACCGTGATACTAGTACCAGACGTATCATTCAGTTGCGGTGGCGTTCCGTTCCAATCTTCGGTGTACAGAGTGGGGATGTGGTATTGAAAGGAAAGCATCGAAGCGTTACTCATATTTCAGTGTAGGAAAAAAGTATCGATACTTTACTCATTTCTAGTGTAGGAAAAAAGTATGGTACTTACTCATTTCTAGTGTAGGAAGAAAAGTATGATACTTTACTCATTTCTAGTGTAGGAAGAAAAGTATATTTTTGTAGTACTATTACTCATTTCTAGTGTAGGAAGAAAAGTATAGATACTTTACTCATTTCTAGTGTAGGAAGAAAAGTATGGTTACTTTACTCATTTCTAGTGTAGGAAAAAAGTATCGGTACATTACTCATTTCTAGTGTAGGAAGAAAAGTATTGATACTTTACTCATTTCTAGTGTAGGAAGAAAAGTATGGATACTTTACTCATTTCTAGTGTAGGAAGAAAAGTATCGGTACATTACTCATTTCTAGTGTAGGAAGAAAAGTATTGATACTTTACTCATTTCTAGTGTAGGAAGAAAAGTATCGATACTTTACTTATTTATAGTATCGAAATAAAATTATCGATACTTTACTCATTTATAGTATCGAAATAAAATTATCGATACTTTACTCATTTATAGTATCGAAATAAAAGTATCGATAACAGCAGGTATTTTGTATCCTATATTAGTAAGCAGATAATATTATCCGAATATAATATTTTCTAGAGATATTTTTAAGTACGCATAGGTTGATGTTTTTATCTCAAAATTCTTTGAGTTTATGTACTTTTCTAGTAACAATACATACAAATTTTGCAATATAATAGAGTTTTTTTTCTTATTTCGTATAGTATATAATTAATAAATAACTCTTAGAGTACTTGAAATAAATGTCTATGATAATGTGCTGTCGGCACCCTTAGCCTGAATCACATAGGCCCACTGGGATATCTCATGGTCTCCCAGCCCACTCCTCTCTACAAGGATATTTCCTGGTGTCCCAGTTCACCCCTGTCTACAAGGATATCTCCTAGTGTCCCAGTTCACCCCTGTCTACAAGGATATCTCCTAGTGTCCCAGTTCACCCCCGTCTACAAGGATATCTCCTAATGTACCAGTCCACCCCTGTCTACAAGGATATCTCCCGGTGTCCCAGTCCACCCCTGTCTACAAGGATATCTCCTAATGTACCAGCTCACTCCTCTCTACAAGGATATCTCCCAGTGTCCCAGCCCACCCCTGTCTACAAGGATATCTCCTAATGTACCAGTTCACCCCTGTCTACAAGGATATCTCCCGGTGTCCCAGTCCACCCCTCTCTACAAGGTTATCTCCTAATGTACCAGCTCACTCCTCTCTACAAGGATATCTTTTGGTGTCCCAGTCCACCCTGTCTACAAGGATATCTCCCGGGTCTCAGTCCACCCCTGTCTACAAGGATATCTCCCGGTGTCCCAGTCCACCCCTGTCTACAAGGATATCTCCCGGTGTCCCAGTCCACCCCTGTCTACAAGGATATCTCCCGGTGTCTCAGTCCACCCCTGTCTACAAGGATATCTCCTGGTGTCCCAGTCCACCCTTGTCTACAAGGATATCTCCCGGCGTCCCAGTCCACCCCTCTCTACAAGGTTATCTCCTAATGTACCAGCTCACTCCTCTCTACAAGGATATCTTTTGGTGTCCCAGTCCACCCTGTCTACAAGGTTATCTCCTAATGTCCCAGTCCACCCCTGTCTACAAGACTATATCCCGGTGTCCCAACCCACCCCTGGATCTGAGTGGCATGGACCGTTCTTTTCTCTGACCGTGTGTGGTGTTTGTGTTGCAGTACATTGGAACCTTGGACGTACCCAGACCAACCAGCCGGGTGGAGATTGTCGCCGCGATGAGACGGATAAGAGTAAGTTTCTACTGTTTTTCTTTCTCCCTCGCGTCTCATCAGACGTTTGGGGATACTCATAAAATTATATTAATTACGCTAATATGTTAAGAATGAGGAAGTTTGAATTTAGATTAAATGTACCTGTATTTGCATTGAAGGAGAGCAGAAAACAATTTATTAAAAAAAACACCCTCAGTACACCCAACTGGGATCTGAACCCCTATTTCCTTGTCAATGGTAGTACAGTCTGTTCCGAGAGTGATAGTTTAAGACCATTCGACCACCGAAAAGAGTAATTGTAAGTAAGAGTAACTATCATCATGGTCGTAGGGAAAATTTAATTTGGGGGAGGGGGTTTCAATTGTAGTGTAACTGTATTTGTGTTAACGGCAAAAGGAGGGGGGGGAGCACGTAAAAAAAGATTTTTAGAGGACTTTCAACTCTCCTTTCCCTCAGTTAATGTCAGAAAATTGGATGCTCCTAAAAGCTATTTATAGTTGTCCTCATTTGGAGAGTTTTTAAAAGTTATTTAGAATAGTTATTTTCCAAAATTTGGAGTAGCCTTCTTCGGAATTAAAAAAAAAAATTGAATGCCTCAAAATATATTTTAAGATGTGTTCACCAGCTTTTTTTAAAATATAAATTAGATTCTTAGAATCTATTTGAAGTGGTCCTCCACACGATTTTTTTTTTTTTTTTAAAATTTTGATACCCTTAAAAGCTAGGAATGTTCCTCGCCTGGTTTTATATATCTAAAAAAAAGAAGCTGTTTAGAGTGATCTTCCACCAGCAAGTTTTTAAAATTGGATGCCCTTAGAAGATATTTGAAATAGTCCTTGCTTGGTTTTAAAAAAAAACTAAGTGCCTAGAGAACTTAATGAAAGAGGTATTTTTCCAACACATCTTGGAAAATTGAATGCTCTTAGAAGATAATTGAAGTGGCCATCAGCTTGGATTTAAAAACATGTGTCATGCATATAGAAGCTGTTTATAAGGCCCCCCTAAGTGTTTTTTTTTAAACTCGGATACCTCTAGAAGGCATTTAGAGTGATATTCGTCCGAAAAACTTTTGAAAGGTGAAAAATGAATGTTTCTATTTAAGTTATTCGAAGTTTGATATAAGGCCATCTTTAAGCTTCTATTAAAAACTATGAAAAATTTTGGGAAGGGATTCCTAAACCACTGTTACCTACACCTATGATGATGATGATGATGATGATCATCATCATCATCATCATCACGAACAGTTTCCATCCACTGGCCGGGTCTATTTGGGACATAAGCCTCTCCAATGTCTTTCTCCCCACCACCTATCCAAGCCTCTCCAATATCTTTCTCCCACCACCTACCAACCTCTCCACTGTTTTCCCCCACCACCTATCCAAGCCTCTCCAATGTCTTCTCCCACCACCTATCCAAGCCTTCCACCTATCTTTCTCCCCACCACCTATCCAAGACTCCACTGTCTTTCTCCCCACCACCTATCCAAGCTCTCCAATGTCTTTCTCTCCACCACCTATCCAAGCCTCTCCACTGTCTTCTCCCCACCCACTTATCCAAGCCTCTCCAATGTCTTTCTCCTCACCCCTATCCTCCTCCACCATTACCCACTCCTTCCTCTTACCTCCACACTTCTTTGCACTCCCTTCCGCACCTATCCATGGGTCTTCCTCTTGACCTCCTCTCCTCTCCTCCATTCTCCTCATTTATGGCCGTACCACTTAAGTCGTGACTTCTCTCTCCTGTCCTGCACTAGCTCCTCCTTAACTATCCCTTCCAACCTCTCATTTATTAACTCATCCCCATTCTTGCCACTTCTATACTACGTCTCAGAAATTTCATTTCACAGGCTTGAATTCTGTTTCCATCCTACTACTTCATTACACACGTTTCCGCTGCGTATGTCAATATTGGAACATATTACGTCTTTTAGATAACTCCTCTTCACTTCTTCCACACAACCTTGCTCCAAATTAGACTTCTCACACTTTTGAAAAAAAATCTTCTGCTTGCCCGCCTCTCTCACTGATTTTCTTCTGTTCCTTCCACTTTATTCTACTAAAATTCCGAAATATAACTGCTTGTTTCAGTGAACTAAATCACTCTGAACTATTCGCGACCGTGAACAGCTGTGCACCTCTGTAGATCTGTATCATCTTGTCAGTTGTTTGCACGATTAACGTACCTTCAGCGAGGCGCGTAGTTGCATCGTAACGCTGAACAAACACTGCTTTGATTGTCTCTCCTTGTACGATTGAGTCGCTGGTGATGAACGCGCGTTCCAACATACCATTTCCATTCCCCCCCTGTACATCTATTGTTTCGAGGTAAACAAGAGGAATGTACAAGTGAACAGTCGAGGAACTAAAATTCACCCTCATGCGCAAACCAGATGGAGGATTAAAGTGAAATGGGGATTGCGCGTTATGAAGAGTATTTTTTGCAGGTTTTTGTAGCAACATATTCTTTTTTCCGGCAAACTAAATCAAATATTTTCCCAGTAGAAACAGAGTATAATTTTCTTCGCATTGTAATTTCAACAGTTCTTGAATATCAATAAAGGGTGTCCTGGAATTTAATAACTTTTCCTTGTCATTTAAAATGTATCTTGTCAAATGCTGATCATGACAGATATTCAAGAACTGTTGAGGTCACCATGTGAAGAAATTAAACTCTCTAATTTACTGGAGAAATATTTGATTAATTTGCTGAAAAAAAATATTTGCTATGTAAACTGCTTAATCATTTCCTATACTCGCGTCCTTCTCCACTTTAAAATCGTGGGTAAAAGGTAAGCTCACAACATAACACAAATTAATTTTCTCACAATATACTATGTACAGTACATATAATGAATGTAAACTACAGTAGGAAGGGTGGCATCTGCGAGTTACCAAAGGTTTCTACATATATCATTATTCATACGTCTATTTTTATGATCTGTAGCTTTCACTTTAGATAGGTAGCATAAATACCTATAAAATTATACTATTGATGTTTTAAAAGTCTTACTATTGTTAACCACAAAAAAGTCTTTAGTCAAATTTATTTCACGTTTTTTGACAAAAGATGAATTTCTATCTAACCAAAATCTTATGGACGTGTGGATCTCAGATTCATATTTTATGAAAGATTAGATGTGTATGTCGGTTGTAAGAGGAATTGAGCTTATGAGCTCATTTTATTGAGGCACATCGGCAAGAATGCAGGTAAGAATAGAGCACACGTTAAGTGTGTGCCATAATTATTTTGTGATGAAAGATCTCTTTGCCCCACCAATCCTTTAACTGTAGTTTGGCCCCAGCCATATAAACCAGCCAAAAACTTTCAATCTCATTTTGCACAAACTTAGGATCGTGCTGTTCCTTATATTATGCTTTGCTTGTTTAGGTTATGACTGTGTTGTGTCATAGAAATTAGGTTGGTTTGTGTAGCTGTGTCGTGATAAAGTTGGTTTAGGTAAGACTAGGATTGTGTTGTCTCATATTATACATCACTTGCGTTTTTTTTTTGTTCGCCTTGAAAAAACATTGACATCCATTCTTTATGCAACGCTACAACAGCCGGGGCCGAGTTCGCATACAACCGTCTATATCACTGTTTCCAACTTTACCGTTATCAAGTGAGGGCCACATAAAACGACACTTGATTCTATTTTAGTTTCTTGCGTAATTATGTATCTAACATTCCGGTTAATCGGTTATTACATGGCCTTTGAATGAAACCTTCTTTTACTCTTGAAAACGCGTTTTGTAAATACTTTTTCTCTCTCTCATTCTTTTGAATGATACATCTTTTTTATGGCTTTTTTTTTTTTTTTTTTTTACAAATTACTCCATCCTTTGGGTTTCCGATATAGTCGTGGGCTTTCCTTTACTGTGGTAGGATTGGTTGAAATTGAAAAAAAGTTCTTTGAAGAATCTGATTGAAGGAAATGAACTACCTACTTACTATTCGAAAGAAATTTGCACTAGCAGCGTCCTAATATTAGCATTTTACAACTCCCTCCTTTTCGTAGTTCTTACTCGGTCTTATTGTTTCAATTCATTCTTGTGCTATTTTGTTCTGATTACTTAATAATATCGACATTAATATTTTTAAACTTTTTGTTGTTGATGATTGTAAATTTTTAAGTGATGTTGGCTACATTATTTTGTATATTAGAGCGGCTGGCAAAAACATATAGGCTATAGTTTTTTGCTCAGTGATTTTTCCATTTATAAGAGTCAACTAAACCAATAATAATATGTATGACCCTTTCGCTAGACTATGTACGCTATACGCACCCATTTTGCTCAGCTATACCCTATGCATGACTTATTTGGTGCTGACTGACAGTTCACAGCTGACAGCTGACGGCTTTGAAACGTTACCAGACCAAATTATTAATCCCTACATTGAACCAAATGATCTACAAAAAACATGTGTTTAACAGCTGTAACTTCTAACAGTCAAAATTTAGGTATATACCTAAATGTTGAGTGTCAGAAGTCAGCTGTGAGCTGTCAGTCTAGCACCAAATAAGTCGTGGAGCTACTGTATGTAACCTTAACTCACACCTTTTGCTCAACTATATACCCCCCTTTTTTTGAACACGTGAACACGTACCCGTTTTACTCATATATGTACACCTTTTTAACTAAATAATACCCATTTTGCTCAACTATGTATCCCTACACATCAATTTGACACATTTTTGCTTTAGAAAAAAACAACTCAAGGTCGGAGTGGGGTATTTCCGAGGTGTTTCTTCCAGATATTCCTTGTAGCTTGAGATAAAACAGCTACTACTCTGTTATTCGTAGACCTTTTTGGTTACAATTTCGACTATGTTTATGGTAATCGAACCTTTGTACACTGCAATAGTCGTTTGCCGTTTGCCTCTTTTGTACTTACTTTATGCCCTTTTTTGTTCCAATCTGAGACATGGCTATGATAATTAAACCTTGGCTTGAAACATAATCCACTTGCCGGGCATACCTGGTTTAGGTAAAAAAAAAAAAAGCCTGCTACGCAGCTCTCTCAAGAAGTACAGTCCAATTTTCCCAAGAAGGGTTATTTATAAGATAAGAATAATTCTCTTTTGTCAACATTAAGATCTTTTACTATATTACTAGAGTTATTTTATAGGCCTAGGTATTTATAATATCTATCAAAAGTGGAGCTGCAGATAATATGACTTAACGTATGAATACCTGAAATCAGATCTAATAACCTGTATATATGTCAAATAAGGCCCATCCTATGAAAATGGACGATACAAGCAGCACGGGTCCTGTCCATGCGAAGCGGGGGTAGCCACAATATTAGGGTGACTATACTGATTAACGATAGAGCGCCGCGAGCTAGAATGAAACGCAACTTGCATGGCATGTGTGTATGAAAGGCAGGAGTAAACAAGAGGATCGTTCATGGATGTACTACACACTTCAGTCTAATTCTCGCAGGAAGAGCTTTTTTTTTATATAAAATACACGTTTTTTTGCGGACAACATTGATAGCAATATACTTTTTTTCTAGTGTAATTTAATATGTATTTATAATATTTATCACAAGTGACAGCGTTCATTTTCATGACTTAACGTATCAACACGTCAAAGTAGATCTAATAACTCTTATAGCTGTCAGATAAAACCTTTACTATGAAAATTGGACTCTACACTGTAGTCTGTGCAAGTATTCTTTTATTTTGACTTATAAATCAAAGTGTTTTGTATTGTTAAATCAATTACTTTTTAACAAAAATGTTAAAAGCCGCCCGTTTAAACAGGTGAGCTTAAGTTTCATATTAATTTGATTAAAAAATTAATTATAAATGGATTTAAAAAAAATCACGTGTGTCTGTTCAATAGGTTATAAACTGACGTTGAGATTATCCATGTCTTTATTATAACAAAATAGTATTCATATTAAATATTTTAATACAAGACATGATTTAAATTGAACTGTTTTGATTTTTTACTATAATATTACAGAAAGGTCTTGATAACCCGAACCTAAAATCGTCAAGGACGTTCGGGTTATTGAGTGATGATAAAAAAATAACAATGCACAAAAATATGTTCTAGTTGATATATTATTATTCGTAAATTGATTCACATATTATGTTTTATTAATTTGGCTTTGAAACACATTCACGTATCTTCGTGGTGTTTTCATTTATAAAAAATATGGTGGGCTTTCCCACAGAATACCTCATAGATAGTTTTTTTTATTAATGCCGCGCCTATCTCAAATCCATATAAATCACACATATTTGTTTTAGGCTTAATTTGGGATTGTAGGAGACGCGAGCTAAGGAGTGCTTTTGCAGATTTTATGTCAAAACTTTTTTTGGTCAAAATAAATAAATATATTTCTCCATTAGAAACATAAAGTATAATTTTCTTCGCGTATCAGTATCGACAGTTGTTGAATATCTTTCAAGGGTGTCCTGGAATTCAATGAAAACTTTTTCAATTCTTTTAAAAAGCTTATCATCTAATGCTCATGACAGTTATTCAAGAACTGTTGATATCACCATGTGAAGAAAATTAAACTCTTTGTTTGTACTAATACACTATTTTATTTATTTTGTCCAAAAAATGTTTTGCTATAAAACTGGAAAAGCACTGCCCTTAACTCGCGTTCCCTACATTGACATGTAATGATTTCTTTTGTTCGACATCATTTTGCAATAAATTCACGTAAAAACACTCTCACACCAGCAAGACGAGACGTCGACAGCTACTTCTCACGCTGCCATAAATATAAAATACCATCGTGACATTGAGTGGGGTTGATGGGAACAAAATTAGGGGAGGCTTTGATTAGCAAGACCGTGTTGTATTTTAATTTTTGGTAAAACTATTCTAAACACTTCTTTTTGGTTTATTTTTTCTTGTTTTACTTAATTATTCTAGAGTCTATGGCACTAGGAACTAGAAAGTTCATTACAGCACTTTAAAAAAAGTACGCCGCATATCTCTATCTCTAGCTAGCTATATCCATTCCACCTCATTACACTCTATATCAATCTTGAGCTATCTCTATACAGTCCACCTCATTACACTCTAGCCCTATCTTGAGCTAAATATATCCATTCCAACTCATTACGACCTATCTATATCTTGAACTAGTTACAACCAGCCCATCTCATTACACCCTATCTCTTTCTGGTCCATTCTAATGATATCCTCCCATCTGCGTCTAGGTCTTCCCAATGGTCTCTTCCCATTGGGTCTACCACGGTTTTAGATTCTTCCATTCGCGCTGCCCACCGTAATCTACGCAACTTTAGTACCCTAACAATGTGTTGTGATGAGTACAGGTTATGTAGGCTAACTCATCATTATGTAACCTCTTCCACTTCCCAGTAGCCTCATCCGTTTTTGGACCAAATATCTTCCTCAGCATCTTGTTTTCGAACACCCTAAATTTGTTTTCGTCATGTAAGGTAAAATAACACGTTTCACACGTATAGAGAGAGCAACCGGTAAAATTATTATTTTGTATACTCTGAGTTTTACATTTCTTGAAAGCAGGTGAGATGCCATCAATTTACTGACCGAGTAGTAGTATACATTTCCCGACTGTATTCTTTTCCTAATTTTCAATATAATATTGTTTTGCTAGTTAAAATTGTTCCTCATTATTTAAACTCATTAGCCCTATCAATTGATTTGTTGCTCGCATTCATCTCTAGATTATCTATCGTCCCTATATGTGTTTTCTGTTTGATCATATGCATTGTCTTTTCAACTTTCACTTTTAAATCTATTTCCTTACCAGCCTCTCTAATATATTTTTGTTCATTTATTGCAACAACTTCCTTACTATTGCCCAACAATGCTAAATCATCTGCATATTCTAATAGTTGCATTGCACCGTTTAATGTTAACCCTTCCCTACTCTCTTGCATTACCCTAATAGCTTAGGCTACTGTAAGAATAGATTAAAAAGTAATGGGGAAAGTGCATCCCCTTGTTCCAAACAATTAGTTTTTTTTAAGTATATGTTAAGTGACATCCCTGTCACGCGTGTAGGTCAAAAATACCTCAATTACGCTTATAAGTTCTTTGTATATCTCAAACTTAACTAAAATGTCATATAATATATTTATTTTAACTGGATCGTAGGTATTTTTAAAATGTATATATAACTTTCTAACCGTCCTGTTGTATTCCCACTTAGTTCCTTATACTTGCAGAGTAGTAAAAATATGATCCGTTGATCTATTTCGTCGAAATCCACATTGATGGTCCCCAATTATTTACTATGCATATGGCGTCAATCTCATTAACATTATGTTAAATACAATTTTATAGCGTGTTGGTAGTAGTTGAGATACCTCCGTAGTTGTTACACTCCGTTTTATCTCCCTTTTTGAAAATGGATACTATAATACCTCTCATTCTTCTGGTAATAACTTTTTTTTACCTCCATTACTGTTTCCAGTCAACTAGTGAGTCGGTTTTTTATTCAAGTCATATATTTTTCCACTACCGGCTGGCTAGGCCTGTCATAGTTTCACATACCTTGTGATATATATTAAGACTAGGACAGGTACAACATCCAGTTCCCGGTTGTTAATTTATCAATGTGAAAGGGTAAACCCCTATTTTCATCAATGATAAATTTTCGGCCATGCCGGGAATCAAACCCTGAACCCTTATCTCAGTGCAGACACCTACGACTGAGCTAGTTTCGCCCTGTAAACCTAATGTCAATGAACCTAATTTATGAATTCTTTTTACTTTTACCACTCACCTACATTATTCTGCAAAATCCCTAGGGGTATTAGACTCTGGGTCCGAGTCAACCGGTGAAGTTACGAATGCCAAACCTATCCTTCACCTCGACATAAAATGTATTAATCAAATTTAATGTGAAATGCGGCCTCAACCGTGGTTCGGATTCCACTTAAATGTAGGCCTCCATATCCCCACCCTACCATTGCACATTAGCGAGTCGTATCCGCATAAGGCGGTGCTAAAATAAAATAATAAATAAAATAAAATAATAATTATATTAATAATATTAATCCTAATTAATATATGCTTGAAAAATCTATACCTAGAGATCTTGGTTCTTTAATTTTGTATAACGTCTTTGGCTTCAATAATATTTGGATCTGAAACTATTGGTTTAACAGTATGGATTTCAATACTCTAATCCAGGGCTATTCAATTGGCGACCCGCGGGTCACATTCGGCCCGCTAAGCTCCACAGATTGGCCCGTGGATTGAAAGTCCAACTACTGTATCACTGGAGATGCGTCGTGTAGTTCAGAGGTATGTAGAGGCGCCTGACCTTGAGCGGCCAGAGAGATGTTCAGTCTCTTATCATTGGTAGGGGAAGATGCAATATAAAGTGTTACTCGGTCCTTGCCGCCACCAACATCTGTGTTTACAAGGGAGTGCGAGCTTACCCTCCAGCGGCGTGGGTCCCCCATTCTAGACCCGGTATATTTCCCTCCAAGCGTCACCACATTACAGCTGAGCTATATAACCTATTATTACTTTTGACCTTAACAATGCAGGTGAACAGGGTGGCTGAGTGTGTACTCACACCTCTTCTCCCCTCCACCCAACAGCAGCCGATGTCTCGCCAGTTGATATTTGCCTGGCTTATTGTTCGTGTGTTATTTATAGTAATAACGGAGTTCTTTGCTTGTAATTTATTATTGTAAGTTTTCTAGAAGGCACTTTCTACTTTGAATAGTAAGAAAAGAAGCTTGATGATGACATTTTATTTCACTGAAATATATCAATATTATATATAATGCCCAAATTGCGTTTCATTCATGCTACTCCCCCTCCCCTTTTTTTAAGCCACAAAAGTATAATCTAAAACGTTCCAAATTACTACCAGATTGAATTAAATATTTGGCCCACCAAATATTATGATATTTTGGAGTGGTTCAGTAGGATAACTAATTGAATCTAACCTATTTCATATATTTTTTAATGACAAGAAATATTGAAAGCTGTTATTGGTCACTGAAACGTCCCTTTTGAACTTTATCTGACAACTTACACTCACTAGAACTCTTTGCAAGGTTTCAAATATCCTTATTAACAGCACTTTTTTTTATGTAATTAATGTTTCAGTACGAGTTCAAAGCAAAGGGCATCAAGAAGAAAAAAGTGACAGTCGAGGTGTCGGTGGATGGCGTGCGAGTGACACTCAGGAAGAAGAAAAAGGTGAGTCATAGTCTTATCTTCTTCTAACTCGATTCGGGGGCTTTATTACACTCAACTAAGTTATATATAAAATGTATAATTCCGTGACCGGCTTTAACCGTGGCCGCATCGTCTAAGGCGTCACTTTCCCAATAGACTAGACTGCCGATGATATGGAGATCGGGGTTTGAATACCGGTCGAGTATACTTGAAGTTTTTTTTCCTAAATGGTGTTTCACTTTCCCTCCACGCAAATGGGAGTACACTTCTATATATTCAACATCCCTCATACTTAACTCTCTATCGTATTTAGTATATGTACGTATAACCTGAAAAGGTATTAAATTAAATAATGTAATATATATAATAATAATTAAATGATTAAATAAAATTTGTGCTAATTGACGCAACCATGGTTTTCTATTTCTGAATAATTTTTAAACATTTAAATTTTAAATTTTAAAAATTTTAAAAAATTTTAAAGTATTTTGTATTCGCATTGTTTTATATTATTTTGAAAAAAAAAATGCTCCTGATTTCAATTTCATTTCGTCTAGTGTTTTATTGGTATTTTTTTTATTAAATTTAGAATCTTTTTTTAAATGTATACATTAACCAGTGGATCGTTGCATCGATGGCTGAAGAATATTGCACTAAAATATATTATAATTTTTTTATTTGGAGAAGATCTCTATAATAAGCGACTTTCTAACTAAAAGTTTACTCGGAAAGTCTATCAACTTTACAGATATATTTACCTTTCGGTGTTTAATTTGAATCAAAACGTACAGTATATTTTCCCTCTTCACTCCAAGATGAGAACTTTAAAAGACCCCTATCCCAGCTCTATCTATTAGTTGCACCAAACCACTCAAGTAGGAATTGAACTATTATTATTTTTAACCAAAGATAAATATATTATATTACTGATATACATTTACACAGCAAATAATAGTTTCTATGGTGATGTAAAAAATGAATGCTTGTCCAGTTGAGCAACTGCCCTCACAGAAGGAAAAGATGAAAAACTCGCTAGGAAAATTGGGTTTTAGTTTTAGGCTACGATTTTTGCCGTCATCCTTAGACCATAACCCTTAAAATGAGTGTGCGTTGGTCAATATCAGTTAAACAGTTTTTTCTTGATTTTAACTACCCGTAATGGGCTTATCAAATTATATATATATATAATTTGATATATATATTTATATATATATTGATTGATATATATATTTATATATATATATATATAGAGAGAGAGAGAGAGAGAGAGTGAGAAAGAGAGTGAGAAAGAGAGTGAGAGATTGAGAAAATGCTATAGTGAGTGCTGAGTGTGTGAGTTACTGTGTGAGTGAGTGTGAGACTGAGTGGAGAGTGTATGAGTCTCCGATTATGTATGTGAGTGGGATACTAAGATTGTTAGTGTTAGAGAATGAGTGTGAGTGTGAGAAAGTGATTGTGAAAGAGTGATATTAAGTGTTAGCGAGTGTTTACAATATAGAGTGTGTGAAAGGGATAAAAGTGGCAAAGAGTTTGTGTGTGTGCGTGTATGTGTCTGTGCGCGATATAGAGTATTTGTGAAGGAGTGTGAGAAAAAGTGTGTGAGCAAGATTTTGTGATACAGATAAATTATTATAGAGATGTATTTAATGTGCACTTTCTGAACCGAATGATTATATCAGCACATGACTTATAAACTAACCTAAATATATAACAGACACAACATCCAGCCCCCGTCCGTTAATTCATCACGGTGAAAGGAGAAATCCACATTTTACCAATTATACATTTTTCGACCAGACCGAGAAGCGAACCCCGGACTTTTAGCTCAATATACAGAAACGCCACCGGCTAAGATGCCGAGAAAATAACAAGTAGATTACTTAGTGATAAGGGTGCTCCCTAAATAGCTATAATTTTGGTTTTACAATAATTATGATACTAATCAAATTTTTGAAATCTAGAGTTAGCGCTGTTTAAATACCAGCCATGAAAGAGTGTTGAGTTTGCAAGAGCTACTAATGAAAACTATTTTAAGATTCCGAGAGTTACTAGGGGGCACAAGAATTCCCACATTTACAACGACAAATCTACAAGAAATTCTGCTATTAAATATTACATGTTAAAAACAAAAGAGCATCGTGAGAAGAGAGCTAGGAGCCATAATAATATAAATTTTAAAACCTTATATGGGACCTTATGGACACTCGATTTTATAGATCCAACCAATCTTTAGGCTCACATATTCTGCTTTATTTTTTGAATTCCTTCCAACCTCCCTTCCCCCACCCCCACCCCACGCACGACTTGTAACATGTAATATCTGACTGCCACAAATTGCCTTATCTACCCACACAACTTGAGCTAATGTCAGTTCTCCAACTATATTGCTTTTGCCTTCTCTTGTTTCTTGCCAAGAACGACTAGTAAAAATTAACAAGAACGTTTTGTGAATACAAAGGCGACATAGGCCCACATCTGCGTTGATGCTCACTTAAAAAAAAATGCCATCATATTTCACAAATCAAACTATCAAATTTGAAAAAAATATCATAAACTATTGAATTGCTTTAATATTATTGAGTTTTCCAACTATAAGAGAAGCACTTACACATAATAAATAAAGAAGATAAACATCCAAACGAAACCAAAAGATTATTAAATAGTCCATCTATTAAATTCATAAGTCTAAAAACAAATTCTCGTCTAGAAAAAATTTGGGAAAGCTTATTATTATATTTTGTACAAATATTTTGTAGTGACATTCAAATAACTGTGGTTCACATCACATCAATCCATTTTTTATATGATTCATTAAACCTGTATGAGACTTAGGCCTTAAGGATGCACAATTGAGATTGAAATCGTTTTTAACATAGATTTTGTTTTTGTTGAGAAACCATTTGTTTTTAATCTCCTGATTATCAAAACTTTTGTTCTAAAATAAATATTGTTGGGGACTTTTTTTTAACATTCTCGTTGTTATAAAAACCATCGGAACGTCTTTGTTGAAGTTTATTGATGATTTAGTGATAAATTACTATAACTTCAAATAATATTTTAATAGTTTTCATATATAAAATAGTAGTTCTGTGAACAGTAGACCTCGTTCCTTCCGTATTATGATCGTTTCTACAGTCTTCCATAATTTCTCCTTGGATTTGAAGTTGATATTTTTCCTTTGTGGTCAAGTTAGACAGAGAAAAAATTAATACTATATTCAATAATAGTACATTATATTCATAGAGAATAACCGTTGTTCACACTGTTTAAGACGTCATTCTCACAATAGATGTCAATTTAAAAGTACGTCCTAGGTACTCAATCGATTTCTTAGAACTCTAAATTAAAATAACTTGAGATGGGCTACTAAACTAAAACTCTTTTTAGCGGCAGCCATATTGAAACACTTGACCCTCTTGAAAATCTGTATGCATAATAAAATCGTTCGGTTTACCTTCAAAGAATGTCTTTGCGAAGTTTGTAATGATCCTGCTTTGTTGCATAGCTTTTGGTGTAATTAAATTAAGTTTGTGTCAAATCTATTAGTCGCACTGTACTGTTGTGTATTCATTTCCGTACACGTGCGAGCAGGCTACGGGTTAGGAACATTTGGTTTGCTTGTTTCTAGCTCTAGTAATTATTAAAGAAAAAAACCTCGCAGTGTGAGTGCGAGAAAGAGAGCAATATTTTTCATTTGCAAACTGTATTTGTTTTGATTTCTTTTTAAAAGGTAGTTTTGCTTGTGCTCGCAAGAGTTCAGCAGCTCTCAGTATCAAAATTAATGTTATAGCCATGAAACTGGTGGGGGGTATGAATAATTTGCAGCACTTGTTAATGGATGGACTACCTTGTAAAACTTGAGAAGCGCTATCAGCGCAACTCCTAAGAAACGTCCATATATTGAACTATTTGGACTGTTTAGCCGACACCGAACTTGAGTTACAGTGTTGTCATATCTGTCAAATTTGGTCTAAAAGAGTGAGGGGGAGCGAGCTAATCTGTTGTTTACATGGGTCAAGTTTCTTGGAAGGGAAAGGCAGGCAAGAGTGCGGCTTTTATCAAAGACCACACTATACAGAAATCTGCTGCTTTATTTTTAGGTTGAACTAATATAATCAGTAATATGGTTTTCTTAATATTTCTTACCTAGCGGAAGAAAACATTTTTAATTTGACGTTCTCGTATTAGACTGGTTTGCTGGTGACGAGTTTGGGGTTCAAATCCCAGTAGTGTATACTGAGGGTGTTTTTTTAAAACGGTTTTAAACACACTATTATTATTTATTTATATCACCACGTCTTACTATCCGTTCGGGCTGTACATTTATGTAATAATTACTATAATGTGTTAGGCATCAGAAAGGTTAAATTAAGAGGAGGTGCATCCATATTTTCGTGGAGTGAGAGCAGAAAACTATTTAGGAAAAACCACCTGTGAGCACCCGACCGGAATCGAACCATGATCTCCCCGTCTTCAACATGTCAGTTGAACACGGTGAGTAGCACATACTATTGGACTTGATCTCTGGTGGTGGGGAGATTGAAATTCAAATCCCAGTTGTGTGCAATAAGGGTATTTTTCCCTAAAATGGTTCCCAATCTCACTCTACGCAAATGTGGGTACATTAAATCTAAAATGTTACCTTCCTCATTCCAAGTTCATGCATGTGTACAACTCAAACTGGAAGTAAGTCACAATGAAAAAAAAAAAACTATTGTGATAACTACCAAGAGTGTCGGCGAAACTTTATTAGTTTCGGGCAAGGCAGTTGTAAAGAAATATATTTTTGAGGAGTTTTTAGGGGAATGACTCAAAGCCAATGGAAAATGTTTGAAAATGGAATGCCACTAAAAGCTATTTGGGCATGGCGCTTAAGCATTTAAAAATAATAATAGATTGTTATAGAATCTATTTGAAGTTTGATACAAACCATCTTTCAGCTTCAAACTCAAGTATATCAGAGGGAACCAAACAAACTGGAGGAAGACACATTTTGATGGGGAGAGGGGTGGAGAAGAAATTGGTGGTAATACACCGCCCTATCAAACCTCCCCCCTTCCCAGTTCACCCTCAATGAGTAACATTGGATATACAACTATCGACAGACACACCGTAGAATGTAGATCATTTCCTCAGCATCTGACTTAACCCAAGCTATGAGGGGTGAGGACAGTGTCTGATGATAATAATAATAATAATAATAATAATAATAATAATAATAATAATGGTGATAGAGATATCTTATCAATTAACATAAAAAGTGTTTATTTTTTTATATCTTTTTTCATGGACGCAGAAAATTGGGGGTCAGAGATGTACCCTTCTTTAAAAGTGTTAGAACCCTTAAAAGGCAGGGGGGCCACACACATATGTATAAAACATAAATAAGAAATTGTGTTTTTTTACTTTATTATTTACTTTAGTTTCTTATATTACACCATCCAGATACTAATAATAATGATTATTTTAATATAAACTTAAAGATGCACTAAAATCTCCTATTGTAAAACTAGCTTGACCTACATTAGCTTGTAACATGTACAAAGACATAACTATGCAGTAATTGACCCACGGTGGGTGCCCCCAAGGAAAAAATACACCACCGTCCCCAAATCTTATGAATAATTGTAGATCATAAAAAAATATTTAGACATTTATTATTGGAATTATTTTATAATACGTAATAATATAGAGTAGGTAGGTTAAATTTAGAGGAAGTGTACCCACATTTGCATGGAAAGATAAGAGTGTAAACCCATTGAGGAAAAACCACTCTAAGTGCATTACCATACAGCCATAATATTTGATAAAATTGTTGCTGAAAAGTTTCAATATAATGTAAAAAACTTAATCTGAATTGAATAAAACAATATTAATAAATATTATAAACAAATCTATAGTCAATTATCAATATTAACAATTATAGAGGCTAAACAAACATTGATCTCTGTGAAATTGTCAACACTTTCCTCCAAGGACAAGCTACGGGTAGTAGCTCAACAGTCAACATATCTAATCCCTGCAGCCTTTATTGATTCATGTGCTTCTTAAATAATTTTTAGTAAAGTTTTGAAAATGACCTGACAGCTGTTTCTATTGATTTTACAGAAAAATATGTACATACATTTTTGTACAGCATAAATTATGCGCAATAAAATGACTATTGAGTAATTTTTGATTGATTAGTGAGATCTTTACGAAACAATGATAGGCCTGAAAGACAACGCTTTCATATATTACCAAATTAATTTTGGGTGGGTGGACCTGCGTGATGGGCCCTATTTTGAGCGTGGGCCTGTGGCATTCTGCCACCACCCTATAATTACACCAATGAACTTGTAGCTCTCAAGAATTTCAAACTCTTTTAACCTATTTATACCTATACATTCAAAGTCCTTCATCAAAACTTCTGCAATGAACACAACGTTTTTAATTTTATTAGGGACCTGTGCTACAAATTTTGGTTGAATTCCGACCACGTGAATTGAGGTGTTTTTCCTCGTGATTGTTCATTTACTCCACGCAAATGTGGGAACACTTTCTCTTAATTACCGTATTTATTATCTACCCTACTTTATTATTGTAAATTTACGGATAACATCAAAGAATATTAAGAAGTGAAGCATTTCTAATATCACAAGAACAAAAAAAAAAAGACATGGAAATAATCTTTACACTGCACACTCTTATATATGTTGAGTAACATCCTCCTCTTAGAATTTGTGTTCCCCCTTCCCTTCCTCTCTAAAGCTTACGTTATTTCCAAATCTTTGACTATGGCACGCGAGGGGTGCGAGAAAGTAAAAATTATATTTGTGATGAAACTATTTTGTAAAATAATAATTGTCAAAATTAAATATGTATCTGTGTTAATGTTATTAATTTTAAAAGCGCGGTGGTCAAGGCATGTTCAATAGTCCTCCCACCCCGTTTCATTATCCACCTTTACAATTGATAGCAAAATAGTTTCAAGACATTTATCTATTGTGACAAGTGTATTTCTTGTTCAAATTGCCAATAGTCCATTATTATCGATACCAAATTATTGACTCTGTTTACAGATCAGATCAGATACCAAAGGTAGGGCCAAAGTGTTTGATTATTATTATTATTATTATTAGCACCGCGTCTTAAAGTGTTTGATTGGTACACCAAAGTGAACCGAGCCCGTGTGGGTTTTACGCCGATGTACTAATTAAGCTAATGTGTCGGAGAAGGGTAAGGTTGCTTTTAGATGACTTACACTCACATTTGCGTGGAGGGTGAATGGAAAACATTTTAGGAATAATAACCTCATAGCACCAAACTGGGATCGAACACCAATCCCCGTCCTCAGCAGTCCAGTTTTTTGCAAGAGTAGTGCCTTAAATCATGAGGTCACCAAAACGGGTCCTGTAATTATATTAATTAGGTATTCTACGCACATGGTTTGAAATTAATGGATGGATTTTAAACTACAGTATTAAAATTGTATTTTTCATGCAGAAATGATAATAAATTCATGACACTTTTTTTTTTATCCAATTCACAAGAGTAGAACATTTATTTTTCTTTCGTCTGGTTGAGAGATAAAGTAGTTTTTTATTTTATTTTCTTCGATCTCTTTTTACAGAAACGGCTTCCATTGCAAAACACGTGGTATTCACACAACTGATTTAATAAATGAACGCAGTCGAGTTGATATTTTTCCTGTGAACATCTGCTCGTCACCGTGCAACGCTTGGCATCACTGCCATGAGTTTTCTCGAGAGGTTCATTTTGTTCAACCTTACACCGCTAGGTCACAGGCTACTGCACCACAACACTTTTTTGAATTAAAATAAAACTGTACCACTTTATTTTAGTTTAGAACAATATGTATGCTGAAAAATGAATGGATAATTATTCTCAATCATATTTACTCGGTTTATACTTTGTCTGCAGATTTAAAAAAAACAACACTAAACCAAGAAAATACGATCATGCAAAAATTATTTAAACAAAGCTGCTTACGAATATTTAACTTTTAACTGGCGTTAAATTATACTAAATGATAGAGAAATGTGTTTATTGTAATACAATGAAAACCGTTTTAGCCTAGGTCTTCCCACATTTAAATGACAAGCCCAGTTTGTTTCATGCAGTGATCTTTAAATTATTTTTTAAAACTTAAATTTGAATTGGTTGGGTAGATAGGAATAAACTATAAACCATGTAAATGAATTGATCTTTACAGTAGTAAAAATCTGATTAAAATATGTATAATAGTTTTCTTAGTAATCATGTACAGAGAAATCGTCTTAGAAACCGGCCGCGCTCATCTCTCATGGTGATCCATCCCCTTAACGAGGTGTTCTGAGAGAAAGACACGATGAAGAAACGCGAGTGTTATTGGGGCAATTTCTTGAATGTAGCATCTTAATATGTGCAAATAAAACTTGTAATATGTATTAATATATACATTATTTAATTAACAACATCATCAGGAGGTTCGCGTGGGAAGGAGAATCGCGACAAATGGCTTTCCCAATCGCGGGGCACGATAAAAAACACTCACGGTAAACTCGGGAATTTAAGAGGTGCTCACCGACGGCTTGATAAAATACTCACGGTAAACTCGGTATTTTAAGAGGTGCTCACCGACGGCTTGATAAAAAACACTCACGGTAAACTCGGGAATTTAAAAGGTGCTCACCGACGGCTTGATAAAATACTCGCGGAGAACACGGGGAATTAATAGGTGCTACCAACCAATTCAAGGGCAGATGCAGCAATGGAGCAGCTGTGACACACAAAGGCGTTCCTGTAGGTACTTCATCAACAATGCAGAATAGCAACAGAGCATCGAAGTAACCGATCAACGGATGTTGGCGAATCACCGAGGGACAGGTCGACTGAATAGCGTAGATATGTTTTGCTACATGGTATTATTTCATTATTTAATCAATTAATGTTATTGATAACAGCAGTGAGGCAACAGAGCAGCGGATGCTGGACCATCGCCGTGGAACAGATCAACAGAATAGGAGGCGATGAATAAAATGTTTGTGTCACATTTCAGTATTTTAATTAATTAATGTCATTGTGGATAGCAGCGAAGTATTTCATCAACGGATGCTGGACAATCACCGAGGGACAGATCAACAGAAGAGCAGTAGTTATATATATTTTGTTTGTTACATTTAATTATATTAATTAATTGATTGATGGGTTCATTGTAGTAAGGGAATTCTTTATAACATTTAATGAAGTAAGTAGAACTTAAAAGGTGTTTAAACTTAGAAATTAATATATTTAAGAAATTCAACAACTCTTTTAGTTGATGATGTTAGAATCAGAAGAGGATTTAATTGGGGAAGAGTGTAGTAGTGGGATAGGTCAGTTTCCATTTTGTTCGGAAGATAAAGACATCATGAACAGACCATATAACCAAGAAGGATTAGAGGAGAGTGAGGAGGATTGGGAAAATGAAATGTATGAGAGTAGATTAAACAAACTAAAGGTGGGAAATGCAAACAGTAGAAACTTACATGAAGGGTGCATTTCTGTAACAGAACAGGTAGAAGAAGGGGAGTCAGGAAATAATAGTGAGGATCAGATATTAGATGAAAATAGCTCAAAGGGACATTCAAAATTAAAGGATGGGGGTGATGAAATTTCGATATTAAAAAAAACTACTGTAGACATAGAGGATAGTAAAAGAGATTCTGAACCAGCTGAGGTAGAAAAGAATTTAATAGGGGAAGGGAACAAAAAAATTGAACAACTTATCATGACTATAATGAGTCAGATGGAAGATAATAATAAAAAATTGGGAACCCAAATAGAAAATAATAATGAAAAATTGAGAGCTCAAATAGAAAACAATAATAAACAAATAGAAAACAATAATAAAGAAATAAAAAACAATATTAAAGAATTAGGAATAAAATTAGAGTGTAAACTAGATAACCTGGAAATATCGCACCAGGCACTTAATGTTAAGGTAATGGATCTAGATAAGAGTTTGATCACTGTAAAACAAAATCAAAACGAGTTGGAACAAAAACAAGATAATTTAAGAAAAATTCATTTTGATTTAATTGGGGGAGTTGACAAAGTGAATGAAAAAATAGAAGGGCTAGAAAAGAAATTTATAGAGACAGTCAAAAGCACAGAAAATAAGGTAGAAGGTATTGAGTTCAAAATTGTTCAAATAAAAAATAATGTCAAAATAGTTCAGTCTAACTTGGAAAGAGAAGTCAGTAAGGTTAGGTTAGAATTGGAGGGTCAACTGGATGTGAACAGGGATTATATTACGTCTCAAGTAGAAGATGTACTAACTCAAAAAGGCGAAAGCATAGAGGAAAAGGTCAAAAAGTTAAAAGATAGCTATATGAAAAATCTTGAGAAATTACAAAACAAAGTGGAGGACTTAGAATGCAAATTTAACGAAGTCAAAAATAAAGAGAAAGTTGATAGTCATGTTTGTCATAATAGTGTCTTGTTTAGAGGAGTGAATGAGGAGATGTTATCTTCAATTCCCAAATTCAAGGGGCAGAAAGGAAATATTTCGGCAATCCAATATATTCGAAAAGTGGAGCGTACTTTGGAAGGAGAACGATTTAGTGAAGCTAATAAGATTGCTATTTTGTTATCAGGATTAAGAGAGGAAGCTAGGTCCTGGGCAAATTCTGTAGAAGGAGAATGGGATACATTTTTGGAAGCAAAGAATGCTTTGTTGGGAAAATTTTGGTCACAGGTAAAACAAGATAGTTTTTTGCAGCAGATTTTCAATGGTAAATACAGTGTTCGAGCAGGAACTATGTGTGAATATCTTCACAAATATAAGGTACAAGCAAAGTATTTGAAATACCCGATAGAGGAAGATAGGCTCATGGGGCATTTAATATATCATTTTCCTCAAAATGTACAGGATGCTCTTATTGGCGCGAATTTACAGGACCTTCAAGACATGGAACGGGTGTTAAATGCATTTGATGATAGATGTCAAAGAACTAGAGAGTGGGAATATTTAGGGGATGTGCAGGAACATGATTCAACACAAAATGGGCACGTACCTTCAGATTCAGAAAGAAGTACAGGGATAGAAAGTAAACAAAATTGGTCAAGTTTCCAGAAATTTAAGGATCAATACCATCCACAGGGACAAGGTAGAATAAATGATCAGTATCAGAGAGAAAGCAGAACACCACCTCCATCACAACACTGGGAGAGAGGGCAAGGAAATAGGAGCAGGGGAAACCAAGATAGTGGTCCACGATTCAACCAGGGACAGTATAGGCAACATGATCACAATCAGGGACCGAAGGGATATAATCAGTATTATCACCCACCAAGGTACAGAGAACAAAGAGACATGGGAACCCAAAATACTAATCAGGGACAGAGGCAAGATGATGGACGAGTTCGAGCGAGAACTGTAATGGCAGAGGTGTATCAGCCTAAACATTTGGATGAAATTAAA
Source organism: Timema podura (assembly GCA_033556935.1). NCBI lineage: Eukaryota > Metazoa > Arthropoda > Insecta > Phasmatodea > Timematidae > Timema > Timema podura. The sequence goes on along the minus strand of JAVRXN010000007.1, from coordinate 23,974,731 downwards.
CCTTATTTTGAGAAAGTGACAAAGATAGAGGGAAAGTAGGGAAGTATGGCTGGAGTAGGAATAGGTTTTGTGTCCTCATGATGATAAAACTTTTATTAGGATTGTACTATGAGCTTAGTAAATTGTGCTTTAAACTTAGTGTGTATAAGAAAAATCTTTTAAGATCTTCTTGTAATGTGAATTTAACTTAGGGTATAATTCTACCGAAATATGGATAGTGTATATTTTGAATGCTATTCAAGAGAACTACCAATTTAGTCTGAAATGTCAAAGATATTATATTTTGTGTTTTGTCAAGAGTTTCATGCTAATTATGTGCAGTGCAATGTGTATGTTTTTTTTATGTTGTTTATTATATTATATTATCATGTGAAAATAGTGTACATGAACTCTAAACAATAATTCTCTTTTGTATCACTAGTCTAGTGTATTACATCAATTAAAGTGAGACTCTAAAACCTTTCTGCCATAGAACATTAAAATCAGAAAAGGAAATGGCAAAGCAAAATGAACATTATTAGAACTGTTAAGTGAGAGATTTTGAAGTAAATGATAAACATTTTAAATTATATCAGATGATTGATGCCTGCCGCTACTCTATGTAATCAATACATTGGTTTTCTAGTTTTTGTTAAATATATAAGCTTTAGTGGTGTCATAATATGTGCAAAGGGCTCAATGTAAAAACAAGCTGACCGAATTACTTCCTGACTTATTTTTCTTCTAAAAATAACTCAGAAAGTAGGGGAGTACTGTAATGATCCTGCTTTGTTGCATAGCTTTTGGTGTAATTAAATTAAGTTTGTGTCAAATCTATTAGTCGCACTGTACTGTTGTGTATTCATTTCCGTACACGTGCGAGCAGGCTACGGGTTAGGAACATTTGGTTTGCTTGTTTCTAGCTCTAGTAATTATTAAAGAAAAAAACCTCGCAGTGTGAGTGCGAGAAAGAGAGCAATATTTTTCATTTGCAAACTGTATTTGTTTTGATTTCTTTTTAAAAGGTAGTTTTGCTTGTGCTCGCAAGAGTTCAGCAGCTCTCAGTATCAAAATTAATGTTATAGCCATGAAACTGGTGGGGGGTATGAATAATTTGCAGCACTTGTTAACGAGGTGTTCTGAGAGAAAGACACGATGAAGAAACGCGAGTGTTATTGGGGCAATTTCTTGAATGTAGCATCTTAATATGTGCAAATAAAACTTGTAATATGTATTAATATATACATTATTTAATTAACAACATCATCAGGAGGTTCGCGTGGGAAGGAGAATCGCGACAAGTTTCGTTAAATTTGGTCCACGCATTTGACATTTATCGCGGAACAAAGATACAGGCAGTCAGACGAAATGCCAAATGGTAAAATCAAAACGGGACCTTGCTACGCTAAATCAATTACAAAATTAGAGCTAGTCCCAAATATGTTTTTTTTAGAATACAGGTATCTTGATTAAAATAATACAATTTTTTTAAATACAAACTTTCTTGACCATCTTAACCTAAGCTGTTCACATTTCAACTACCAACTAAGATATAAGAATGACTACTTTTTTTTCGTCCATACTTACTCTATGGCATTAGAACTCGAAAGTTCATTGCCACACTTAAAAAGTACGCCACCTTTTCCTCTCTTGATCTAATTCTATCCAGTCTACCTCACCAAACCCCCATCCTTATTTTCATCCCTATTTGGACCAAATATCTTCCTAAGCACTTTTTTTTTCGAATATACTAAAGTTATTTTCGTCATGTAAGGTAAGAGACCACGCAGAACAACAGGCAAAATTATTATTTTTTATATTCTGAATTGTACTTCTTTACAGTACAATTACCTTAATAACAACTTTCCACTTAAATCTATACATGTTTTATTTCACATTATCTCTGGTGGAAGTAAATTCTCTACTCTTCTTTTAACCATGCACACACTGAGATACACACTTTAAAAGTGACGTCACAATGACCCAGGAGGGGCCGTCTTTCGGAACAGAGCACAAACTGGGAGCTGCGGCTGATTACTCTCGGGAGGCGCCCGAGGGCCCCGGTCCCTTTATCCAGGACCTGGCGAGGGGTCTCTTTCTCTTCAAGCCACTAGACAAGAGCAAACGTTCAACATTTCGAAACGCCACCTGGAACAAACCCCCCGTAAATTAAATTTGAGACCTCTGGAGCATGAAACATTAAACGTTTGAATGAATCAAGCGAGATGAATATTTCATCAACGTTTGAAAATTGTTTAGAAATGTGACGAAAAAAAAAGTTTTTCCTTAAATAATTTATTTTAAAATACTTTGTATGACTCGTGAAGATTTTACACTCTCATCAGAGTGATACACAATTTTCTTACGAATAGACTTAACTGACGACTAGAAACTAGTTCTACTTTCACCTGTCCACGCGTCAGGTCAGATGACCTGCAACGGCCACTTTCAATATACCTTCAAACTCCACGGCGTCAGTTCGCAATCGAACAATACCGACCGAGCGACCGCCGTCTGCAGGCGAATAAAATGTCAACTTTTGCGGATAGAGGGTGTCATGTGTCAGCACAATGAACACTCATGACCGTTAATCTCAGTTTTCTAGACCGGAGCCTCTTTTGTTTTTATTCAAATAGTTCATCATTTGTCCTCACTAGGCTGAGTTGAACCCGTTCACAGAAAATCTGCAAGCGCCGAGGATTGAACCCGGGGTATCCAAATTGGCATAATTATTATGAAATCAAATTTATAATATATTAAAATTGTATCTATGTTGACTGTTAACACTATGCTTGTATTTTCTAAACGAAGCCCCAAATGTCCATTTATAAGAATGTTTTCATAAAAAGAGTCAATTTTAGAAAATACAAACTTTTTTCGGACAAAATTTATAACATTTTAATGTATTTTTATGTTTGTTTGTTTGTATGGTATTATTTTATAAAACATCAATTATAATACAAAAAACAGGAAGCACATATAATAACACAGTAAGCACCAGCCCCGAAGGGCTCTCGAAAACAAACAATACATAGACTAAATATATAAAACATTAACGATATAATATGGCACCCTGGCGGGCTGATTATTTGCCATCTTTAGGATACGGGCGGGAAAATATGATAAAAACCCGCCCCATCATTCATACAGGGTCCACAGAGACCTTAATAAATGTACAAAGGTACAGAAATAGAGGGACGAGAGAAAAACCGTCGAAAAATAAAAACCTGCTATGGATAATATATTTTTATCGTTGTTTTATATGTATTGATAATATCTATCAAATGTGACAGCCGCATATTACATGAGCTGACGTGTGAATACGTGAAGGTAGATCTAGTAACTTCTCTCTCTCTCTGTCATAAAGGGTATAATAATAATAAAATAATATTTAGCACCGCGTCTTACTACCCGTTCGGGTTATACGCTTAAGTACTAATTACTCTAATGGATTAGGAATTGGGAAGGTTGAATTTAGAGGAAGTGAACCCGCATTTGCGTGGAAGGAGAGTGGAAAACCATTTAGGAAAAACCACCCCCAGTTCACCCGACCGAGATTCGAACCTAGATCTCCCCGTCCTCGGCGGTCAAGCTCAACACGACTAGCGCGTTAGCCAACTACGCCACCGAGGCGGGTCATAAAAGGTACTTCCTATGGAAGTCCCTGACGGTGATCAAACGGGGTTACTCCTGGAGAGGAATTGGTTTGTCACAGAGCACAGGTGGAGAGGGTTGGTCATGGTTGGTTCCTGTAGTCGTCCCAGTAGTCATGGTAATGTCGCCGCAGCATTGCCTTTACCGGACAACCCAACTTCCCACGGAACTTATGACCGATCTCAGTGGCTCAAAAGATAATTACATTAGAGAACTAGTGATGTTAACAATCTACGTTGGTTACGGGATATGCCCCTTTTAGAAACTCTCCAATTAATTTAACGCAGTGGAGTTTGGTGAGCTGTGAACTTTTAGTTAAATTAAATTAGTCATATTTGACTTCACTCTGTAAAGTGGCGCTATCCAATTTAGTGGCTGAATTACTCGTATGGTGGTTTTTTTTATGTTCACAGGGTTGGTACGCACATGGAAAACGCGGTTAGTTTTAAAAGTCACTAAAATGTTCAGATATATTTGAAATCATTATGATGACAATACGAAACAAAATCAAATAATCTGGTGTAAACTATTAGTTTTAGTTACATTTTATAAAGTTTTTTTCTAGTGGCACTAACACATTTGTCTCTTATGTGTAATTCATTTAATAAATAACAATCCAATAAATTTCTCGTATTGTGAATTAGCTTCGAAGAAAATGTTCAAAAATAGATGTTCGGTAAATTTCCCTCAACTAAGTTTTACAAATAAAAATTAACACATCACAATTAACAAACAATTCAATCTCTTGATAAATAAATTTTAAACCAAATTGTTCGAATATTTTCAAAAAATTTCAAATTATCACAAAATAAGGTCATTTAAAACATCCTAAAATTATTTGTAATATGTAAAATATAAACTCATTCTTATTTATAATGAAAAACTATTCTCAGATACCTATTAATCTTTAAGGTCAATTTTTAAAAATTTCATATTTTATATAATTGGTCGTAGGTAAACTACCATAAAATTAATTTAATTTATTTTATTTTATGTTTGGATTCGGGTTCACATAAAACGTAAAGATTTATCACAATCTCGAGATACTTTCTTTCGAAACGAAAAAGTTAAAACTGAAGATAACCGGATTTTAGTTTAGTAGCTTTGCATGTAAAATACTGGAAAATACGTATTTTAAGGTCTGGACAATCTGGACATTATGGAAGCTTCAAGGAAATTTTAAAGTGCATCAACCTTGATTTAGTTGGTAATTAATAGGTAAGTAGATAAAGTTAGTGAGGATGGATTAAATACGGAGTTATTGTTTTCTGAGCTATATGCACAGTTTCTTGCCTAGCCCTTAAGGAACGGCGTGAAGGGATCCCCATTTTAGACCCAATGCTTCACATAGCATCTTGGAGCGCCGGTAATCGAACCCGGGTCCTCGGATCTCTAGCCAGTAACTCAGACCACTGTACCACAGAGGCGGTCAATTTTCGATGTAAAAACATTCAAAAAGTATATATGCTTTTACATTGTGTCTTCGATTAAAAAAATAAGAAATTATCATCGTTTTTAAATTCAAGGTTTTATTTACAGAAATATTAGCAATTTTCATTTAACAACGTAAGTTTGGCACATTTCCTGAAAACCCAACCCAGACGAGCATGTGGCACTCAGTCTATGTTCTAGCGCAGGGTGTCCCAAACTTTCGTCAGTCGTCTACCGCTTAACGGGGAATGGCCTAACTAACACACTCCTCCAAGATCTTAAAAAAAACACACACACGTTATACTGTAAAGAATAAACGGTCATTTCACATTTTAATCAATCTATAGTACGACGCCTTGGTTCAGTAGGTAACATCTCTGCTTGCTTAACTAAGGGTGTCGGGTTCGGTTCCCGGCATGTAGAGTTTCTCTCCTTTCACAGTGATAAATTAACGGCTGTGGGACTGGGTGCTGTATCTGGTCTAGATTTAAGTTAGTTTAAGTTTTTTGCTTATATAATAATTTTGTTCAAAAGTGCACGTTAATCTAAAATAAAATAAAATATATAGTGATAGACTAAATAAAGAAGTCACAGAGGTAAAGAAAGGCAAAAATCCATGGCAGGGTCAAAAGCTGTGTTAATTTTTCAATCACACTTTAAAAAAAAACTTACATGATTAATAAATCTCGGTGGGACGTTGCGTACCCCTGGGGGTATTCCTAACAGAGCATGGGAAACACTACACTAGAAAAATAGGTGTTTCAAGATATTTTGTAGGATAAGACGTTCATTCCTGTACTAATTTCGAGGTTATTTATAATTGTCATACATTATTTATACTTCATTTTTTAATAAATTAAAAATATATATTCTTTCCGGAAGTAATAATAATATAAATATGTATACAAGTCTTAAACAATCAAACCTAATAAACATTTTACTCTTCCGAAAACATCCCCACAAAAAAATTTGGATGAACCCTTTTTTCTCAAAGTTTATCCTTCTATTTTTTTCCTCTCTATATTTCGACTATGACGTGAAGCAGTATATATACTCTTTTCATTAACAACACAAACAGTAATGACTTCATTTACAGGAGTCTTTAGACGCGTTCATGCTATTAGTACTATTTGGTGCTTCAGATGTAGCCTGCGTAGTTAATTAATGAAGAATTTAATTGGATACTCCCTTATTGGTACAAATGACACAGTAGAAGATAAGTCATTATTATTTGAAGCCATCTTCTCTAGAACCGAACAAATCTACGTACAATTTGACAATATTTGAACACATTCACGTTAAATATGTTACAATTCACGTGCTTGATTTTGTCTATGCCCATGAAAAATAATATATTTATGTTTATATTACATTTATGCTAGATATTAAAGAAGGCTCAGGGACAAAATGGTGTAGAGAATAATTTCCAGCTTTTGGGTGGTGGTATAACTTTATCTGATGACGGTTTTTGAAATTAAAAGATAAACAATAAATCATTTAAAATATATTGCACACTAGATCTTATAGGTTTTTTTTTAAAATATTTGAGTCTTATTATTAGATAGACCTACTCTTATCTTTAAAACTGTGTGGTTACATTAATAAGCTAGTTTTTTACAATATATACATTTACAAATATAAAATATTAAAATAATTTGACTAAGCCACTATGAATTAGAGCACAGTAGCTATATCATATAATTAAAATAAATATTTATCCCTTAGTTTTGGGGGAGTAGGGACAGGGGAAGGGTACGTTTGACCTTTGAATTGTTACAAATACTAAATACTTTACAATCTATACATAATTTAGAATATATCATTTTTAATGGAGTCCGAAACCTTAGCTCGGTCGGTAGCGTGTCTGTCTACTGAGCTAAGGGTCCCGGGTTCAATTCCTGGCATGGCCGAAAAAATGTATCATTAGTTAAATGTGGAATTCCCCTTTCACAACGATGAATTAAGTGACGGTGGTCTGTTATGGATTCAAGTTAGTTTATAAGTCGTATGCTGATATAACCAGTCGGTTCGGAAAGTGCACGTTAAATACCCCAAATAAACGAAAACAAAATCACTGTGGCTTTAAAAAAGATGGTGTGTTGTTTTAGGTTAAGTATTCTTAAGTTGTAATGGAAGGGGGTGCGAGAAAAGACCATTTTTTTGCAGTTTTTATGGTAAAACATATTTTTGGTCAAAATAAATAGAATATTGCTCCAGCACAAACATAGAGTTTGATTTTATTCACATATTGACATCAACAGTTCCTCAATATCGGTCATGAGCATGGCGGCATGATCTATCTAACTTTTTAAATGTAGAGAAAAAGTTGTCATTAAATTTCAGAACACTCTTGACAGATAGCCAAGAAATTTTGAGGTCACCTTGTGACGAAAATTAAATTATCTGTTTGTACTGGAGCAATATGTAATGATCCTGCTTTGTTGCATGGCTTTTTGGAGTAATTAAATTCAGTTTGTGTCAAATTTATTAGTCGCACTGTACTTTTGTTGTTAAACTTCCGTACACGTGCAAAGACTACGGGTTAGGAACATTCAGTTGGCTTGCTAGTTGCTTCTAGCCCTAGTAATTATTAAAGAAAAAAACCTCGCAGTGTGAGTGCGAGAAAGAGAGCAACATATTTAATTTGCAAACTGTATTTATTTTGATTTCTTTAAAAAAAATAGTTTCGCTTGTGTTCGCAAGAGTTCAGCAGCTCTCGGTATCAAAATTGATGTTATAGCCAGGAAATTGGTGGGGTTTTTAAATTATTTGCTGGACTTGTTAACGAGGTGTTCTAAAAGAACGAGCACGATGAAGAAACGCAGGTGCTATTGTGGCAATTTCTTGAATGTATCATCTTAATTTGTGAAAATAAAAGTTATAAAACGTGTTAATATAAACAATATTTAATTACCAATATCATCAAGCGGTGCGCGAGAACGTATTGCGACAAATATTTTATTTATTTTGGCCAAAAAAATGTTTTGCCATCAAAACTGTAAAAAAAAACTTTTTTTTCTCGCGTTCCCCTTCCATCCCACCTTAATTTGTGTTTATATGTTTAAATAAACTTAAGTTAAGGTAATATTAATGCATCTACTGGATCAATATTTAAATTATTTTAACCGAAATTGTTTTTAGTCATAAAAACTTTACAAATACGAATCGTAACTCACTATCCCTTCCTTTAAACATCGACAAGTTTAATGAAGGCATTAGCGCAGTTCACACGCTTGATCGTTGTAGACCGCTCAAACTTCTCTTCATAGGAGGAAGTTGTAATTCCCCCTCCTATCTGTAGGAGCGCTAGCAGCAGCACCCAGGGTCCTAGCTTTGCTGATAATCCCTTGAACAATGAGTCGAGAGTCAAGCCAGACAGTTTGTTGTCTCTTGTGCCGGCAGGCAGCGTTGAAGGGTTATTCCGCACCAATGAATTACCTTTTCCCATTCCTTCGGACTGATTCGCACATAAGTCTACTCAACGCTTTATTCTGGGAACTAATATATTTATCACGCTAATCCAGGGGATCATTTGTGGGTTTTTTTTACCATACAAAGTATCCTTTTTGTTTTAGATTTAAGGAGGACTGCCAGATAACATGAGCTAAGCTCCGTAACTTTTCATTTTTTATACAATTTCCCCCTTCCCACAAATAGCTCCTGTAAATTCATTTAGTAGAACTTTCTACCCATAGGAACCTCAATAGTGTTTAATCAGTGGCCGTATGGTCTAATACGCCACCCTCCCAATCTACTAGACTGCCTATGATAAGAAGAACATGGTTCGATCCCGGTCGGGTGTACTGAGGGTGTTTCTTCCTAAATTGATTTCCTCTTATCGCTTTCCACGCAAATTTTAGTACACTTACTCTATATTCAACCTTCCTCATCCCTAGCCCATTAGCGTAATTAGTGCATAAGCGTATAACCGAATAGGTAGTAAGACGTGGTGCTAAAAAATGCCAGTGTTTAAATATCTCTGATATAAATTCCGTTAATAGTGTTGAGAATACAATTAAATGTATACTATTACACCTAAGGTGTTTACAGATTTATTTTTCTCAAAAATGGAATGGTTTTAATCTACGGATACAGGCGTAACTAACATCACTTTTCAATTAGTTTAAACAGGACACCTGGACACAGGGATTGATCCCGGGACCTTTGGCTTGGCGTGCCAATGCTCTTCTAATGAGATATTCAGGTTTCTTTCCGTGCTCAAGATTCTTTACTCCTAGTTTAAGGCAGGGTATGTAATGGACGTGTGGATCTATTGGCTGCTTTAGCTATCGTTGAATCACAGCCCGTCCACTATTTAATTGTACATGATTAGCGAAGTACACACATATTGACTGGTTCTGGATAGTTCAGTGATGGAGCGTTGGTTTGCTAAGCCAAAAGTCCGTGCTCGCTTCCCATATGTCATTTTACGGCTAGTTGAAATACAATATTTTACTATTTTGATCCCCAAATAGGTTTTTCATCATAAAAAACTGCAAAAATACTGACCTTAATTCGTATTCCCTTACACATCACTTTAATAAGCTAAATAAGAACACGAGTGTATAAAAAAAGTATAGTTTTTTTGCCATCACTATTCATAGAATTTTATTGTATCATTATTCTTTAATAAGTGACAGCTGCAGATTCCATTATTCATCTTGTGAATAGCTACGTATATGAAATTAGTTTTTTAGTAACTTTTCTCACCGTCAGATACCGCTCTTCCTAACATGTTCATACAATAGTTAACAATTTTTAAAGTATACCCCGGTTTTCTTACGAATTGACACATTTTTGACGGCTAGAAAAAATTAATTAGGTATATTTTCATTCATTCATTCACATATATGCTGTGCATGTACTTACTTTATTGCGGTGGAAATTGCTTGCATTCACATGGACATAATAGCAATGCAATCTTTACAACGATCAATGTTTCTCAAGTTCCCTTTTTCTGCAAAAATGAATTGTCACCTAACATTATACAATTTCAATTTTATTTGAACATGATACAATTTTTCAATTTCCATTTATATCGTGACCCTTCATTTTGTATTGTACGATGGGTTCTTAATATTCTTTTAACTTTGATTATACATTGTTTTAACTTAAAAATTACCATCACCATATATCAATCCTTAATTCTCATTACTATCTACGCCCATCTTAATCCCCTTAGCTCCCTATTCTAACTCAAAACTAATGCCGTTTACTGTATTTTCAGCTGTATTTATTCACGTTGTCCTTGTCAATGTTTACGACCAGAGCGTTTTCACGGCTCACCTGATATCAAAGTTAACGAAATGTTTATGACCAAGACGATACCAGAGATCGGTTTGGTAACGCTTTCCTTGACCAGACTAAAGAGTATGGTTACGACCAATGAGCCAAGCATTTTTGCGGCAATTTTAAAGCAGCATAACGTCTTATGTTAGATTTAAACGAGTTTAACTTCGTAGCCAACGATTTTTAAGTTTTTGTAATTAAAATGGTCAGCAATTACTAGCTAGAAACCCGCCTCGGTGGCGTAGTTGGCTAACGCGCTAGTCGTGTTGAGCTCGACTGTCGAGGACGGGGAGATCGAGGTTCGAATCTCGGTCGGGTGAACTGGGGGTGGTTTTCCTAAATTGTTTTCCACTATCCCTCCACGCAAATGCGAGTTCACTTCCTCTAAATTCAACCTTCCCAATTCCTAATCCATTAGTGTAATTAGTACTTAAGCGTATAACCCGAACGGTTAGTAAGACGTGGTGCTAAAATTATTATTATTATTATTATTATTATTATTATTATTATTATTATTATTATTATTATTATTTTTATTACTATACTAGCTAGAAATACATAACATAGGTACTGAAAAACAGTTTAGTTATGTATAAAAGAGAGTACTGTATGATCTAGGCCTATTTAATATTACCTACATACCTCATGTTTTCTTAAGGTTATTTTTAGAAATATATATTTAGCTTGACATGTTGAGTAAATATTATTACTAGTCAAAATAAGCACAAATCTAACTAAGATTAAAATTAAAACGTTAATTTTCCGTCGATTTGTAGTACAAGTAGTAGGATTACATAAATTCACCTACCAGCTGTTAGATATACTCCACCACAACCACCATTTTTGTTTTTAAAAAATCTCAAAATCCATTTCGCACCCCACGTTGGTTAGAACCACTTGGTCGAAAGCACTCGATACCAAGACGCAATCAAGTAATTCGCGAAAACTCGCCTAGTTGTCGATGCGGCTGTTGCGTTCTCAAGTCAGCCGATGGGCTCTGGCCCATGGTATCGCTGGTTTCCAAGTTAACCCATTCCCGTGGTAAACACCGGGTGAAGTTCCTTCCATCTCTCCGTATGGTCCTCTATTCCTTTATGTGCTGCCCTCCGATATTTCAAGGCAAGGTTCAAGGCGCATGGATCTGCCACCTTTCGGGTCCCCGCCAGCTCTTTTTCCCTTCTAAGGCGCTGGTTATCCTTTTCCACCTACAGGATCTGACCTTCCTAGTTTGCTATGCTGAGCACCAGGATGCTCAAATACTCTCCCAGCTGTTCCAGCTTACTTTTAATTACTTTGGAATCTATGAATTGGACCCTGTCCACGGATTCCAAAAGTTTCTTCATTGTGGTTGCCTTTTCTCTCACTCTCTTAATTTCTGCCCCTTCTCTATTGTCGCTTTCGTTATTATTTATGGGTTTAGACATAGTGAGTGATATAAATAAATTGGTATGGGAGGCCGTCTCTTACGTCGGACCACCTCCTATGGGATGGACGTAACATTGTCAATCCTCCACCAACCTATGTTCAGAACCAAGGGATTTAGCTAACTAGCCTGCCTTTGGCTTTCCCTAGAAGTTATCATCGTCCCCTTCCAATCTGATTGTCACGCAAGTTTTCTGTGTTCCTTTCCTCCTCCGCCGCTCCCAACAAACCGGAAAGGGGGATGTCCCTCTCGTCCTTCGCCGTCTATTATCCCTGGTTGACACTCAAGGCAAAGGACCGACTCATGTGGTGGGCCCGCCTTCCTAAAGGTTGGGCAGTCTGGACCACGCTAACCTAACAACCCCAGACACACCCTAAGAGAAGTTGTGTGGACTTCAGGAACCCACGACATGCATTCCTCGCGGAGAGCTCGCCACAAGTCCCAAAAGGAAAGGTTGCATGCAGCCTCGGATCTCCAGGACTCATCCCCCAGCGAAAACGACCAAATCGGATACCAGGTGTTCGGCACTGGGTTTTAATTAATCTTCCCAAGGTTTGGTGCTAAGATGTTGGTCCGCCCCGAGAAGAGGTGGGAGGGGGAAAGAGGAGGGAGGGAAAGAGCATCAGTAGCTGTAAGCTGTATTCATTCATACGTCGAGTCTTGTGATCCACTGTCACGTTCGATAAGATAATATGAATACCTATAAAATAATAACACATATCCCGCTTCGGTGGCCGCATGGTCTAAGGCGTCACTCTCGCAGTAGACTAGACTGCCAATGACTGGTAGATCGAGGTTCGAATCTCGTTCGGGTGTAACATTTCCTCTAGATATAACCTTCCTCATCCCTAAAAACATTAGTGTGATTCGTACATAAGCGTATAACCCGAACGGGAGTAAGATGCGGTGCTAAAAAAACACATGGAAGGAGAGGGTGCAGGACAGGATAAGATGGAGGCAGCTGTTGAGGTCGACGCATAATCTAAGGGTATCTGGTTGTCGTATGATGATTATGATTATGTTAAAATAACACTTATTAAATGCTATCAATATTGACAGCAGAAAAAAAGTTTAAGTATTTTCTAAAAGTTACTTCCTAACATAATCCTACTCTAGTTAAAATATTGCGGTAGTAGACTACATGGGGGAAGTAGCGAGAGTGTTTGAATGTTGACATAGCTCGTAACTCGATGTTGGTACATGTTGTCGTTGATACTGTTGAGTCGTGAAACTTTATGAAAAGTTGAAATTGGCTCTAATAGTATCAGGGACAAAGGGAGGTATTGGGGTTATAAGGTGACAATAAGAAGTTAGCGTTGATGTAGGAAACAGCGTGCGGGAAAAGAGATTTGAGGGGTGTGTATGCAAGAAAAGGGGGTTGCCTGGAAGTGCTGTGTAAAGTTGATCGAAGCAGGCTCCTAGTAATGTGGATGAATGTATTATTTTATATTTTAATTTTATACATCGCATGCGTAAAAAAAATATCGTTCCATTTTTACTTTAACTAGCTTATCTCTGGAGTGAAAGTCATGAATCACGTTCCACTCTGGATATTTCATGGTTGAGTGAAGGGGGGGAAGAATAAGGGTTTTCACTAAATTAATAAAGTGCTTCCGAGCCTAGTTTGTAAAAGATTCTTATAGATCCTTCCTATCTACTTTTAATATCCGTACCTTTATGGTTGTGAATCATGGCATGACAAGAAGAAATTCAGGGTAATCGAAAACAAAGTACTCAAGAAAATATTTGATCTCAATAAGGACGAAGAAAATGGAGAGCGGAGGAGGTTACGTTATGATATGAACTACCCGACATTATTAGGGTGGCCAGGACATGTGGCGCGAATGGAAAGAATGGAAAGAACTAGAATCGTATTCAAGGTATTGACTGGTAAACAAACCGGCCCCGTGGTGTAGTGGTCAGTGCACCTGGCTACGAGCCTAAAGGGTCACGGGTTCGATTTCCGGCTGGTACCTTGGGTATTTTTTCCCTTTAAGGGAAATAATCCCAAACAGTCACCGAGATTTGATTAATTAGGCTTAGGTTAGGTTAAGACTCACACCGGATCCACAACTTCATAATCACTTCTCTTATCACATCATCTCATTACGGGTACGACGTGTAGACAACCTTCTGTGGTGTACCCTGGGCAACGTTCTGTGCCAACAGAGCGGCTAATAGTATACATACAGGCGACCAAACCTGGATGTCATGTCTCTACCGGTCTTATGTTTCATACGATAAAAACTGGTAAACAAATGTGAAGAGACCATTGAGAAAACCTAGACGCAGATGGGAGGGTAACATTAGGATGAACTTGAAAGAGATAGGATGTAATAAGGTGGACTGGATACAACTGGCTCAATATATGGTTATGTAAGTTATTAATGAATGTAGGTAAGAAAGTAAATAACTGGATAGGCTGGAATTAATTCACACTAGAATTATAGGGCCATAACTTATTAATTTTAATGCTGTATGTATTTTACTTAGTGCTGAGTAAATAGCTGTCATAATATGGAGGGGTGTCTTGGTCTGTTTTATTTTGTTAAAAAGAAAAGTAAAGAAAAATTAGTTTTTATCTTGACGATTTGTTAGTGGGGTGTAAACTTAAGATATTAAATGTTATTCACTTATATGAACCAAAAACTAATGTAATATATTCATGTTTCAGAAAAAACAATGGATAGATGAAAACAGCATGATCTTGATGCATCACCCATCTACAGGTAAGATCTTTTTGTAATTATGTAACAAACACTCCATCCCTGTTTATCTCTTCATGCTTATTCTATATTTTTCTTTCTCTTTCTTCCAATCTTCTTTTATTTTCATCTTTCACTTTATTTGTTTGATTTCTCTTGCTATTTTGTTTTCTTTACGTTTGTTACTCTCTTTTCTCTTTATTTATGTAGTGATTTAATACCCTCTCTATAGCTTTTCTTTTATAGGCTAGCTTTTTTATACTCTTACTTCTTATCCATAACTTTAACTTTCTCTCTCTCTCTATCCTCCTATCCCTAGATTTATTTACATTAAGGTTTCTCTTCATGACACTTTTTCCTTTCTCTAACTTTAAATTTCATCTTGATTCTACCGAATTTCGCTAGTCTCTCTTATCTCCTACCTATTTTATTTAAATGGTTTATTTATCATTTTTGTGTTTTCTCCCCCCATTTATTTTGTTTTCTTTTTTCTCTTTTGGCTACTCTTTATACTTTTCCATCCATAATAATTCCACCTTTCTCTATTGTGTTTCCTTCTTAATTTCTCGTTTTATTTTTCCATTTAACGTATCTTTATTCCATACTTATTTATTGCTTCCAAACATTTATCTGTTTGTTTCTTATTTTATAATTTTTATTTCTCTAAATCTATCGTTTTTCTCTTGTTCTCTTGCCCTTCTCTTCTTTCTTCATGTATTATTCTGTTTCAATTTTTTCTTTATATTTTATTATAGCTATCACACACTTTCTTTATTTTTTTCAATTTATCCTTTGCTTTCTTCATTAGTCATCTCACTATCCTACAATATTTTTCTCTCTTGTTGGCTTGTCTTAACACATTTATGTTGAAATGTTATACAAATACGTATTCTGGGCTAGCTACAGTATAATTTTGGTTGAAAGAAACCCTTAGAAAATACAAACATATTATTTTTAGCGACATTGATAAAATTTTACAATATTATTATTGTAATTTTATAGATATTATAATATATTTTTTTTACTAAATTAAACAAATTGTTGTATAACGTTGGGCATTACAGTTTGCACTTAAGTGACAACGACAAATCATGCCATCAAACACATTTTTTTAACCTCTTATTTGAGATAATCGTCTATTATAGTTGAATGTCTACATGTAGATCTACCAGTGCATGAGGTTGATTTGAATACCCAGTGTTGCTTTTAAAAATCCCCATAAAAAGTAATAGTTAAGGTTTCTTATTCTTAAAATAATAAAAGCGATAGGGTGCAATAATATAATACACTATATTTTTCCATCCATGGGTTTAGTATATTTTCGAACATCTACACATGAACAGTGTTTATAACGTACAACCACAAACGGTAGTAATACGCAATTTATAAAAAAAAAATTTGTAACTTTTTGTAACTAGCCTAAAAAGTGTATTCTGATCAAAATCGGACTGTGCACTTTGTTTATCTGAATTTAGCAAGCTTACCGTGTAAGCTTTTACTATGACGTAGCCTTAGGCCATAGTTTAGTCCGTCAAGGTAAGACTGATTGATACCTTTCAGGGGAGTGTACATAACGTAATGTCTACGGGCCCTCCTACTACATTCTACCTAAAGTTATCCAATTCTCAACTCCTCAACCCGTCGCGTCCCTTGTTCGTTATTCGGTGAAATGGAGCAGGCAGGACTCCCTGTCACCGTCACTTCCCGTAACCACGCCAGTAAATGGACTTAATTGTCCTGCTGGAGGATCCTTCGGACTAATGAGATAGTTACACAGTTTCGGACTTGGTCTTACGAGGTTTGGTCTAACACTTGAGCACTAGAACCTTGATAGCAGCGAAATAAATTGTCGTTAATATTCCAGGTCAGATCTTTTAAAAATAGTCTCCCCTTTCAAAACAACTGAGTCTTGTACTAAAACTAAATTAAATATTAGAATACAATCGTACACACTATTATAGTTATAAAACTATTTTCAAAAATCTTGTTATCAGTAAGCTACCCTTTAATATGGTTTTCAATGAAAATGAAACATGTTATTGTGATAATCATATGAAACACTTTTTTTAAAAAATCTAGATTTTCAAAAATATGTCATTTGTAACTAAACTAAAACAATTTTATAATAAATAATATATATGTTATATCATTATTATTTATCATGCAAACATTATCCAGTTATCCATTTCGAACAAAATCGTTATAGCCATTTTCGAAATTTTCATAAATCAACTATATCACTAAACCACCCTTAATTTTGGCGCAAGAATCAAAATCACAATTTGGCTTCTATGTATAGCCAAATAACATTAAGTTTAAACAAAATCCAGCAATACATTTAAAAGTTAAGCTTCAAGTACAGACAGAATCATTGAAAGCCCATTTTTAATTTAATTTTTTTTTAGTTTTGTGGGCACATAAAATGTTTATATTCATCGTATTGGGCGTAGAATTACTTAAAATCTTTATTTGGGAATTTTAACACTGTTTCAACTCACAGGTTGGAGTTTAGTTCATCCGAAGTGTATGTCTTCACAAATCAAATAACTAATTAAAAAATACTAATTCTTTTAAAAAATATGAAACTTTAAAAAGAATATAACAAAGAGCCTTTTCGTATAGAGAGTCAAACAAAATGGTTTCTATAATTTGTTACCTCACGTTTGTTTAATTATCTTTAGTTATTAAAATCTTCGTCTTGTTTTGTCTAATGGAGTAATGGATAGAAAATAGATTATATTTAATTAGTGCGTCTACACATTCAGTTTATTGGTAGGGTCTTTTTTTTTCCTTTCTTAGCACCGCGTGGTTATACGTTTTTGTACTGATTACGTTAGTTATTTTAATAAGTAGGAAGTTTTTATATATATAGGAAGTGTACCCGCGTTTGCGTGGAGGGAGAGTGTAAAACCATTTTAGAAAAAAAACACCCTCAGTACACCCGATTGAGATTTGAACCTGATCTTTCCCTCATCGACAATCTAGTTTACTGCGGGAGTAGCGCGTTAGAGCATGTGGGCACCGAAGCGGGTGGTAGGGTCTTCTTGCATGGTAAATTATAGAACCTATTACATTTTAAGCTTATATATAATGTACGTGTGTCTCTATATCGATGTTAATTTATTATATTATGTTTATTATTTAGTCTACTTACAACGAAGATATAAAAATAGATGTTTAAATACTTTTTACAATAAATCACTAAATATTACATCTCATTTCCTTTTAAATATTTTTCATTATATTTCAAAACCTGTTTTAGCTACGAAATGAATGTTTAAATTAATTATTGTAAAAAAAAGTACTTATTTTACCGAGACTTATTTTACAAGGCTCTGAAATTTAATTATATTTGTGTAGTTATCTTTCTTTTTGATGGGTTTCAAAGCGCTCTTTTTGAACGGTTAATTAATATTGACACATTTGCTGGATGGAAGCGACACAATGCTTCAAGATAAACAGTACCTCTGTTACAAACACTCTTGTTTCAAACTTTACCGAAAATGAAATCCCGTTGGCAGCTGTTTTTAATTAAATTTAGGGTTAGAAATATTTCAACATAATAGTGTATTCAATAGTCTCAAGCACATTTTATGATTTTTAACTTTGCTATTTTAAATTTATATTCATCTCATTTAATCTGAATTACTCAGAAACTTGGTTCTTGCATTTATCTATAAACCTTTAAACAATTTCATCGAAATTTCAAGCAACATTAAGTGTAATACGACTCCATGTAGTGCTTGTTTATGATTATGATTAGGTTGGAAGACCGCGTTTCTGATTCCAGTTGGGTTTATTAGAGATGTGGGTTTATTTCCCACGGTGTGATTTTCTAGTCTCTCTCCAGATTAGTTCTTCCGCCTTGCTCAGGTACCTCCTCATATTTACTTATTTTATTGTGTTGTAAACAATCCTGGTGTTTTTTTTTTGTCGTTGCTTCTTACTACTTGTTCGGGCAATAGGCTTATGTAATAATTCCCTAAATGAATTAAGGATGAAAAAAGTTGTATTTAGTTAAAGTGTACCCGCACTCGCGTGGAGGGAGAATCGAATGCCATTTAGAAAAAAAACTCGTACACCCAACCGGGCTCGAACATCGATCTCCCCGTCATCAGCAGTATAGTCTATTGCGAGAGCGACACCTTAAACCATGCCGCCACTGAAGTGGGTTATCCGCGTTTAGTTACGTTAGTGTGGTGGGTATGATTTATAAGAAATGCATCCTTATTTGCAATGAGTGAAAGGAAAAGTCACCCTCATTACACCCAGCCGGAATTCAAATCCTGGACCTCCCCGTCACCGACAAACCAAACTAGTGTGACGTAAAACTAGCTTGTCCTCCAATGCTTGTTTTAATTTTATCATAAATAGCTTACCAAATTATATCACCTTTATTTTCATCCCTTCTCCTTATTATCAAATAAGAATAAGGGAATAAAAATAAAGAAGAAATAATGTCATTTATTGCTCCATACCAAATTAAAATATCAATATTATTAAAAATAAATATCCTATATAATAATGATCATACAAATGCTACTAAGATGTAGAAAAAAAAGAAATCAACGAACCCGATGGGTATTTTGGAAAATATGCTAGCAGCGCCACTTACCCAAACACGAGACTACTACAGTAAACTGAATCAGAAAGCACACTGCAATATATTGGTAACTAAAAGGAACCTAACTTAACCTAACAGCTTTCATGATTTTAACGGCTTACACTTCTAATTGAATTTTTTCACCTTCCTATAATAATTCTAATCACGTAAAAAAAAGTCGATACAAAGCTATAACCTCATCAAGTGAAACCTAAAGTAGTATCACATGATGCTTACCCTGGTTAAGACGAATACTAATTCGTTAGCGATCGATGCAATAAGTAGAGACTTTCCCCTGGAATAATTCCTTGGCTCTGGAGGGCCCCTAACTAATCCCCGGGGAACGCCCACTAACATCTCGTGTCGTAGAGGACGGGGACTAGAAGACCCGCCAATGACAGGGGTTAGCTTGGCTTCCTCCCCTAGCTGGTTACATCACGGTCACCGATCAATCGTTCTTTACTCGTGGTTTGTGCAACGCTGTGTAGAGTAGGACTTAAAGGTAGGGTGGGTGGGAACGTGAGGTCAGATAAGTTTTTTTTTTGAAAAAAAAAAAAAACGTTTTGACAAAAAATAGATACGTTTAGTCTCATGGTGTGCAGCAACCTGGAAAGCAGGGAAATATCGGGGAATTTTCTTGGTCAGGGCAAAGTTAAGAAATTTCATCAAATTTCTGGAATTTTTATATATTCACAAAAAATGCTACTTTATTTTACAGCTGTTAAAAACTACTATTTTTTTCTCCCCATTTAATATACTCCGAAAATCTCTTTCAACACAGCGTTTCCGTCCAGCCTACTATCTCAATTCTCAAAGTCAACATAATATGATTCTTGTGTCTATCGCACGTCTTTAGCAAAGTTGAGTCGTGGCTATGCGCATGTGAGAGAATTCGATTATGTTTATAGAAGAAGAAGAAGAAGAAAATAATCTCACGACAATTTTAAACTGTACTTGTGTAAAACGATATTTTAACGACCCAATAAGATATCACTGAAATCTAGCTTGGATCAATTACCCAACGATTTAGGATGATATCCTCACCTTCATAAAGTGGCATACTTTCAGATTGTGTATGTGTCTAAAAATATTATTAAATTAAGTTATGATATTAATAAAATAATGTTTTTATATACTTGTAATATGTATAAACTTGGAAAAGTAAAAAATTTAAATTTAAATCGACGGAAACAACTAGATTTTTTTATATCTATATTCGCTATTAAACACTAATAAAATACATATTTTGTGGTCCGGGAAACCTTGGAAAGTGAGGAAATTTCTAAACTTTTTTCCTTCAAGATGTAAAAAGAGGTTCCTTACTTACTTCCTATGGAATTAAGAACTAGAAAGTTCATTGCCGCAATTACAAAACTACGCCACTTATCCCTATCTTGAGCTAGTTCTATCCAGTCCACTTCATTACACCCTATCTCTATCTTGAGCTAGCTCTACCCAGTCCATCTCATTACACCCTCTCTTTTTCAGGCCCACTCCAATGTTATCATCCTATCTGTGTCTAGGTCTTCCCATTGGGTCTGACAGTCATACCCTGAACAAGGTTCTAGATTCTTCCATTCTCGCTGCATGTCCTGCCCACATTAATCCACGAGAAATGATTATCCTAACAATTTCTTGTGATGAATACAGGTTATGTAATTCGTCATTATGTAACCTCTTTCACTTCCCTTTTTGGACCCAATATCTTCCTAAGTAATTTGTTTTCGAACCCTCTAATTATTATTTTTTGGTCATGTAAGGTAAGAGACCACGTTTCCCACCCATAGAGCACAACCGGTAAAATGATTGTTTTGTGTATTCTTAGTTTTACATTCCTTGACAGCAGGCGAGATGACAACAACTTACTGACCTAGTAATAGCATGCATTTCCTGGCTGTATTCTTTTCTTAATTTCCAATCTGATATTATTGCTAGTTAAAATTGTTCCTAAATATTTAAACTCATTAACCCCGTCAAATGATATGTTGTTTGCAGTAATTTCTAAATTATCGTCCTCAATCATGAATTATCTTTTCAGTATTCACTTCCTTACTTATTTCCTTTCTAGCATCTAATACAAGTTCTGCATTTCTTGCCACACATTCCTTACTATTTCCCAAAAAATCTAAATCATCTGCGCATCCTAATAGCTGCATTGTACCGTTTAATGTCAACCCTTCCCTACTCTCTTGCATTGCCCTAATAGCATAGGTACTCTAAGGCTAGATTAAAAAGTAATGGAGAAAGTTTTCCTTAATAGTGTTAAAACTTAAAGAGTGTATCAACCAATCTTCTTGAAAGTTATGTTGGATATAACAATCTTTTCTTGTAATGGGCATTTCTATATACGTAGACTTTTACTTCCAATAAAGATAAACAAAATAACAAGAATATGTCACAAGCAAACCATAACTCTTCAGGTAATTAGTGTCAACTGTAGATGAGATAGACATATTTTATCTCATACATACCGTCATTAATTTTATATATTCAACCTTCTTGTTATGTACAACGCATGTTTCATGAACAATGTATATTTTAGGAACAACTCTTTTTTTTTTCTAATCTCACACCGATGGACACTTGGATCGAGGTGTTTGTCTTGTCTGGTCTGGAAACCGCTGATGGGCCGATCTGGTGTTTCGAAGGGATTTTTTCCTAAACGTCCTCCTACGCTCCCTCCGAAAAAAATGTGTGTACATCTCCTTTAAATTCGACCTCACTCGTCCCTACCTCATATCTGTGTAAATATGCGTAATTATTGGACTAGTCACATGAAAAATACCTCATAACATTTAGTGTCCTGCCCACCTCAATTTGTCTTGTCCATCCGGGATTCGATCCAATGCCGGGTAAGTAACGTTTTAATATTCACGTCAACATTTAATGTTTACATACATTCGTTTCTCATATTCCCTTTCACGAATGTTTTTGTAAGCTAATTTAAAACTAGAGAAGATCAAAAGAAATCCTGCAACTAAAAAAAAAGTCCATCAATGTGATATATCATACCAAAAAAAAACAACCGAGCCATCGTTTTTAATCGCATGGCTATCTAAATCCGTCCGCCAAACACCCTGCGGCACTGGGATAAAAAAAAAAAAAGTAAGCGAGTGTAACGTCCTTTCAGCAACGCATGAGAAATAAGATTAAAAATTGGGTGGGCTCCCTTAAGAGTGTAATATTTGCCCATGTAGAACCCAAATGTCAGATTTACCTGATTCTTGCGCTGACGTCATGAATCTATATCCGTTGACGAAAAATATGGGAAATATCCTCCCATAAGGAATCTGAAAGTAGGCCGTTAAATAAATAAGATATATTATTATTACTATCAGTATCATCATAATCATCGCTTATGTCTTTCCACAGGTCCATTGACTTGTCCA
Source organism: Timema podura (assembly GCA_033556935.1). NCBI lineage: Eukaryota > Metazoa > Arthropoda > Insecta > Phasmatodea > Timematidae > Timema > Timema podura. The sequence goes on along the minus strand of JAVRXN010000007.1, from coordinate 23,952,258 downwards.
AATTCAGGTCCTACAGCTTGTCCTAAAATCAATTTCCTTTTTTAGATCCTGAAACGTCATCGTCTTTTACTTATTTGAGGTCCTCACTCAGTTAAATCCGTCATCATCCTAGCTCCCTTCCCTACCACTTTGCCTTCTTTGACATCACCCATTAAACCATTTCTTCTCACCATGTGTGACCTATCTAGTTGGTATTTCTTCGTATGCAGAATGGTCCTATTTTCATTTACTCTTCGAACTTATTTATTAGTCACTCGATCTGTACATTTTATCTCTTTATTCTCTCCCTGCAGTACGTCTCAAAGCTTTCCAAATATTTCTTCTCCTTGTTTCTAAGGGTCATTATCTCAGCTCCATACAAATCGATGCTCCATTATGTAAAACTTTACTAGTTTCTTCCTCATCTCAAGTTCCAGTTTGATAGTCATTAGAATCTTCTTATTGCTGAAAGCCGCCTTTGCCAAATATAAATGCACTCACTAGTTATCTATAATCACCAGAGATTATAGATGTTCCTTTGGGTGTTTGACTCTTGAGTCGAGTGTCTGGTTTTATAAAAGTAATTAAGGCCCTTGGCCCTGACGAGTGCAAGTCTGAAACCTATTTTATGGGATGGTGGGCGGGAGGGTGAAAGGTGTGGCGTGGCTTCACAACCAACCAAAGTATCCTTCCGCGCCAATAAGAACATATGTATCATGGGAAACTTAGATGGCGCTGCTACCGGACAGGTCTTGCGGAAAAATCATACGTTTGGAAATATCAGTTTCTCGATAAGGAGTAGAATTTTTATGTTAATATTTTCAACACCTTTCTAAGATAATGTATCGATGTTTATTAATTGTTACATTTTATTATTGTTTGTTATGAAGCCGGCAGTTTTCTATTGAAAAAGTCAATTTTATCGATGTTTGATCACTGTTAAAATGATAGAGAAGGTGTGTATACAAAAATTATAACTTATTCAACATTCTTTTATTCTTGAACAAACCGTTTCCGAAAAGAAAATTTCAAAACAATAAAAATTCTTGAAAGATAACGTTTGTTCCCATGGCTCTGCATTTCAACGCCAAATGAAAAGGGCCAATCGCCTTAATGTAAACTGATCATTTGTTTTCCTGGAGAGTTGGAAAATTACCCAGTCAAGTTAAATCCAAGTCATCAGAATCAGCTCCACTATCCGTGCCGCTCACTGCCTTTGACAGCTTCAAACAGGTCTGGTTTTTTATATGTTAAGTTTTGACGTTTTCCGATCAAGTGGCTTTATCTGAGGCGAGCTTTACTTTAAAATTGGAAAACTTAAAACTATTTAGCTATGCTATTTTCTTTGATATGTAGAAAAAACCTTGTCAACACATCACTCCATTTTTTTAAAACGCGATAGATCTTTTACCGTTTTAACTAAAAAATGAAATTGACTTGGTTAACTATTTTTTTATTTCCATTCTCATGGTTCAGTGGCTAGAGTTTTTTTTTCCCCACCTCGTCTCACTCTACCCATTAGGGTTGCACTCTTATGCACTGATTACCCTGTTATGGATGAAGAAAGTTGGATTTAAAGAAAGTGTACCCACATTTTCGTAGAGGTAGAGATGAAAACCATTTAGGATAAACCACTCTCATTAGCTACAACCAACCGGTATTCGAACTCCTATCTCCCCGTCATTGGCATTCCAGTGTATTGGCTGATTTTGGTCTTAGACCGTTCGACCACCGAAATGGTTGATAAAATATGTTGATTACAAATTTGTTCGATCGGGGGGGTGGGGGGGTTGGAGGGGGAGTGCTGATGAGGAATACACAAGCATACTATTTGTATTAAGGGTTAATCCTGCCACCCAATTAGAAAACAGCAAGGTATGGGTATGTAGTGTTAAGGGTAGTGTCCTAAGTTATGCGCGCTATAGTTCGTGGGCTGATATAATTTATGTGTTTGAATATTGCACGTTAGTTAATATGACTACAGTCATAATTAAGTATGAATGAACTTTTTTGACAGTTTTTTTAATTTAGCACCGCGTCTTAATAACCGTTTGGGCTATACGCTGAAGTACTAATTACGCTAATGGATTATGAATGGGGAAGGTTGTATTTTAGAGGAAGTGAACCCGCATTTGCATGGAGGGAGAGTGGAAAACCGTTTAGGAAAAACCACCCCAGTTCATCCGAGCGAGATTCGAACCTCTATTTCCCCGTCCTCAGCAGTGTAGCTCAACACGACTAGCGCGTTAGCTAACTACGCCACCGAGGCGGGTTGACATTTTTTTTATATGTATATGTCAAATTATATAATCTCCAACTGTCACGTTTGCTAGATAATATCGATATTTATTAAATAAAACTAATAATAAAAATACAATTTTTATCAATATTGACCTTAAAAAAAGGTTAGTATTTTCTAAAGGTCCCTTCCTACCAGAACCCTACCATACAATATTAGTTTATCATTTTGTCAAACGAAATTTTACTCCTTAAGAGTTATCAGTTTCACTAACGATTACACATAAATTTAACCCACCTGAAGACACGTTTGATTCTAATACGATAGGCTGAGAAACTGTTTGACGATGAAAATTGTTCTTTACCTAACCATTACTTGCTTACTATCAGTGACTGCATTTTATCTCGAGGTTTTACGCAGTCGGGTGTACAAGCTTAGCAACCAGCTTTAGCGGTGTTAGTGGGGCTTCCATTCTGGATCAGCGCTCTGCGACATTAAAAGATGAGCTCTACCTAATACTACCAACTGTGACATTTGTACTTACCCACGTTAGTAGACGTTGAATAACTTGGGTGGTCGGTGATATATGTATGCTTACCCCCATGCCCTTCTTCTTACTACTCGTTCAGTTTGTCCGCATATTTATACAAATGGGGTAGGGAAGAGGAAGGCAGAATTTTACAGGAGGTGCTCCCACATTTGCTTGGAGAGAGAGAGAGAAAGAGAGAAGATAAAACAATCAAGTAAAAACCTCACTAAATCCGGCCAAGATAGGAACCCTGACCTACCCATCATTGGTAACGAGTCTCACGTTTTAAGACTACTCGACGACAAGTTTGGGTAGTTTAATCTTCATGTATTTATTTATATTTTTAATAATAGACTAAAATTACAACTCACGACCTCTACTTTTAGTATTTATTTGGTAATTGAATCCATCGCCATGTCCTGTTAGTCTGTATAGTCACGATTTTATTTTGTACGTATTTACCTAGATTCTAGATCATTTATAATGAATTAATGTTCTCTTTAAATTGTATGATTAAGATTAAAAACGTTGAGCACGGCTTTGATGAAGGATGGGCTATCCTAATTCGCAAGAACCATTTACACTTTTTTTTTTTAACAATTCTTTTAACAGTCACCATGTGATTTCAGTGAAAAACCACGCACATTAATGTTAGAGAGAGGCGTGCATTTACTTTACCTTAGGGAGCAGTATTTATGATTCATTACCTGCTTTGATGGCCGCATGGTCAAAGGCGTCATTATCATATTAGACTAGACTTTCAGTTACAAGGAGATTGGGATTCGAATCCCGGTCAGGTGTATTAGAGGGTTTTTTTCCAAAATTGTTTTTCACTTTCCCTTCACGTAAATGTGGGTATATTTCCTCTAAAATCAATCTTCCTAACCCATAACTCACTAGTGTAATTAGTACATATGCGTAGAACCCGAACAGGTAGTAAGACGCGGTGCTAAAACAATATTATGAGTCACATATTTTATTAGCACCCTCGACTGATCCAACAGAGCAGTTTATACCAATTTATACCAATAAAATTATTTAAAACTATTCATTTAAGAGGTTACAAAGAGTTTCTCTTTTGTTTTTATTTGCATAAGTTATTCGCTGTTTTAGAAACTCTCACTCCCATTAAATTATGCTTTTGAAAAAAATCTTGGTTTACTTTTTCCACAGGGATGATTCGTAATAGGAAAACAAATCAGATTTTGAAAGCTCGTTTACTTGTTATTTAGCCTATAAAACCCCAAGATTATGAATTCGGATCCGAATCTTAGTTTACTAGCTCGAATCCCAGTCGAATATCATGCTTCAGAAAACTTTACATCCGAATCGAATAATTTTCAAACACATTTGTTTCAAATCGAATCCATCTCGAATATTTATTATATAATGAACTGTTATAAAGTTCATATGATATTAAAATCTGCGTTTAAACCCTGATTCATTAAACTAAAATGTAAATATTGGCTATAGGATATAGCTTAAAAATAAAATTTTATTTTAAATTGTCTTTTTATATTTTAGTAACGAATCCAGGTAAGTTTATATTGAAAGTTAAAATCATAAAAAAGTTTTGACTTTAAGATTTGAATTTCGAAATTTTCCAAAAACTAAGATTGGACACTTCGAATTGATTCCGAATCCAAGCTATATTCGGATTCGAAATTTCGAAGCTTCTCACAGTTTGGTGAAAGTTTCCCTCTTAATTTCCCTTGTGATGGCTAAGGGGGTGGCTTAGTGGTCACAGGAGATTGTGTGGGTCAATCTATCTCAAACCCATGTAATTGGCTGTATGGACCCCCACCTTCTTGTTTCAAATAATCAATAGTAGCCCTCCAACCCCCGATGTAAGAGGGTCGAGGTGGGACTGAGGTATATAGGGGTGTGTTCAATTACAATCGTTACGTCAGCGCAACTTCTATCAATACCGTTCTACTGAAGGATTACATCGAGGGGACTTTTTATTTCATTATTCCTTCTACTTCGCGAAATAAAATGAATTTCCCATTTTCTATTGACCTTGTAGCTTTGTATTGATAAGATTTACCTACTTTTCTATAAAGAGAGAACAACTGTAGTGATTGTTTTTTCTAACCTTGATTTAACTTGTTAAATTGGTAGAATTTTTTATTAATTATTTTACGATTACTTTCAATACAAACGTTGTTTTCGAAAAATACAAATATTTTATTTTACATAGGGTGTTTACAAAATTTAACATGTAAATTATCTTGGGTTACGGATACAGTTGTCTGTGGGTACATCATTTTACTAAATATAGTTGAAACTGACACGACTGCACGGGGCTGTAGCCTAAGCTAGGACATTCGACATAAGAAGCCAAACGTCTTGGATTCAATTCCCATTTCCAAGTGTTATTTCTCAAATATTGAAAAAAATTGGGATTACAAATCCAAACATTTAAAGACAATTTAATATAGTTTTTGGAATACACTGCATGTTTTTTATTATCATCATCATCATCATGGGTGATCTGGTGGTCTAGGGGTAGGATGTCAGACTTCGTGCTGGGAGTCCGGGGTTCAATTCTCGGTCCCGGCACAGATTTATCTGGTTGTTTAAACCTACCTTCATCTCTGACAAGACGTGAATTAATCACAACTTCTGAATGTGTGGTTCGGATCCTACGTTAAACTGTAGCTCGTCCATTTCATCTCGCAATCACCCTTACACTACAGATTATCATAAGTCTGTAAAACCCAAACGGGTAGTAAGACGCGGTGATAATAACGATAATAATAATAATATCATTTGTTATCGTATTTATAAGGAAACCGTAAGTAAAGGTGACTTAGTGTAGAACTTTCTCTGTCATTGAAAGTAACAAGTGTAGCTTAGAACTTTATCTACAAGTATAGACAACAAGTGTGTAACTTATCTGTAAGTAAAATCAGCAAGTGTGTCATTTTTATCTGTAAGTAAAGGCAAAAAGTGGGTAATTTTTATCTGTATGTAACGGCAACAAGTCTCGAACTTGCTATGTGATTGAAGGCAACATGTTTCCAACTTTGTCCGTCATTGAAGGTAACAAGTGTCGAATTTCGTCTGTCAATGAAGGTAACAAGTCTCGAACTTTACCCGTAATTGAAAGCAACAAGAGTAGAAACTTTCATATTATGAGCTTTACGTTCGTGATTTATTTAAGGTTAGCTTTTTTATGTATAAATTAATTAATAGTACATACATTGAATCATTTTCTTTGCTACAAAATAAAAAATAAATATTTATAATAACTATTTAAAAGTTAGTCAGAATTCATCGCCATTCAGCTTGAAAAAGATCCAAAGACTGTCAAGGAGATATTTAAATAATTATATAAAATACATCAAATACAATTATAATTAATTGAAGACTGCTGAGGACGGGGAGATTGAGGTTCGAATCTCGGTTGGGTGAACTTGGAGTGGTTTTTCCTAAATGGTTTTCCACTATCCCTCCACCCAAATGTGGGTTCACTTCCTCTAAATTCAACCTTCCCTATTCCTAACCCATTAGAGTAATTAGTACTTAAGCGTATAACCCGAACGGGTAGTAAGACGTGGTGCTATTATTATTATTAATTAATTGAACTAACTTTACTAATGTGCATAAAAATAAATCTACATCCTAGTTGGTTAGAACACAGTATAATAAACCATATTTATTGACTATGAGTATATGTATGAGATTAAACTAAAATATATTTTTTTTAGAAAAGGTTTTAAACTATATTTAGCGAATTGTGTCTGAAAATGTTGAAACATGTTAAAAATAGCTACATTATACGAATAATTTAGTATGTGAGCTGAATATTTATTTTATTTCTTTAAACTATGTAGCTAAAACGATAGAAACAATCAGTATGAAGGAAAAAAAAATTATGATGGTAAGAAACTAGAGTTGTGTGCCCCTAAACTTTTATTTAACCTCTTTATAACTTTTTGTAAATACTTTATTATTATCATCAAGGATTTTTTTAATGTTAAATTAAACACTGTGTTGGCACTTGGCTGAGCTAATTTACACCAGCTATTATTATTTAACTTTTCGCTTATGACAAATTTCAACATATAGCAAGTTTTAGAACGGCTACTAAACAGTATTTTAACACCCACTAATGATTAAATGACATTTATAACGTAAGCAGAGAAAAAATCAGACATGTCATCATCAAACCTATTTATTTCCTAGATGCACTTTATGGATAGTTTTTTTTTAATGTAGTGGTTTATTACAACAGCAAAAACCTTATCTTTGACTTAGGCTTTGATTTTTCTTCGCGAGTTTAAAGCGTCTCTAGATTTCACTTCTCATTTAAAAACTTACCTTCGCCATTGCTTTTTCGGATGCCTTAGCTAAGTTGGTAGCGTGTTTACCTATTGAATTGAGCGTCCCTGATTTGATCCCTAGCTTTGCTAAGAAATGTACCTTTGATGAAACGGGGGTTTCCCATTTAACGGTAATAAATTAGCTTCAGAGGACTGGGTGTTGTGTCTGTCATATAAATAAATTAATTTTTAAGTCGTGTGCTTATATAATCAGTTGGTTCGTGAATTGCATGTTAAATACCCTAAACAACTATTTTCTGATAAAAACCTTTACTTGTATATAACTATAATTGCCTGTTTTGTTTTTAACCCCAAAGTGGATTGTGACAATCTTGTGTCTATGTTTTATCAGGATATTCTACGTGTCGCACGACTCTCAGGATCTCAAGATCTTCAGCTACATAGCCCGAGATGGCGCCAGCAACGTCTTCAAGTGCAATGTTTTCAAGTCCAACAAGAAGGTAAGGGAACTGACTCTTTCACTCGCACCTGTGTAATGAATGGTAACTGGGGGAAGTACATAGCCAAGGGTGGCTTTTAGAGGCGAATTTACTGCAAGCACGTAGCCAAGGGGAGCTCCTAGAGTGGAACTCACTCCAAGTATTTAACCAAGGGGTGCTCCTAGAGGGGAATTCACTGCAAACACGTAGCCATGGGGAGCTCCTAGAGGGGAACTCACTCCAAGTACGTAGCCAAGGGGAGCTCCTAAACGGGAATTCCCTGAAAGCACCTAGTCAATTTTTTGAAATTGAACTCTTTTATGTTACTTGTTATCATAGATGTCACGACATTTTTTTGTCTCGATTCTGCACGATTTTTGATTCGAATTGGTGCACACACAAATAAAATATAAATATTATTGTAAATATAACCATGATAAACAATTCACCTAACGTTAACTTTCTAAATCCCAATATAAATAATTGATATCACGGGTAACAATTATATCCTAAATTTAGTTGGAAGAACGGTAGAGAAAATTCACAATATTTCTTTTTGGCCAACTTAGAGAACATTTTACTATATTATTTGTTTTATTTTATCGGTATTGATAATATTTATCAAAAGTGAAAGCTGCAGATAACATGACTTAATGTATAAATATACTAAAATTGTTTTATTAACTTTACTTCTACTGTTATTACTAGCAAAATCATACCATAACAACATAGAACAGTCCACATCCATTACTACAGATCCAGCCGTAGTGTCAGGGACTGTAATTTAGGGAATCCAACAAAGTCATGTGGATTCTGTAAATTATTATCTCCCCAAACCCCTGCCCACCTCCAGTCTCCAAAGGATTATGAACCAAGAGCTCCTAGACGCAAAGTTGACCTCTAGCCTCTCAGCCACAGAAACAAACTATTTTAGTTCAAAAGCACAAAACACATTGTCTCGTGTTAGGTATATTTCACATTATCCTCCCGAGGCCCAAACTCCTTCCCCCTTAAAACTTTATTATACAAACTAAACTTTCCTCAATATTTCTAAAGGAAAAAAAAAAGTTGTACTTTCGAAAGATATAGTCTATACATCACGTTCGTTTTGAGATGAAAAATATACATAGATATTGCGTAAATTGTTTAAAACTTTTCGAATTCTCTTGAATTGAAGAAACTTTCTCATTGTGTTCATTCTAAAATGCAATATTTATGTAATCCAATTCTCGAGCGCCTCGAAAACTTAGTTTATTGCATTATAATACTGTCAGAAGCTTTTTTTAAAAATTACATAAGTTTATATAACCCTTCACAGTCCCTTGACTGGTTCGGATTATGTAATCCTTCAAAGTCCCTCGACTGATACACTTTATATACGTACCGGAAACCCTTTACAGTCCCTTGAAGGAATCATTTTATAAACCTTCACAGTCCCTAGAGGGGCTCGGTTTACATAATCCTTCAGTTCCTTGATTGGTACACATAATATATAGCCCTTCACAGTCCCTTGAGTGGCTCATTTTATATAATCCTTCACAATCCCTTGAGTGATTCAGTTTTAATAGCGTTTCAACAACCCCTTGAGTGGCTCAGTTAATATATTTCTTCACAGGTCCTTGTGTGGCTCGGTTAATATATTTCTTCACAGCCCCTTTAATGGCTCAGTTTATGTATTTATTCACAGTCCCTTGTGTGTCTTAGTCGATATATTTCTTCACAGGTCCTTGTGTGGCTCAGTTGATATAATTCTTCACAGCCCCTTGAATGGTTCAGTTGATGTATTTATTCACAGTCCCTTGTGTGTCTTAGTCGATATATTGCTTCACAGGTCCTTGTGTGGCTCAGTTGATATAATTCTTCACAGCCCCTTGAATGGTTCAGTTGATGTATTTATTCACAGTCCCTTGTGTGTCTTAGTCGATATATTTCTTCACAGGTCCTTGTGTGGCTCAGTTGATATTTTCTTCACAGCCCTTGAATGGTTCAGTTGATGTATTATCACAGTCCCTTGTGTGTCTAGTCTATATATCTTCACAAGTTGATATATTTCTTCACAGCCCCTTGAATGGTTCAGTTGATGTATTTATTCACAGTCCCTTGTGTGTCTTAGTCGATATATATCTTCACAAGTCCTTGTGTGGCTCAGTTGATATATTTCTTCACACGCCTTTGAGTGGGTCAGTTTATATAAACGTCTTAAAGCCAATATTCTGCTGCCACCGAAAGAAGTCGCCGATGTCGGTTTTTAAAAGAAAAAGCTCCATTCGATACATACAATCAATCCCTTTTCCGAGAGCCGCCTCTCTCCCTTCGTGAACGCAGTAACTCCCTAGAATCTAAGGGCATCTGGTCCAGCAGCCTCAGTCCGGAGAAGAGTGAATAAAGAACCCATGCGCTCTTGTTCGTGAAGTTCTACTTGAGGACCACTTCTCAACTTTAGGGCGAACGGCGACAAATGGACCTAATATACTTCTCAAGTGCCGGCCTTGCTACTTCCACAATCCCTCTCCGCCATCTTCTTTTAAATTACTTTACATATAAATTGAATTCTTAATTCGTAGGAGGGAGAGTGGGATATTAAGGGGGGGGGGGTCGGATCCATTCAAACTTTTAATTGTCCTTCACTACTTCTTCATATATCTGGAGCATCTACTTAACTAGGAGATTTTATACAGGATATTTAAAAAAAAAGGGGGGGGGTGGGGTATGAAACAAATCAAATTTTCATAAGCAGCTTCTTTAAGAAATTTAAAACATATTTTTTTATGATTCAACATTGATAAAATTCTACTTTATTATTAGTGTATTTTTATATGTATTGATAATAGACTGTCTATCAAAAGTGACAGCTTCATATAATATTATTTGACGTATGAATACGTGAAAGTTGATCTAATTACTTTACAAGTGCCAGGCTCTTTATACGCAAATTAGAGTGTACTCTGTTAGTCTGAGTCGAATAAATGGACTCTTTTATGCCCAAGTGGGATAAACCATGGAAAATGAGTCTGGCTTTGATACCAGAATGGGATGTTTGCACTGCGGTTTATCTGTTGCAGTCCTTTAAGTAGCGTTAATGTTTTAACTGGCCGTTTCAGCGCCAAATTGCCAATTTAAATATTGATTAAAAATGTGTAGTTTATAATAAAGTAATAAAAACTGACTACGCAAAAGGACAGGGTTGGATGTAGAAGGGTGGAGGCTCAGGGCTCTAAAGAAATGGTAGGCTTCAACATTAAACAAATATTTCTCTTTTCAGCGTTTAGACATTATTTTTCTTTTTCGAAATGAACTGTTAAATTTAAAGTAAGCTTTAATTTTTTTTTAAATATATTTTTACTATTGCGACAGTTTGTGAGGAGGCCTTAGCACGTTAGTTTCGGTCGCACTCTCTTAAATCCTGGCCTGTAAAAGAGTTGGATTATTTTACCTATAGGTCTATGACGGGGAGATCGGGGCTTAAATTCCAGTAGGGTGTACTGAGGGTGATTTTTCATGGTATGATTTCCCACTATTCCTCCACGTGGATGCCGTTATATTTCCTTAAAAAAAATCTACTTTCCGCTTTCATATTCCATTTGCGTGGTTAGGCTACTGTTCCCGTATAATCCGAACAGTTAATAAGACGCAAAGGGTGGAAAGCTGTTTCATTTCCGCCACGCTAAATAAAAATAGATGACGTTTGGTGATTTTCTCTGTGAGGGATATAAAACTGTTAAGAGAACATATTATACTTGAATCAGTGGCGGCTCGCGGAGTGTTGCCAGGAGAGGGGCGCGGTCCCTGCGAGTCTTCCCACGCGGTATCTTGAGATAATGTCTGCAGGAAGCTAATGGACGCGCATGCACTCGACTCTTGTGTGATGCTATCAACGTGTGCATGTGTGGTCGGCAAAAATGAATACTGAGTAGGAGGGGGGACCATTTAAAAGTAAACCTACCTCGGCCGCGCTCCACCATCAGCCACTATTTTCATGTTTGAAAACATTCGTAAACATTTCCTCGTTTAAAACCACGCAGTTTTAAAAGCCAAATAAACTTCTCAGCTACCTCATTTACTGGATACCGATTATATATACTAAGGTGACCTGGTGGTCTAGGAGTAAGGTGTAAGACTTCTGTGCCGGGGGTCCGGGATTCAATCCTTGGTCCCGGCACAGATTTATCTGATTGCCAAAGCCTTTCTTCACCTCTGACAAGACGTGTATTGATCACAACTTGTGAATGTGAGGAATGCCAGGCCTCCACCGTGGTTCGGATTCCACGTTAAACTGTAGGCCCTCCATTTCATCTCACCATCACCCTACCATTACACATTAGCGTAAGTGCGCATAACCCGAACGGGTAGTAGAGATGAGGACGGAAACATTTTAGAGATAATCCATCCACATTTGATTGGGAGGAGAGTGAAAAACCACTTAGGGAAAACCACCCTCATTATAGTTGACTGGGATTCGAACCCCGATCTCCCCGTCTTCGGAAAGCAAGTCTAATACAAAAGTAACGCCTTGGACCATTCGGCCACTGTGTGTGCTTAGATGATGAATATTGATTTAAATACTAATGTTTCAACTTAACTTGTTGACTGTTTTTGGTGGCCGCATGGTCTAAGGCGCTACTCTCGCAGTTTACTAGACTGCTGATAACGGGGAGATTGAGGTTCGAGTCTCGGTAGGGTGTACTGAGGATGGTTTTCCACTCTTCCTTCACGCAAATGTGGGAATATTTCTTCTAAATATAGCCTTCCTAATCTCTAATACCATTAGCGTAATTAATAAATACGCGTACAAGCCGAATGGGTAGTAAGACGCGGTGCTAAAAAAAACACAACTGGTTTGCATATTTAAGGGCATAGAGTACGAGCATAAACAAATGAGCTTTTTTCTCGCAAATTTTAAATGGATTTAAAAAGAGGACATCGCACATTAGTTTAATATTCTACTGTTTTAAAAATTATATTTAAATATATCATTCCAGTCTATTGATATAATAAAATATTACGAAGATAAAATATTTTCTTATGAAACGCGATTGATTATCTGTACCTATTTTAAATTTAATTATTTTTGTTTGTATTTGATCATATATCAAAACTATGTCAAGAAAGATTGAAAATGACTCGCATGAACCGAAACGACCCGTTAATTTTATAAGTTCCCAGTTAGCTTGTAGTAATTCGCTTCGGTGGCCACTTGGTCTAACGCGCTAATCTTGTGTTTGACTAGACTGCTGAAGATGGGGATATTGGAGTTCGATCCCGGTTGGGTGCACTGAGGGTGGGTTTCCCTAAATAATGTTCCATTCTCCCTCTACGCAAATGTGGGTGCACTTCCTCTAAATTAAGACTTCATAATCCTTAACCCACCAGTGTAATTAATACATAGGCGTATAACCTTAAAAGTTACGTGGCGCCAAAAATACTTGTAATGATTTAGTAACAGATCACTTTGTCTTGTTTCATAATATTTTTCGAAGTTTGAAAGTAGCCACGTCCCTAAACTCAAACTAGTTTTGAATTAAGTATAAAGATGTATGAATTTTATTAGTAGAGTGTAAATAAAATATTGGTTGTATATACCGCCGTAAAATTTTGAAACAAGTTGGTTTTCGTCCTACGTGGAAATTTTATTCTTGGGGAGAGGGGGGATATTCATTAAGTACTGTGAACTTTTGTTATCTAAAGAAAACCCATAAAATAAAAACTATCTAAAGAAGATTTCTAAATATAAAAACAAAATACTGCCCTCACAAGAAACAAGACCTTATCTCCAAAATTAATTCGGCAAAAGAAACGACGATTTTCTTGTTTCATTCCTACTTAAAGTAACAAATAAAAAACCCGCAGTATATCTTAGTAAATGGAAACTCCGGAGCTACAAAATCATTTAAAAGCTCCCCAATTGATTTAGAATTTTCTTTTTTAACTAAATTTTTTTTAAATTCTGTTTTAGTATTAGAGACGTTTCTCAAAATGTACCTTAATTTCCATAATTTATAGTGAAACCTCGTTGAAAATTAGCCAATTTCATGATTTGATTAATTTAAACACATAATATAACCTTCAAATTTAAGGTTTTTTTAAATGATTCAAGTACCTTTAACCTCTATTGTGAAAAGAGCCAGGTTTTAAAATATCAAACTTATTCTTAAATAATGACTGATTTACATGTTTAAGCGCTCCAGTGGCCGGCCACCTTAATAAAGTCCAATTTTCATAAGAAGGGCCTTATGAAAAGTATAAACTTTTCATTGTGCCAAAAATTGATAACATTTTACTATTTTATTAATGTTATTTTATAGGTATTAATAGTATATATCAAAAGTTACATTTGCAGATCACATTACTTGGCGCATGATTACTTGGAAGTATATTCAATATGTTTTCTAGCTGCCAGATAAGGATTTTCCTATGAAAATTAGACTGTACTATAGACTTACGAATAAACGCGGTTGATGGTTTACATTATTAGGATGTACGAAAAGCTAAAAATCTTGCTAACGTCTTGGGAGAAAAAAAACTACTTACATGGCGGTTGGCAAGCCCTCTCAAACCTTAATTTATCTACTAACCACTTGCCGCAATATTTAATTTAATAGCCCCTCCCTCACACCTCAGTGGGAAATCCGATACACGATTACGATGGAACCAAAAATATCATCGAAATGCGTTTTTCTACATTATTAATTTGACCAAAGAGAAGTTGAAATGAGTGAAATATTAGGATTTTTTTCCCCACTGTAAAATATTTATTTATTTAATCTTAATATATATCATTCTTCTGTACGTGTGTATGTCACTGAACTCCTCCTAAACGGCTGGACCGATTTCGATGAAATTTTTTGTGTGTGTTTGAGTGGGTCCGTGGATGGTTTAGATTCACAATTGGACCCGGTAGGTGGCGCTGCAATCGAGTTATAGGATTTATTTTTATTTTTTAGGGAATTTTTTTTGGGGGGGGGATTGTTTTTTAGATTTTTGCATATCAGAACATGTAACCTCAAATTTTCACCCACCACCACCACCCCAATATTTACAATAATGAATATAATATTAATAATTGACCGTTAAAACCTTCTGAAAAGTTCAAAAATAATTGAACTTCTGAGAATAATTCATAGTTATGTTTGTGTACCATAGATGGCGTGGTTGTATTGTGATGATCACATAGTATTTGTTTTATTATCGAAATCAATTATGCCACCCAAACGAAAAGCCAACGTTCGGGCAGGACAACGTCTGTCGGGTCCGCTAGTATATATTTATATATATAATATATATATAATATAATATTTAAAATTATGTTATTGACCTCAAGTAATTTTCTAATGAAGACTCCAGGCTACCGAAATTAGAAGCGACGCTTGATTCAAGCTGTATTTTTTTTTTATAACTAACGAAACGCCTCACTCCACGGATAGCACTAACCTAGGTTAGTAATACAGCTCAAACCAGACGTAGCACCGTATCGCTGTTTTCTGTGTTCTACTTTTAAATAACAGTGGAATAGAGGTCTGTGAAACATCTTTACCATGTTTTAAAAACATAAAACAAAAATTAAAAATATATATCCTAAAATTTAAAAAAATTAAACTATCAAACTAATCCAATTTCAATGTTTCCAAATAAAAATGCAGAAACTCGAACTTGAATAAGTTTTTGGCTTTAACCGTAATAGTGTTTAAAATAACCCGGTTGATTGGTGATGAGATGGGCTCTTGAGGTTCTCTTCTTCTCCTAGGAGGGGCCGGTACTTTTTGGTGATGGAGCAGAACACGAAAATAGTGTAGGAACGTTTTGATGGTGGTTATCTTGGATTTTATGTTTCACAAATATCTCCGAGACACGACTACCCATTCTAGACGATTACATCCCGAGGAAACACGTACTTGCGATTTCCTTTCTGTATCATGTCTGACACAGTCCAATTTTCAAAGAAAGAACCTTTTGTAAAGCAAAAAAAAAAAAAAACTTTGCAGCCAACACGACTAAGATTTTACTATATATTATATTATTTGTATTATTTTATAGGTATTGATAATATTTTTCAAAAGGACATCTACAGCTCAAATGACTTTACGAATGGATATATTAAAGTTTTTTTTAGCACTGCGTCTTACAACGCGTTAAGGCCATACGTACACGTAATAATTATGCAAATATGTTAGGGATGAAGGTTTAATTTTGAGGAAGTATATCCACATTTGCGTGGAGAGAAGAGGAAAACCATTAAAGAACAAAAACACATAATTATATATTAATTATATAAAAATATACAGAGGATATATGTTTTTATATATCCTATATGTGTGTGTTTTTGTTCTTTAATTTGTTTCATCTCCCCCATGAAAATGTGATACACATCCTCCAAATTAAACCTTCCTCATCCCTAACACATTTGCGTGATTATCACGTAATATGTATATCCTGAACGGTTGTAAGCGCATGCAAAAGAAACTTTATATGTCCATTTGCAAAGTCATTGACTCTAGCTGTCCCTTTTGATAGATATTACAAATAACACACACAATAAATAGTTCTCAATTAGGCGCTAAGTACAATACATACAATATGTATTTTAAACCTCAAAGAAAGAACATGTCATGCAATTAAGTTAAAACGTAAGACTATTTTATTTATATGCATTAGGGTGTTCATGGGCACACCCAACACACCCCGTGCGCACACCTATAGTTAAAGGTAAAAAAGTATTGGATGAACTATTTTTGTTTGCTATCTTTCAATTCTCTTTGCTATTTGCGAGATCTGAAGATGCTTTTCTACCAGAAGGATTGACTTTAATGGTTGAGTAAACACGTGAAGCTCTGAATTGAACTAGGGCTTAGTTCTAAGTTCTCCCGCTAGTCATGCTTCCGTGGCGTGTATGTATAAAAAAAACGGGGTTGGAAGCAGAAGAGGAGATTTGAAAACTGGAAATAACTTTAAAAGGAAATGGTGTGGAGCGAATAAGAAATATTGAATCAAACCTAGTTTTGAGTAAATAAAAACGTCAAGGCTTTAGAGGAATTTCATTTTAAAGAAACATAAAGTAACAAATTTAAAGAAACGAAGAATAGGAACTAGTATTGTTTTTTTTAGAAGTTGAATCGAATTTGAAAAATGAAAATGTTTAAGATGTGAGCGACGGGGGGAAAAAAAGAACAATGGAATGTGTATGATTTGTGTGATTCTGAAAATTCATTTTTATATCTGAACTGTTTTTGTCGTCTTTCATGTTTGTGAAAAATTCTTTGTGCCTCAAATCTTCCAGAGTAATATTTAATGTAATGCTTGGATAAATATCTGACATTTATTTAAGTTACTAGAACTACTTTCGTATATTCGTACGTCAAATAATACAGTATGTATCACTGTCACTTTTTTGGCCGATCATATCACTGCTGATACTATGTATTGTATATTCTCAACCTACTATCATACCAAAAGTACACTATACACACATTTATATAACTTATTTTAGAGTATTAGTTAAATCTATTCATTACCTGACATCCATAATTTCTTTTAAGAGTGTATTCACCCACTATATCTGGATAAATAAACTAAAATAAGATCTTGACATAATCTGATCTTTAAATGAGTATATTAATGAGCGTTTGAATATTTTTTTTTACTTGTAAAACTTTCTTGTTTGAACTAGTTTTATTCTTCTTATTATTATTACTTTTATTATATTTCTAGTAAAAAAATATGTTTTATATTTAATCTCTGGTTAAGTGGTAGAAAAGGCTTAATCTCGTGAGATCAATAAAGGAAATTATAATTATATCGCTTTTAAAAAAACTTCTTGGTGCTCTCATCGGTGGACACGAGGATTATACGTTGGGTTCGTCTAACTTGGCTTGCCGGTGATGAATAGGTTGGGGCTCGAATCCCGGTTTGGTGTACTAAGAGGTTTTTTTTTTTTAACCAAATGGCTTCCCACCCTTTCAACACAAATGAGGGTACACTTTCTCTAAATTCTAACTTCATCCCGACCAAACTATTATGATTACATTCGAATTGTCCAGACGGGTAGAAATACTTGGGGAACAAATAAAAACTTATCGGTAATCTTTGAGAATATAATGTTTTATGCATTCCATTTTCAGCTATCACAAGTCAAAATAAAACTTAATTTTACATGAAGTTTGTATACGTACCTTGTGGCGTATTGGATACGAAATCAGGTCGAATGGATTTATTATATTTGTATTTGTATGAATGCCTTTTAGCACAGGAAGAATTAACATACCTTTAATTGGTTCCTAGATCAAATTAAAGCGTCACTAATTTCCAATTTACCGTGTTGTGCCTGAATATTATGCGTAGTTTTTTTAAAAGCATAATGAAATTAAAATTTAATAAAAAAATTAATGAAAATTATAATTATTAAAAGATATTTCTAAAAAAAAACAGACAATAATTTCATTTTATAAATTATGATCGATAAGTTAAAATATTAATAATAATAAATTTTTATAATAATGAAAAATTTAATTATTTTAAACGATTTTGAACCTCACTGAAGTTTGCATAGGATATTTAGTAGTAACGAAAAAAGAGTGATATTTTTGGAAGTAATGTTAACTGTATGTACCAGTAATACCCGACAATTTATATTAGTTTTATAATGTGTAGTCATCGAGCAAGGAATTTGTTCAGTATATAGTGAGAAAAACTATACCTTGACTTTTTTACGAATTAACATTGGGGCATCTTGTAGAACAAAAAACATACTTTTTTCGGTCAACATCGATAGCCTTTTACAACCCGCTTTGGTTGCCGCGTGGTCTAACTTTAAGGCTTCACTCTCGCAGTAAACTTATATTCCATTCACGGTAGGAATTACTCTCTGAAAGGTCTTTTTTCCTACCAATATCCTACTATATAATAGATTTCTGGTAGGAAAAAAGACCTTTCAGAAAACAATTCCTACGATGAACAGAATTTAGACTGCCAATCACGGGGAGACCGGGGATCGAATCATGGTTGGATATACTGAGTGAGGTTTTCCCTAAATTGTTTTCCACTCTTCATTCACGCAAATTCGAGTACACTTAGTCTAAATTCAACTTGCCTAATACCTAACAAATTAGCGTGTACGTATTATAAGGATGGGTAGTAAGATGCTGTATTAAAAACATTTTACAATATTAATATTTTAATTTTATAGGTATTGATAATATCTATCAAAAATGACTGCTGCGGATCACATGACTTGACGTATGAATACATGAAAGTAGATCTAGTAGTTTTTTATAGCTGTCGTGTATGCCCATTAGTACGATAATTGTGTTATAGTTTAGCTCTAGCATTGATTACACTGGATTGGGAAGTCGTGGGTTGATCTCCACTCGAATAGAGAGTTTTTGTTTCACATTTTCTTCTCATTCTCTCTTTGGTATTTCTGATAGTAGCTGATGATTTTTCTTTAAATTACTCTTTTCCCTTAGACTTGATAACTAAAAGTCATAATTGCAAGCAAATTGACATTAAAGTGTTTCAAGATATGTGTAAGCTTAATGTAGACCTGCATTAAAAAAATTATGAATACGAAAAAAGAGGAGGATGAAAAAATGAAAACAGTTAACTAACTCAACATGATTAAAGTTGTTGTACCGAACGAGCAATGTCACCGCTCCTATATAGTTCATACAACGCTCGCTACGTTGCACCACTTGCCAGGCAACACACGGACTGTAGCTTGTTTATTTTCGAGGCAGCAGATTCATCTACATTAATAATTACTTGCGAATTTTCTATCTTATTTTTTTATGGATACTTTTGTTCCGTTACGTTCGTTTTTAAGAAATTGAAATTTCTTAAAAGTATTGTCAAACAAATGTTTTATTATTTTTATTTTTTTGTTTTACATTCCTAAGGAGAAAATACGATTAGTGTTTTTTTCAATTTATTTATTTTTATAAAATGTCACATGCAAAGAATAGTGATTAATTTATATATTTCCTTGTCAAAAGAAGAAAAATAATGTTTTAAAAATAAAATCTTTATTTTCATAAAAAGGAAAAATAACATTGAATGCCTGAGCTTCCTCTTTCCGCCATAAATTTTACCCACTTTTTGTAAATATTTATAATATATAATAATGCATATGGATTTTGAACTAATTTTCTTAGCAAATAAATATATTTTTTTAATTAGTAGAAACCCATTTTATCCTCGTAGAATAAAAACGATCATTTATAATAGTAAATATTTTGAATTGTGATTACTGGGTTTTTTTTAAACTGTGAATAAGTGTTTTATATCGGAAACTCAAACAAACTAGGTCTCTTTAAAAAATCATTGTACCTTTTACAAAACCATATCAAGTAGAGCTTAAATATAATCCTAATTACAGTACTTAATTTAATTAATTCTCTCCTCATTAACCTTTTTTGGTCTTAAAATGGCTCACGGAAATTGCCTAGTGTTGTATTTGTCCGTGAGATATGTAAGAACACATTCAAATATTACATAATTACTTTTATAGTTATTTTCATATCAACTTTAACAGTGGTAGGTACACTCAGGGGCTAGGAGTAGGAGGGTGATTCTCCTTCCCCAGTAAATAGTTTTAATAAAAGCTTAAATACATAGACGAACAACTTTAATATAGATCACTAAAGATGTGTCGGATGCATAACCTAAAGTTTACGATTTAATATTCATGAATAAAAGGATCCATGGCGTCAGCTCATAAGCGAGTTAAGGCGACTGAGTGGCGGCGGCATGTCGGCGAAGATAGTGCCAACATTTACGGTTAGAGGGAGTCATGTGGTCAAAACGATGAACCCTCAGGCCGTTAATTTAAGTTTTCTAGACTAGTGATGCTACTTATTTTTTATTCAAGTAGCTCCTTATTGTCCTCACGAGTCTGAATTGACCCCGTTTCCGACCCACTGGTTCACAGAAAAATCTGGAAGCACCAAGGATCAAACCAAGGACCTCTAGATCCTTAGCTAGGAACTCTGTCTGACCTCTAGATCCCCAGAGGTGGTCAATATTCATGACAAGTGGCTTAAAATTCAAAATTGGATCTTTTTTTTTTCGAAACAACAGTTTTTATATCTTAATGCCCCAGGCCCCAAAGTAAATTCTGTAATTCACCACTTTCTGAATATGGGGATGATGGTGATTATGGTGATAAGCCGACGCTTTCATTAGCTACCACATACAAAACAAGCATCGGTGGGCACGCGGACTAAATGTCAAGATAGTCTAGTCCATTTTGCCGTTTAGCGGGAGGTCATTGGCTCGAATACTGGTTGGTGTTTTTGCCAAATGGTTTCCTACTCTACCACCATTAAATGCGTATACATTTTTATTTAAATTCTACCCATCTTATTTCTACCTCACTATTGTAATTAAATGCGTATGGCCTGGACGGGTAGTATGACGCAGAGCAAAAAAAATTCTACCGCATGAAGAAACTCTCACGTCTTTTTTTAATAATAACCTCTGATGAACCAGGATATATCAGTGGTAGAGCATTAATGCGCAAATCTAAAAGTTCCCGCATTCGATTTCCTTGCTTGGTTTGTCATTTTTCCACTAATACATATTTAACAGGCAATTTAATATATTCTTGAAGTAAATATAAATATCTTTGTACCCTAAATATAAACAACATGTCACAATATTTGATCGATTGGTGAGACCTTCGTTCTTTCAGGTCCGGAGCCAATTTCCTTGTTTATTTTATTTAAAAAAAAAGTAGGGTGGAAGGGGCTTCTCAACTGGTGTAAGCATGAATCAAGCTATTCATTTCGTCGACAAAGAAGCTATATTTTTTCCTAATAACTTCCAAGAGCTGTATTACTTTTTAAACTATTTAAATTTTTAGTGTAAACAAAACTGAGTGAATGAAGCATTTTCTAAAGAGCATTTATTTAATAACTTTTCAATTCTTAAAGTTCATTTTGTATTAATTACATTATCTAATTTTCTTCTTTTTTTTTTCAAATAAAAACAAAAATTAAAGGATGTTTGTTTTAAATTTAATGTTGGTTGCGGCCAAAGTACTTTTAAATACTAAACAAAACTTATTTGTACTACTCATAAGTCATAACTTATTATTATTATTATATTTTATTATTATTATATTTAGCACCGCGTCTTACTACCCGTTCGGGTTATACGCTTAAGTACTAATTACGCTAATGGATTAGGAATTGGGAGGGTTGAATTTAGAGGAAGTGAACCCGTATTTGCATGGAAATAGAGTGGAAAACCATTTAGGAAAAACCACCCCCAGTTCACCCGACCGAGATTCGAACCTCGATCTCCCCGTCCTCGGTGGTCGAGCTCAACACGACTGGCGCGTTATCCAACTACGCCATCGAGGTGGGTCATAACTTATTAACCAACAGATTTCATCCAAGCATGTTAAACACAAATGTTCCAGGTACGTATCCAGTTTGCATTATTTTGTTTGTAGTTACAGTTTGATCATTATTTCGATGATGATTATTAAATATTATTTAAATTTAGCTTTAATGTATAGCACTTGATCAAATAAAAAAATTGTTTTTCTTGTTTTATTTAGTTTAGTTTGTGTTTATAAACACATAATTTTTGCAAAGATGCTTTGATTATCTTGTTCTTTTGAATGAAAAAAAACAACCAAATTGAATGGTTTGAAATGTGTTGTAAGCTCCTACGAAAAGTCTAACTTAAATCTGCGTATAACCCGAACGGGTAGTAAGACGCGGTACTAATAATAATCTAACTTAATAATACATGGTGTCCGAAAATTATCTTTACAACCTAATACTAAATTAAATATTTACTAAGTAACAACTAAAACACATAATTAGTGATCAAGGAAATGTAGACACAGAAAACCCAACTTTTTTTATTGTTAAATTAACGTAGTTACAAACATTCAAAATGAGGACCATTAATTATTCGCAAAGCATCCAGGCGAAAATACAAATGCTGCCATTTAAACATAATTTTCGGACACGTTGTAATATTGAATTGGAATGGGGCTTTCACCATTACAGAAGCGTGGATAAATTCTGTGCACCGCGTCTTGCCAACCGTCCGAGCTATCCTCATACTTACAGTCATGGAATAGGGTGGAGTAATGTTGAATTCTAAAGTAAATGTACCCGCATTTTAGTGGAGGAAGAGTGGGAAAATCCTATAGTGAAACCACCATTAATACACTCGACCAGGATTCAAACCCCAACCTGTTTGTCACCAGCAAACCAGACCAAATGAAACAAACGTCTTGGTCTGCTTGCCTACAGGTGTGGGTCTTTTTGACGACGGGTTTGGAGAATGGGGCAGTGGCGTGTCGTGTAGTGTTGTGAGGGCACCCGCCTCGGTGGCTTAGTTGGCTAACGCGCTAGTCGTGTTGAGCCCGACTGCCAAGGACGGGGAGATCGAGGTTCGAATCTCGGTCGGGTGAACTGAGGGTGGTTTTTCCTAAATGGTTTTCCACTCTCCCTCCACGCAAATGCGGGTTCACTTCCTCTATTCAACCTTCCCAATTCCTAATCCATTAGCGTAATTAGTACTTAAGCGTATAACCCGAACGGGTAATAAGACGCGGTGCTAAATAATAATAATAATAATAATGTTGTCAGGGTAAGCAGTTAGTTTTAAACTATAGACTATCTGCTAACCCGCTTTAGTGGTTGAATGGTATAAGGCGTTGTCACTCTTGCAATAGACTGGACTGCCGATGACAGGAATATCGGGGTTCGAATTCCGGTTGGTTGTACTGAGGGTGTTTTTCCTAAATGGGTTTTCTCTCTCTCTCTCTTTCTCTCTCTCTCTCTCTCTTTCTCTCTCTCTCTCTCTCTCTGGGTACACTTCCTATGAATGCAGCCACCCTCACCCATAGCACATACCTAAACAGATAGTATGACGCACTACCAGAATTGAGTTTTGTAATTTCTAAGGGCACATATGTGGTTAATCGCCTGCTTTCATTTGTAGCATTCCCAGGGATATCACTTTTTTTTTTATATCTGACAATATTTGAAGTAGATTAGCTACATTATTCACATGTTGTTTGTGTTTGTCTGTGAGGGCCATGGAGTGTCTATCTGTCTAACGGCTGGTGTGGTGATATCTCTCCCCCCTTTCCCTCCCGCTATCCGACGTGGACAATGTGAGGAGGAGACAGGTATTTGGCAAACGAACGGAAGGCCTTGCCTTGTCGGAATTTTCACGTGAAAAGTCGCCGAAATAGACCATCATTTCAGATGCTCTTGCCAGAGTGGGAGAGTTTTGCGTCACGAAAGAAAAACAAAAACACATTTTTTTTAAAAAATTTAGGTATTATTATATTGGTTTGGTGTGTACACTCCGTTAACTCTCAAAAGGCTACGAGCTGATCTTTCTTGGTTCCGCAATGGTGTCCTTTTTAGTTATTATCACCGCGTCTTACTATCTGTTAAGGTAATACTCATATATGATAATTACTCTAGTGGGCAAGGGATGAAGAAGGAAGCATTTTAGAGGTGATCTACTCACAGTGGCGTGAAAGGAGAGTGGGAAACCATCTAGTAAAAACTACCTCCCAATAGATCCGACTGGGATTCGAACCTTGATCTTCCCGTCATCAGCAAGCAAATCTAACACCCGAATGACACTTCAGACCGTTCGGCCACTGAACTGGGTAATTTATTTATTGGTTTGTTTAAAGTATTAAACATGCACTTACTAAACTGGATTATTATATCATGCATGACATGACTTATAAGCTAAATTAATCAATGACTATGAAAGGGGAAACGCACATTTCAACAACTATTTTTTTTTTGGCCATGCTGAAAATTTGTACCCGGGACCCTTTGCTTAGTAGGCAGACACGTTATCTCGACAGTGCTAACATGTTAAACACCTGTCGTGTTACTTATTATACAGGGCTATTGAGTAATCAACCAAGGTAATACTGTCAGAATAATCAGAATGCATTATGTTGGGTTAATGATATTTTCTATCGTATCTTTCATCTATAAATAAAATTCGTATTGCCATTATTATTTATTTCATCAAGTAAAATTTCGTTTCTACTTAATATAAGTAAGACCTAAATTTAGAAAAAATATTGTGGATAAAGTTTGCGTTTCTATCCATCTTATATCTTTCAAATAGTAAACAGAAAAATACTCCTCACGCTTCCCCTTTTCCCACCCCATCCCCCCTTCCAACCGAATCCACGAAAAATCCATTGAGTGTAAATTCGCAGATGTAATTAAATTTTACGTAGTCCTTATACCATAAATAAAAACCCCATATTTATAAACCATATTCATTTAAATTTAAAAAAAAACATGATTTCTTATCGTCTAGAACAGCGTTCCTTAAACTTTTTACATTCTCGATCCCTTTTTGCCCGAGAAATTTGTACGCGACCCCGAGTGTATAGGTTTATAAAATATGTACACAAATCAAACATTTATAAATTTATTCTAAAACAATGCTTTGGTATGCATATTATTTTATCATTTATTAAAGACAAATCAAATTTACATAGTAATTAAATGGATGTGCTTGTTTATTTTTACATAAAGAATTAAATCTTGGCTGAAAATTTTGATACTGAAGGACGTAGATGATCTTCAAAAATGTTCAGAGTTAATCGATATTTTGATTCTATAATCGTCAATGCTGAGAACTTTGCTTCGTATAAATATGTAGTACAAAATGCCAGAAGTATGCTTAGGGGCCATTTCAGAACTGGTTGGAAATTCTGTCCTAATCCCGAGCTAAAATTCATTTATTGTTTTTTTAGGAAACTCAAGTTTTAAACCTGTGTCGCTTGATTACTCGGAAAATTCTTCTTGAACTTTTAATGGCAAATGACTCGCGTTTTTTATTTCAATTGAGCATAGTTTATGAACCCAATTTAGTTTTTTTACAATCAAAATATGGAAGGAAGTATTTCTGGAACTGTGTCTCCAGGCACTTCAGATTATCAATTATAATTCTTACAGTTAAATATTTGGGAAGATTATTTTCAAATATAAAGTTATTTGTAGATGTAAAATTTTCTAAAGAACTATTTTCCACCCTGTTCCATATGTTAACTTTTTAATAAAACTTTCAATTTTATTTTTTAACACGAATATGTTACAATTTTTTCCTTGAATCGACAGGTTTAAATAATTGAGATGGTTGAATATATTAGACAAATAACACCGTTTTGAAAGCCCTAAGTCATTATTAAAATCTTTTAGTGACCCACAAATCCTGTTACGCGACCCCATATGAGTTTAAGAAGGCCTGGTCCAGAACCTAAACCTAAAAATAATTAATTTTACACCGTTCTTAGAGCAAAAATAAGTTTTACAGGTCTAATCATTAAAAAAAAAAAGTCCATGTACAGAAAATTCATGTTTTTCTATTGAAAACTAATAGTGCCCTTAGGAATTCTTGTAAATCAATACAAACTTTTTCGGTGAACATTCTGTAGAGCTAAGGTATTGTTAAATTATAAAGCAAACAAATTTAACACTTTGAAAAATCTTTTAAAATAATAAAATGAGCTCAATATGGTAGTTTTGTTAATAATAGACTAGAAATAACTCTGCCATACCATCCTGAATAATTCTGAAAGGCATACTTTTCTAGGGATTACAATGTTTCATTTAACTTCATCCTAGCGCTTCCATGTGAAAACTTTTGTCTAATAAGATTCCAACTAAAAGCTTTTCTGCCAATCCTTGGGTTTAATTCCTCTTAGTGGGTGATCTTCAATTTTAGGGCGGCCAAGCTTAGGCATTTAAAGTAGGATGTGGAGGGTAGCTTAGTAACTAATCAAGTACAAACTCTCAAGGCTTTGTGTGAATTGGCTTAGGGAGTTGCTTTGACAATTAGTCAAGTCCACATTTTCAATACTTTGGGCCAATTTCTTAGTCAGATTTAGTACGCCTCAAGGGCGTGTGTCAAACCAAATACAAGACGACACCTACCTAAACTTGGATGAAATGGGCTATTTCGCATATGAACCTGGCTCAGTCCATTCTGATCTAGGTATTTGTTGTCTAGTATCTAGTGTAGCACCACACTTTGAGGCGTATAGTTCTGACTACGAAATTGGCCCTTTGTGTTATATATATATGTTATATATAACATAATTATATGTTATATGTATATGTTATATATATATGTTATATATATATAACATATATATATATATACACAATATGTTATATATATATATATATATATATAAATGGAGAGCAGCGTTGCCAACTATTCGGGTCCACACTTTAAAGGCCTTAAGCACACTGAACACACCGAACAATAATCGCCAAACACACGCCGACGAGCAATGTTTCCCGTGTGTCTGGATACACGGAAATATCGCCCGAGTGTCCGGCGGTAAAATATCAAAGAAAGTTGCCGGTGTCTCAGTCTCCCACCTCAAATGGGAAACATTACTCAGTGTGTACCCGCGTGCATACATCGATGAACAACTTTTGAATTTAATCCAGTTGATTTCTACTCCTCGTCCATGTCAACAAGAGTTTCCTTTTGTATTTTGGTGGTGATTTTCTTATGGTCACCACAGATTGTGTTACTATTTCAGCTCAAAAGTTGGTATCTTGCTTTGTAATTGTGGGTGCTACCAAACAAAATATTTCTTCACAATCCGGTTTCTTCAGCCCTACGAAAAAAAAAAAAAATTAAATGTTCACCCGTCATTCAACAATATAAATACTCTACCCTCGTCTTAAGAACTCATTTTTTTCACCAAAGTCTTTTTCGCTTTTGGCGACATTTAATTATAATAAAAGCGACAGCAACATCAGCAGTAAGGTGCGGATCCATCGCGAAAGAAACGGGGACTGGTGAAATGCGTCTGCTTGGTGTGGACGCGCAACATTGGTGGAAACACGTGTCCGGATACAAGTTGGTGTGCGCGCGGACGATGGATGTTGCCTAGTCGCTAGATACTTGTATCTGGCGACTATCGCCCAGTGGGTACTTGGTTGTCCGGAAAAGTACGCATTTGTTCTATTGGGCCTACCTATCGAGATAATTCGCGGCACTAAAGCAGGCTATTCAAATAAAGTATTATATTTTAAATTAAATAAATGTATAAGCTTGTAATTACATGTACTGTACATTTCAAAGCTAAATAAAGAAATTAATATGAACTAATACTTTTGGAACCTATTTGAAAACTTAATCTTACGTTTCTTTAGCCGAAACATTTGTATTGTATTTATTTGAGAGTTAAAGGTTCGTATTACTTAACAAGATTGTAAATCACTTCAATCCCGTCTCATCGCACGATTAATGTGTAACATTGGTAGTATTTTTTGCACGCTGGAGACATATTTTTCTGTGATAAACCAGCCGAGCGGGGCGGGGCGGGATGTCAGCGAGACGTGTCTTGCTGTGTCGAGCTGGCCGGACGGGGCGGGATTTCTCTCGCGACAAACCACCAGTCGCTAGTGGAGGCTACCTTGCCCTACCTATAAATACTGCGCCTGGCACCGGACCGCGCCGCCAAATAGAATAGCGTTCCGGCGCTTGGCGTCCTCGCCGCGTGATTAGCCCCGCCATAATCGTTATTACCGGCCTGGGGTCCCTTTTGCCGACCACTTCGATAAAATATATGGCGGCTATTTTCAAACGTGTTTATAAATCCTTTAATTTTAGGTAGCGAAGGTGTAAACTGGCAATATTTTTTTTAGTAACTTGTCACTCGTAGTTTTATGAAAATTTACTTAAAGATACAAGTGTTTGATTCATAAAATTAGCTTCTTGTTTTATTATCGGTCTAATACCACGGTTTATTATATTATCATTATTATTATTATTACTATTTTCCACTCAGGGACAATTATCTAGTGAACCACCTCGGTGGCGTAGTTGGCTAGTCGTGTTGAGCTCGACCGCCGAGGACGGGGTGATCGAGGTTCGAATCTCGGTCGGGTGAACTGGTTTTTTTTCCTAAATGGTTTTCCACTCTCCCTCCACGAAAATGCGGGTTCACTTCCTCTAAATTCAACCCTCCCAATTCCTAATTCATTAGCGTAATTAGTACCTAAGCGTATAACCCGAACGGATAGTAAGACGCGGTGCTAAATATTATTATTATTATTATTATTATTATTATTATTATTATTATTATATTATCAAGTGATGGAAAGGAAAATGAGTTAAGGTCACTTTACATATTATCTAAGTTGTTAGAAATGGAATTATATCTTTTTTGCATAAAGACGTTCACTTTTAAAGCCATCGGATGGTTATTTAAACTCATGGAAGGTATAACGACTTTGTCATTAATCTGTGATGGAAGGTATTATGTTCTTTAGAAGGAAGCCTTAGTGCGACAACATGTATGTGCTTCGCAAAGTGTGATCCCTTTTAATAGCTTCTGTTTCGTTTAGCCTCACGATCTGAATTGATCCGTAATTCAGATCGCATCAATTGTTTTAACACGGTCTTCTCAGTCTCGTTTTGCCTCAAATCAGGTAACACCAGTTTTTTTTAACATGTCCTTCTTAATTGAAGTTAATTTTTAGCCATAAAAGTGAAAGTACACTCTTCTAGAGTGTAAAATTAAATTTTACTCCACATTATGTTAAATATAAGGTAATTGTAATAGAGTGCGTTTTTAATAGTTAAGGCGCTAGAATAGTCGAATAAAAATTCTTAAACCGCCGTAAACCAAGTGGGTTTATAACGTTCCTCGTTGGAGCTGTCCGGCACTAGGAGAACAAATAAGAGAGGGGTAAGATACAAATGACAATACAATTTTTGCTGTGCAGACCCCTTTTTTTATATCCATTATTTTTTCCAGCCTATGAGCTGGGTCAGTGTTTTATTCAAGCCTTATATTTTCCACTGCCGGCTTGTTAGTTCTGTCATAGCTTCATATGCCTTATAATCTAACTTAAGACTAGGACAGGCACAACATCCAGTCCCCATCCGTTAATTCATCACTATGAAAGGAGAAACCCACATTTCACCAAAAATAAACTTTTCAGCCATGCCGGGAATCGAACCCGGGACCCTTAATTCAGTAGGCAGACCCACCCCTATTAAATTACATCATTCTCTTTCACTAATATTCATTCTACGCCCCTCTACCAGTTACTTTTAGTTTCCAAGACTTGTAGGTCTCATTGGTCAACTGAAATAGGTGGATTTTGGACTTGTGAGTGGAGAAAATTTAAACTTTGAATAAACTAGGTTTACAACTCTATATATGCATAGGGTAATATAAAATAGTTTGTATTTATTTCACTGAACACCAAACTCGTGTACTGTTTAGATTTTGATTAACATTTAACCAAAGTACAACATTTGATTGGCAATATCTTGGTTACCTAATCATCCCCCATAAATACAAACACTTGACACAATAAAACCTACATTAAACACACTCACGTAATTTCAGATGATATTCTGCTGTCGGCACGTAAAGCTGAACGGTTAGGCGTAAAATCTATACCTACACAATCACTTCATGTTTGTTTGTTAAGATTATATTGTGATAAGTTTTTTATATTAAAGTAGGCAGCTTAGGTAAACTGATATATTAACAATCAGATGTTGCGCTTAGGATAAATGACAACTTCTCCAAAAGTACACTAACCCGCTTCAGTGGCAGCATGGTCTAACGCGCCACTCACGTGTGAGACTAAACTGCCGAAGACAGAGAGATTGGAGTTCGATCCCGGTCGGGTGCACTAAGAGTGGTTTTCCATTATCTATCCGCACAAATGTGGGTGAACTTCCTCGAATTAAACCTTTCAAATCTCAAACACATATGTAATTAACGGGTAATAAGACGCAGTGCTAGTAGAAAAAAACAGTATACGAGTTTGATGTTTACTGGAATTTACGCAAAACATTTTTTCTATTACCCTATTCCTATATATACTTATAAACTTAGTTCAAAAGTGAATATTTTCCACTCTAAAAAAAGTCCAAGAAATCCACAGATTTCGGTTGATCATTTGGACCTAAATGCGCGGGAAACGAAAGGTAACTGGTGTAGGATCGTAGAGTGGATCTTTGTGAATAACTATGCAATTTAATGGGGGGGGGGAGGTCGTAGCATAAACTGTATTGGCATTCGTATCTTCCTCCTCTCCTGTTTGTTCCCCTGCTGGCAGTCATATCCGACCAGTAACGTTATAAACCCACTTGGTTTCTGGACGTTTATGAATTTCTACTCGACTATTCTAAAACCTTAGCTACATCGGCACGCTAGGAGGTTTATATGATTAAATGAGCAGGACACTTAATTTGATGACGTAAAAGTGACCTAAAAATTCTATAAAATAATTCACATATACAAAATATGCGCCAAAAATTTAAACGAAAGCTTGTAATAAATACACATGACCAAATAAAACATGCACTTTACAACAGGAAACTAAAATATATGCAATTATAACATACAAACTATTGCATTCTGCCAAATCATAAATGTAACATTGATCTACAAATATCTTCTTCAGAAAAACAGCTACCCCATCCCAACGCAACTCTCTTCGTCTTAGTTGCAGTGTCTCACTAGGAATGTGTATTTTACAACCAGACAAGCAAAGAAGACACAAAGTTCATTGTCTACATCATCTTCCATTCCACAACTGTGTTTTGACTCAAAAATGCCTAAAATAGACCCAAAAAAGACACAAACCAAAAAAAAATTACCCAAAAAAATCCCAAATGACCTATTAAAAAAACGTTTCCATGGCCAGGGAATCATGAACAGAATGTACAGATGAGCATTGTCTGTTATTTAAAATAAAATGATGCCATCAAAATCCGGGTTCTGTGAATGACTGATAGACTGACATGAAGGAGATCTCTGATAGTTCAGTGTGTGGAGCGATCGACACGTAGGTCTACGGCCTGCCGGCCAGGGTTCACAACACTGTCAGGGGTGTAATTTTTTTTTCTATAGTCACACGAATAGGTGTGTGTTTCTTGGTGTTTCTCAAATGACTCTCTTTCATGTTTGCTATTCCTTGCCAGAGAGTGACAGCAAAGAAACGTTCCAATCTAAACTCTTCACGACTAGCACTCTTCTTCATCGTGTACCCTCCATTTTAAAATGTGTGTCAGCATAATAACATAACGATCGTTGCCAACCCAAGTATTTTTAAACCAGCACCTATTTTCCTCACTTCTCTCTCTTCTTTTTTATTTTTTTATTTTACCCCCTACACGCGTGATCATCAACAAGGATTCGTCCGATGCGCACATCGCCGGTCTTTTGTTTTGTTGCCAGTCCCCGTGAAGTGCTAGGGCAAGGTAGATAATCTCCGGTCTGAGAGGTTGGTATCAGTGCTCTTGTGTGTCGCGTGCGCGTTGTTGTTGTCGTTGGGGTTTTTTTTAGGGGGGGCGGGATGAATTACACCGTGATGGCGAACAGCCGTTGGAAGGAGCGAAACCGCGCCCGCGGTCTCCGGGCTTCCATCAAGGTTCCTCTGGCTCGGATCCAGGCCGGGCTGGGTAGGTTCGTGCCTCGGAGATACCAGCAGGAGCCAGAGGAGCCGCTGCCTTCTCCTCCTCCTCCTCGCGTAAGTATCGGGCTATCAGCGACACCAGACGACAATGGTCCAGTAGCAAGGAGGGTAATCCTCACACCCGGCGGATGTAATGAGTAGGATAGGGGAGATATCTTTACCGCCGCCACCATCACAACTATTATTACTTCAACTTTTAATACTATTACACAGTTGTTTTAACACCGTGTCTTACTACCTCTTCAGGTTGTACCATTATATTATGATTACTCTAATGGAGTAGGGATGAGGAAGGGAGCATTTTAGAGGTAATATACCCGCATTTGCTTGGAAGGAGCGTAGAAAACCATTTTGTAAAAACCACCCTCCGTAGACCCGACCGGGATTTGAATCCTGATATCCCTGTCTTCAGCAGAGTGATGCCTTAAACCATTCGGCCACTGAAGGATGTTACTTACCTGTGACGTCACAAAAAACAAGATAGAATTTTCCATGTTTGTGAATTTATTTTCTATTCAGCGAGTATTATAGATATAACGTTGAAACAGAAGCCATAAATTCTTAAATAATCTTAAAAATAGTTCTATACTGTTACAAAATTATTGTTTTTATCTTGAAGTAGATTTTTTTATAAACGTAAATGTATAACTCCTCTACAACTTAGGTTATTCGGCTTGGTTACGAAAATGGCCTGTAGGAGTCTTCCTGGCAGGATGTATATATATATATTTTTTTTTAAACACCGTAGTAGCATATGTCTATCTAGAATAAGAAACAAGAAAGATGTGATTTTAAAAAGCAAATAAATGTTTTCTAGGTGAAAATAGTATAGTGATTGTGTAAACTCGTCAGATGAAGAGGGTGAATGTTATCGGTGGATAAACAAGATGCCTCGTAGGGTGAAGTGCTCATTTTCTTCCTTCTTTTTCTATTGAGTACGTTGTGATAGTGTACTAGTATAGTGATATAGTGCTAAGACTGCTTAGGTGCGTCAAGTTAAGATACAACCCTTTGCGCAAAATAGCTTGAAAATCTCCAAGTAGTCACTGTCTTGAAGCGGATTCTTTTTATACGGAAACTTATTCTACCACCCTTATTCCCATGGTCACTAATATCATGTTTAGTGCTATTGCTTTATTTATTACTTATACCTATACCACTGTTACGTTTGATATTCTAAAAGTAGTGTACCAATCGAATCACACCTAGGCTATAATATTACTTCCTGAGAAAAGACGAGTCATGTATATTTAAATAAATTAGTAAACATTCAAACTAAAATTCTGAAAATAATGAGTGAATTCAACAATAGTACCAACATAATGAATAAGAAATGGAAACTATTGACAGTAAAAAAAACATGTAAAACTATAAAATAATAATTCACAACACCAGGAAACGACAGTATAAATCCTTTATATATAAATAACTTTGGAAAATATTTAACTAATGTTAAAAGAGAAATAAATAAAGTTAACTAAGTTACAGTCTTAATGTCATATTAATACTAGAGTCACTAAAATTAATATTACAAATAAGCTATGAACTTAGCTCGAGATTGGTTTTTGAATATTAAATAAAAAGTAATGCAATAGATTTAAGAAACTTAAATTGAGCATTAGACATGTTATATTGTAAGAATAGACTTAAATCAATGTAATATATTCATCATATCTTTATACTATTACGTAATTATTATATGTACTGCATTTAAGGTGAGGCACCAGCTGACAAGTACATTGTGCTTAACTGGATCATGTTTAGTGAATGTACTCCTGATAAATTAATAAAACAACTACTACTACTACTACTACTACCTCTATTACACTGACAAATAGAATTACTAATAACAAATAGAATTACTACTAAGTTACTCTTAAGCCACGTTTACATTGGTATAGTAAATGGGTTAGTTACTTGTACCACTAACTTGTAAGGCAGCTACTAACCAGGTATAAACTGCATAGGAAAGTACTGGTACAAGTACTTTTACCAGCAATGAGGACAGGAAAGTTAATAAAATCTGTTCAGCGTAGGAATTGTTTTCTTAAAGGCCTTTTTCCCTACAAGAAAGCTATTATATAGTAGGGTTTTGCTAGGAAAAAAGACCTTTCAGAGAGTAATTCCTACCGTGAATGGGGTATAGCTTCCCAAGCTATTAATTACTTACCACTGTCCTTCCCCACCACCTGGATTCCTCACTGTCCCCTAAACTACCCTCCGAACTATCCCATTGTAAACACTTATTTGTCTGTATAGTCTAGCTAGTCTGACATTGCACGTATCATTTTGTACGAATACATTTTTAGTTAGAGATTTTTGTTTATCTTGCTTTTGTTATTATTATTATTATTATTATTCTTGGTTAAAGCTCTGAAATAGATGCTAGGAAGTTAAGCGTGACTTTTAGCGTAGTCCGAACTGGTATTGTGACTCTAAATGTTGTGTCAGACTGTTGGATTACAGGTGAGAAATCAAGTTAAGCAAGGTTTCAAATCTTTCACGTGTCACACCAAGACACAACCTTTTAGGACGAAATTGTTCCTTTTAAATTATAATTATTTCTTAAATCAAACATTCCGAAAGTTGCAAAAAAAAAACTTTTTGATGATTTTTCATACAAATCCCTTTCAAATTACGGGAAACACGACACAAGTGGTACTGACAAGGTAAAAACCACTTTTGTGTGTAGACACCTACTTGCCCTGAGTGTAGGAAAGTAGACTAGTCAGGCCAGCTACTAGTATAAGCAGAGCCCTGCTTTTATGGTGAATAAAAAAGCCCAATTTCGTTTTTAAGTTTACCAAAAGCGGTGAATAAGCGGTGAATTACAAAAATCCTATTTTTGCGACGAAATTATCGAATTAAGACAAAAGCGTTAAAAAAGTGGTTTTTACCAAACTTTCGTGATTAAGGTGACTTTGTTGGGTTAAAACTAGACTACCAGGAATATGTTTGAAACAGGTAAACTAAACATATTGAAGTGAAAACCAAAAATTACATTTTATTTGGAAAAAACTGTAAAAAACACTAGTCCGCAAAAAAATGTGCTGTCAACTTATTAAAAAAAGTAAGATTTAGCGGCAGCTGGTCCGGGAAAAGTATATGTACAAGTCACAAAGACAAAGTATTACACAAAATCATCTTGTTACTTCACAAAAATTGTTACTATATTTTTAAATCTCAATTTAGGCTAGAAAAATACAAAATAACTACTCAACATCACCAAACTGCAACAAGCCGAATGCCGAAAATCGCGACTAAATCGCGATTATCGCGGACATCGTTTAAAATCGCGAATATCACGCTAAACCACCGATTTCGCGAATTATCGCGACAATTCTGAGCATATATTTGCAATCAGGGTAACCTGAAATGTGAACATCTGAAAGAAAAAATGCCATATCTAACATTCGCGAATTATCGACATCGCGACATCGATCGCGATCTCCACAAACGCAGGGCTCTGAGTATAAGTAACCAGCCCATTTACTATACCAATGTAAACGCGGCTTAAAGTACTATTACTGCACTTACTTTTTCTAAGGCCTTTTCTTCCACTGTCACTAATAATACTTCGTTTAGTACTATTTCTATCCGACATCTTAGTTTACCCTGTAGCGTTTTCACCTATTGAGTAAAGGATTCCAGGTTCGATTTTGGCATTGTAGAAGTATTTTAATTGGTTAAGGAGACACCACATTTAGAGTCAATTTAACCAATTGGGGTGTCCCCTTTCAAAGTGCTGAATATTTGGCTGATGGCCATGATGATATAGGCCTAATAAATTGGTTCATAAAACACATGTTAAAGGCCTTCATAAAATAAAAAACTACTGTTACATATTACACTGCGACTTATTTACTACACTTATATTGTATTGATTTTATTCATACATTCTATTATTTCTAATAGAGTTAATGCTATTATATTATTAACTAATAATGATAATACAGTTTTTATAAGATGAAATCCGTGCTGTTGGACACGTGTCTGGCTCATTTGGTCTGGTTTGCTGGGGATGGGAAGATCAGGATTTGAACCCTGGCTGGGTGTACTGAGAGTTTTAAAAAATAATTGGTTTTTCACTCATCCTTTCAACCACTAACGTGTACAAATTTAGGTTTATTTATTTATCTCACCCCGAACATTAATACGTGCATCGTCCATATCAAAGCTTATCATTCTGATATATTATCTTATGTTAGCAAAATGTATTAATCGTCTACTAATTGTAACTGAATTTTGAGGCTGGACCAGATTTTTTTTTTACTCCACTAATTTCTTTAATATTTTCACCGCGTCTTAATACCTGTTCGGGCTATAGTATACATTAGTTATGCTAGGAATTAGAAAGGTAGAATTTTAAGAATTTTTAAGGATTGGCGTGGAGAGTAATTCGGAAACCATTTAGGAACAACTACTCTTGGTCAATCGAAAATAGTTGGTAGAGAGGAAAACCTGTTCTTTGGAATGTTTTCTACCAATTTATCTATGCCTGGAGTTCTTTCTACAAGAAAATTATAACTTTGGGTAGTTTTTACAATAATTCTGGACTTAGGTAGTATTTAACATAAATCTGGACCCGGGGTAGTATGTATTTACAAGAAATCTGGACCTGGGGTAGTTTTTACAATAAATTTGGACTGTGGATAGTTTTTACAATAAGTTTGAACTTGGTTTAATATTTACAATAAATCTGGACCTTGGGTAATAACTTATTTATTTACAGTAGTTTTTATAAAAAAAATCTGGATCTGGGGTAGTATTTACAAGAAATCTGGACCTGGGGTAGTTTTTACAATAAATCTGGACCTGGGGTAGTTTTTACAATAAATCTGGACCTGGGGGAGTATTTACAATAAATTTGGACCTAGGGAAGTTTTTACAATAAATCTGGACCAATGGTTGTATTTACAAGAACTTTGGACCTGGTGTAGTTTTTACAATAATTCTTGACCTGAGGTAGTATTGACAAGAAATTTGGACCTAGGGTAGTTTTTACAAGAAATTTGGACCTGGGTAGTATGCATTTACAATAAATCTGGACTTTGAGTACTTTTCACAATAAATCTAGACCTGGGGTAGTTTTTACAGTAAATCTCGACTTGAGCTAGTGTTTACAAGAAATTTAGACCTGGGGTAGTTTCTACATTAAATCTGTACTTGGGCTAGTTTCCACAAACATTTAAATTTAGAGTGGTTGCTTCTAAAAAAAGCTGTACCTAAGGTAGCTTTCACGAGAAATCTAATTTATTTGGTAGTTTCTACGAGAAATTTAAGAAATTTTGTAGTTTCTACAATAAATTTGTAGACTCCTTTGGGTAGTTTCTATGGTAAATCTGAACCCGGATTAGTAACTACAATAATTCTGAATTTTAGTTTAAACATTTGCATAGTGAAAGCCTGATAGATCAGGCCGTTGGGTAGGGCTACCAACCGCACTCTTACTGTTCACTTTTTGTGGCCAAATAAATGTTCTCTTTATGAAACTTGCCATAACTATGATCATTGTTCTCCCCAGAAAATATTGTCAGCCGGGTGCAGGGGCTGATATACGACTCTGCCGCCCATAGGCACTAGATAATTTGCCGCCCACTTTTCCTACCCTAACCTCCTAAATCCCCGTTTCCCCCTGCCAACCCTTATACACTGACACATATATACCATATACACAAGTGCCATTTGTGGGATGACAGATAAAACGTGCTTACATTATTTTATTATTTATTATAGTGAGGTTTTAAAAGTAGTAAGAATCTAAGCAAGGACTTATAAAATTGAAATAAATAATTTTACTCTATTACAACACACAAATTCAAATATACAATTTAAAGATATATAAAGTCTGCATTAATAGACTGTAGAACATGTTACTACAGACAAAATATTAGCAGGTACTCAATAAGAAAATAGTCTATAATATATTTCGCCTTCATTTCTGCTGCTCGAACTGGTCAATGATGCCAGACAAATCCCTTTTATACAATAAGTGACCTTCAATTAAGATCGAGTGTCAGTGAATTAAGGCAACACTCTGTCATGTTGGTCCACAGATACAGTAAACCACAACAATCACACACACGATAAAGCCATAAAACTATTTTAACTGGCAGAAAAAAGATATGTATTTTTTTTCGTCATTCAAAATTTTCCGCCCGTAAAATCTGCCGCCGTAGGCCTATGCATGAATCCGCCCCTGTCCGAGTGGCATTATTATATAGCTGGGTTGGGGAAGTGTAATACTTTGCAATATTAGATTATTTGTGCAACAAACATTGATTTTAGTTGGGCGGTCCGTAAAAAGAACCGGTCGGCGGA
This sequence comes from Timema podura, assembly GCA_033556935.1. NCBI lineage: Eukaryota > Metazoa > Arthropoda > Insecta > Phasmatodea > Timematidae > Timema > Timema podura. Next base: position 23,913,952 of record JAVRXN010000007.1, on the reverse strand, counting down.
CGCAACCTTTCGAAAGGCCTTGGGAAGAACAATCACATTAATAAAAATGTGAAAAAATATATAGCCTCTCATCTCCCCAGCCTCCATACTCATCTTTAGAATGTACTCTGTTTGCAGAATCCGAAGATGGTAACCCTGCCGTTAGAATCATCAATGACGGGGCCAGATACCCATAATACCCCACGTTCCTCGAACGTATCAATCTCCTCACTGAAACAATGAGCAGCCTCACACCACACATGTTTGGACTAGATGTAATACAGACAAGGCGAAAGGTGTAACTGCGGTCAGTGAGTCTGGTAACCCTCTCCCAGGGGCTTGCCTCCCCGTGTAAAATGAGGTCCGGGTGGACTTGTAAACAAGGTCGATTAGTGGAGTAAAGGCTCGACTATAAAGAACATAATGATTAGTTACATACCCTGTACTCATCACCAGACATTGTTAGGGTAATCAAATCTCGCAGGTTACGGTGGGCATGACATGCAGCGCGAATGGAATAAACTAGAACTGTGTTCGGGGTAGTGTAGTGACTAGTAAACATAATGGTAAGACCAAAACGCAGAGGGGATCTGAAATATAAAGGGTTTAACTAGGAGGACTGTGTAGAACTAGCTCAAGATAGGTAGGGATATGGTGTATTTAGGTGTATTGGATAGAACTATCTCATAGGGCTAATGTGTATTGAGGTAGACTGGATAGAACTATCTCAATATAGGGCTAATGTATATTGAGGTAGATTATATAGAACTATCTCAATATAGGGCTAATGTGTAATGAGGTAGACTGGATAGAACTATCTCATTATAGGGCTAATGTGTATTGAGGTGATTGGATAGAACTAGCTCAATATAGGGCTAATTTCTATTGAAGTAGATTGGATAGAACTATCTCAATATAGGGCTAATGTGTATTGAGGTAGATTGGATAGAACTATCTCAATATAGGGATAATGTGTATTGAGGTGATTGGATATAACTATCTCAATATAGGGCTAATGTGTATTGAGGTGATTGGATAGAACTATCTCAATATAGGGCTAATGTGTATTGTGGTGATTGGATAGAACTATCTCAATATAGGGCTAATGTGTATTGAGGTGATTGGATAGAACTATCTCAATATAGGGATAATGTGTATTGAGGTGATTGGATAGAACTATCTCAATATAGGGCTAATGTGTATTGAGGTGATTGGATAGAACTATCTCAATATAGGGCTAATGTGTATTGTGGTGATTGGATAGAACTATCTCAATATAGGGCTAATGTGTATTGAGGTATACTGGATAGAACTATCTCAATACAGGGCTAATATGTATTGAGGTAGATTGTATAGAACTATCTCAATATAGGGCTAATGTGTATTGAGGTAGATTGGATAGAACTATCTCAATATAGGGCTAATGTGTATTGAGGTAGATTGGATAGAACTATCTCAATATAGGGCTAATGTGTATTGAGGTGATTGGATAGAACTATCTCAATATAGGGCTAATGTGTAATGAGGTAGACTGGATAGAATTAGCTCAAGATAGGGATAGGGGCGTACTCTTTTAAGTGCAGTGCCTAGTGCTTACTTTTCGTGTCGCCGCGTGTCACTTTACGTTGGGGCTAAACGCATATGTACTAATACTCCAATATGTGAGGGTTGGGAAGATTTGAATGTAAGGAAATGTACCTCATTTTCGTGAAAACATTATTTGGGAAAACATCAAAACACCCCAGCGGGATTTGAACCCCTATCTACCCCGTCATCGGCAATCCTGTTTATTGCGTGCGTGACGCCTTAAGCCATTCGACCACTGAAGTGGGTTAGAATTTATTTAAAAATGTAAGATTAAAAAATGAGATAAATATTGAGATCGAATCCAACCAAAATAGACAAATTCTAAACATCATGAAAAATTTACATTACTCAATTTTGCGTTTAACGCGTAATACACACAACCTGTATTTTAAAACTCAAAGCGCATATCATGCGATTACTTTAAACCGTAACTATATATTTTTTAGAAAAACCCTTGCGTACACATATGGTACTAAGTATCTTAGCACTGGTACTTTTTAAGGGATTGTTTGCATAAAGAGGCTGATTTTTTAAAAATTATAATAGTACATTAAAATAATTTTAAAGGTTCTACTACAGAGTATAAACTTCTAGAATCTCTTTCTTTTTTCTCTTTGTTTGAATGGTAAATTTTTTAATGTATTAGGATGCTATTCCTGTTGACAAGAATAGCGGAAATTCAATTCAAGGCGTTTTATAAATAAATAGTGTATATAAGTGTGTCATACAGCCCAATTAATACACTAATGATGTTAAAGCTGGGCGTTTTTGCTTAATACTTTTTCTTAGGTTAAATATTTTTCTCTATACCGTATTTCTTAATTTTAAAGTGCACTTAAGATCGTAAAGTTAAAAAGTTTTTATTTTCTATTTGTGATCCTAGATTCTTTTTAACAATATTAGAAGTCCAAGATCATTACTTAGGTATAGCTAAAATATAAACTATATTTAAAATGTGAAGTTTGTGACAGTCACATATAAATTTGAAATATGTGCCACCGTGGTTGAAATTTTCGTATGACACCTTAGCTTGGTCAGCAGTACTTATTATTGAGTTAAAATCCCTGTGTTTGATTCCGGAATGACCAAAAACTACATACTCATAAATTAAAAAAAAAAATCACACATGGACACGGGAATTGAACCTGGAACCCTTGTCTTAGCTTAGTCAGCAGTGCTTACTGAGTTATGAGTCCCGCGGTTCGATCCACGTGTCCAGGTGTAATTTTACAAATGTATTAATAGTATACTTGACGTGGCTATAACATTATGATTAACCTCTACATCATTTCCATCTTCATATCTTAGCTAGTCATGTACAGTTAATGTTAATAAAATATATAATTAATTACATTTGGGCTTCTCCCTTTCACAGTGATAAATTAATGATCGGGACTATGTGTTGTGTATATAATAAAGTTAAGCTAGTTTGCAAGTCGTGTGGTGATATAACTGACCGGTTTATTAAGTGAACGTTAAATAAACCCAATACAAAACCACCACCAGGTTGATCTTGTTTTGTTCTTGAAATAGACTTGGAGGAGGTTATTTTAGTATTCCTGGTGAATGAAAAAAAAAAGCTGGAATGAAACTGCATTTCGGGCTGTCATTATTTGACTGGTGGAACACGTCAAAGAATGAATGGTTTTATCCGATCCCCGACTTGCAGACAAACCACAAACTTCTGGGCGCCATTCGATTACTAACAACCAGAAAAATACACCTGCCTGGCACGCCTGTTCTCCTAATAACCCACATTAATTGCCACAGACTATTTATTCGTCTTTACTGGCATTGAACGGCATTAAAACTCACTAGCTTAAAGAAACAGGATGAAGATAGTGTATTCTAAAGGATTGCATCAACATTATCTTCGAGGGTTGTTGGAAAAACACATTCTTACTCTCATTTCATCAAATCAGGACCCGCCTTGGTGGTTAGAATGGTCTAAGTCGTCACTCTCACAATAGTCTATAAACTTCTGGTGACGGGAACATCAGGGTTAGAAACTATATCGGGTGTAATGAGCTCTCATTCGGGCGCTTTATATATTCCACGACCTCTGAACAGCTGCCATTTTCCGCGCAGATGAATCCGCCCCATATGAACGTAGCCTAAGCAGGTCACGTGTTTACTGTACTCGTCGATCGTTGCAGCAAAGGCTATACATTATCACGATAAAATGTATTCAAAACTTTATTGGAAAAATTATATAGAATGAGGTCTCACTCGACCTTCTAGTTAGATGCCTACCCGTCAAAGGTTATTATTAACTTTCTATTAATTTTGAGCTTTCGGTGTTTAATTTTAAGCATGACGTACATTTTCCCCCTTCACACCACAAGAAGAACTTGCAAAACGACCCCTCTCTCATATCTCTTTATTTGTTGCACCAAACCACTCAGGTGAGAATTGAGCTTTAATTATTTTAAACCAAAGAGAAATTCACAACTCGGCGTTTCCATGGTGATGTAAACAACGATTGTGCATATGGGCCATTGCGCACACAGGACACCTGGAAATTTCACAAGGAAAATTAGATTTTTGTTGGATGATACTATTTTTGGTGACATCCTAAGCCTCTGTCCTTTAAAACGAGTGGTCGTTTGTCATAATCCGAGGTGACCTGGTGGTCTAGGGATAAAGTGTCGGACTTCTGTGCTCGGAATCCGGGGTTCAATCCTCGGTCCCGGCGCAGATTTATCTGATTGCCAAACCCTTCCTTCACCTCTGACAAGACGTGTATTAATCACAACATGTGAATGTGAGGAATGCCAGGCCTTCACCGTGGTTCGGATTCCACGTCAAACTGTAGGTCTTCCATTTCACCTCACAAATCATCCTACCATTACACATTAGCGTAAGTGCGTATAACCCGAACGGGTAGTAAGACGCGATGCTAATAATAATCATAATCAGTTCAACCGTTTGCTCGTAATATCATTCACCGAAAATGGGCTTATTTAATTATAATTACTTAAAGAAAAGATTGATTTACCCTCTTGTAATAAGTTTATATAAAGCTGGCCTCTAAGACTATACAACTGGTTTGTATGCAAGCAGCAACAAACTTATGGTTGACCTCAGTGGTCTTGGGGTAGAGTACTTGCCTCCGGATCCGATGCTCGTGGTTTCAAACCCAACTGGGGTCGACGGATTTTTCTTGAGCGATAAAATTCCATAGCACAACTTGCCTCGGATTCCATTCGTAGAAATGATCGTATGCTGGTAGGTTCAGAAAGTGCACGTTAAATATCTAAAATAAATAATAATTTAAAATGACAAACTTATGCGCATAGCCATAACTAGATATAATTTTTAATGTCCAGGCATTTTTTTTTATTTACTCGTGATTTTATTAGGTGTACGTGATGATTTACGGCTTGGATTTTAAGTACAGCAATGATGAAGCACAAAAATAGCCCCGTGTTCGTGCTGAAAACTACCAAAACCATTGCCAGATTTACTTGACGTTTTCTTGCTGCCCCATTATTATCCTTAATATTTTCTTTTACCGCCGTTCAAAGTTTGCGCAATTTTTTTTAAAGTGCTTTAGGAAATAAAATTCTTATATTGGGGCGATTGAAGCCGCTATTTGAGCTAAGAAAGAGACTTAGGGCCAGTTTCATAGTCAGACTTAGTACGCCTCAAGTGCGGCGCTATACTAAATACAAGACGTCACCTACCTGAAATTGAATGGAATGGCCAGATTCATATGCGAAACTGGCCATTCCATTTTGGTCTAGGTAGGTGTCGTCCTGTATTTAGTATCGACTCGCACTTTAGGCTCACTAAATCTGACTATGAATTGGCCTATGGGCCAGTTTCATAGTCAAATTTAGTACGCCTCGAGTGCGGTGCTATACTAAATACAGGACGACACCTACCTAGACCAAAATGGAATGGGCCAGTTTCGCATATGAAACTGGCCCATTCCATTTTGGTCTAGGTAGGTGTCTTCCTGTATTTAGTATCGACTCGCACTTTAGGCTCACTAAGTCTGACTATGAAACTGGCCCTTAGTGTTTTTGTGGCTATCCACTATACGATTTCTTTAAAAAAAAACTTACTACCGTGTTTACCACCAGTTCGGGTCGTACGCGTTATGTACTAGCTACGCTAATGTGTATGGGTTGAGGAAGGTTCAATTTAGAAGAAGTGTATCCGCACTTGCATGGAGGGTGAATGTAAAATAATTTATGAAAAACTACTCTGAGTACACTCGACCGGGATTTTAACCCTGATCTCCTCGTCATCGACAGTCTAGAAGCTTATTGCGAGAGTGACGCCGTAAACCCTGTGACCACCGAAGCAGTTAGTATAAATTGAAAGGAAAATATATGTAGGATAGTTATCTGCTTCAACATAAATAAAATATTAAAATAACACATTGAAAAGGCCATGTGAAAAGACACCAACAAGGGTACTTTGCTGGAATTCGAACCCTGACCTCTCCGTCAATGGCGACCAAACGCAATGTGACCCTAATGCCGTAGACTGCTTGTTCACTAATCCCATCACCATTAACGGTTTACATCCTGTGTCCTGGTCAGTTTACTAAAATGCCTCCATCGTTCTCCAATGTAGCCAGTTAAAATTATCGTTTTTACCAACACATGATTAGCCCGTTCACCCGCCTCGGTGGCGTAGTTAGCTAACGCGCCAGTCGTGTTGAGCTCGACTGCCGAGGACGGGGAGATCGAGGTTCGAATCTCGGTCGGGTGAACTGGGGGTGGTTTTTCCTAAATGGTTTTCCACTCTCCCTCCACTCAGATGCGGGTTCCCTTTCTCTAAATTCAACCTTCCAAATTCCTAATCCATTAGCGTAATTAGTACAAGCGTATAAGCCAAACGGGTAGTAAGACGCGGTGCTAAATACAGGGTTCATACGGTCCTTGAAAGACCTGGAATTTAATGTGTCTTTGTTCAAGGCCTAGAAAAGTCCTTAAATTGCTCTGGGTCTTGAAAAGTCCTGGAATTTCCAGGTTTCAATTCATGTGCATTCGCCATTTTTTTTATAAGTTGCTCTAAAACCGTCATTTGTAATAATTTTTTAAAGATATTTGACTACCTATCAACACTTTAGGTACTTATAATTACAGCTTTGAACTAAAATGCCCGCCGATAGTTATTAGTTCATCTCCCATCCACCTTAGCGTTCAAATCCCTGTTCTAGACATAATGCAATATATACTGAATCTAGAATGACTGCACTAACCAATAAACCAATTAGAGTGATGTGACAAAAAAGATAGATTTTTATAGTCTTATCTGTTCATTAAATTTAGAGAAATATTAGTGTTTTCCATCTATTTAAAATTTGATATGGTTTATAATTATGTTTTATTGATGTGTTTAGCTTCAGGCAGTACGAGAAATAACGGTTTTAGTCCTTAAAAAGTCCTTGAAAAGTCCTTAAATTTATGTTTCATAAATCTGTAAGAACCCTGTAAATAACAATAAAAATTAGCCCGTTCAAGTGGGGTGAAAAAAAAACCTTAGAACTTACTTATAGGGAACTCAGAATAACAAGTTCCCACAAATACAGGTACATTGCCTTTGAATTCTACCGTACTCGTCCTTATAATATTGGTGTATATATATGCATATATTTAGGTCAGGTAGTAAGACGTGAAACACACAAACAACCGTACCTGGCCCACTTCCGCTCCACTCGGAACTACATTTTCGACCCCACTCTACATGCTTTTATATATTTTCCTACCATATCTGACTATCCGTTCAGGATGTACCTATATTAAATACGTTAGGGGGGTAGAGATGAGAAAAGTAAAATTTATAAAAAATAAAATTACCCATAATTTAACTGGCCTGGTTTCAATCCACTACATCCACATCAGTGATGAATCAACCTATATCAGCCTGACATTTAGCCCGCATGCTCATTGATGCGTATCTTTTAAGATTATGTACGACTAAACTTTGTATGACTTTGAAAACCACTCAGTTTAATTCCTAACCTATATCTCCCCTTAATGTTCTCGACGAGTTTCAAAAGAAGACTACTCGAGGACGCACATAAAAGTCGAAGGGTCCTCGATAATGAAAGTCTCGCAGGTGTTCCTAATGTTGACCAAGCAGATGGTCAATCCACAAGAGTCGGGGGAAAAAAAACTAAATTCGGCAGAGGATCTTTTGAAATCGTAAATAAATTAACAACCCAAATCTTCGTTCGTTTTATTTATAAACTGTTTCTTAGCCAAGCGTTTTTATCAGCAAACGTTCAGACCAATTCTGTACTTCATGGTTGGCCTCGTGGACTGTCCGTATTGTATGGACCTGTGCCAACATATAACATCAAATTTGATTAGCTCCTTAATGTGTGCGCGTTAATACACCACTCAACTTGAGTAGATGCGTTCACCCAACGTCAAATGATAGCAGAAACTTATTTATTGCCCGCGAACACCATATGGTCTCGTGTCATGATTTGTGGTTGCTAAACGTAGACTTTTTTTCTTTGTGATATGGGTCTCTTGTTTGAGAGCTTGTTTGAACTCATACCCTTTCCAAAATTGTAATATTTTTTTTTAGCACCGCGACTTTGGGCTATTCGCGTATGTACTAATTACAGCAATGTGTAAGGGTTGAGGAAGGTTTAATACAGAGTGAGTATACCCCCCATTTGCGTGGAGATATAGTGAAAAACCATTTAGGAAAACCAACCCTCAGTACACACAAATAGGATTAGTACTCCATCATCACCGTCGTCAAACTACAATGGATATCATCCATGGGGAAACAGCTTTGTCATTTTCTTGTGGTCACTCTTCCCTTAAATGAAATACAAATTTTTCCAACTCTGGTTCGTTGAGGTGGCCAGTAGCTCCTTCTTACTCCAGCACACCAATTTCTGACATAAATGAAAGCGAATAGATTTGCGAATAGTTAACTGAAAGAGAGCTAAGATAAAGTTAACCACATAAGACCTGCATGCAGTCCCTTAGAGGCGGTATTGGGTTATATGAACCTGACATAAAAGTCCGCGTGTGCACTGATGCATATTTAATGCAGCTTTTCTATCATCATAAATAATAAAAAATAAATAAAATTAAAATAAAATAAAAAAGTCGGAAGGAGTGAGAAGTATTTGTCGCTGGCTTTTAAGTAAAATTTTGTCTAATTTTTGCTTAAACCTTTTAACAACTGACTCGATTAAATAATTTGTATCTAATCAAAATAGATTTAAACTGCATTAACTTATTTAAAGAAGCGGGTTCAAAATCATTCCAGAACATAAGTCTTATTTCGGGGATGACGCACTCCTTGACAGTTACCCTCCACATTACCGGAAATCGAGTCATATTGACGACTTAGATGTCGTAACCATTTCTACTAGGTTTATTTTCTTTATTTTTTAGCACCGCTTCTAACTACCTGTTCATATTATACGCATATGTACTAGTTACGCTAGTAAGTTATGGATGTAAAAGGTTGAGTTCAAAGGAAGTTGACCCACATTTGCGTTGAAGTCGAGTAGAACCCAATTTAGGAAAAACCACCCTCAATACACCCGACCGGGATTCTAAATTCTATATTACCGTCATCGGTAGTCTTTTGCGACAGTGACGCCTTAGGCCATGCGGTCACCGTGTGCTCTTCATTCACAACAATTAAAGGTATGGCGACCTCTCATAGCCAATAAACTAGTGTTTAAATTGGTCGCATGGTGTGTTCTTCACCAATAACAGGACATCAGTAGGTGAGGCGCGTCTTCGCCCGGCGAGCCGAGGAATACCCGAAATGAAAGAGTAAACAAGATAGTCGTGGCTTTTTTGTTAAACGCCTTTAACTGCCCCCCCCTCCCCTTTTCCCTTACCACCCCTTGGAGGCAATCAACTTGTAGTGGAAGTTTATAAAATACAAGAACTACACTACACATCTTTTTTTTTTTTATTGAGTTAACCCGTCCTACCTCCTTTGTCCCGCTGCACGGATGGACACAACTTGACACGTCAACAAATTAAATTTAGCTACCGGGTGACAGTGGAGGATGTTTCACCCTTCGCTTTTTTTTCTTTCTGATTTATACACGTCTTTCTTGGTGTCCTATATATATATATATTATCGTGACGCACCAACATGACCTCTTCGAGAGGGCTCAAAGACTTCAGATACTTAATTTGGTGATGGCATGTTAAGGTTCTGTGGAGGGTGTCTCGCAATATTCTGTGATCAAGGGTGGCACTGAACATTTTCTCTTGTAATGCTGATATCACGTTCGCCTAAAGAAGATATTCATCTCGTGTTTTCTTTTTATTGAGAGCCATAGTGATGCAGAGTTAGATAGCGAACGCGGTTGTTGGCAGAAGAAGGTATAATAAAGATATTTTAAAAATTTGGCCCAGAATAGACAAAAGTGGAGAGCTGCAGAAACCAATCGGAAGATTTATTACTTAAAGTTGACGATGATAATTCACTCAACGCAACGTTGCTTTTACGTAACGCTACGTTAAATAAAGTGTACCACGTGTTCCAGCTATCTAATCATGTTAAGAAAAACGTCAACACTTTTTTTCATATCTCCTTTTATTTATTTATTTGTAATGTGCAAACGTCTTTTTCAGTACAGATAGCGTTTCGCGTAAAAACAAAGCTTTGTGGCCTCTTCTTACACATTATTAATCAGCCTAAATCTCTTAAGTATACATTCATGTAAACAATTAATGTTTTAAAACTATCTTAATTTTATTGGTTGGCCTTTTTTCTGCACTTCTTACTTTACGTTACCGTTACGTAGAGCTGATCCTAATCCCCCACATAAGTCGTGGACAAAGTTTGCGAGCATCGGCTTCGTTTGTATATTCTGAAAAATGCTCAGGACTGTGATCAATAACTTATGCTCTATTTGATAGGAACAATACGGTTGCCCCTATCGATGATTAGATCTGCTGAAGTGTGGTTCGGATACATTAGGGTGTTGTACCCATAGTAATAGCTGGGTAGCATATCCGCGCTGGCAGCTCGGGGGGTCACAGGTCAGGACAGCATCTCGGTTGGTTTCTTCTGCTACCACAAACTCTTGCAGGTAATAACTATCCTATGCTGTTTGAAACACAGACTCTACGAGATTCTCGTCTGACAACTATTGGGAAATGAGTCGGTTTAGCAAGTTTAGCAAGTGGCTATAACTAAAACATAACCCCAGCCTTCCCCGAGGTTTGACCTTTGACGTGTCACATAGTGGGGTAGTGGGGGTAGGGGGAGGAATAAGGGTCCTTCTACACCATTATTTTGGTAGGAGGGCCATTCTGTAAAGCTACTATCACACGACACTTGCTTGTACTAGAAATCAAGTGTGCTAGCTAGCGCCTAGATATCTGTATACTAGCTAGTACAATAGAAACGGGACTAGAGTATTCACACGCTGCTAGTTTGGTACTAGGTTCTAGTGCAAATATTTATGGAACATCAACTATTAATTTTGGGTGAAGCAGCTGAATTAATTATTAATGATATTGAAAATTATGAGAGGGAGCGTAGGAAAAGAATATGGACACGGAACTGGCTGGAAAGACGAAATAATGATCGCGGGATACTGAAAATGATACATTCGGAGGTTAGGTAGGATACATTCAGGGTGATTCTAACGTTTAGTATCTCCCCAAATTTGTATTCATTTATTTACGATGTGGTCAGAGGCACCTAAGACTATGGGGGTCCAAGTACAGTATCCTTAACACACACATGTTCTTTTTTTAGGCCTACGCACACTTTATATTCTAAAAAAGCAACCACCCAAGTTGGCATGCTATCAAGTTTATTTAGATTAAATTTGGGTCTGGAACACAGTTTGTCATTTTTAGATGACATGTTTTTAATTAAATATATATTTAATATATTGTCATATTGTGGAAATTTGGTATTATATAAACAAGGATATTTAGAATAATTTTCTGCCAACAACAAAATAACATCCGATGACCATGTCGGCGCCATTTCTATTATTTTTCCACACAAACTCACAAAGTCTCAGCGCGCTTTGATTGGTCGAATTACACAGACTAGTGTCAGAACTAGTACGAGAATAGCGCCTGTTCTATCCTCAAAACTAGTATGGTAGCCAGTACCAAGTGGCAGAACCAGTATACTTTTTCTGATTCACACTACGCTAGATGATGACGTGCTAGCTAGCGCTAGCTAGCACACTGGATTTCAAGTACGAGCTAGTGTCGTGTGATACGGGCTTAAGGACTTATTTCCTACCAGTATTCTACGCTGTGGTAGGATTTTTTTTTTAAGATGAAAGACCTTCCAGAACGGGCTTCAAACAAAAACCAAGGTATACACGCAACCACTACCTGTTGCCCTGATGGTGATAAGGATGTTTTCCATCTTCTAGTTCAGAGGTCAGTGACCTTTTTTGGGCCCCGATCGACTTATAAACTTATCAAAGATCCCGAGGTCACCCATCGTTTCTCTACACTATTTTAGATCACTTTTTATTATTTTATCTACACAGTTTATATTTATATTTACTCATGTCTCCAGCCTTATATAAAAAAAATATTAAAGAAAATGCACCTTAAAATGTATCTTAAATTTCTTATAACATTTCCGATTGTGAACGATCAAGTTAATTTTGGACAAACTCGTATATTATTTTAAAGTGTTTGAAGTCGACCTCGGTAGTCTTGGTGTTAAGCGGTTGCGTTACGACCCGATGTTAGTGGGTTCAAGACCAGCTGGGGTCGACGAATTTGTCTTTCGCTCAATTACTTACTTTGGAAGGAAAGTAAACTATTGGTGGCATGTAAAAGAACCCTGGAAAATATGTGAAAATACTTTTCCCTAAAAAAAAAAAATGGTAGGTCCTTTCACTCTCGCTCATTGAAATAATCGTATGCTGATATAATCAGTCAGTTCAGAAAGTGCACGTTAAATACCTCAAATAAATAATATTAAAAGTATTTGATATATTTGCGAGTTTAGAAGACTCAAAAGATCGACTTTTAATGACGATGTAGTTTTATTACACGATCGACTGACAATTGCCGGACCGGTCGATCTCGTGCCTTTCGGCTGCTGCCCCCACTCCGGACCTACAAGACAGAAGCACCAAGCCGGCTGGGAGTGTTTTTAAACCGATAGGCTGATATTTTTAGTTACAGGCTGCAGTCGCAAACCCTTTATCTTCTTCGTAGGATAGTGTTAGGTACGAAATGAAACCGATGAGATGATGCCGTAAAAACTTCATGAGCTTTGAATGGTGATTTTTAAGTGAGAGCATTTGAGTCTCAGTTGTGGGAAGAATTTTGTTTCGTGGGATTAGAGGTGCTGTAGGCCTATATAGATTAACTATCGCACTTATAACAACATGATCCCTTAAGATGGGGTGCTAGTGAGCGTGAGTTTAGGGCAGTATTTTCGAATTTTTTATAGCATAAACATTTATTTGGCCAAAATAGATCAAATATTTCTTCTATAGAAACATAGAGTTTAGTTTTCCGCACATGCTAATCTCAACAGTTCCTTAATATCTGTCAAGGGTGTCCTGGAATTTAGTGACAACTTTTTCTCTGCATTTAAAAAGTTTGTCACCAAATGCCGCTATGCTCATGAGAGATATTCAAGAACTGTTGAGATTATCATGTGCAGAAAGCTAAACTCTATGTTTCTATAGAAGAAATATTTGATCTATTTTTGCCAAAAAATGTTTATGCTAAAAAAACTGCAAAATTAATGCACTAAACTGGCGCTCACTAGCACCCCACCTTAAGATACTCCCGCTACTTATTTTCTTTGTTTCTCTAGTTAGTACCTACCACCTGTGTTAAGGGTGCTGGTAATTTTTTTAATTTTTTTTACTTTTGTTCCCTTATAAGTTTATACAAAATTAATCTAAAGTGAGAATTTGGACACTTGCCCCTACCTATCTTTATCTCTATCCCCACCTCATTTCACCCCGTGGCCTCTTTAAGACTCTTCTTGAACCCGCATAACGATCGTCGCGAGCTCTTTAATTCTCAGTTCGACTTCGTTGTCGTAAGATCAATGACGTCACAAAGGTTGCTACAGAATGAAACAAAGCGTAGCAAACTCGAAATAGCGCCCACCTTCCACGAATCCCTCGGAAGGGGTTTAAATTTAGAAACCCTCCACAATAATAATAATAAAAAAAAGTGACTGCTGGCACAGGTGTCTCGCCAACGAGCCATCACTGGGTCGGCCTGTCAGTAACTCCGTTGTGCCAAATTGGCAACATAAAAAAAAGTCTTTATCAAACACGGGTTGCTTTTTTGTTACAATGCCTTATTAAGGTATCCGATTACAGCTCAACTTGCCCCAGATTATCTTGAGGATAAGTCAAATCTGACACTTAGAACTTTGACGTTTTACAAACTCTCCAAATATATTAATATTGGATCAAACCTCTCAAAATATATAAACCCAACTAGGCGTCATTTTTGTCTTATTTGGTTTATTTATAGCCAGGAAGTTGTGGCCTTCAAATCCTTGTTGAGTTGATGGATTTACTAAGCTTATTTCCTTAAATCATAAATAATTCCTCACTCTTACTCCACACAAATGTGGGTACATCTCCTCTAATTTCTACCTTCCACATTCATATTCCTTATGTGGATAACGAGGTACTAAGACTTGACTCGTGCATTTAAAATATGTATTATAACAATTTTTTGGTAGTGAATTAACTTTAATCACCTTGGCTTATTTCGTACAGTTATTTTTTATAAGAGTTTTTTGCGATATTTTTTTATTAAATAGCTCATTCTATCTAGTCTAGACTATACAGTCAATTATATCAAATTGGTGCAAATATAGCATGTATATATATGAAGAATAACTCTCTAACAAAGTCAGTAAAACGTCCTGTGTTTGATTCCCTGCATGATTGAGGGAACGAAATGAGGTGGAAATTAGGATTTCCCATTTCCCGGTGACGAATTGACTTCTGGAGGGTGTTTGACGGTTCTAAGGATGGATTAAATAGTTAAGTCTTGTGCATGATAAACTTATTTGCGGATTATTTACCCTTAAGAAAAAGAGATAAAAAGTAAATAATATTATAGTGCCACCATATGAACTGTTCTCAAAATGAGTACGTATAGTTTGGCTCTACTAAACATGCTTACTTCTATACCGGACTGTACAGTTATTCCCTCTCGTCATAATGAACCATTCACCACGACTATACCTCAGTTTTAGCTTCTGTGGTGCTGACTGACAGTTCACAGCTGACTTCTGACGGCTTTGAAAAGCTACCAGACCAAATTATGTATCCCTACGCCGAACCATATGATCTGCAAAAAACATGTCTTTAGCAGTTGTCACTTCTGACAGTCAAAATTTAGGTATATACCTAAATATTGACTGTCAGAAGTCAGCTGTGAACTGTCAGTCAGCACCACAGAAGCTAAAACTGAGGTATACGTCTGTGAAGTTTCATCGATTGATTAAGGTTTACGCCAGAATATTTTTTTTTTTTTTTTTTAGCACCGCGTCTTACTACCCGTTCGGGTTATACGCTTAAGTACTAATTACACTAATGGATTAGGAAAATGGGAAGGTTGAATTTTAAAGGAAGTGAACCCGCATTTGCGTGGAGGGAGAGTGGAAAACCATTTAGGAAAAACCACCCCTAGTTCACCCGACCGAGATTCGAACCTCGATCTCCCCGTCCTCGGTGGTCTGGCTCAACACGACTGGCGCGTTAGCCAACTACGCCACCGAGGCGGGTCAGAAATAGTTATTCTAGTGACTAGTCTTACAAAAACCTTAAAAAAAAAGTCTTATCGTTTGTTTGGCTTTTAAATTCGGCAAAGATAGCGAAACTAAAACAGACTAAGTTAGGTTCGTTTGAATTAAATTGAATATAGCATGTTGCATAATAATAATAATAATAATAATAATAATAATAATAATAATAATAATAATAATAATAATAATAGTCCACCCAAAGTTATATTTTTGAGACAAGCCATTTATATTTACAGTCCTGCCAAATTAAATGCCTTATATATGTTTCCTGCTTATTTCTCCTTTTTTGTTAGATTAAAATAAAATTAAGTTCAAATCTATCTTATCTTAGTTTAAATAAAAATTTCATGCAGAAAATTAATAAAATTAAATTATATTTTCCCGTTAAAAATATTTCATTCAATCACAGTTGTCTTTTTCGTTGGGACCTTTTAATAAATGGAACAAAACTCTTAACAAAGCCCTTAAGATTTATCGGTTAGACTAGTTTCGACTGCTCTCTTTCTATTTAGTCATTCGCCCATCTATTTCTTCATTAGAACTTTTTTTATCTTTTGATATTAAATGCACGATATTCAATAGTAAGTTAGTACACGCCTATAAGGTAAAGTAATTTTTTTAAATCCCACTGTTTTTATCTTCAATTAATTTATTTAAAGTATCACTGTGTTTTAATTTATTTTTATTGGGTTTATAAAGAATAATTTCAACTTTATGACGGTAATTTAAATTTACGGTCGGACGGGTAGCAAGGCGTAAATAGAAGGACTGAACGTACCAGTGAACACGCGAACCCAGTCTTTATTCTCGTCCTATCCGGTTTGAAAGTCGGTTTTGAATCTCACATGGATGTACGGTACTAGAGAGGGGCTGTTCCTAAATGGTTTCCCACTCCTTCTCCACGCAAAAACGGATACACATCCTCTAAATTCTACCCTACTCGTCCCTTACCCGTAATGTAGATCTACGAATAGCCCGGACGGGTAGTAGGACGAAGAACCCTTAAACCCAAGCTTTTATTATTAGTTAGGAATGGTAAGCCATACTACCCGCTTTGGTGGCAGAATGGTCTAAGGCAGTGGTTGGCAACCTACGGCCCGCTGACTGATTTTATCTGGCCCGCAAAAGTTTTACCAAACAAACACTTGTGGTAATAAAATATACTAATAACTATATGATAAATATAAAGTTGAAATTTTGTGCTAAATATTATTTTCAAACTGGCACACCAATTTTGCTTCAACCTATACGGCCCGCGATATTTAAAAGACTGCTTACCCCCGGTCTAAGGTTTCATTATCGCATCATACTGAACTGCTGATGGTGGGGCGATCAAGCTTCTAATCCCGGTCGATTGTACTGCAGAGGGAGTTTTTTTTCCTAAATGGTTTTCCACTCTATTTCCACGCAAATGTGTGTACTCTTCCTCTTAATACAACCTTATCAATCTCCGACACATTAGCGTGATTATTACATATGTGCATGACCTGAACGGGTGGTAAGACACGGTGCTTAAAAAAATAATAAATACATTCACGAGAACTCACCAAGAGTGAAAATGAAAGAAAAAAAACTCATTTTGAGCAACGCGTTTATGGAGGGGTAGAGGAACATTTCCTTTTAGAAAAAACAGCTTATGGGTAAGAGTAAAAAAAAAAAACATCAGTTCGTGACTCCGGTTCGAACTAAACACGGTGTACCTCCTGTGATCAAACCAAGGAATCTCATACAGCAGCAATAAAACCTGACTTAAATTACGTCTATAAAAAAGTTTCCTCTTTGGTATGTTTATGTGGTGGTTAAAAAAGAGTAAAAATGGGACTCTCTAAATCTCGATTCTTCGAATACCTCGTATCCTAAGGTATTCGAGAGATTCAAGTTTCATAAAAATCCCAAAAGAATATCTCTAACACAATTATAAATGAAGATAACAATTTTAAGCTATTGGTAAAAGAAATTATTTTAGACTTGTGTAGTTGTAAGAATAACAAAATTACAACAAAAAAAAATCTTTTTTTTTTGTGTGTGTGGAATCAAGCCTTAAACAATTTTTTTAATCAAATTTTTAATAGTTTCGTTATAACTAAAATTGTATATTTTTTTAAGATTCGAAGATTCTTATTTGGATTCGAGATTTTAAAGAATATTAGAAAATTTAAGATTCTAATTTGAGAAATAAATGATTCGACACATCTCTAAAAAAATAAAGAAAAGAAAAAGACCACGCATTGGCCCACTTCAATTATCGACAACACGACTTTGGGCAGCTTATTTGAACAAACGGGATGTTTAGCGACGGCGCCGCTTGAGTGCGGCACATGTAATCTTGGCGCGTCAGCCGCCTCCGGCGAGCCAGTGCTGTCGGAACGGCGGCCGGCGTCGTGCTGAATCGTGATCCACGCTCGTCCAAGCGTCGCGTGCGTGCGTGATATCTGTACGTCGTTGATGTATTTTTCTTATCCTCGTGGTTAGTGTATACTGATTTATTTCTCTTGGTCACATATTATTTTGAAATGGTTGTTTGGGTCAGAAGTGAACTTTAGAAGTGATAGTTTTTTGTTGTTTTTCTGCAAAACTGAAACGTATGACAGTCAAATTTACATAATATTTAATCATACCTTATTCACACTCATTGCATTGATAAAAACAAGTTTTTTCTGCTTTATGTAGTGATATAAATATTATATACATTGAATTAACTCATAATGTATTTTAGCACCATGCATTAGCAAAAATAAACTTTTTTTTAATCAAACCAGTGTGTGTGTAAAAAGTATCTCTAAAAGTTACGTAAATTACGTAAATTATATATTTGAATAAAATAGAATGTTAAGCAAACCTAACAATTTAATAAACTTTATGCTGTAGTAAAAATGATAATTTTTTTATTATTAAATTTTTTAAACTCATGAAAATTAAATCATCTAGAAAATCAAGTCTGAGCGAGTCCTCTAGTAGCAACATGATACGAGCGATATATAACACTTGAGTTTAATTAGATAAAGAGTTACGTTTGTTTAGTTTTTGTTCCTATATTCATATACATTTGTAATGGCACAAATGTTTTTTAAATTTTTTAAGTTTATCCTGTTAAAATATGGGTTTTCATATTCATCTAGACATTTATTTTATTGACATGGCTTTTAGTTTTACCGTACCGTAATCTCTCATTAAGTTACACATGAACATATTCATTTATACTAAAATATAAGATAGAGTGTATCTATGGGAAGTATTGAATATATTTAACAGATTTCGAACCAACCATTTCAAATTTTAATGTCGGTTTGTGACAATTTAATTATGGGCTAGTGGGCTAACACTACATTTAAAAACAAACAATATACAGAATTTAAAGAACTAAAGGTAATAAAATATATTGTTGTTATTGCTCATTCTCAAATAGATATAAGTATTTTAATACGATCATTTATTAAATTTGCTTAACACATTGTTTAAAGTGTTCGAACAAACAAGTGAATTAAAACCATAGCTTTTCTAAATTTGTATTAATAATTGATTTAATTTAAATAAAAGTTTAGTTCCACATCGCATTTAAAAATATTCTAGACAAAAATACTGATTGCCATTTTAATCTAACATGATTTTTCATAAAATCTTAATGCATTAGAACAAAAATAAGGAAAGGAATTCTTAGTTTTAAAAATTTTATTACTACTTTAAGAACTATACCTCTAAGAATCCTCAATTGAAATCTTGGTTGGGCACTAATGGTTTGAGTAAATAAGAAGCTCGAAATATTATATAATGAAGCTTTGAACAGTAAAGATAATTTAGAACAGTATTTAAGAATCTAGAGAGGATTAATTATGATACAAGATAAATAAACTAAACTTATTTTGAGACAATCCGTAGACAGTATGTGCCGCGCGGAGAGAGTGGGCCTTGACCCCTCTTTTGAGTTAGAAACCCAACCGGTTGTACCAGATTTACTCCATGTTGTGACGGAGCTTCCTCTAGCTAGAGAAATACTGATCAACTTAAAATCACCCTCCTCGTCTTGAGCTAGTGGGTTTAAGTTTCAATATTAGGATATTGAAATATTGATCCAGGTAACCCGAAAAAAAAATTAATCAACTCTTCCATGTAAAACACTGAAAGTGTGTCAACATATGCAACAGCTCAACTGGCTCGTCCTTGGCTCATAGAACAAGGAAGGTTTAGACTGACTTTTGGCTTCTACGCATGAGCAAAACATTGAATGCAGGCTGTCACCTGCTTAGAGGCAAAACCATTACAAAGTTTATATGATTAGTAAAAGAAATATTTGAATTAAATCGTCAAAATTTAATAATTTATATTGTTTTTGTATTCAATCAGTGAAAGTATTGTACATTCTATAAAATAAAAAAATTACGACCAGTTAAAGTACCCGGTGCTGCTCGGGAAACATGCTTTTAGTTTAGTGACTGTACGTGAATATTAACTTTAAAATTTAAATAATATTTAGCACCGCGTCTTACTACCCGTTCGGGTTATACGCTTAAGTACTAATTACTCTAATGGATTAGGAATTGGGAAGGTTGAATTTAGAGGAAGTGAACCCGCATTTGCGTGGAAGGAGAGTGGAAAACCATTTAGGAAAAACCACCCCCAGTTCACCCGACCGAGATTCGAACCTCGATCTCCCCGTCCTCGGCGGTCGAGCTCAACACAACTAGCGCGTTAGCCAACTACGTCACCAAGGCGGGTTTTAAAATTTTAAATTCCGTATTCAAGGTACACATTTTTGTGCACAAGGGCTACTATTTTTTTTTGAAATTGTAGGCCTCCGCTTGCGGTAATGCACATTACAACGATTACAGACATAACAAAAACTCTTCATTTTATTTATATAAATAAATGTGGTTTCGAACTGATTCAACTGGTGGGCTCGATAGCGTTTTTTTCTCAGATATAAATACATATAAAAAGTTTAATTTTATGTGGATTCGGAAACGTGTGGTTTCTTTCTTGCCTCTTATCAACTGGTGGTAATGAATGATGACCTCACGTCTTAGCTAATGCGCAGCTACGATGAGCAATCTACAGGCTGTCCGAAATAAAACCGGTCCCTGACGTACAGTATTTCAAAGTATGTGTTCGATATGTGCGCCACCAGTCGTTACGCATAATTTAAATTAATAAACGTTTACCGGTCATTTAGCGGAATTATGTATTGCGGCTGAGGGCGCACATCTCGAACACAGACTAGGAAATAATGTGCGTTTGAGGACTGTTTTATTTGGGACACCCTGTAAATCTTCTTAAATCTATGTTCCTGATGAGCCTGTCCTCGGAAAAGATTTGATATATAGATAGTTACGTAGGTGTTGCAAGCTCTTTAATTATTGGTGGGGACAGAACGAGCCTTTGACCACTTTAAATTATAAAAGAAAATTAATTTTTTAGCACCTAAAAAGCATGAATAATACAGTAACTAAATTAATTATGTAAGTCGCAAAAAAAAAAGTTACTCTAATCATTTATGCATTGCTCCAAACGTAGATTTTCAATTTTCTGAATAAAATAACTATTCATTGTTTCTTTCACGGTTCTAGGGTTGTTCCAATTGGCCAGATTATTGGGGGTGGAAAGAGTATCCCCCTTTTGCTAACGACGCCCTTCGATAGTTGTGAAAATAATTTCCTAACTAGGGTATTTAGGTTCGAATCCATATCCTATACAAAGGCCTACTCTTTCTTTGAATTTGGTTAGGTTTGGTTCGTGAAAAAAAAATATTCTTGAATTAAATTAAAAATGTGTCTTTGATTAAAAGTAAGGTTCACGACAACTCAATTCGGTGAACACTAGTGCATAGAAGTACAGGGCTTGGATCCCAGTCCAGAGTACACTCTCAAACACACAATAATTACTTTACCCTGATAGACATCATCATACAAGTATCCATCAAGAGTTTGACTCGCGTCTGACAGTCGTCCGAACCCATGCCACCTGGAAACGAAGCGAGTACCAACACTATAGATGCTCTTTACGGTGCGGCGCGGCGGTGAGCGCGGAGACGGCGCGCCGCATGTGCGCCCGGGGGCGGGATGCTGAAAGGGAAGGCGGTGGTGACGCCCGGCGGCGGTGCTGACACTGTGACGGCGGCGGTTGCGATGTCTCCCTCGCCCCAAGAGCGACCCAGGAAGAAGCTGTCTTTCCGCGAACCCGAGATTATGGGCTGCTACATGCAGCAGAGACAAAGCGATGAGGCCAGGGGTGAAGGAGGTGGAGGAGGAGGAGGGACGCTCAGGAAGTCCCGAGCCGTGACGACGCCCGTGTCCAGGGGCAAGGGGAGTGCAGTGAACAGTTTTCAAAGTAACGGGCCGAGTGAAACTTACAGGCATGGTGACGTCAGAGGTCTTGAGAGGTTGAGCGCCAGCTTCGAGGACCTAGACTTGGAGGCAAGTACACCACGTGGCAATGAGTGTAGATGTTATTTAACCGGTAGCCATACAGCGTTACCAGATAAATTAGTAACTGTAACATGTCGTGACAAGTCACTTTTACAGGTAATTATTAATAAATTAAAAAATAAATTTTATGACATAATCGAACATACTTTCTCATATAGTTTTTTTTAATTTTTTATTTTAAAGAAAACTGAACATTCATTTATTTATCAAATAAATCACTCCCCTTGTATTCATATTGAACATAAACGTTGGAGCATTTTTTAGAAAATCTTTAAAAATGCTCTTAAACAAATAGCATCCCTACCCTTACCCCCTCCCCCAAATACACAATTTTTATTTGTCAGGTCGAACGATGCCCAGATATACATTTTAAAATTTTGCAATAGCTTTTTACAAACAAAAAAACTTAATGAAAATGCCCATCACTAAAGTGCCCTTAATTTTATACCTAATATTAAAATCTAAATTTCGCCCTTATAACATCTAAATATCAAATTTGATCTAAAACCATAAAATCGTTTTTGCTGATGTCCTGGGAACACACAAAGAGACTGGGAGAATAATAAATTTCTATTATTGTTTTAAATTAGAGGACACGTGTATTCATATTCTCATGATTGAAATTCTTCATTAATACAATAATTTATATGCATTAGAAAATAATAAATTAAACCCTTACAACTGTGTTATACCTGGTCGCATGTTTTAAAAGGATAATACGGACTGGTCGGCTAAATAAAGTTTAAATCACATTAATATTTATGGACATTGGTAGCCATGAATGTTAGCCAAATATACATAATTACTGTTAAAAATGATACTCTTGGTAATTTGTGTATGTGAATTTAGGTTATATTTTCTTATCTCAAACATAACACTTGATTAAGAGTCTGTCTCGCGTACTCTTGGATGGGAAATTAAGATTACGCCCAAGTAGGGTTTCCTACAATCCTCACCAGCGAAATTGGTATCAGTGATAGTCGTTAATTTTGGGTTACTTTACTTTATTTACACCCATTAATGTTTCCAGCCTGTGGCCTGGGTCACTTTTTTATTCAAGCCGTATATTTTTCACTACTAGCTTGCTAGGACTGTCGTAGCTTCAGATGCCTTATAATTTAGCGTAAGACTAGGACAGGAACAACATCCAGTCCCGAACGTTAATTCATCACTTTGAAAGGTAAACCCACGTTTCACCAATGATAAACCTTTTGGCAAGGCCGGGAATTGAACCTGGGACCCTTAGCTCAGTAGACATTCACGCTACCGACTGAACTAAGTGTCGGATTTATTTTGGTTTGTAATAACTATATTTCATATCTGTTGTATTTTTTTAAAAATAGGGTAAAATGTTTTTACTGGTCTCCATTCCACTGTTCTTTAAATTATAACCAAGGAATCTGCACCATTATGCGACTTCTGGTTCGAGCTGTATTATCCGTTACGCATTATCCGTAGGAGCCGCCTCGGTAAGTGAGAAATTGCCGCGCAGACGTCAGATCTAACGCAATAATTATTTCCACAACGCGTTATTTCAAAATATGTTTGACTCCAAAATAAAGTCGAAAGACTCCAACAGGGCTCTTTTTCCTTAACATTTTTAATTTCTTCTTTAAATTTTATTAAAATGTAAAAAATGTGTGGAACTGTGACATAAGCTCACTTTCATTATAGTTTTTTAAGCATATTTGTGAAGCTATGAGATAGAAAATGGCTTGGATTTAGCCTTCCTCTAATAAACAAAGTAATTTTTTGATAGGTTCACAAAATAATTTTTTTTAAAGATATTTGAGAACTAGCAGCGAGCTTTCCTCTTTACATTTAGATTAAAAGTGTCTTAGTATTATTTCCCATCTTTTTATTGACATGACATAAGGTGGTTGAATGTGAAGGGTAAAAGGGAGTATAAGTTTGGACAGAATAGAGAAGTAGTTCTATAAAACTATAAATACGATTATATTTTAAGCTATTTAGCCTGACAGTGATTGATATTTTCTTGCTTACCGAGGCGGCCACATAAAGGTGTCACTTAATGAGAGTGTTTCTTCACAATGAGGTATTTCTTACGGTAAAGGCACTTTTGAAGTTAGAAAATTATTAAAACTATCTTCGGTAAACTTAAACGTTTCTGTAGTGACTATATTTTTTTTTAAGAAGGTTAGATATATGTTCCTCAATTTACTTTGATCTCAGCACAGCGGCATTTTTCGTGAGACGTCGCTGAAAATGAGGTAAAATAAACTTTTTTTAAACTACAAAATTTAATATGTAAGGACTTTTATTCCTACAGGGGCATGTTGATACGTCTTTCTTTCCCTATAGCTTAGCTTGAACCTTATTTTAAAAAACAATTAACAGTCTAAGGATTGGGTGTTGTGTCTTCTTTGGACATAAGCTCGTTTTTAGGTTCGTGTGCCGATCTAATCAGTTGATTTAGAAATGGTATTCTTAATACACCAAATAAAAACAGATAAGTTTTTAATGAATTTATAAAAAAAAATTCCTGGTCATAGCAAAACTCTGTTTCAAATTTAATCAATGATGAAAAAATAAATAGTTTAATTTTAGTAAAATATTTAGTCTAGAAATAGTCGCTATGGGGATTATTTTTGATTATTTTTTATTTAATTTATTTGATATATTTAACGTGCACCTTCTAAAACACCAGCACACCACTTTAAAAACTTAAATCTTTAACGACAAACATCCAGCTCCCGGCAGTTAATTCATCACTCTGAAAGGAGAAACCCACATTTCGCCATTGATAAATTTTTCTTGCATGCTGGGAATCGAACCCAGGGCCCTTAGTTAAGTAAACAGACACACTCTCGACTGACCTGAGGATAACCTTTTGAAAGGGTGTTTGGGCACGTGTCTTAGGAAGTACCTTTTCATAGACACAAAAAACCCTAGCTCTTTTAATAGCGCTTTAATCGAATTATTTATCATCCATGCTACTAAATGTCTTCAAACATTGCACTCATGCGAAATTAAATTATTGTATATTTTATTCTTTCATACGGAAGCGTTTAAAATAGTTTTGTTTATAAGTCGAATCCATTATATATCACTACTAACATTTTGGTTTGAAGTATAAATATGTATATTCGAGTTACATAACAAACAAAAACTAACATTTGTACTATATTTATTTAATCGTTTATTTTTGTTTTGTAAAATATGCTCGCAGTTGTATGACTTTAGATTTTGGAACTCTTCAAAAGCCTAGTTTCTTGCGATTGAGTGTAATATAATTTTCACTTCTGTTTCTTAATTTGAACATAGCCTCAACTATAGTTCATTCCACATAAGTGTTTCATTTTTTTTAACATTAGCAAAAAATTTCAGTGTGTCTAGAGTGGCATTCACGCTAATAATTTGAAGAAATAGGAAATTACAACCCGCTTCAGTGGCCAATAGGTTTAAGGCGTCACTCTCATAATAGACCGACCTGCTGATGACGGGGAGATCGGGGTTCGAATCCCGGTCAGGTGTACTGAGAATGGTTTCTACTCAAAGGTTTCTTATTCTCCTTCCTTGCAAATGCGGGTGATTTATACCTCTATAAAATGTTTCCTTCATCATCCCTACCCATTAAGTAAATACCATTACCATTAAAAAATGGGAATGCACAGATAGAACACAAATAGGGGCTTATTTTACAATTCTACTAAAATCAGGTAACTTTTTTTTTTACTCGGACTGTACTAATATACAGTATGAACTATTTTTACTTTTAACCTTTTAGTATCATTAATATATTAAACATTTTATTCATATTGGACACTTGATTAAGATTGTATTAAATATATAGTAAAAAAATTACTATTGTTATACTCTTTTCTTTTTAAAAAAAAAAAAAGCTAAGCGATTTATATAGTGACACAGAATTAATAACCTAACGGTGTTTTATTTACTAACGCCATCAAGCGGGGTATATATTTTATGACAGGCGAAGGATTTACACATTTGTTATTAGTCATTTGGACGTCGATAAGTAGAGTTTGAATATTTCACGTTCATATGTTCCAATGAGGTGCAAAGTTCCGTTTGAAGTGAGCAATCAATAACAGTTAGTGATCCATCTGTCATTAGTTCTGGGTTCATGATATTCCTCGTGCAGCATAATCTATTAAAGCTATATCTTGCGAACTACTAAACCCAAAGGCGTGTTTGAATTATTGATGACGTATATTGAAAATGGCCACCACGTTTCAATATTACTTTGCATACGTTTTAGTATTGTGTGTTTCAAAAAAAAAGTTTTATGGTTTTACCTTCACAACACAAAACATTAATTAACAAAATAAATTATCTTGTTGATTTAGTTACATAGTGTCTACTGGCAGGGAAAACCTGATAAATTCAAGGAAAATAGGAAAAGCTTGAAAAAGTCCAGGAAAACAGTGAAAACTTGAATAGGGAAGGTAAGTTTTGGGTATGGCAAGTAGATAGCTATGATTTATTATCATGACTCTATCTGGCCTTAATGGTGCCATATGGTAGAGCTCTGAGACACGTTGCAGAAGTTTAGAAGGCCCGCATTATTTAAAAAGTTTTTTTGATATTTTTTAATATCGTTTTCAACTAAATGTAGGCGAAAATTATCAACGGGTTTCTGACCAGTAAAAAATTTTAAAATTTTACTTTTGAGATTAAATCAAAGGGTTATAAACCTATATTTATCTTTCCTCCATCAAATAAAGTATTTTTAAATGTTTCACAAAAGACCCTTTTAAGATGATATGGAATTATTTTTTAGGGTTTTATGTAAGCTACCACACAATTTTTAAATAGGTACACTTTAAATTTAAGATTTAAACTTTTTAACTGCTCAGAACTTTCGTCTACATTTCGGTGAAAACTATGTTTTAAAAAAATGTATCAAACATCTTCATAAATAATCTGGGATTTCTAAACGTATGCAATGCTTCTCAATGCTCTCCCATTTAGCACCCTTAAGGAACTCGAAAGTTCATGTTCGCCAGAATGTATGCTCGTCATTTAACCCTATCCTGAGACACCTTCATCCGATCCCTAACCTGGCATCCAACCACCTTCAAATCCATTTTCACATGAAACTCCTCTACTATCGACGTCTTCGCCTACCATAAAAAGTGGATTGAAAAAAAAAGGTTCGCTGGTCGAATAGTATAGCAAGGTGTTCCCAAACCTTTTTGATCAAAGGAGCCCCTGCACAGAAAAAATACATATTGGAGCCCTCATACATTTTTACACTAATATTATGAACATTCAATAGCGACAGTTACATTTTACAAGTATAAAACAAAAGGCAAACATCACGTGTTTTGGCTGCGCCTTTGAAAACTGTCCTTGATTCAAATTTGAAAAATTTGGCAATCATAATTAATGATGCTATTTTATTGTATATAAAACCAACAAATAATATTCTAAAATAGCCTCGCGGACCCTGAGATAACTATGAGGGAGCCCACTTTTAAAAAAGCTGATCTAAGGCATCAATTTCACAATAGGTTGAACTGTCAATGACGGAAAATCGGGGCTGGAATCATGTATTCTGGGGTTTTCTCCTAAATGATTTTACATTCTTCCTACACGCAAATACGGGTACACTTCCTTTGAATTCAACCTTTCTCATCCCTAAATTACTAGCGTAATTAATACACAGATGTACAACCCGAACGGGTAGTAAGACGCGCTGCTAAAAAAATAAAAAAAGTTTGCAACTGTGACATTCCAAGCTTACAAACCCAGTCAAGTGTTTGTATAGAATGAAAGAATAGATTCAAAGCGCAAAATGTAAATTGTTACTTTCTTGCCCTCGTAGCGACATTACGTAACAAGGTTACGGCGTGCTGGGTATCTTGGCGCACGTCGGTGTTTTACGTCTAGGACGCGATGCGAACTCTTCGTTGTCATGGCAACGGAGTACACTATCCATAATAAACTTTTTCTTTTCTCCTTGGGGACATTAAAAGAAAATAAAGACGGTGATAAAAAAAAACACCACAGTTTTCATACTTTGCCAAATTTCTTTCCGTCATATTAGCTCAGGCGTTGTAGCCAAGAAATGGCCTGAAGATTTTTAGATTAACAGGCATTCTTAAAAAATATGTGGGTGGGATTTTGAATCACAAAGGTAGACCTATTTATTGCAGAGTGTCCTGCCCAGTTCTGAACAATTTGAGATTTCCATTGACAATGCGTGGGTCATGGTACTTACTCAACCACATTTTATCAAATTATTAGCGTTCAGCATATTTAGACTCACATTGGTGGGCACGCGTAGTAGACGTCAAGATCGTCTAGCTTGTCAAGGTGGACGGGGTTCTAATCTGGACGGCTATACTGGTTTTTTCCCCTAAATTACCTCCCTCTCATCCTCCTATAAAACAATATACATAGTGTACTGTAACATTTGGGGCACCCGCCTCGGTGGCGTAGTTAGCTAACGCGCTAGTCGTGTTGAGCTCGACTGCCGAGGACGGGGAGATCGAGATTCGAATCTCGGTTGGGTGAACTGGGGGTGGTTTTTCCTAAATGGTTTTCCACTCTCCCTCCACGCAGATGCGGGTTCACTTCCTCTATTCAACCTTCCCAATCCCCAACCCATTAGCGTAATTAGTTCTTAAGCGTATAAACCGAACGGGTAGTAAGACGTGGTGCTAAATAAATAAATTTAAAAAAACATTTGGGGCCCACTTAAGTGGTGGACATAAGACACAAAACCAATTTAAAAAGTTCATATAAACATGTGTCCTATTTGACCTTATTTTAGAGTTTTAGTCATTTTTGTACTCCAGTAATTTTGGAGCTGCTTAACATCATAGGACGTGTTCAAAATGGCGACGTTCGGCCTGAATGCAAGCCTATAGTCGTCGTGTCGTAGAATGCCGCACTCTTTCAAAAATACCTTGTGTTACAATTATTACATTCAAGCCGAAGTAAGTAAGTTTGCACAACCTGGTCTAAGGCGTCACTCTCGCAATAGATTGGACTTCTGATGACGGAGATATCTGGGTTCGAATCCCCGTCGTGTTGTTCTGAGGGTAGTTTTTTTTCCTACATGGTTTTCCATTCTTTCCATCACGCAAATGCAAAATACCCTTCCTTCCTCATACCGAACGCATTGACGTCATTTATATCGAACTGGTAATAAGACGCTATGCTAAAAATAAAAAGATTAAAAGAATACGCCAAAATAAACGTTAAAAGCTTTAGTTCGCCTTGAATCCTAGATACAAAGTTCATAAACAAGAGGACAGTAAAAATGTCTCATCGTCGCGCTTAATGTATAATTTTATTCTTATAATATCATAATTTGTTTTGCCAAAGTCCGCCATTGTGAGCTGCCAGAAAACCAGGTCGTTTGTATGAAGTTTTAAACTCAACATAATACATTTTGTTTTTTTTCTAAATATACATTAATGTCATTTGGCTCGTAAAGTTCCATTCGAGTCTTTCCAAAATAGAAATTGGTTTTAGTTCGCCCTAGAAGACTCCTCAAGATTAGCCATGCTGATGGGCGCGTGGACAAAGGTATCAGTTTCGTCTGGCATAGTTTGCCGGCGACGGGCATATTAAGGTTGGAATCATTGGCTGGATGTATTGAAGTCAATTTCCCTACTCTACTACGACGCAAATTCGGATACATGTCGTCTAAATTCTACCTTCCTCATCCTCCCATCACTGGGGTAAATATTCGTTTAGCCCGGATGGGTAGTATGATGCGGTGTAAACATGGGCTACGGTAGTGGCTTATATTATTTGAACTCTTTGTAACGTCCTATATTTAATATTAATTAGCGATGTCTATCCAGATAAAAATAAATAATTATATATCTTCTCTTAGTTAAAGTTCAAATTTCTCTAGTTTAGAATATGATTGCCTTGAGTTATTAAATGGCCACTCTACTGAGAGTGGGCTGTTTTAATTATTTATTGACAAAGTTTTTTATTTATAAAAGTATAATAAAAATTGACTAGACACATTTGGGGGTGGGGGGGATGATAATACTTAGCACCGCGTCTTACTACCCGTTCGGTTTGTGCGCCTAAGTACTAATTACGCTAGTGGGTTATGAATTAGGAAGGTTGAATATAGAGGAAATTAACCTGCATTTGCGTAGAGAGAGAGAGTGGAAAACTATTTAGGGAAAACCACCCCAGTTCACCCGACCGAGATTCGAACCTCGATCTCCCCGTCCTCGGCAGTCTAGCTCAACACGAAACCAGTGCGTTAGCTAACTATGCCACCGAGGTGGGTGGGGGGTATAGTTAGATGTACGTATTTAAATAGCTATAAAATGAAAAATAAAGGTTTAGTTATTTTCTTTACTAAATATCGAGTTTTTAATATATATCGAGTTTTTAATATATATATATATATATAGTCTCGGCTGAGGTTCAAACCCTGACCTTACCGTCACTAGAAAACTTAACTAGACAATATTTAAAAACTTATCCCGCATGGTCACCAATGCCGGTGAAATTATACTAAAACAAATGATAGATAATACACATTTCTTTCAATATATTAAAACATCTGCAGGGGATTCGGTACACTCTTTATTTATAATCCGTTCTATTGGGGATTAAAGTCTGAAAAGTATATTTATTGCTTTTAGCCGCTTTTGGCATTAGACCGTCTAAATATAATGTATGGAATACGAGATGCGTGCGTGCGTGCGCATACCAATCAGTGTAAATAAGAGTGAGCGCCGTGAAGTTTAGCTCTACTCCTAACATTTAAGGTCACCTGGTTGCTTTTGAAAGCAGTCAGGGGCAGTCACATAGACATCACGAAACTAAGGCACTTATCACTGCGTCTTACTACCCGTTCGGGTTATACTCACTTACGCTAATATGTAATGGTAGGGTGATTGTGAGATGAAATGGAGAACCTACAGTTTAACGTGGGATCCGAACCACGGTGGAGGCCTGGCATTCCACACATTCAAAAAGTTGTGATTAATACACTTCTTGTCAGGGGTGAAGGAAGGGATTGGCAATCAGATAAATCTGTGCCGGGACAAGGATTGAACCCCGGACCCCCAACATAGAATTCCGACACCTTACCTCTAGATGGTGATGGTATGTTATTAAGGTGGAATTATGGTATGTGTGCTCTGCTTAGAGAATGTACTATGTCCCAAGATCATGTGACCTCAGTTTTGAAAGAAAAGGGGCTATAGGTAGACACACCAAAATAGTATGCATTTGCTTGGCATATTAAAATTAATATTAACACAAATGTTCAAAGCTCATTTTAGAATTTTTTTAAATGGTACGTGAAATAAAACTAGATAAAATATCTCAGCGAAATTTACCACTTGGCGAAAAATGGTCAATTTTATTGATTTTTTTTTATGAAAACGTCAACTTATTTTTACTTGATATACTAATTAAAAACAGTACAAACTGAACTATTACTATTTTATTCTATACAAATATAAGACTATAGTTTTACTAAGCTTTTGTATGTAGACTACCAACCCTATTTTAAATCATTCGATTAATTCAAAAAACGTAAATGCAAGTATTTTACAAACGCGTGCTTCAGTGAAAGTCTAATAGTAGGTGTAAAAAACTATCACTTAAAATTAAAAAGCGCATGAAGTGAAATATAGCATATTCCCTGTTATTAAATAAGTAAATGTAAGCCTTTTAATATTTGAAATTTTATATCTACTCGTCAGCCTCTAAATGGCCCGTTCCCTTAGGTTTATTTTTTGTGAGTGAACGGCATATTCATCTGCACGCACTGTTTGCTTTTCGTTAACGAGAACGTTTCTAAAGCTTTGAAAGCTCTTAACGTGGATACAGATTGGGTGGTGGATGTGTTGATGAAAGTTGTCTAAAAAACTGCTGACCTTAATTTTCACATATATGTGAATAATAAAATAATATGTATGTAATTCTTTTACTTTTTCCTGTTTTAACAGAAAATAAAATTGTTCCCAAGCGTAAGAGTTTGTACTAATCGTACTTATGGATGGTTAAGTTTGGTAAAAGTTGGTGTGAGGTATTTTTCCTTTGCTCAAATAAACTTTACATTTTTTGAGAAAACACAATAGGGGGTAGGTTCATCTGAGTGTGCATATACATTTAAATATTTTATATACATTCACTTTATATATTTGACTAAACCTAAAGTATAAATTCGATTGAGAATTTAAATTATTCTCAAGACTTCAAGGAAAAGAAAAAATATATATTCTCATCGCGATAAAGCAATGTTGATTTTTGCATATTTGTGCTTTTACGTGTTTGTGATGAATTGTTTGGATCGCCAAACTAAAATACTAAATGTTTTACTATAATCTGTAGTTTTCACGTAAACTTAGTTTACCCTAAAATGTATCAAGCTTACCTTAATGTGTTACACTATGGTGCAGCTTATAAAATATAGCCATAATATAATCGGTCAAGGTAATGTTATATTCACAATGAGAGGACTGTGGGCCGACTGTGCCGTCTTGGATTGCTTCAAAAGTGCTCGTTCAAGGTCACGGTCCTGTCAATGTGAATTGAGATCGGGCGCCCATGTGTCGTTTCTCCCAGTTCGGCTTCTTCCGGCAAGTGCGAACCTTTACGAAGGTTTTTATCAACAATCTGACAGCGGCTGCAGAACATTCAAGCACAACTATCGTGTTATGGACGAAGAAAACTTAATAATTTTGGTGGAAGAGTATGATTGCGTTTATAATTTGCAACATAAAAACTACGATAGTAACTTCTTGCTCCAAACAAATTATTCACCCAGTATATTCACTGATTTCTTCTCTTGTTCTCTTGTGGTATAAGATACAGACCGCATGCAACAATCACATCTTCCTCTGTCTGATCCATGTCTAAAATTACGGCGACCAAAACAGTCAGAGAATGGTAGCAACACGACATAACCGAAGCACAGTCCCTTCATTGTGAATCCATTTTAAGACTGCTATACCTCAGTTTTATCTTCTGTGGTGCTGACTGACAGCTCACAGCTGACTTCTGACGGCTTTGAAAAGCTACCAGACCAAATTATGTATCCCTACGCCGAACCATATGATCTGCAAAAACCATGTCTTTATAAGTTGTCACTTCTGACAGTCAAAATTTAGGTATATACCTAACTGTTGACTGTCAGAAGTCAGCTGTGAGCTGTCAGTCAGCACCACAGAAGATAAAACTGAGGTATATCTTTGCTACCTTCCAGAGTAAATGGAGGTTAGCCTATATTTTACTATCTTTTTTTTAATCGCCACGTCTTACAACCTATTCAGGTTTAACGCGTGAATGATAATTACCCTAAGCGTGTGGGGATAAGGAAGGAAACATTTTAGAGTTGATATATATATATATACCCGCATTTGCTTGGGAGGAGAGTGAGAAACAATTTTGGAGAAAAAATCTTCAGCATTGTGGACCGGTATTTGAACCCCGATCTCCCCGTCAGTATCTGGTAATTATAATACCAGAGTGGCGCCTTAGACCATTCGGCCACTGAAGCGGGTATATTGACTATCACATCGGCCATTGTAATGAGGGTGAAAAGTTATAAGCTCACAATTTTTTAGTTCAGTCAAAACACATAACATCTTAGGCCCCAAGTCATTAAAACCTATTTCCCTACACCTTAGCTCAATTGGTAGCGCGTCTTTCTACTAAGATAAAGGTTCTAGGTTTAATTACTGGCATGTCCAAAAAAATTATCATGTGTAAAATATGTGTTTCCCCTTTCACGGTGATGAATTAACGGCCGGGGAACGAATATTGTGTCTGTTCTAGATTTAATAAGTAGGCCTCTATATAAGTCGTGTGATGATTATAATCAATCGGTTCAGAAAGTGCACGTTAAATACCTCACATAAATAAATAACACCTATTTTGATATTTGACGACTTGGTAATATATCGATATATAATATAACATGGCATAAGTAACTGGCATTGCCAATGGATTGCAATGGACCCCTTGCAACGCTTTCATTTTCTTCAGACAGACAGACAGTAAAATCCCCTTCATTTTATTTCCTTCGACCCAGTTTTTAATTAATTTTAAAAATCAAAACAAAATGTTTTTAAATTTCTGCTTTGAGTTGCACAGATTCGTGCACAGGGGCTCCTTATTTTTTATGTCCTACCTCTGCGTGCGGTATATATCGCACAACGCTCGTGACGGACATATACACAAACTCTTCATTTTATTCATATACAAGATTTCATTTCGTGTGTGTGTACATGCGTGCGTGTGCGCGTATGTGTGTTCGCGCGTGCGGGTGTGTGTGTTTTCACAATCTCCAGAAGCCCATATGTGACCCATAAATCTGAAACTGTTCATACATATAGTATACTGTAGACCACGGCACAGAACCTAACAAAGTCGGATCATCGATATTTTTTTTTTCACATTTCATTTTTTTATTTAATGAGAATATAATTATTTTATTTTTCTCTCACTTTATCTACTCTTGCGTAATAACTGTCAGAAGTATACTTTTTTTATTCTTACAAACAAAGCCCAACCTTCCATTAATTGAAGGTTACTTTTCTTAGTTTGGTTGGTGGACCTTTTATAATCAAGCTTTCGTAGACAGGCCTAAAAAACTAGTTAAACACAATCAACTTTTAAAATGTTAACAAACACTTATAAATGAAGCAAATTTGATGACCCCTTTTAATGCAACATAAATAAATTATTTCAGTCAATATAAAGTTCTTCTTTGCCTGAAAATAAAATAACGCTTAGTAAAGATTACACATAACAATTTTTTATTTATCAAATAAAACAAGAGATGGAACGCTCGAATTTTTTGGTAGTCAAGAGATTCGCGAAAATCTCTAAAAAGTATCTTAAATACCATTATGAAATTTCTGACTACATATTTAAAAAATTAAGAAATTGGTAAAAAGAATTATACCTGTGAAGTTGAAAGAGTAACAAAATAGCATAACAAGGAGAAAATTGTATTAATAAAATTATTAATTTACTAAAACCATGTTCTTTTTGTTGTTTGTAACGTAATACACATGAGAACAAAAATAGCATTTTCAGTGGCATCAAGTTTTAAATAACTTATTTTAAATTCAATTTCAAGTATTTTCACTTTTAGATTAAACATTTTAAGTATTCGAGGATTCAAATTTGGTTTCGAGATTCGAAATAAAATCTAAGATTCGAATTTAAGAAATATATGATTCGACCCATCTCTAAATAAAACTTAAGGGCATAATTAATATCCACATATGAATCATAGTTTGTATTTTACATAAGGTTAGCGAATACAATCTCGAGGGGAAATCATCCTCAATGCCAACCTGCAATCGACGGGGTCAATGAGATAATAAACAACAGTTTTGTTCCCGTTGACTCAGATGTCCCTTTGGGATAGCTACGGCACTGCGGTAGTGGCTGGTTAGCTGGATTGTTAATTACTTACCAAGGGCGAAGCGCGAGCATTGATTTTCGATACACGGAAATGATACAACTATTATGAAAATTTTCAAAGAAGCTACAATATATCCTATTAATATTTAAAAACAGGTTTATGTCTGTTACTATTTCACGTAAAAATCACTACACCGATTGTGCTGAAATTTCGCTTGGACATAACTCGGACGTTCGGTTAACATATAAGCTTATTAAAATTTACGTTTGCCATTTTGTTTCAAGATTGCGGCTAAAAAATATATATTTTAGCCCCTTTTTTTATCTTATGCTTATCCGATTTTCATTAGCTCAACTTTGAAAGTTTCTTAAATACCGAATATTATATAATACATAATATTATAAAGCACATTTAAATCTGACACCTTAATTCAGTTAGTAGTGTGTCTGTCTACTGAGCTAAGGGTCACAGGTTCGATTTATGGCATGGCCTAAAAATGTATCATTTGTGAAATGTGGGGTTGCCCTTTCACAGTTATGAATTATTGGCCGGGGACTGGATGTTGTGCCTGTCCTAGTCTTAAGTTATATTATAAGACATATGAAACTGTGACAGGCCTAACAAGCCGGTACTGGAAAATATATGACTTGAATAAAAACCTGACCAAGGGCACAGTCTGGAAACAATAATGGATGTAAACTATAAAACACATCTCTTCCGAAGAACGGGTAGTTAGATAGTTGCCAAATAAACGTTGCATGATGCTACTCCCATAATAATTACAATAGAGTCTCGACAGTTCGAGTTGAACGAGTCCATCTCAAACTTAGAAAAATAAAAATTGCATGAAATAACTGTAAAGATTAAAATCGCTACATGCTTAGTGTTCCTCGAGCTTTCGGAACCCTACTGTATTTATACAAACATTTTCTTACAAATCAGAGTCTTTACGACAATATATTTTCTCTTGAGATGAGTCTGTTTTACTTTTCAGTCGATCAGATTATACCTATGCTCACCTCTTGTCCTTAGAGACGAGTACAGGAGGTAAAATTTGAATGCCTTGAGTTGTTTTTTCGATCACACTCGAGACTAGGGAAGGAACGGGAGTAGGAAGACGCAGGGGACCATCTGTCGATCAGGAAAACCATTTTCAACATCTTCGTCGGTTAGGATCTTGACGCATACTTCCTCAAAATCGATGGAAAATATACACCGATAGAGCGCATGAAAGGAAAGATGAAGTTGCGGAAATGTTGGATTGTTTTTGTGTTGTTTTTTTACTCGAACGACATGCTCTTTCGCTAGTATTCCCCTAGGACGGCATTTGTAAATTATCTGGCTACTCTGCATACCTTTCTTTGTAGGATTTTCGCACTGGGGTGTTACCACAAACTGAATCAAACGGGAGAAAAATATCTCTGTAGTTGTTGAGGACATCAGCAACCTCGTTGCCTTTCCTTTCCTCACCAGTCTTGGATGTTTACATATTTGGTTGTAGAAATATGTGTTTCCAATTAGGAAACATTTCGCTAAGCAAAGGTAAAAGCATAGCTTTAGTACTGACTACCATTAACTTTGTACTCTACACAAGTAACGGGTGGAGGATCATTTTACAAACTTAAATACATCAAAAATGGACTTCCAGCTATTTTAGAACAATTATTTGGAAGCATTTTTTCTCGTTTCAGGACAAAGAATAAAGTTATATTTAAAGTGAAAAAAAAAGCCACGTAATCACCACGTAATGTAGCTCAAATGTTATCGTGATTAAATTTTACTAACAATCAAAATACACATATTGGTGACGATAATTTAGAGATTATTTAGAATAGCATATTATTGACAGGGTTAATGAGTTTATATATCTAGGAACAGTTTTTACTAACAATAACAACATTATATTAGAAATTAAGAAAATAAAACATGCATGCATGCTATTTCTCGATCAGTAAGTTGAAGTCAAGGATTAGAAAACAAAAAATTTTCAAAACAATAATTCTACTCTATGAGTGTGAAACGTGGTTTCTTACCTTACATGACGAAGACAAACTTAGGTTTTTACGAAAACAAGGTGCTTAGAAAGATACTTGGTAAAAAAAATCGATGAGGCTACTGGGGAGTTGTGGAGACTACATATTGATAAGTTACATACCCTGTATTCACCACAAGCCATTGTTAGGATGATCAAGTCTTTTAAGATTATGGTGGGCAGAACATGTAGCGTGAACGGGAGGATCTAGAAACGGGTTCAGGGTAACCCATCGGTAAGACCTAGATGCAGATGGGAGGATAACACTATAATTGACCTAAAAGAGTGTGTAATGAGGTGGACTGGATAGAACTATCTCAAGATAGAGATAGGTGGTGTAATTTTGTTAAGTTCAGCAATAAGCTTTTTAGTTCCAAGTGCCATAAATAAGTAACAATAAAAATATAATAACTTTTACTTACTACTTCAGTTCACACAAACATATTTTCAGTGATATTTATGAATATATGTACAGTACGTAAAGAGCTGTCATATTTTTAGTACCGGTCCGCCTACAGCCTATCAGTCCACCCCTGATATAATATGTATATAATCTTAGTGTCGGGGACTCTCAGTTTACTGTGGAAGATAGTAAGTAAGCTTTCCTTGCTTCTTTACACCCATGGTGCAGCTTATAAGATAGTGCCATACTGTAATATGTCAAGGTTATACAGCCTAAGCCTGGGTGCTAGTGAGCGCGAATTTAGTGCGCTAATTTTGCAGTTTTTATAGAATAAACATTTTTTGAACAAAATAAATCAAATTTTTCTTCTATAGAAAAAAAAAGTTTAGTTTTCTGCACGTGATAATCTCAACAGTTTTTGAATATCTGGCATGAGCATGGTGGCATTTAGTGACAAACTTTTTAAATTAAGAGAAAAAGTTGTCATTAAATTCTAGGACTCCCTTGAAAGATATTCAAGGACTGTTGAGATTAGCATGTGCAGAAAACTAAACTATATGTTTCTATAGAAGAAATATTTGATTTATTTTGGCCAAAAATGTTTTATGCTGTAAAAACTTCAAAAATACTTCCCTAAACTCACGCTCACTAGCACCCCATCTTAACTTTCGGGGTAAACGGAGGGTATATGGATTGTAAAGGCCCGCTTCCACCTCGACGAATCGAAGCGAAGCGAAAATAATTCTCCTTGGAGAATACTTTCTTCGATTTGATAGCGTCGCCAAGCGAAGTTTTTTCTGCGGGCAATTTGAGGGCATTCGACAGATCATTCGTAGGGTTATCTCCGAACGAGGCTGTGAAAATATTCGATAGCTCGTGTTCAAGTCGGTTTGTTTGTTTGTTTGTTTGTTTTGTTTGTAAAGTGAAGCTGCTGTTGAACTAATTACTTTGGTTCAAAGCTACAGATTTATTTACGATAAAAAGTATGTAAACATGGGAGATAATGCATAGGAGGAAATCAATAAAAAATTATAAAATAACACATAAGACTACTTACATTTATTTTAATCTTACAGTTTATATACAAGTATTTATTTATAATTTGTTAGATCGTATCTAATATGTCATTCCGTTACAATTATGAAAGAAATACATAACTTTTTGGTTCTTTTTTCATATTCAAAACCACTGCATTTTGACTTTTCTTTTCGCTTAAATGTGATCCCAAATACCGCGCTTCAATTCGACTCGCCTAGCTGGGAGCGGTCCACTAACGCTTTATTCCTCAAATTGTGATGCGTATGCTAATGTAGAACATAGTTTCCCCATTTGTCTAGCAAAAGGCGGCCTTACCATTCTCATTACCATAGTAGTTGTAAGTGGGGGGGGGGGGGGCGATCCTTGTTCTGCGTGGTTCCTTGAACTCTGCCGCAACCCCCCTGTGTATGTGTCTTGGTAATTTCTCTACACCCAGCTTTCATTGGAGGCGAGGGCTGGTCGTAATAGCACCCCGCGGGCCTACTTATCACGGCCTAACATTCACCCTCCCCAACTTCTTGCGACCCTCTAATTCCTCACACTACCCCTGGAGAGCGCCCCGATCTTTCTCTCTTTGATGGAGGTAACAGAGAGATATAGAGAGCGACCAACTGATAAGGGACATGGAAATGTGCACTCTACAATATAAAATGTCGGTCTTTGTGGCTGAGCTTTTTTTCTTCTTTGTTGCCATATCATCGTTATGGTTTGAATGTGTTGTAAAATACTAGGGTGAACGAATGCCTGTAGATTGATATCGCTTTAAAAAATAGTGTAGCTAGCAAGCATAGTTTGCATTATTCCACTATGGTATAGCTCAGAGGATTCCAACCTGGGCTCCACTAAGAGTCCTCTAAGGGTCCGCGAAACTAATCTAGACTTTTAAGTTATTATTTATTTGTATTTTCACATCATATAAAAATATTTGCTATTCACAATCTACTTAAACATCTGTGGGTTTTTTTCCCCATTACAGTCCAACTAAACTTATTTTATCTTTTATTAATATGAAATAGGTTAAGTAGCATACTAGAAATGTGTGCGTAGGTTTTTAATATCATCCTCTTATGGCGTTGGATATTAGGGGGACCGCGGAGATTTATCATTGATTTCGGGGGGAGGGGGGGGGAGTAGCGTTATAGAAAAGGTTGGGAACCACTGGTACAAGATAGGGTAGTAATATAATCAGTCAGAGTAAATGGAGTGTACCTACTTGTACATTAAATGAGCCCATTTCAAATTCAGGTAGATTGAATTGATGATATTCTTTCGTTGTGAAAAATGCTTCTTAGTTTATACAAAGAGTCATGGTATAAAACAAATAAGATCATTCCACTATGTTCGTGGTGTATTTATAATTCGATCAAATCAATTTTTTGAATAACATAAATAAATAAACACAAACCGAAGTAAAAAAAATCATTATCCATCTATCCTTGTAACACCGTAGTTTATTGTCAAACCCGTATAAAAAGGGACCTCGTTCGATGCTATCAAAAATTATCTTATATCAGCTCTGAAATGTTAGTGAGTTCTGAATAGTAGATTTCGCATGGTGGACACGCAGACTAAAGTTAGACTAATATATAGATTATTTACTGTGATGGGGAGGTTGGGGCTTTAATCCCAGCCGGGTGTACCGAGGGGGGCTTCTCCTAAGTAGTTTTATATTCTCCCTCCACGAAAATGTGGGTTATTTCATCCTTTTCATCCCTTCTCAGTGCAATAAAATGCATACTATCCGGACGGATAGTAAGACGAGGAATGAAAGAAAAAGTGCACGTAAATACCTCGGATTACATTTTTTTTAAAGATATTTTCATATTTGAAAATACATTCATTATTATTAGAAGATAAAAGCGGGAGTTGTTTTTGACCGGATTTGAAAACCCATATAAAAACAAAAACTCCAGACTGACATTTTGTGTTTGTGTTTCTTTACCGGATGCTCTGTGATGTTTGTGTGTGTGTTTGTGCAGGTTAGTGTTTTCCTAGGTTCGCGCGCTCGTGTGAGTTACTTGATACAATCAACAGTAATACATTATAACTCGCCGTGGTTCATGGTCAGAGCTAATGCCCCATAATGAGGTCGTATTGATCCCCTGGACTGACAGCAGGTCAGAGGTCACTGTCTGGAAACAGACGAGCAAAATTATCTAGAGTTCATTCGCCGTAGGAGTGGTGGTAACTGACAGCTATCAGAAGATGGAAAAACGGCCCCAAAAACAATTGTTATGAAAGTTTTGACTGTTATAAATCACAGCAACTCAACATATGGTTTGGGAATGGATACATGACATAG
The DNA here is from genome assembly GCA_033556935.1 of Timema podura. NCBI lineage: Eukaryota > Metazoa > Arthropoda > Insecta > Phasmatodea > Timematidae > Timema > Timema podura. Next base: position 23,873,095 of record JAVRXN010000007.1, on the reverse strand, counting down.
ATCTGGTAACTTTTGCTAGTTGTCGGCTACCATCTCTCCTACCGCTTTATCTGTACCCTACGCGACATTGCAGATTTAGCTAGTCGAGCATATTTCCAATAGGTTTTTCATCTTTAGAACTAACCTAAATTTAGTTTTTTGGTCCCACCAATCTGTGGTTGGGTTTTTTCACCGATTCTTACCACCCGTTCAGGTTATACTTATGGGGAGGGCTTTGTGAAACTTCGAAATGTCTAAGTCTAAGCCCAATAATCCTTCGCTTCGACTTCAAAACATTTCAAAGTAAGTAGAAAACTTTGATTTATTTGAGATATTCCACTAAATCTAACTTATTTCAGCATAAAATCATTTTTAGAACAGTTACTAGAGAGTATTTTAATACCGACTAGTGATTAAATGACATATACAGTAATGTGTGCTTGGATAAATTGACTTCACTGCATTTAAAAAGTTACCTTCACACACTTAAAAATACAGTATATTGCGTTAATGCAGTCGGAAGGAGGAAGATAAAACTAAGGGTAAATGTCCGCGCATTTTCATGGAGGCAGAGTGTTAAACAATTTTGGAAAAAAAAACGTTCTTGGTACGCTCGAGTGGGAGTCGAACCTTGATCTCCCGTTCATCGTCATTCAGAGCCTAATAGGGCCCCTACACGATCAGTCAGACTGTCAGTCCTAAGACTGACAATCCGACAGTCAGTATGCATCAGTATTTACAACGAGAGAGTACACGTTCAGTCTTCGTATCATTATTTTTATCAGTCTCAGCTCTGCATGCAACGTGCAACAACTTGGATGATAAGATAAAGGCGTGGTCAGTCTATGTTTGCTACTGAGACTGAAGGAAATACTGACGAGCGCGCGCACACGGTCAGTATTACTGTCAGTCTCTACCACCACTTGCAAGACTGATGGACTGAGACTGATGTGATCAGAAAATTCGAATCACATCAGTATTTTAGTCAGTCCGGCCATCAGACTGTCAGTATTAATTATTACTTTAGCTTATACAATTCGACCAACGAATTGGGGCTCTAGTAAAACTATTTATCTTAGTGTACATAACATCAAACATTGCTTATATCATCTCTGGAGGTTTTAATGAATAATAATTACGAAGACATACTACATAATATACTATAAATGTCAAACTTCTTAGAACAAATGAGTAGTGAGCATAATTTCAGCGTCGGACAAAACATCTCATACATAGTTTAAGCTAACTATAGTCGTTTACAGTCTAATTACCATAGGAAGTCCGTTATTTGAAAACTGGAAACGCATATCGCCACGGTGGCGGCGAATGGGGGTGATTTACAAAATTGTCTTTGTATTCTTAATCAGTTTCATTAATTATGTAAGGGTATTCTACAGTAATTCATAAGTAGGCTTTTGATAACTTTTATATGACATTTTTACTCATAAATCAAATAAAGCCATGCCAAATTTTAGTGACTTTCAATCAACTTTGTTTTCGAAAGTGGGCTTTCTCTAAAAGTCAGGATTTAGTTTTCAACTATTTTGTGGCATTCGTAACTACTTTTTTTTTACTGAACCTTACTACCCGTCTAGATTATCTACATATAACTACACTAATGGAGTAACTATGGGGGAGCGGGGGGAGAATTCACTTGAAATCTGAACATTTGCGTGGGGGGAGTATGGGAAAACATTTATGAAAAAAACTCAATAAACCCGGTCGATATTCTAACTTTGATTTTACGAATTAACTATGCTGGATGAACCTTACGTTTAGTCCACGTACCCATCTATGCGGGTCATAAATTCTTAATGGAACACAAATTTATGAATATTATAAAACGTAATTACTTAAATATACCCGCCTCGGTAGCGTAGTTAGCTAACGCGCCAGTCGTGTTTAGCTAGACCGCCTAGGACGGGGAGATCGAGGTTCGAATCTCGGTCGGGTGAACTGGGAGTGGTTTTTCTTAAATGGTTTTCCACTCTCCCTCCACGCAAATGCGGGTTCACTTCCTCTAAATTCAACCTTCCACAATTCCTCATCCATTAGTGTAATTAGTACTTAAGCGTATAACCCGAACGGGTAGTAAGATGCGGTGCTAAAAATTAAATTAAATTTCTTAAATATAGCCCGCTTCAATGGCTGAACAGTCTAAGGCGTCACTCTCATGTTGGACTGGCCTGCTAATGATGGAGAGATCGGGGTCCGATTACCGGTCGAATCTTTTGAGGGTAGTTTTTCCTAAATAGTTTCACAATCTTCTTCCACGCAAATGCAGGTAGATTACCTCTAAAATGCTTCCTTTCTCATCCTTACCCCATTAGATTACGTATCACATGTGAGTATAACCTGAACATGTTGTTAGTCGTGGCGGTAAAAAAAAACATATGTGGGGCATTAATTCATAACCTCTTCAAATCCTTTCCATTGTATTTTTCAACGTCATTCTTTCTATTTTTTTAGAACTTACCTTATGTGGGATTTTGGGGTGGTCATGTATACTATAGTATATATATATATACTATAGTATATATATATATATATACACATATATAGGGTGTTCTGTCTTGGAAGACATTATCTCAAGAAACATCGAACACCGGACTTATGTTCATATTTACTTTTTGTGTTGTTTTGAGGTCTACTAATCCACACCCATGCTACTTCCCACATATATCGGAACACCTGTATATATGTATTTATATATTTAATTTTTTCTGCTCGTAAAGTAAGAGATTTTCAATATAATTTTTTACCTGAATAAATATGCGGCCTGTTATTTATACCAAGTTTTATTATTTTGCTGCCGTTGAAACGCGATAAAAACGGTAATAATCTTTACTGAGGATTTTGTTTGAGTCTCTTTGTTTGCTTTAAAACTAAGTGCAATTATTTTTATGGGTAAATTATAGAAGGTATTTCATTGTTTTGATAACAATAAAACGTATGTTATTGTACACATTACAAATAAAGGAGAGCTATAGGCTATGATTATCATCAATTTTAGCAAAAGGTTACATGCCTTGTCGAACTATTTTTGATGGCTTTGTACTTTTTAATTTTGTATGAAAAAACATGAATTGTGTTAATTTTTACTAAACTTTTATCGTTGATTTTTCAAGCCACAAAATACAAAAATACAAATTGATGTTCATCTTGCTGTAGACATTTTTTATTGAAAAAATTTCACCATAAAAAAATATTGTTAATGTTAACGGCGGTGTCAGGTGTGTGTGGGTGAGTGTGTTTTTGTGTATATATATATATATATATCGAGCACTCTAATTACTATATATTATATATATAAACAGTAATTACAGCGCTCGATAATTACAGTGCTCGACTAAAAAATTAGTAAGTACAGTTCTCGACTAGAAAATTAACTTAATTTAGAACAACACAAATAATAACATTATACATCCTACCTTCTTTATGTCAAGAGTTACAGTAAGTAAATTGGGGAACCATAAACAATAATAGTTCTACATTATTCCATGCGCTGGTTGAGATTAGACCAAAATCTTCTAAAACTTAAGTTCTTCTTAACCCTCCCCCCCCCCCCCCACACACACACACACACAAACCAATAATACCCTTTTCATTTTAAACGTTTTCATATGTCATCTTGCTCTGAACCACACAAATATTCCTTCGAATGGGTCATGAGCTCATGACATCCTAAATAATTTCCCATCAATAATAATTATTCTAAAATATGTCCACCTAGCTTTCGTGTACTGTACATAACCATGGTTTCCACGAAAATTCGGGAATATTTCCTCTAAATTCTACCCTTCTCATCCCTCTCCATTAGTATTGTTGAATAAGAATAGTCCAGACGGGTAGTAAGACGCAGTGCAAAAGAAAAAATGGTATACCGTGCAGACTGTCTCGTTTTTTATGTAAATGAATAGCTCGTAAGATATATGAAACTAAATAATATACATTGTTATAGAAACACAATGACGAAAAAAAGGACATCGCCTTTTACCAAAAAAATACATGGAAATAAATATTAAACACTGTTAAAGAAATATATTATGTTCTGTGCATTATCAACTACCCATTTCTAAAACTCCATTTAAAAGAAAATATAACTTATTTGCTTATAATTCGTAAAATATGGATTTTATCAATTTTATTCATATTTAAGTAACATTGGTTCATTTTTAAAAGTCCTACAACTTTGAAACAATAAGTTGTTTAGTAAGTTATCTCAAATAGTTGCGAGGATGTGATCAAAAGTGTAAATTTACCCTCAAGTGTAAGTACCCTCAAAGACATTTTTATGTGAAAATGAGAGTTGAAATTCTGTTTGTAATGTTAAACAGCGCCTGGGTACGAATTTTAGTCAAAATTGCTAGAGCCGATTTTGAGAAACTACATATTTTCTATTTTTGTCTTTAAGTAGACTACCTCTTTATTGTAGGCTTAGATAGTTAATTCCAAAATCCCTCTAGGGAACTTTATTAAAACCCTAGATACAAAGTTTTAACCTGATCAGTCAAATGGTTTCGACTTTAGTCCCAGTAACAGACAGACAGAATTTGAAAAAAAAAAAACACTTTTTTAGAGTTTCAGTAGACATTAAACGTCAACAACCATAAAACATTCATTTTTTTAACGATTATAATACTTTCTCTCTCCGAGGGGTCGTGATAGCCTTACAAAAGAGAAATGAATGCCCCAAAATAGTTGTAAATTATACGACTACAGAGAACTTTTAACAACTATACTACCATATTATTATTATTATTATTATTATTATTATTATTATTATCATCATCATCATCATCGCGTCTTACTACCCGTTCGGGTTGTACGCACTACGCTAATGTGTAATGGTAGGGTGATTGTGAGATGAAATGGAGGACCTACAGTTTAACGTGGGATCCGAACCACGGTGGAGGCCTGGCATTCCTCACATTCACAATTTGTGATTATACACGTCTTGTCAGAGGTGAAGGAAGGGTTTAGCAATCAGATAAATTTGTGCCGGGACTATTACCCTCTTCAGTGGTCGATTGGTCAAAGGTGTAACTCTCATGTTAGATGGTGAGATCCTGGTTCGAATCCCGGTCATTTCTACTGAGGTTATTTTCCCTAACAGGCTATCCACTCTTTCTCCACGCAAATACGGGTATATTACCTCTGAAATGAACTGTTCGTCATCCCTAAGCCATTAGCGTAGTTATCATAATGTATATAGCTTGAACAGGTAGTGAGACGCATTGATACCATTTTAAAAAAACTACAGTACCTGACTGACAGCTTGTCCCGATTGTTTTGTGTCCACAGAGCCAGGCGATGCGCATCGTCCGGACGGTGGGTCAAGCGTTCGAGGTGTGTCACAAGCTGTCGGTGAACGCGCCGCCTACGCCCGAGGACGACGAAAGGGACGCCCCCAGCAGAGGAGGAGGAGGGGGAAGGAGAGGGTCAAGGGAGCGAGCGAGACAGTGAGCATGCCAGCGACAAGACCAGGAAAGGTAAAGGAAGAGAGATAATTTCTTAAAAGGAGTTGTAAGGCCCACTTTTTTAAAAATTTATTATTTGATGCAAAGCCGAATCGGACATATAATCATTTTCGAAGCTGAGTCGAATTTAGTATATGTTTTAAAAATTGTTTAGTGAAAAAAAAAATTTACTGTGTATATATATATAACTCTAAGCATACAAGACTAGGGTTTAGGCCAGGCGCAATTTTGGAATTCGCGTGGTGTCTATTCTTTGTTTTTTTAATCTACAGGTGGTTTGTATCCATGGCTCTGCCAAGTTATAGGGATACGTTACTTCCTCCATATTAGATTTTTTTTTCCCCCATAAAGATGGCAATCCTCATGATATCCACATCAAATGGCAGTCTCTAGGACTCGACTTTTACTTTGCGTCCGCCATATTGGATAAGACAGCTTGTATTTTTCAAGTTTCTGTTTTTTCTCATAAATATGGCATGCTCCATAGCGCCCATGCCAAATTTCGGCACTCTAGGGCAGGGCTTCTTAAACTTTTTCCACTGGTGACCCCTTTTCGCCCGAGACATTTTTACTCAACCCAGGGTCTATAGGTATATAAAATAGGTACACCAATCAAACCTTTACTGATAATAAATAAAAAAAATATTTTAAAAATTCTTTGGTATACATATTACGTTACTATTTATTAAAGACGAAAGAAAATTTGCATTGCAATGAGACGGATGTGCTTGTTTATTTTTACATACAAAATTAAATCTTGGTTGAATATTTGATACTGCAGGACGTATACTGTAGAACATCTCAAACTTTTTTTATATTTTGCCGATATTTTGATTTAATGATTGTCATTGCTGATAACGTTGCTTCGCATAGATACGTAGTACAAAATGGCAGAAGTATTTTTAGGGCAATTTCATAAATTGTTGGATATTCTGTCCTAATCCTAAGCCAAAACTCGTTTGACAAACTTTTTAGTAAACTCAAGTTTTAAACCTGTGTTGCTTGAAAACTCAGAAAAATCTTCTTGAACGTTTAATGGCAGATGACTGACTTTTTTTTACTTCATTCGAGTATGGTTTATGAACCCAACTAAGTTTTTAGAATCAAAATTTGAAGGGAAATATTTCTGAAACTGTGTCTCCAGGCACTTCAGATGGTCAATTATTATAACTCTTAGACAATTAAATCTCTAGAAAGGCTATGTTCAACTATAAAACTATTTGCAGCTGTAAATATTTCTAAAGAACCATTTTTCACCCTATTCTACCCAATGTTAACTTTTTTTAGTAAAAATTTCTATTTGATCTTTTAACATAGGCCTAAATATTATGTTACAATTTATTGTGTTCAGAACCAAGGCTGCAGGGAAGTCGCGTGATGCGACGCGGGGCGAGTGCTGCCAGAAATACCTCGGAGTCATTACGCGTTTGATTTTGAATTCATTTTTGGTCGTTGCGCGTTCAGAAACCTTTTATTGTTGCCAAATTTTTCGCGACGTGACCCCCACATTAAGTTACGTGGAGTCGCGATCCACAGTTTAAGAAGGCCTGCTCTAGGGTATCTGGAAGAAGGAAAAATCTCTGGAAGGAAAGAGATACATCGCATAGATTTGATATATTATGTAGATCAGGGGTTTCCAACTGGCGGCCCGGGAGACCACTTTTTGCGGCCCGCGCAATCATTTTAAGAATTTTCTTTTAAATCTCAAGAAAAATTATGAAAAATATTTTATAGCTTGTTCAAAAGATGTATTAATATTCATACGGCAAAAATGATCAAACGAAGTTGATAAATAATTAATAGTCAGCCGTTCTACAAGTTACGCACTGCATCGCTCGCCCAGGAAGGCTTGCTGGCTACTCCTCCCGTCTCCACTCACGCTCAATCGCGCTTGCTTGACGTGTAGTGAAGTTTCACAAATTACTGTCCATTTTGAAGGCTTTGTTTTGTGTTGAGTGTAAAGTGTACCGCTGCTTGAGTCTTTTACGTGTATAAAAAATTGAGCGGAAACTCAAAGAAACGCAAAATTGAAAATGAAAACAGAATTTACAAGGAAAGCTGGGAGAGTGACTATTTAATTACTAACAACAGTGGGAAGCTTCAATGTTTGGTATGTATGAAAATTGTGTCTGTACCGAAGGAGAGCAATGTTAAACGACACTACTCAACAATGCATGAGAACAAGTATGCAACATATAAGGAAGAAGCTCGACACGCACTGGTCGCAGACTTCAAAAATAAATTAAAACAGCATACAGGTATGTTTAGTAAAGTCTTCCAAATTAGTCATATTCCCTGTACGCCTCCTACGCAGTGTCGCTTGAACTTGTAAAGGCAAAAAAAACCTTTACTGAAGACAGTCTGGTTAAAAAGTGTGCTATGGAAATGGCAAAGGCTTTTGGAGATGCTAAAATGGCTGAGAAATTTGAATCAGTGCTACTTTCCAACCAAACTGTACAGAGAAGGGTCATTGATATGGAAAAACAAGTAGAAAAATTGCTGATGATGAAAGCACTAATTAGTCAGATGTCAGTCAACTATTAATATTTGTGCGCACCACCTTCGAAGATTTCAGCAGTAAAGAGGAGCTATTTGATGTGTGCTCTCTTCAAGGAACAACAAAAGGGAGGGACATTTATGATGCTGTTAAAAAAACTGTCGACAGAGTTGGAGGCTTCAGTAAATGTTCAGCCATTGTGACAGACGGAGCGCCAGCAATGACAGGGGAGAAGACAGGTTTGACGGGATTTTTAAAAGAAAATGGCGTAACGTGTCCTATGATCCATTGTCTTATTCACCAGGGAGCGTTATGTGGGAAATCAATGAAGAAACTGAAGTTTTTAAATTTGTGGTTAAAATTATTAATATGTTAAGAGGTGGAAATCGAGCCCTTTTGCATAGACAACTAAAGCAGTTTTTGCTGGAAATTGAGGCAGAATATGGAGACTTGCTGCTGTACAACCATGTAAGGTGGCTGAGTGCAGGAAAGTGCCTTGAACGGTTTTTTGCTATTCGCAAGGAAATCCCTGAATTCCTTAATAAGTTTGTCTCGTCTGATACCACTGAACTAGAAGAAGAAATTCAAATCCCAGAATTTTTAAAGCAGTTAGCTTTCCTAACAGACATGACAAATCACCTTAACACCTTAAACCTGTGTCTTCAAGGAAGAAACCAGGTCGTATTAGATATGGTGGGAATTGTAAATGGATTTCGAAACAAGTTAAACATTTTCATACGTGCTTTGGAAAACAATGAATTGACACATTTCCCTTGCTGTCTACAATTAGCGGTGAAGAAAGACCAGGAAACTATAGATTTTTCAGATCTCAGTTCACACATTCAAGAAATCATTGAAGAATTCAACACACGATTCAAGGAAACTGAAACACTGAAAAGCAGTGTCCAGCTTTACATGAATCTTATTGGTGCTACAATCGAGGAACAAGAACCATTCCTACAACTTGAGCTGTGCGATCTACAAACCGATACGTTCCTACAGACCAGAAAAGAAAAGGGATCACATTTTTTTAAACTGTTATCCAGCAAAAAATACCCAAACTTAAGACAATTTGGACTTAAAAATGACTTCAATGTTTGGGAGCACGTACATATGTAAAATTATTTTTTCTTCTATGAAATTCATTAAAAATCAGTACAGAAGTTGACTTGCAGATTCTTCCTTGCTGCATCTTTTGAAATTAGCAACAACAGAGCTGGAGGTGGACATTCGTTCATTGGTAGATGCAGCTGATCGACCACAGTACTCCCACTAAATTGCCCTTTTTTTAAGGTTTATTTTGACTACATTATTAATTTCAGTTTGACTTTGGGTTAGTTTTTTTTTGCCATTTGTAAAATATAAAGTCAAATAAACTGACATTCTTGCTCTTCTTCGAAATTCAATTGTTTTGGGTATAATACATTTTGTTTATTTTTAATTTCACTCTTTTATGCAATTGTAAAATAGTGTTTTAAGCAATTAAAATGATTAAACCTTTGTTTCAATTAAACTATGCATATTATTTCATACTGGTACTCTGTTCTATTTGCAGAACTATACGAAAATTGGCCTATTATTAAAGTGCGGCCCGCAAACATGCCTAAGGTTTCCACTGTGGCGCTCGAGCCCTTACAAGTTGGAAACCCCTGATGTAGATGGTTCATTGCAAAAATGTTGAACATATTTCATCCTAAGTTGCTAAATTACGCTACTACTACACATTACTACAAAGGTTTGGCATGTAAACATTTTTACTTTCTCGCTATCTTACAGGTATAGAAAATATTGTGATCGTCAAAAAAAATTAAACTCGATATTTTGATGAATATCGACGTTTCATGACCCCCCGAATCCGAAAAAGTGTTTTTTAAATTTCCATCTGTCTGTCTGTAACTCCGACTAGAGCTTAAACTATTTTACCGATCGGACTAAAACATAATATTTAGCGTTTTCATAGGGTTACTCCGAGGGGTTTTAGGAATTGGATATCTAACCCTAAAATTAAGGGTAGTTTACTGAAGGGCAAAAAGATAAAAAGTCGATTTCCTCAAAATCTCCTCTAACGATTTTGATTAAATTTCATTTCTAAAACTTTCTAATTATTACAAACAACTACCCTCAATATTTCGGCAAAATGACTTTAAGGGCTCCAGTCTGATACGTAAATTATCATTTTTTGTCATATCTCCGAAACTATTTGAGATATGAAATTACTTATCATTACAAATATGTAGATCTATTTATAATACAAATATTTTATAAGATACATATTTTTATAAAACCAATAACTTTAAATCTATAAGAAATTTATATATTTTTTTACTTTTCGAACACTAAAGGTAAAGTATTGCGACCGTAAAAATAATCTAACTCGAAATGTTGATGGATGTCGACGTCTCATGACCCCCAGAACCCTAAAAAGTTTTTTTTGCAATGCCGTCTGTCTGTGTGTCTTTTTTAACCCCAAAATTAAGAGTAGTTTAATAAAAAGCGAAAAGAGAAAAAATATATATTTTCTCAAAATCGGCTCTAACGATTTTGATTAAAATTCGTATCAAGGCGTTGATTACCATTATAAATAAGCTGGCTATTTTCATTTCCCCATGAAAATGATTTTTAGGGTACTTAACAGAAGCGGAAATTTTCGTATCTCCGCAACGTTTTGAGATACTAAATAACTTACCATTGAAAAATTGTAGTACTATTAAAAATAAAAAAACTTTTAAATGAAATATATTTTTACAAAACCAACATTTTCTGAGATATTGGCAATATATTAATGCAATTTTGTGAGCTTTAGTTGTGGAGAGATACTACTTAAGTTTTAACGCAATAATTATCTAAGCCCATAGAGTAATCAAATATAAGTAAGTCTCTCAAAAAGTTTGTGTTATTTTTTCCTTTAACTTGTTAGGATAAATATTAGTAGAACAATGATCTATTTCCTTCATTTTAGACTCATGTCAATAAATACATTTATTATTGGTCAAAATTTATGAATGAAGAATTGAATAGCAATGCGATGACCTGAATATGTGCAACACCTAATAAAATGTTAAAATTTTAACCGGAAGTTGAAATTTTAATACGAAGTACTGACCATTGTAGACCCAATATCGATCTTTTTTGTTGGTTCAAACATACAAATGAGGACATTAATTCTTCAAAATTAAAATTATAAAATTTAAAACCGGGACTCAAAAAATGTTTTACGTAAGTATAGTGCATTTTATGCTTGTGTTTGCTAGTGTGTTATTTCGTTTCACATATATTACAAGTTTTGTATAAACATCTCAATTTTTAAAATATAGAGCTAGAAAGCCTGTTCCGAGTTCCGTACAATTTTTTTTTGTTTTAATGTACACTCAGTTTATTGTGAAAACTTAGTATTACCTTGATGGGCTTCACTATGACCCTATCTCACACCGTAGTGAGACAAACAAGGTAAGCTTGCTACCTTTCTGAATAAACGGAGTGTACATTAAATAACAAAATGACAACAATTGAACACACTTGTGTGATTTACTATGGAGGATAAAAAATGTATTTCGAAGCAAAGGGGACGAAAATGCCAGAGTAAAATTTAAGCTTTCGAAATTTACACTCCCCTATTTCTTTAATTATAGGAGTGGAGGGAGTTTACAGACGTTATTATTATTATTATTATTATTAGCACTGCGTCTTACTACCCGTTCGGGTTATACGCACCTACGCTAATGTGTAATGGTAGGATTATTGTGAGATGAAATGGAGGACCTACAGTTTAACGTGGAATCCGAACCATGGTGGAGGCCTGGCATTCCTCACATTCACAAGTTTTGATTAATACACGTCTTGTCAGAGGTGAAGGAAGGGGTTTGGCAATCAGATAAATCTGTGCCGGGACCGAGGATTGAACCCTGGACACCCAGCACAGAAGTCTGACACCTTACCTCTAGACCACCAGGTCATTTACAGATGTTGTATATCAACTTGGTACGATTGCCTTGCTACCATGACACAATCAAATGTTCTGATAATTTCATTGCATTGTTGTTGTTGTTGTTGTTGTTGTTGTTTTTATGATTATTATTATAAATTTCGACAGGTCCGTTGCCTTGTCCAAATTGAGTCCTCCAGCAAGTCCTATAATCAGTTTCATTTTTTTTTATGTCCTGAAACTTCATCTTCTTTGCGTGTTTGAGGTAATCAATGAGTTGCATTACCCGCTTCGGTGGTCGCTTGATGTAAAGCGTCACTTTTTCAATAGACCGGACTGCTGATGACGAGGATATTGAAGGTTCGAATCCCTGTCGGTTGTACTGAGAATTTTTTTTTTCCAAATTATTTAACAATCTTCTTCCACAAAAATACGGGTATATTTCCTTTAAATTCATCCTTCCTCATCCCAAACACATCAGAGTAATTAGTACATATGCTAATTATATTATAATTTGAACGGGTATTGAGACGCGTTGGTACAAAAAAAATATCAAATGCATTGTGGACTCACTCTTTCTTTTACAGTACCCTAATTTTATGTTTATCTGCACAGCGTCCTACTACCCGTCCGGCCTATCCGGTTTAAAATACTTAAATCGGATAGGAATGAGAACGTTAGGATACAGATGAGATATACACGCATTTCCTTAAAGAAAGAATGAGTAGCCATTTAGAAAAAAAAAGTTAATCCTTAGTTTTTAGTTCACCCTTCCGGAATTCAGTCACCTGCAAACCAAACAAAACGAGATTGCCGCCTTAGTCCTCCTGCACTTAGGTGTGGGTACTCTATAATAATACTTAGCGGGGCCAACAGAAGGCTTAAATATGTCACCCGCACCGATGAACACGCAGATTAAACATCAAATGTATCTAGTCTGTCCAGCAACGAGTAGGTCAGGGCTCGAATCCCGGCCAGAGTGTTTTTAACCAGCTAGTTTCTGACTGGCTCGCCACGAAAATGCTAGTACATTTCTTCTAAATTCTACCTTCATCATCCATATCCATTTAGCATATTTAAGATCCGTATAGTCTGGACGGGTTTTTTGAAGCGGTGTAAAAAGAAGTTGGAAAAAAAGGAAGAATGAATTTAAAAGCTTAGCTTGCATTTCTAAATTGTATTAAATAATCTAAATTGCGTGAAGGAAAGATGAAAATATATTTTATTAGAACACATGCAAATATTTTAACACTCCTGTAGGTAGGATTAATGCGCACTCAAGTGAATTAAATGTGTTTTATTTTTTTAAATAAACAACTTTAAGTACATTAGCCTTTATAAAAAAAATAGTTCTGCTATCTGGCCACATCTATTCTGGTTTTGCATCTGCTGCGGTATTTTGCTAAACTTGAAATTATTAAGGTTAAGTTTGGTATTTTGGCACAACTTGCTTCTTGAAACAGTGAATTAATCTGACCCACATCCAACTAATTGAGTAAGTACCTTTATAAAGTATAGCTAAGATAAAAAAAATAACTTTTTCAAAAATAACCTAGTGCGAGTTATGTTTTGACTTTTCTGTACTTAGAATATATTTTTTTGTTCTAAAGCGAGTAAAAGGTTTCAGAGAAGATTCATTCATTTTAACATGCCTCTATCCGCCTCGGTGGCGCTAGCTAACGCGCTAGTTTAGTGTTGAGCTAGACTGCCGGGAGATCAAGGTTCAAATCTCGGTTGGGTGAACTGGGTGGTTTTCCACTCTTCCTTCACGCAATTGTGGGTTCACTTCCTCTAAATTCAACCTTCCCAATTACTAACCCGTTAGCCTAATTAGTACTTATAACCCGAACGGTTAGTAAGATGCGGTACTAAATTAAAAAAATGTGCCTCTAAACACATTTCGAAAAAATATCGTTATTGAAGCAGTATTGAAATTTAAACACTTCACCACGGCATAATTTACTTTTCAATAAAATAATAATATTGACCAAGTTCTTGTTTTCACTCAACGTTTTGGCATTTCATATGTCTGTCAGTCCGGATCTTTGTCACACAATAACTGTCAAATGCGTGGAGGCTGAAAGTTGTATGACACTTTTTTTTTCCCAATCTGGTTATCCGTTTCAATATAAGGGGGGAGGGGGGGAAGTCACATTACACAGATTTTCAGGACAATCACTTTTATAAATAAATACCATGGGGACCGAAGCAAATACTTTCTTTAGTCATTTTAAATATGAAAGAAACCTTTTTTTAACAATAATATAGACAGGCTTCAGTGGCCGATTGCTCCGAGACGTCACTCTCGTGTTAGACTGGCCTGCTTATCGGGGTTCGAATCTCGGTTCGGGTCTACTATGAGTGTTTTTTTTAATGGTTTCTCATCATCCTTCCACGCATATGTTTGTATATTACCTCTAAAATGCTTCCTTATTCATCCCTACCCCGTTATAGTAACTATCGCTGTGATAAAAATTATTCTAAATCTGAGTTAATGTTGAACTTTTTCCCCTTTGTATCCTGTGCCCTTAGTATGGTAATTGCTCAAAAATTATCTAGTCTCAAAAAAGATTTTAATCTTAAATTATTTGAGATTTTTTTTGCACCATGTCTTACTACCTGTTCAGGTTATACGCGTATTTACTAATTTCTCTAATGAGCTAGGGATGAGAAAGGAAGGGTGAATTTAGATTAAGTGTATCAGCATTTGCGGGGAAGGCTAGGGGAAAACCATATAGGAAAAAAACCTCAGTATACTTGACTGGGATTTGAACCCTGATCTCCCCGTTATCTGCAGTCTAGTTATTGCGAGACTGACTTCTGAAGCTGCGTGAACAATTAGTATTCTCTATGAATATAATGTACTACTAAACATAGTATTAATTTGTTCTTTGTCTAACTTTATCACCAATGAAAAATATCAGCTCTAAATCCAAAGAGAAATATTAAGACGGTAATAGCGAAAAGAACACGGGGGGGTGCGAGGTCTATTGTTCAAAGAACTACTAGTTAATTATAATAAATATAAATTTAAGCACTCCGAATTTTAAGCCTGGTATAAAGTTAGTTAATCACAGAATATAGGGATAATATTTAATCGTGAAGTCTAAGATTATTTTCCATGTGAGATATATAGTTCTTAGACGGTTTTAAAATGGCTGTGTTTGTAAATTTGGCACCAGGACATATTTTAGTGTTTTTTAAGGTGTGTGTATAGGCGCATTTATATCCGGATCGTGGTCATTTAAGGGTGGAATTTATACAGAATTAAATATAACAATGGCATAGGTTTTTGACACTAATTTTAATTACTATCACGTCTTTTTCCTAGTTTAACTATTTGATATTTATCTTAGTAAAGTTCTAACACGTGTTATTTCCAAAGATAAATCTCATTGAAATTTAAGTTTGCCTCTCATCCGTGAGCGGAAAGTGAGGTGACAAGGTAAGCAAGTCAACCCTACGACAAGTTAATTGTGTCTTTTGAGGCCCGAGGGAGATCCCCCCCCCCCCCCTTTGCCCTCCAGTCTCTTCTTTGTCCGATTTAGTCGCTTCGCGTCTCAGACACAGTGAAACTAGGACCGCGAATTAAACACGAGGACAAGATGATATATTTCTGTCCCTATTGTTCTACGTTTTCAATGTTTGTATAGGCGTCGTTCCTGATTCGCTCCGTCGAGTCGTGGAGGCTATTCTCGTGACGACGGTACAGCTGGTCATATATTGTCCCTCTTGGTGGTGGGTGGTCAACCGTGGCCTATATAACATATCTGGTCCTCACGATGTTCATTTATTTCTAAAATAAAAAAGTTGTTATTTCTTTAGGCTTGTGAAAACTACTCAAAGAAACGATACATATATATTTTTTTTTAATATGCTAAGTTTCATTGCCGGTACCCAAATGTATGTTTTGACGTTTCCAGGAAGGAAAGTTCGTGAGCAAATGAAGGATACAGCGTAAAAAGGGTAAAAGTAAATTTTAAACTCAAATTGAGTATTGCTCATTTGTTAGATAAATTTTAATATATTGTTAATGTACTTTAGATTATGGCTAAAAGAGGTATCTGTCATCTTCAAATTTATTTTTTTAAACTATATATATATTTGCCGGGGTCTTTATGAGTCTACTGTTTGAGATATAAAAGTTATTTTCTTGAAAAATGTGTATAGTGTGGCTTTTCCCCCTTTTTCCCTTGTACTCTTCAAACTAAATCATTTATCGAATCTACAGGTCACACCATAATCTTAGCCGTATTTTAAAGTGACTGGTTGTCTGTCTTTTTTTTTACGGAATATACTTGAAAAATAAAAGGATTATTAAACACATATTATTAAAATAATGTAAAACCTGCAAAGGTTTTTAAAGATATGTGTGTGGTTATATTACAGTGGACTGGGTGAGCCCCTTACACGAACCACTGGCGATTGACCTCTCGCTTACCCGAGCAAGGCTTTGGGATGTTTGTAGGGTCCTCATGGTATTTACCACTTAGTTCCCAGGCTCCTGGGAGAATGTCTCTCACGGACCACTGGAGGTCATCATCTCGTTTATAGGAACAGGGCTTTGGGACGTCTGTGGTACCCTCTTGGGTTCATCACATAGTTCCTTAGTCCCTGGATAAGAACCTCCCGCGGACTCACTGGAGGTCGACACCTCGCTTATCTGAGCAAGACTTCAGGACATTATAGGACCCTTTTGGGCCCGTTACAAGGCTCTTTAGTCCTTGGATAAGAACCTCTCATGGACCCACTGGAGGTCGACACCTCGCTTACCTGAGCAAGACTTCAGGACGTTTATAGGACCCTCTTGGGCCCATTGGATGGCTCCTTAGTCCTTGGATAAGAACCTCTCATGGACCCATTGAGGGTCAACATATCTAACTATTGTAACATATCAGTAAATGATCAAAATTCTTATACTGAGTGGGATCTGAACTCACATCCATTGGTTGTATTTCGACCTGAACGCAATACCAAAGACCGTTCGGCTGTCCCAAATAGTTTGGTCCAGTGTACTTTATCTCCTCTAATGCCCGCGTCGGTGGGTACGTGGGTTAAGGCATCAATCTATTAGGGTTTGTTTTGTCGGTGGCGGGAAGGTCAAGGCTTGAATCTCGGCCGGATGTAATGAGGGTGTTTTTTCCCTAAAATATTTGCTCCAGTCCCCCCCCCCCCCCCCACGCAATATGTAAGTGGAACGTGTAGGATGAATTTTGAGGCAATATGATTGGTGGTAGGATGAGTAACCAAATTGTAAGAGAAAAAAAAAAAATTGCACCCGGTGGGGAGGTCTGAACCTCAGCATCATGTCACTCGTTATTCGCCTCTACAAGTATATTCCACCTTGACACATATTCAGATCCAGGGAGCTAAAATAAATTACTTGAAACAGGCGCGCACTAAATTATTTTGAGACAAAACCGTTGATGAGAAGTGGGGTGACATCGGTTCAGTAAAAACTAGTTCGTGTGTAACACAACACACCTGGTGCTTTCGGTAGCCGATCTTCCTAGCTCTTGCTGGTGACCAATCTTAAAAGTGGGGTGGAATTGCGGGAAAAACGTGTTTTTGCAGGGTTTTTTTTTATAGCAAGCCAATTTTTCTCGGCAAAATAAATAAAATAATCTCCCAGTAGATACATTTAGTTTAATTTTCTATGTATAGTTAGTTATCATAATAATTCTTGAAGATCTGTCATGAATCATGAGCGTCATCGCGTTTCACCGGAAACTTTTTAAATGAAGAGAAAAGGTAAAGTTCAAATTCCTCGATGTCCAAGACATATTGATACTAATATGTGTAGAAAATTAAGCTAAACGTATGTATCGCGGCAGTATTTTGAGACCAAAAAGTTTTTTTCATATTAAAAAAACTGTACAAATACAGACCTTAACCCACGTTCCCTCCCACCCCACCAAAAATGTAGTCTATATAATAAAGTCTCCATCGAAGTAGCGGTTGTCGATCTTGGAGGTCCAGGGCTCAAGAACACATCAGTGGGGTATGTCAACCTCTATTTATAAACAAAAGGAAAGTGGGAACAACAGTAGTGGAGGTGTTGAGAGATGCGTGCGTATGACGTCAATGAGAGGAGTCTCTCTCTCCTCCACTTGGCTCGGCGTCACTATGGCCCGACGCCAGCGTCCCCCCCCCGCCCTGCCCCGCCAACCCCGCTGGACCTGTACTAACCTTGGCTACTACTCTTCCCTCCCTGACCCCCTCTCCGCCCGTCCCCTACACACACAGCCTGTCATCTCGCCACGACGAGACACCACTACGGAGATTTACAACATTTACTGGGACATCAATTATGTCCTTAAAAAAAATCTCTTTTTTTTTTTGTTAACGCGTCTTACTTTTTGTCCGGGGCTCTACGCATATTTACACTAATTGGGTAGAGGATGTGGGAGGTAGAATAATAAGGTGTTAGAATAGTAAAACTTAAATTCATAAACGCTCAGAAATCATTACTGGCGGAACTGTCCTGCAGTAAAACAAACTGGGGAAGAGGAAAATACAAATAACAAAACACTGTGTTTTATGACCCCCTATTGAATTACATCATCCGATTCATAAAGATTCATTCTAGGCTCCTTTACCAGTTACTTTTAGTTTTTCGGCATATAGCTTTTAATGATCAACCAAAATATATGGATTTTTGAACTCTTGACTGTGGTAAATTTTAAACTGTGCTCACAGCTCTATAAAATGTATAGTCTCATAGAAAATAGTTTTGGATTCATTCCATTTAATACCAACCTCTTGTATTATTACCAGTTTTATAAATATTTTAACCTGAGCGCAACACCTTATTAACACTTAGCTCCGCTAACTAGGCAGCCCCCTTTACAGGAATATAGCCGCATGGAGCGAGATTTGGGAAAATGTCACTCTCAGTACACCCAACCAGCAATTTCGACCTCCCCATTACTGGCAAACCAAACCAGGTAGGCTCGACCTCTTGGACAAATCACAAAAGAACCAAATTATATTACTTAATATAATTAATTTACTGAAGAAAGTATTTATCTTGGTTGTTTGTGACGTAATATTTTCACTTCAACTAAAATTGTACATTTCTAAAGATTTGGATTCGTGATTAGAAAAAAATAAATGGTACGGAGCACCGCACAGACTTTCTCTCTCTTTCTATAAACTCGTAAGATTTCTGAACAGAATAATGTACATTGTATCATCACCACTCCACATAAGAACACGCATAAAATAATATACAATGATATAGAATCAATGAGAAAAGAGGCGCATCTTTGTCCACCTTAGAACATTTCAAACAGTTTAATGTCTTCCACAAGGGTCAACACTTCGTATTAAAATTTCGATTCTGGTTAAAGTTTTAACATTTATAAGGTGTTGCAGATCTTCAAGTCATCGCATTGATATTTAATTATTCATTTATACATTTTGACCAATAAAAAATGTAAATATTGACTATTGATTCTAAAATGGAGATAAATCATTGCTATGCAAACATTTCTCCTAAGAGATTTAAAGAAAAATAACATACTTTTTTAGATACTTATATTTAATTACTCTATGGCATTGGAGAATTATTGCGTTAAGACTTAAGTAGTATATGTTTACAACTAAAGTTCACAAAATTGTATTAATATATTGGCAAATATCTCAGAAACTGCTGCTTTTATAAAAATATATGTCAAATAAAAGTTTTTTATTTCTAATAGTCCTACAATTTTGCAATGATAAGTTGTTTAGTTTCTCCAATAGTTGTGGAGATATGGAAATTAACGCTTCTGTAAAGTACCCTAAAAATCATTTTCATAGAAAAATGAAAATAGCCAGTTTATTTATAATCTTAATCAACGCCTAGATACGAATTTCAATCAAAATCGTTTGAGCAGATTTTGAGAAAACCAAATTTTTCTCTTTTCGCCCTTCAGTAAACTACCCTTAATTTTAAGTTTTTATAGACACACAGACAGACGGCATTGCAAAAACTATTTTTTAGGGTTCGGGGGGTCATGAGACGTCGACATCAATCAACATTTCAGGTTAGTTTTTTTTTACGGTCGCAATACTTAAACTTTAATGTCCAAAAAGTTAAAAAATTCATATAATTGCGTATAGATTGAAAGTTATTGATTTTAAAAATATGTTTCGGATAAAATATCTGTATTATAAATATATATACATATTTGTAATGCTAAGTAATTTCATATCTCAAATAGTTTCGGAGCTCTTTAAAAAAATGTTAATTGACGCATCAGACCGGAGCCCTTAAAGCCATTTTGCCGAAATATTGAGGGTAGCCATTTTGTTTGGAATATTTATTAATGTATATAAATGAAATTTAATCAAAATCGTTAAAGCCAATTTTGAGAAAATCGACTTTTTCTCTTTTTGCCCTTCAGTAAACTACCCTTAATTTTAAGTTTTAATAGACACACAGACATACGGCATTGCAAAGACTATTTTTTAGGGTTCGGGGGGTCATGAGACGTCGAAATCCATCAAAATTTCAGGTTAGTTTTTTTTACGATCGCAATACTTAAGCTTTAATGTCCAAAAAGCTAAAAATATATATATAATTGCGTATAGAATGAAAATTATTGATTTTATAAAAATATGTTTCGAATAAAATATTTGTATAATAAATATATATACATATTTGTAATGCTAAGTAATTTCATATCTCAAATAGTTTCGGAGCTATTATAAAAAATGTTAATTTACGCATCAGACCGGAGCCCTTAAAGCGATTTTGCCGAAATACTGAGAGTAGCCATTTTGTTTGGAATATTTATTAATGTTCATAAATGAAATTTAATCAAAATCGTTAGAGCCGATTTTGAGAAAATCAACTTTTTCTCTTTTTTCCCTTCAGTAAACTACCCTTAATTTTAGGGGTAGATATCCAATTCCAAAAACCCCTCGGGGCAACCCTATGAAAACCCTAGATATCAAGTTTCAGCTCAATCGGTAAAATAGTTTAGGCTCTAGTTGGAGGTACAGACAGACAGACAGACAGACGGAAATTCAAAAACCACTTTTTCGGATTCAGGAAGTCATGAAACGTCAAAATTCATCAAAATCTCGACTTCGATTTTTTTGACGATCACAGTACTTTCTCTACCTGTAAGATAGAGAGAAAGTAAAAATCAAGATTCGGATTCGAGAACTACAGGATTCGACCCATTTTTACAATACAGGATTATTCAGATCTCCAGGTAAAATATTATTCAGTTTGTAGGGCGGTACTACGAGACGTCAAACTTGGTGCTGTATGCACATGGGAGTTAAGAAACTCATGCAGCACTCCACTCAAATCGACACAGGCATCCCCATCACTCCCTTCCCTGACACACACGATGGTGCCATCGTAGCAGAGTGGCATTGCACTGTTAGCTGTCAACATGGAGGCACGTCACACGCTCGCTGAAATGGCAGACATGAATTATTGTGTGTAATGTGCCTGTCAGGACCAACAACCATATCTTTGAAAGAATCAGCAATGCCTTATGTGTACCTGTTGTCAGTCAATTCAATACCTGTTACTAGTTATAATTCACACCACACTCCACATGTTATGTTCTGAAGATTGACGAGTTGCTGACCCCAAATGGGCATACAGCGCCAAATTTGACGTATCTTGGCCCTGCCATTTGGTGTCACCCAACCCAAATTATTAAAGGTGCGATACTTGTATTTTCACCCCCTACAACTTATATATAAATAAGTTTTCTTCTTTCTTCAAAATATTTCTAAGATGTAAAGGTTACTTACTGTGAGCGTCAAAGCCGATGTTAAGAAGACTGGGGGTTTAGAATTTGACTTGGACATTTCTAAGTATCGAACACTCATAATAATAATAATAATAATAATAATAATAATTCAAAACTCGCTTGAATGCACTTATTCCTCTGAAATTCCTCTGAAGAGCTATGCTGCTCCCTGCTCCCATGTCAAGTAAGTCCACTCGGCCTTATCTTCTGTTTTGTCGTGTTCCTCCAAATAAATGATTGACGTGACTCAGTCTCAATGGGACTAATATTTATAACTGTGTTTTTTTTTCCCCGCCAATGTGTTTTATTACTCGTCCGGGCCATACACATTTTAATAACGTTAATGGTGTAGGGAATATGGAGGTAGAATTTGGTATTAGTGTAACAACATTTGCTTGACGGGAGAAACATTTTAGAATAAAAATCTACATTGGTACACCCGGCTAGTATTCGAACCCTGACCGTACCGTCACCTTCAAACCATACTCTATAAACCTGACATTTTGTCTACATGCTCACTGAAGCGGGTTTTTGTAGTCAAACGCTTTGATACAAGGTAGATTTTATTTATCGAGTTAGATGATGAAATACTACCCTTTTTTTTAAACTTGTTTTTTTTTTAAATACAACTTGCCTAAAGTATTTTCTTACTGCTGTTTTATCCACAGTTTCTAAATTTTTGGATGTCGTTATTAACAAAACTGCGTCGTGTAGACAACATTTGGCACCAAAAATTCATTTTTAATTAATTTATATTAAAGCTTGTTAATTAATCTTTGTCCCTTAGAAGAAAAAAAAAAGCACACTTTGTATTAGTTTTTCGTCGTCTTAACACTTGGATCTTGTTTTGTGAAATATATTTTGGGGAGGTGGGGGAGAGGGGATTTACTGCACAAACTTTTTCATATTATATATCTTTTTTTTTTGTATCTTTTTCTTTTTGATGTGTTTGTTAAGTCACCTCACTTTTAAATGTTAGTAGGTGGGGGCTTCTATGATAAATGATATTAATTAATTAATATCAGATATTACGCAACTTGGCCTAGTAAAAGGTTCACATGACTTGCTAAATTGAACGTTTTCACAAAATAAAAAAGAGTCTAAACTTCATTTTATTATATTTGTAAACGTTTGATCCAGACAGTATTACTTTACTATCTATGAAATGTGATCAAAGCTGCTGATGCCTCTTTTTTAAAACTTTTTGTTGGCTTTAAGAGCCCATCTCACGATCGATTAGCCGGGATATTAGATATAAGATTTCGATCGAACCAGAAAACGGATTGAAGTGCAGTTTTTTGAATTTTTTAAAGATAAAAGCAAACTGTTCCTACGCTCATATACATCATAAACCAAAGTATGTTAAAAAAAGGGGGGGGTATTGTGGGAAATGGGGGATTAACCGGATGGGTCGTTTAGGCTTTATAGATTCTCATATGCGGACTAGATCTCTTTATGTCCTCCTCTCCCCTTCACCGCTTATTTACACTAAAGGAAACGCGAGAAAAGGTCTCTATTTTTTTTAAAGATTTTCTAACAAAAAAATTGTTGGCCTAAATAAATGATAATGTTGCTTCATTAAATATATTTACTCTCTCTCCCTTCTCTCCTTCTCTCTCTCTCTTTCTCCTATCTCTTTCTCCCTCTCTCTCTTCCTCCTTTTTTCTTCCTCCTCTTTTCTCCTCTCTCTTCCCCCCTCCTCTCTTGCTCTCTACGCATAGTAATATAAGACCGCCTCTATATTCTAGTGGTCAGAGTTCTTGTCTACAGATCCACGGGTCCTGGGTTCGATCCCCGGTGCTTCCATATTTTCTGTGAAGCAGTGTGTCTGCAACGGGGTCAACTTAGCCTCGTCAGTAGACAAATGAGGAGCTACTTGAATAAAGAAGTAGCGGATTCGGTCTAAAAAATTGAGATTAACGACAGGAGGTCTCGTTGTTATGACCACATGACACCCTCTATCCGTAAATGTTGGCATTATCTTCACCATCATGCGGCGGTCGCTCGGTCGGTATAGCTCGCTTGTGGGTTGACGCCATGGAATTTAGTGATCTCAACAGTTCATGTCATGGACATCGTGGAATTTTTAACAAGAATTTTTCTCTTAGTTTTTTGTTTAATTTTTACTGTATTAGTGACAAATATTTTATAACTCTTTTGACCAAAAATGTTTTTTAATAAAACTGACCCTAATTCGCGTCCCCTTTTAGACCACTTTGAGAACAGAAAGTCTAAGTTTAGTTAAAATTAAAGGCACTAGAGTTTAACTGAACGGAGGATAAAAAAAACTATCAATGAAAATAGCATACATGGTGCACCCAGCCAGAGTTGAACTATGGTCTCCCGTGTTTGGATCAAGATGGGACTTTCTTGGTTTGAGCTTCATGTTTGCGCGGCTTTGAACCCAATTTTTGTTCTTTCTTCCAACAGATTCTACGACGTAATCGTTAAAGAGGGGGATTAGTAAGTGATTTAATTTATATATCTTAGTAACTTTTTTATTTATTACTAGGAATTTAACTAACTTTTTTATTTATTACTAGGAATTTAACTAATTGTTTTTACTATACAAGCATAAGCTTATGAATTAATTATTTTTTAAATGCTACAAGCATAGGCTTAACAAATCGATTAAATTTTAAATGCTACAAGCATACACTTACAAATAAATTAAGTTAATTTTTTCTCTTTTTTTTTTACGTGTAGAATCATAGTCTTATAGATGTCTGCAATGAATACAATACTATAGCTGCACTATAGATATTGAACGTTTCACTTGAAATTCATAAAACAATTTACCATTATAATTTAATATGAATGCCGCATTTTTAAATTTAATAATAAACATAAATAATCATCTGATGAAAATGAACTTATGTTCAGCATTAATAAGTAATTGACCCATGGGTTGTTTTTAAATTCACGCTTCGCACATAAATTATAAAAAACAAACACTAATTTTTAAAATGTTAGCACAAGAAGAAAAAATAGCTCCACTCTTAATCTGTGAATCATGTTATGGGCTATGTCTCATGGATTTTTTATAAACATAAACTTCTAAATTCCAACAGTCAGTTCCACGGGGTTTATTGTTCCAAGTCGAATCAAGTGGAGTTTTTGGGACGAGTTGATTCACTTGCTCCTTTTCCCCAAGTCGTACTTCTCCTTTTGTCATTTGCTCAAAACTAAGCCCAGGTTCTCAAAGATAACAGGTGTAGGAGTGTTGCAAGGATTCAAGATCAAACTTCACCGCTCTTCCGTCTGCTTCAAAAACTGGTTTGAATGTGTTTTAAAACGGGTAAAGAGCATTAAAGCTAGTGCTTTCTGCGGTGTAATGTAAGCTCGGTTTTAACGTGAACGATATGTTCTGTACGTTTTAGTGCGAGTGTACTGCCAATTAGCGGCCTATCCTACAGTATATTCGCCACAGGAAGGGTGGTAACTGATAGCTAGCTGAAGATGTATAAGTGATTAAAAGAAAAACACAGTCAAAACAAATTGTTTGTTGTGAAAAGTGACAGCAACTCAACATATAGTCTTGCAGATAATATGGTTTGGCGAATGGATACATGAGAGTAGACTTGGTAACTTTTGCTAGCTGTGACTTACCACCACTCGAGTGTCGAATGGAGTATTGATCTGGTGTCTCATCTTATGTCAGGCTCAATGTAAACAACCACATCACACCAGACTCACACATTATTATCTCCAGGGCCCAGACTTTGATGACCAAAAAAGACATATAAATATAAATGAAAACTTATTTTGAGTGCACACGACTAAATTATACACGCACTTTACAAATAGGAACTAAAATATATACACATGCATGCATATTAAAAGCCTTAAACAACTTAACTCTTGCATTCGACTAAATAAAATATTGATTTACAAATATCTATCTAAGAACAAATCTACATATCTTAGTAAGAAAACTAATCCTAACTTTTTTACTTATAAATTGGTTATTGTTAACATAGTTCGTACTCTTTATATTAATAGGTCTAGGACTCTAGGTGTTCTCCTAGACAGCAAATTCTTCTTCCACTATAATGTTGACCATATAATATCCCATTCATTGAGATTACTTGGACTTATTAAGTTTATTACCTCATCATTATTTTAAGAATGTTTTTTATGTATCTACTATGCCCTGGTTATGTTGCTTGGAATTCCATTACCCTAACTGACTCAGGTTGGAAAACGTTCAACGAAAATTTGTCGCTGTGTGCAATGACATACTCTGATCAACAAATTATACTTTTTTTTTTTGCTTCATGGATGAATTTGGCTGTTCTGGGTGGATTTTGCGTCGCTGAGTCTGAATCTGCTTTTCTAATGGCTCTAGCACGTAAGATTTATGAGAAATACTTAAATCAAATTTTAATGTTTTAAAGAAAATTAAGTTTTGTTGCTGGTGTCAATATTAAATAAAAAATAAATAGCAAATTAAATATGTTAACATTTTAATTCCTATTTTTATTGTTAACTGCGGCAACACTTCTTCTAATAACAACCTTCTTCATCCCTAACCCATTAGAGTAATTAGTGTATTTGCATATAGCCTGTAAAGGTGGTAAGACACGGTGATAATTAATAATAAAATAATAGTTAACTGAATATTATGCTAGAGCTATTAGTTTTTTACTAATCACTTAACATAATATTTTCCAATTGATTTCCTCCTGTAGTTATTGGGAGTATATCTCTCTCATGCTGCCAGAAGTATTCAGCCAACATGTTGAGAGTCCATTTGCCCTGATAGCGCTTCTCCATGAGCGAGATATCCTGCTGAAACCTTTTCACCGTGTTCATCACTGACATCTCCTAGGTTTTTTTGGAAAAAAAAGTCCAAAGGAGAATGAAGGAAGTGCATTTTTAGCGACATGTTGCACCCCATAATTCTGAAGGCGTCAAGCATTTGCTCTACTAGCCGTCTGTAGTTTGGTGCTTTTAAG
The DNA here is from genome assembly GCA_033556935.1 of Timema podura. NCBI lineage: Eukaryota > Metazoa > Arthropoda > Insecta > Phasmatodea > Timematidae > Timema > Timema podura. Next base: position 23,846,498 of record JAVRXN010000007.1, on the reverse strand, counting down.
TTGCCCAGGAAGTTGTCAACAACCAATTTAAATACATCCCATGTCGCCTTTTCAGTTTTTTGAGGGATTCATCAATAATATTGTCCTTCATAAGCTTCCTTATCTGAGGGCCTACAAAAATCCCTTTTTTGATTTTTTCGGCACTTATTCTTGGAAACTTGTTTTGCATATATCTAAAACCTTCCCCATTCTGATGCGTTGCCTTCACAAAATTCTTCATCAAATGGAGGCAACAATATTTTATGTAGAACTACAAGTTGTTTGTTTGATATATTATTTTCTCCTGGGTTAAATTGCTCACGACAAGGACATTCTTTTACATCATAGTGATTATTTCTTGCGCGACTGTCCCATTCACACGAAAAACAGCAAAATTTAAGTATATAACCATTTTTCATACAAAGAAGAAGGGCCACAACTTTTAAATCTCCACAAATATTCAAGTTGTATTTAGTGTATTGTATACATTTAAGCAAAAGCAGCATATTGGCATATGTTTCTTTCATACGAATTGTATGACAAACGGGAATAGATGGCAAATCATTTCCGTTGTGAAGCAAAATAGATTTAAACTTAACTTGGCTGCATCGATGAACGGTCTCCACTCTTCCGGCTTATGTTCATGATCCAATTTATTCACCAAGTTATCAATATCACTGCAATATAATATATCACCATTCTAAGTAAAGAAAGGTAAAAAGTCTTTCTCACGGTTGCGATAAATATAACATTTTGCATTTTTATCTAGAAGATTCCACCCTTTAAGTCTATATGCGAGTAGTACTGCTTTATCCTGATAAAGATTCAAACCCCGTACCAGATCATTTAATTCTGTCTGGGTTATTAAATGGGTGTTTTCTAAATTTGTTGGCACATATTATCACGATTCACTTTTTCTGAAACACTTTGTGCTTAATCTGTGTAGATGTCCTTCGATTTAAGAGACATGCTACAACTAGTTGTAGCATGTCTCTTAAATCGAAGGACATCTACATCTGGATCCGTTCACACTCCGCTAGTCCTACATTCTGTCTCTGAGGTACCGGCAGCTCCTCAATATGGGACACTGGTCTAATCGCCGATGGTACTTTTTAGGGAACTCCCTTATCACTAATTTATACCTTGTGGAGGTTCTGCCGCAAATTTTTAAATAATGCTTTTACTACTCTTCAGTTATTTTTATTATTATTTCCGTTTTTTTAAATTATTTATCAGTATGTATCATTATTTATCTATGATAGTTCATCTTATTCTCTCATGTTATTATACTTGCTTTTAAGGTAGGGCCTACTTGTGTACTTTTCAGTGCTGGCCTATTATAAGTCCCACGACTGTTGTCCAGCACTATAGTAAATTAAATTGAAATATTTATTGTTAGGGATGATGGATTAACTAGCTAAGCTATTATATTTGTTAATTACGGTTATAGCTGCATCTAAATATCATATTCTTTAAATTGAAAAATTACACCTAAACACGGAATTCAAACCAGGGACCTTTGGCTTAGTACGCCATTGCTGCCCTAACCACTGAGATATCCAGGAATCGTCCCGTTCCACGTCCGCACGTCTATCACAGACTCTGCCTTAAAATATGAGTGAAGGTAGACCCTGGGCATGGAACATGGACCGATTCCTGGATATCTCAGTGGTTAGAGCACTGGTTTACTAAGCCAAAGGTCCCGGGTTCGATTCCTGTGTCCAGCACTGTCATTTTTTAATTTAAATATTATTATATTATTAGAGTGACTTAACGTGCACTTGCTGAACCGACCGATTATATCAGCACACGACCTATAAACTATCTTAATATAGTAAATACACAACACCCAGCCCCCTGAACATCACTGTCAGGAATCGAACCCAGACACACAGCTCTATACAGATACGCTACCGACTGAGCTAAGGTGTCGGTCAATGGGGTTAATATTTTTATGATAAAATTAAAATATTTTCAATATAATATTAATTATTTAAATACCTACCACCTGACCCTCCAAAGCCGTCATTCTAACGAGGTCATTGGTCAATTTTAAATCAAGGTGCGTGGAATGAAGAGAGAACCTGTACATACATGTTATTTATTTTTAAATATTCCTATTAAATAATTTGATAAATGTTGAAAAACTCAAGAATAGTTAGTAATTATATTTATTTATTTTTTACATTTTGTAAGAACTCGTTTGATGTATATATTTTTAGGTTAATTAATCTTACATTAAAGTTAGCTATGACAACGTTTTGCAACACTTACATCAGGTGATTTCAATTCAAAAGTTGAAAAATTAAATTACCGTGAACTAAAAGAAAGATTAATTAATTACGGTATGTTGGTTTAAGTGTTGTTAAAGCGGACGAGTCCGAAGAGGTTACGGAATAAAGACGGTGTGAATAAATAGCTCATAAAACTGGAAGCCAACTTTTAATCGGTTTGAAACCATCTTCCTTATTTAAGTTTGTTTTGTTCTCCTTGACCTCAATAGCTTATCTTATGAGTAGATTAAAATAAAATCTTCTTTTATAAAAACTTTTGTTTTCTCAAAATTAACTTAATGGTTTTTTTTAAACAAATTTATGTTTTGCAACAGGAAATAATTTTAACCGCTATTTTTGTATTTGTGTGTTTGAAAAATATGTGCATTTAGACGTTTTTAAATATTACATTGCTGTCTAGCCTATATAGCAGAGGTGGGAAACATATATGAGAAAATAAATTCGCCACACCATTTAAAAAATTGAGAAATTAGGTTGATAAATCGAATTTTTATAACAACACACACTGTTTGAACAAGTTTATTTAAGAGATGTACACTTTGTATAAGACATCACTCTCGCAATATACTAGACTGCCGATGGCCGGGAGATCGGGGTTCTATCCCGGTCGGGTGTACTGAGGGTGGTTTTCCATTCTCTCTTCACGCAAATGCGGTTACACTTCATCTAAATTAAACATTCCTAATCCCTAACACATTAGGGGGCTTCAAGTATTACGTAAGCATCTTAGAGGGTCAAGGGGTTTGAGCTGTGTTTATTTTTTCTGAAAAAGGGTAAGGGGGTGGGGGAGTCAGAACATTGCTCATGTAAGGTAGAGAGAGACGGCCAAGAATGGCTCAAGGACCCTGGACATCAGATTTAAAATAGAGTTTTTTATAACTATATAATTCATATATTCACTAATAATTTTTTTATGATTTTAAAACTTTTTTAATATCACATGTTTAGTACAATACATTTAAATTCAGTTTACAACAGTATTTATTGTTAATTATTTTGCACCATTAATTTACACCTCTACGTTAATAATTACTAACAATTTAAAAAATGTATAAAAAAATAAAGGTTATTCCCGTAATCAAATTACAAAAAAGCTGACAAATATAATGTAACGGGAGGAGGGGATCGAGTGTTTCCTTATTTTTTATTACAAAGGGGTGGGTTAGTAATGGCCAATAAGCTGCCTACGTAATACTTGGAGTCCCCCTTAGAGTAATTAGTACATAGATGTATAACCAGAACGGGTAGTAAGACGTAGTGCTAAAAAAAAAAGGCTATTCACTTACTCAGTTGCCTCAGACGCAAATGATGAAAATTGTTGAGATTGAAAATTTAAACTAATGTTTTTGTCTGAAAAGTTGCAGAAACATTGACTGAATAGCTGAATTCAATGAACATGCGGAATCCATCCAATGATATGCAGGAAATATCAAGTTATAACAATCACACACCAACGTGCCGTCAGGAAAAAGTTAATTTTTCTGTGAGAACTGGCGAACTCAAATCCATCACACTTTTATGGTCAATTCGTCACTTTTGGCGATTAGCGACAGGGTTACCCACTTTGGCTATATAGCTTATAAGCAACAGTTGGGATGGCTAGTAGACACTTGACAATATGTTTTCAGAATTTTACCATTTGGTCGTTGGGTTGGGTCGTTGGTTAATGGGTTAGGGGACATTTAGAGGAAATGTACGCTCATTTGTGTGATGAGAGAGTGAGAAACTATTTTATTTTTTCAAATGTCTCAGTATACTCGGCTGAGATTTGAACCCCGACCTCCCCATCACCACCAAATGATACTGACACCCTAGCCCGTGTGCCCACCAGTACGATTGGTACATGCATTTATTTTCTCAAACCACTTGCCCCGATACCTCATAGTTCCAGGTGGAGAGGGATGACGGAAGCGTATTGATGACGTCACACGTTGGGAGTGTGCCTTGTCTGTCGCCGACCGCAGGGGATTATGGTCCATGTCTTGTACCACGCCGCGCGTCCAACACAAATAGCCCTTCTCCTAAGCCTGGGTCAGTGGCCTGTTTCGACACTCACGGCCCAATCGACCTGGTTCTCATCACACCTTTATTTACGATCACTGATAAGCAAATAGAATCGTATTCTTATTCTCTGTATTTTTACTTTCTCTCTTACAGGTAGAGAAAGTATGGTGATCGTCAAAAAAATCGAACTCGAGATTTTGATGAATTTTGACGTTTCATGACTTCCTGAATCCGAAAAAGTGGTTTTTGAATTTCCGTCTGTCTGTCTGTCTGTACCTCCAACTAGAGCCTAAACTATTTTACCGATTGAGCTGAAACTTGATATCTAGGGTTTTCATAGGGTTGCCCGAGGGGTTTTTGGAATTGGATATCTACCCCTAAAATTAAGGGTAGTTTACTGAAGGGAAAAAAGAGAAAAAGGCGATTTTCTCAAAATCGGCTCTAACGATTGTGATTAAATTTCATTTATGAACAATAATAAATATTACAAACAAAATGGCTACTCTCAATATTTCGGCAAAATCGCTTTAAGGGTTCCGGTCTGATGCGTAAATTAACATTTTTTATAATAGCTCCGAAACTATTTGAGATATGAAATTACTTAGCATTACAAATATGTATATATATTTATAATACAAATATTTTATTCGAAACATATTTTTATAAAATCAATAATTTTCAATCTATACGCAATTATATATATATTTTTAGCTTTTTGGACATTAAAGCTTAAGTATTGCGATCGTAAAAAAAACTAACCTGAAATGTTGATGGATTTCGACGTCTCATGACCCCCCGAACCCTAAAAAATAGTCTTTGCAATGCCGTCTGTCTGTGTGTCTATTAAAACTTAAAATTAAGGGTAGTGTACTGAAGGGCAAAAAGAGAAAAAGTCGATTTTCTCAAAATCGGCTCAAACGATTTTGATTAAATTTCATTTATAGACATTAATAAATATTCCAAACAAAATGGCTACCCTCAATATTTCGGCAAAATGGCTTTAAGGGCTCCAGTCTGATGCGTCAATTAACATATTTTTAAATAGCTCCGAAACTATTTGAGATATGAAATTACTTAGCATTACAAATATGTATATATATTTATAATACAGATATTTTATCCGAAACATATTTTTATAAAATCAATAACTTTCAATATATACGCTATTATATGAATTTTTTAACTTTTTGGACATTAAAGTTTAAGTATTGCGACCGTAAAAAAAAACTAACCTGAAATGTTGATGGATGTCGACGTCTCATGACCCCCCGAACCCTAAAAAATAGTCTTTGCAATGCCGTCTGTCTGTGTGTCTATAAAAACTTAAAATTAAGGGTAGTTGACTGAAGGGCGAAAAGAGAAAAATTTGGTTTTCTCAAAATATGCTCAAACGATTTTGATTAAAATTCGTATCAAGGCGTTGATTAAGATTATAAATAAACTGGCTATTTTCATTTTCCTATGAAAATGATTTTTAGGGTACATTACAGAAGCGTTAATTTCCGTATCTCCATAACTATTGGAGAAACTAAACAACTTATCATTGCAAAATTGTAGGACTATTAGAAATAAAAAACTTTTATTTGACATATATTTTTATAAAAGCAGCAGTTTCTGAGATATTTGCAAATATATTAATACAATTTTGTGAGCTTTAGTTGTAAACATATACTACTTAAGTCTTAACGCAATAATTCTCCAATGCCATAGAGTAATTAAATATAAGTATCTAAAAAAGTATGTTATTTTTCCTTAAATCTCTTAGGAGAAATGTTTGCATAGCAATGATCTATCTCCATTTTAGACTCAATAGTCAATATTTACATTTTTTATTGGTCAAAATGTATAAATGAATAATTAAATATCAATGCGATGACTTGAAGATCTGCAACACCTTATAAAATGTTAAAATTTTAACCAGAAATCTAAATTTTAATACGAAGTGTTGACCCTTGTGGAAGTTATTAAACTGTTTGAAATGCTCTTAGGTGGACAAAGATGCGCCTCTTTTCTCATTGATTATATATCATTGTATATTATTGTATATCATTATATATCATTGTATATTATTTTATACGTGTTATTATATGGATTGGTGATGATACAATGTACATTATTCCGTTCAGAAATCTTACGAGTTTATAGAAAGAGAGAGAAAGTCTGTGCGGTGTGCCGTACCATTTATTTAAAAAAGTGTTGGAAAGCAAAATTTATTATTATTAGCACCACGTCTTACTACCCGTTCGGGTTTTACGCACTTACGCTAATGTGTAATGGTAGGATGATTGTGAGATGAAATGGGAGGACCTACAGCTTAACGTGGAATCCGAACCACGGTGGAGGCCTGGCATTCCTCACATTCACAAGTTGTGATACACATCTAGTCAGAGGTGAAGGAAGGGTTTGGAGATCAGATAAATCTCTGCCGGGACCGAGGATTGAACCCCGGATCTTCAGCACCCCTAGACCACCAGGTCACCATTCAAAATTAATTAAATCAGATTGATTTTAAATATTTATTTTTTTAACGCTTATGAAATACATTTAAATAAATTTTACATAAAAAAACAAATTATAAAAGACGTGACATTAATTACGTAGTTCATGGTGGCTACAGACAAGGAAAACCTGGAAAAGTCGAATAATTTTTTGATGTCACGGAAAACAGCGAAATTTCAGGGAATTTAATAATAAAAATGGAAGAGCCAGGGAATTTAAATACTTGACTAATCCTACACCTAAATGTTAATCTAAATTTAAAACAGTATTCATTATTATTTAATCAACTTTTGTGGAACTATACGACGATCAAACATTGAGGGAGTAGAAAAAACGTTGTTTCTCTTCCTTTTGACTAACTTTATTTGTTGCTAAAAGACTAATATAGAAAGTTTTACAAATTTATCTAATTACTTTAGCGAGAGCCATTTCCCAGTTCATTGCACGAATAATTTAAATTATTTGTGAACGTCGCAGTTCTTAGCCAAATACTTTGCTTCGTTTCTTTTAAACGTATATAAATTATGTAAATGTCGCTTTTAAAATGTTAAGTATGTCTCCCCTCTTTGTCTTTCTTTGTACTCTACCTCTATTACTCATCACCGCCAAAACGTTACAAATAAATCCACTCGCCCTCACTCCTTTTTTTTTCTTTGTTGTGTTTATTTCAATCTTTTCGTCTTTATTTTTTTATTTTTGTTCCTGTTTACAGATACAAATACATTAAGGACAGAAAAGAGCCGGGACAAAACGTTCTATTTTAACTGGCAACTATTGCGCGAACTTTTTTATTTTGTGGGACAATTTATAACTTGGAGCAGATACGAGTCGACTTCTTCCCTTCCCCCCCTCCTATTTTTACCAATTTTTTCTTTCCCTTCTCTTTTTTTTTTTTTTTTTTTCGTGTGTGCTCCCGCAGACGTCATAATGCTGTAAACAGATGAAGTCCATTAGAAAAAAAAATGGCCCTCAAACACCCCCGCTTAGATCAAAGAACGCCGCTGTCATTTTGAGTGAAGCCTTCAAAACTCTTCTTTACGATGTGGGTCCTCATGAGTCGTTTTTTTTAAATCCCCTTTGTAGTGCTTATTTTACCCACCAGGTGGCAGGGATTAAGTCTTGTTATCACCTTTTGATAAGAGTTGAAGGTCGAACAGTCGTTAAGGATTAGGTCACATTAGTGAGGTAAAATTAATTATATGGATGTGCATAGTATTTTTTGAAAATTATTCTGTGTTTTTATATATATGTATATGTAATATAAATGTATATATGCATTTATATGTGTATATCTAAATTAATATATGTTTGTACGTATGAATATAGTGTATATACACACAAATATCGATGTAAGGAAGTATAAAACACAACTTAATATGAACTTAACTGTTATAGTTGTTATTACCCCTATGAATGTTCCAAGTGCGCGCGCACACACACACACACACACATATATATATATATATAAAGTTGTGTTTTATACTTCCTTACATCGATATTTGTGTGTATATACACTATATTCATACGTACAAACATATATTAATTTAGATATACACATATAAATGCATATATACATTTATATTACATATACATATATATAAAAACACAGAATAATTTTCAAAAAATACTATGCACATCCATATAATTAATTTTACCTCACTAATGTGTACTATACATATATATATATACATATATATATATATGTGTGTACTATACATATATATATATATATATATATATATAGTGAGAGAGGGGGGGAGATAGGAGGAGAGAGATTGATATATTGATAGATATAACTCCATGGCGTCAACCCGCAATCTAGCCTTACTGACCGAGAGGCCGCCGTCTGGTGGTGAAGATAATGCCAACATCCGCGGATACAGGGTGCTATTTTGTCAGCACAACGAACCCTCCTGCCGATAATCTCAGTTTTATAGACCAGAGCCGCTAGTTTTTCACTCAAGCAGCTTCGAGGCTGAGTTTACCCCGTTCCAGACCCACTGTTTCACAGAAAAATCTGTAAGCGCCGGGGATCGAACCCTGGTCCTCTGGATCTGTAGTCTGGAACTCTGACCACTAGATTACAGAGGTGGTCTATATATACATATATGATTAGAGATGGGACGGTCGAACCCTAGATTCCTAGAAACCCTCGAATTCTAAGATATTCAAGAGATATAGATTCGTAAAAATCTCAACAACAAAAAAGTGTCTTGAATACAATAATTATGAAGACTTTGACTTTATAAATTATAAAAAAATTCAAGCAATTGCTAAAACGAATTATATAAACTTGTATAGTTGGAAGAACAACCCAATCACAAAAAGGACACAATTGTATTAATTTAATGAATTTACTTAAAAAGTGTTATCTTTGTTGCTTATAACGTAGTACACATGACAAACAAAATATAATTTGTCATTGGCACCAAGAACTAAACAACTTTAAAAAATATTCAATTATATATTTCTTTTAACGAAAATTGTACATTTTTAAAGGTTCGAGGATTTGAATTTGGATTTGTGCTTCAAAAGAAAATTTAAGATTCAGATTCTAAAAATATAGTATTCGATCCATCTCAAATATATCAGTTGAGACTAAAACAAACACTGTTGGGAACCTTTCACAATATTGTCAACAATAGTTATTCTGAAACTATGGACTCTCTTTCTCAGAAAGCACAGTAGTTTTCCTAAAACAAAAATAACAATTTCAAAATATTTTAAAACTGGTTGGCGCAGCTTTAAGTAAAATGTTATTTCTCGCGAAAGAAATAATGTCATTGGTGCATAATTTTTGTAGATATTTATAAGCTGTGTGTAGGCTTTCAGTTATAGTTAACAGTTTAAAATGCTGATTGGGAGGCACGTGGACCAAGGAATAAATCTAATTTGGAATGAACTTCAGTCTCGTTTGGATGTAAAAAAAAAAAGTACAAACATTTCATGTAATGGGATATGCAGCTGTCACTTAAGTTTTGATGGATATTATCAATACCAAATAAATAACAATAATATTGTAAAATGTTATCAATGTTGACAGAAAAAAAAAGTTTGCAATTTTTAAAAGTTCCTTCCTACCAAAATCCTACTATATGTACCAATAATATTGTCCTATAATATTACAAAGTGATAAGAGATCACTTTAATATGTCTTAAATTGGCTAGATAGTAAGTAGAACACTGGAAACGTTGCAGACGTTTAGAAATCCAGGATTATTTATTAAGTGGTTTGATATTTTTTAATATTGTTTTCAGCAAAATGTAAGTGAAAGTTCTGACAAGTTAAAAAGTTTAAATTATTTTTTAAATGTGTTATAACTTACATAAAGCAGCCTCTAGAACAATCCCACACTATCTTAAAATTTTCTGTTGCCAAAACATTACTTTATTTGATAGAGGAAGGCTTGATTTCTAACTTTTGGCTTTAATCTAAGAAGTACAAATTTTCCTGTAAAACGTAGTTGATTTTATTTTTTTAACTTTAAACTCAAAACTTAAACTTTTTAATTCGTCAGAAACCTGTTGATAATTTTCACCTACGTTTTGTTGAAAACAATATTTAAAAATATCGAATAACAGGCGTAAGCTCGCAATAGAACGGATTGCAAATGAGGGCGAGGGGAGTGGTGGGGATAAACGTTTGAAACTAGGTTGGGTGCACTGATTTTTCACTGTGGGTTTCCCCAGCCTTTCTCCTCGCTAATTTGGATGCGTATCCTCCAACTTACCCTCTCGAACTGATTAGTTAACTATGTTGGTACCCGATTCGGTGGCTGGTCTACGGCGCTAATTTCGCAATATACTAGACTGCTAATGACATGGAGATCGTGGTTCGATCCCGGTTAGGAGCATTGAGGGGATTTTTTCATAAATGGTTTCGGACTCCTCTCTCAGAAAATAATGGGTGCACTTCCTCTAAATTTAACCTTACTCATCCCTAACCCATTAGCGTAATTAGTACATAGGCGTATAACCCGCGGTGCTAAAAAAAAGTTGAGCACGCGATTTAAATATCAAACTCATCTAGTCTTGTCTGCTGGTGACGGGTGTCGGGACTCGAATCCCAAAAGGGTATACTGAGGGTAATTTCCCCCCTCCCCCCAAATGGTCTTCCTCCTCGCAAATATGGGTACATTTCTGCATAAATCCTACCTTCCATATCCTTACGCCACTAGCTCAATTAAAATAGATAAAGCTAGACGACTGTGCAATGAAAAAAGAAAATATTGGTATTTTCAAAAATAAATCTAAATCATTGTGACTTAATTTGTAAAATAAAGTTACCAGGGAATTTCCGGCAGTAAGTTAGACCCGAATAAACCAGTGATTATTTTATCTTCGCATCAATGATAGAACTATCTAATAGTCTATTTTAATAGGAAGGGCTTTTTATCTAACAGCTATAAATGTTACTATCTCTACCTTCATTTAGTCATACGTCAAATTATGTGCTCTACAATTGTCATAAATAGTAGAAACACCTATGAAATAATAATATATAGTTCGGTTTTTATAGGAAGAAACGTTTTTGAGGGTTATTAAAGTTACTAAAACATCTTTATTTATACGTTAGGTTATGTGACCTTAGACTGTCATTTTTGATAGGTATTATCAATAGGCCTACCTATAAAATAACAGTAATAGTACAGTAACATGCTATCGTTTCTTGCCTTACTATTAAAATTACACAATATATTTCTCATCACATGACGTGTGGAAACAGTTAGGTGAACCTTTATTAAATAATAATTCGTCGTGAATGTGAGGAATGCCAGGCCTCCACCGTGGTTCGGATTCCACGTTAAACTGTAGGTCCTCCATTTCATCTCACAATCACCATACCATTACACATTAGCGTAAGTGCGTATAACCCGAACGGGTAGTAAGACGCGGTGCTAATAATAATAATAATAATAATAATAATAATTCGTCGTTGCGTCACATTCGAAACTGGTCGTACACAGCTAATGGTGTATTTTTAGCTCATGTATCAAAGTCTTAAATTCTGCTTGACGCTACTACTTTAAAAATGTATTTATGTTTACGGGTAATTATATATAAACTCTTGTGTTTATTTCTGTTACCAAATTTCGCATTTCGCGACGATTTGAAACAACTGAGAGCCATACAAGTTCTAACTTTTTTGAAGTGTTTTTTTTTTGAGACGCTGCCATAAAATGAGAAGATAATTAATCATGCGCATGCGCAGAACATGTGTAATGACGCCACTGTTCTATTGTATGACGTCAGCGGGCACTCCGCCAATCCCCTGCCTCTTTACAATGTGGTTAGGATGATACCTGGTGAAGTTTTCTCCCGTTGTTTTTATTCTCCCTATATCTTTCCCTGACAAGATCCTTAACAAACATTTAAATGTCTGTTTTTTCATTTTTCTTTAATTTTTTTTTTCTAACACAGGGGCTTAATCTAGGATGAACAGAAGAAGAGGCTGGTTTTAAAAGTATACCCCTTAATAGCGTGGAAATACAATGGTAAATCACTTGATAAAAAATGTTCGATGAATATTTAACATCATTGGATCAGTGATGTATTCGTAAAGGTGTAGATCATAATTTTGAAGTATTGCCGTGCCACATAGAATGACACATAGCACATGGCACATAGAAAAATCCACTCGTAGTGAGATCGTCTGACGAAGAGGATCTGATCCTACTAGCAATCATCAGAAGGCGAAATAAAAAAAACGACGTGTTTGTGTTCGCCCAGTTATTCAATAATAATTATGTATTAACTCTAGGTGCATATTGGGTTTTATCTTCCGAATCAGCAAAATATATATTGCTATTTCCTCTCACATGTGTCTTGGAATAATCCTTCCGCGTGTAAACCTAATTTCAGGATATCTTTCAACAATACATACACCATAAATGTTAAATTGTTGGCCGTACCTCATGATGCACTGAATCGTCAAAACATACCCGCACAGCAAGGCCGTAGCCAGCCAATGATTTCAGGGGGGGTTTGGTGGGCACATCCCCAATATTTATGGTGACATACCCCCTAACTGCTGGAGGCTAGGACAAATTCAAAATATTAAACAGTTCTAGAAGCTCTCTAAAGTGTTTTTATGGCAACACAACCCCCTAATTTGTACTTGTACCTTAATTTTGATATTGTTTGAACCATAAATAAAGCCATATATTTTTTGTTCATAACATTTCGGGGGGGGGGGGTTTGAACCCCCAAAACCCCCCCTTGACTACGGCTTGCCGCACAATTGACCTAATCAGCGACAGCTAAACGTTTGCTGCACGTCAAACATGAAACAGTGAACCAGTGTCACATGCCACATACAGGAAAGTATCATGCATGCTTTTCCCGGTCTAAAAGGTATCAACTTGTTAACAAGTGTTCAATCACAGATGGTGCAAGTGTCATGTCGCATGCATCATGTGTTGTCTGTTTCAACCTGTTTGAAAGCTGGCATTGACCGTCGGTCACTGACGCGGGTTCACTTTTCATTAAAATTGGACTGTAGCTAAGACACTTGGGGGTAGGGGGAGGACGAACTCTCTCTGCCATGGTAGGTAACGTAATTTTGTAATGAATGACCAAATTTGGCGTTTTAGAGCCTAGTGTTTGAAATTATCATCCAAAGAAGTTTGAACAGACCGTGTGTGTATGTGTGTGAAGGGCGGGGAGTCGGGATACGGACGCGGTTAAAATGAGGTGTGGAAATCCGAGAGAAGACAGTTTATGAAGGCATCAGATCAATCCATCACGTGGCTGTCTGACGTTTATTCAGAAGGATCGCCCTCGAAATAATTCCTGACGTTGTTTGAAATACGGGTCCTCTTCATTTATCTTCTTTCTTTCAGAATTTGATAATCATTTTTTGTAGTCTTGACATACGAAAAACAAAACTGGATCAATTTTCAAAAGGTAATATGACACGTTTTATTTTTTTTATCTTTTTTTTTTTTTACTCAAAGATGCAAGACTTAGTAAAGCGTTTCGGAAATCTATTTGAATCTATTGGTGTTAACGTTGAATTACTTTTTGAAGTGATTAAAGATTACAATTTTACACCTTGATCGTCAACTTGGCTATCTTTGAATAATGACTGGGTAGCATTGAACACATTTTACATAAAATTATGTTTAGTGAATTTTTATTGGAAAAATAGGAAAATAATTGTTTTTTAACCGTTATAAAATATGTGTGTATGGATTTATAAACAGTAATTAGGCTATTATTTTTCAACAAAACTAGATTAGATTTGATTCGATGAAAATGTTTAAATCTTACTACGCCAGTAGTCAACCCAGTTGTTGATACTATCATAGTATAAAAAGATGAAAATTGAAATAACCCCCTTCAGTGGTCGAATGGTCTAACTCTAAATCTAAGGTGTCACTCTCGCAATAGACTGAACTGCCGATGATGAGGAGATTGGGGCCCCAATCATGGTCGGTTGCACTACACAAAAATCCTAAATTGCTTCATTTTTTCCTCCTCCACCAGATAGGCCTAACACTTCATATAAATTTCACCTTCCTTATTATTAACACACTATCTAAAGAGTGCATATGCATCCGACCCGAACGGTTAGTAAAGACGCGCTGCTAAAATTTAGTTGAAATAAAAATCTAAATGTAGGTGCACTCTGGCGTATCGCATCGGCTCGGAAAATATTCCGATTTAGTTTTCCTCATCTTTATTCTAAATAATGTAGAAATGAGCAATTCGATGTAATGTGGACAGGTGTGTGCAATCCGTTACAAGACGGGGAAATAAATCTACGAAACTTCTCATCTCAAGGTTAAAAAGAAAGTTAACTGATAGTTCTCAAAGTTCTTAGAATTTTCTGTTGTGAGCCTATAAAAAATTACTGTATATTTTAAAGGAATGGCTAAATTTAGTGTCCTGTTTTCATCAAGCCTATTATCATAGATCCGCAAATATGCTTAAAATGTTGCTGAAAATTAGCTAATGTAACATTCTCACACATTTTTATATATTAATAAAACTCGAAATATAGGAATGTTAAGGAAAATTAACCCTGTTGAATCTTTTACTTTGGAGTACTTTACTTTGGAGTGAATAATTTTTTGAAATAACGCATCATAGAGCTAAATATTGCTTTTGAGCTGAACGTTTTGTGGTAATTTCTCTCTTGCCGAGGTGGTCCCCTTAAGTGATCGTGATGGCCTCCGTTTAAAAACACGAAACTAGCCTTCACGTTACGCTTATTTTATCGCGATCCCGATATAAAATGTCGGCATTCCCATCTTTGTACCTTTTCCTCCACGCGCGAGTGTTCCAACAATTCTCGCCCGGGGTCTAGCTTGCATTAGAAGGAAGATTTATCCTCCACATCTGGGTATATTTTAATCGCACCTCCATGCTCGGTTGTAAATCAACAATTATTTTTACTCCAGTTACGCTGTCAAGAAGGGGAACAGTTATGGCACAATAAAGAATACAGATAGAAATATTAATACTTTATATAATGTCGCTGTCTTTTACGTGCGGACTTTTCATCGGATTCACAATGTCGGAACAGCCACTGGAGCCTTTTACAACGTCCGGTGGGGATGTGAGGGCTCATAATCGTTAGATACGTCGTAAATATTTGATTACTTCCGCGTACGAGGTTTAGTTGAATCTAGATTTAGTCGGGCCTCCCCTTTTGGGAACGGTCGGGTTGTAGACCAGTTGGAAGGGCTCGTTTACACAAAGCTGTACAATCTACTCTTTAAGGTAGATGAGATATTGCCAATCAGATGTTGCTCTTAGGTTTAAAATTGACAAAACTTTCAACAGTAGCGTACACGAGTTTGGTGTTTTACTGGAATGAACACAGAACTAATTTCTCTGAGCCCTAAACATTATAGCCAATAGACTTGTAAACCTAATTTAAAAGTAGACATTTTTCATTTTGAAAAGTCCAATAATACACATATTTTGGGTTGATAACTAAAATCTAAATGCCCGAGAAAACCAAAAGTAAATTGTATAGGAGCGTAGAATGGACCTTTGTGAATAAAATGATGTAATTTAATAGGGGGGGTCACAACACAAATTGTATTGATATTAGTATTTTCCTTCTCTCATGTTTGTTCTCCTACTGACGGACAACTCCGCCCAGGTAAAAATAAATCAAATATTGCTTTTACACAAAAATACACTTTAATTTTCTTCACATTTTCTTCAACCATTATTGTTGTATATCTTTCATGAGCATAGCAGTATTGGATGAAACACTTTTTAAATGAAGAGAAAAGGTCATTAAATGCCAGGACAACCTTGTCAGATATTCAACAATTGTTGAGGTCACCATTTTAAGAAAATTAAACTCTATGTTTCTACTGGAGAAATATGGGATTCTTTTTATCAAAAAATATTATGTTAAAAAAACTGTAAAAACACTGAACTGTTCTCGCGTCCACTAACTCCCCACTTTAAGCCTAGTATGCACTTTAAAACATTTTCCCAGAAACATTGTTTGCCAACATGTTTCTCTTGTTTTCCTTTTCTTTTTTTTTTCATAGAGTGTTAGCAAACATTTTCTCTGGTTTCATTCATGTTTCCCAAAAGGGAAAAAATGTTTCTTGTTTTCCATGGATGTTTTTCAAATTTAAAGGGTTATTTCAAATAATTACACAATTTCAAATGCAGGTCTCTGCTAGTATTTAGATTTTTAGGCGCATGCGCACTGATATAGCTGGTTGGTTTTAAAATTTTATTGGGTCTCCCAAGCACAAGTTGTTGCGCTGAAAAGGGAAAGCTAAAATTCATTTCAAGTTGCGCCAAGCGGACATCTCTGATGAGGCTAAAATATTGTGATTGGTCTTTAGAGCTTGTCACGTGAGCACGTTTCTGTTCCACTCTTGTTTTCCGGATAAACGTGTGAATCCCCAGTAAATCCTGTCTCCTTGCTTGCAGACCACCAATCAGAGCACATCAGTTGTGACACGCTGCCTGCGGAAGATGCAACGTCTCTCCGGGACACTCACTCAGACACCGCCGTCTCGTCACAACAACAACAACAGCAGCATCAGCATCCTTCAGCTCAGAATCAGCGTCCTCTTCGCTTGGACATCCTGCCGCCCCCGCCCTCTTCCAGCTCCAGGCGGTCACCATTGGTACGTAGGCCTCAACTTTACTCCTGGGTCATGGTCCTGGTCTTCTATTCACACCTACTCGTGGTGTAAAGCCTACACGACTTTAACACCTTCTGATCACATTCGCCCATAATATGTTGCTTCTTCACACTTGCCCATGGTACTTGTAGTTCTCCTTTCCCCCCTCTATTCACACTTGCCCATTGTACTTGTGGTTCTCCTTATCTTCCTCTATTCACACTTGCCCATTGTACTGTGGTTCTCTTATCTTCCTTTATTCACACTTGCCCATTGTACTTGTGGTTCTCCTTATCTTCCTCTATTCACACTTGCCCATTGTACTTGTGGTTCTCCTTATCTTCCTCTATTCACACTTGCCCATTATACTTGTGGTTCTCCTTATCTTCCTCTATTCACACTTGCCATTATACTTGTGGTTCTCCTTATCTTCCTTATTCACACTTGCCCATTATACTTGTGGTTCTCCTTATCTTCCTCTATTCACACTTGCCCATTGTACTTGTGGTTCTCCTTATCTTCCTCTATTCACACTTGCCCATTGTACTTGTGGTTCTCCTTATCTTTTCACACTTTTCACACTTGACCATGGTACATAATTTCCACAGAAACTTATATGATATTTTTTGCAACACCTTAATATGATATTGAGAAACAAATTATTAAATAAAACATAAAAAATACAAGTATTATATTATAGTATTTGATATTTTTTGTATATTAATAAATATAAAACACCATAGCACACTATATAATAATTGGGTAATATTCTAATTACAATACCTACGTGTGAAGAATGGAAAATATTATCAAAATGCAAATTTATTTAGAAGCACTGAGAATTGCTAAAACATACAAACTCAATCAAGTGAAAAAAGACAACCTGGACACAGTAATCCAACCCTAGATATTTTTCTTTATCTGGCCGATTGCTCTTTGCTCAGTGGTGGAGCATTGCCGCGCAAAGCCAAAGAACCCCAGGTTTGGTTCCCGTCTCCAAGATGTCATTTTCATGGAATTGAATTTGATTCAATTACCAGGACTGATTCTGTGGACAACCATCACGTATAGGATTGTGATGTACATAAATTAATTTTTTTAAATTACATCATTATTCTATATCTATTGTAAAGACTAGATCTATTTGTGTGATGTCATTAGAGTGGAGGAGAGACCTACGTGTCGCCTCTGATGGAACCCCTTAAGGGGAGTGGGGACAGTGTGCCCAGTGCAGGCACCCCTCTCAGTGCGCACCATGAGCTGCAGCTGCTGAGGGAACAGTTGGACCAGCAAGTCCAGCAGACACAGGCCGCTGTGGCTCAGGTTCATCTGCTGAGAGATCAGCTGGCTGCTGAGACGGCTGCCAGACTGGAGGCTCAGGTACACTCGCTGTCACTAACATTCATTAGGCTCAGGTACACTCCTTGTCACTCACTAGCACTCATTAGGCTCAGGTAAACTCCCTGTCACTAAAAATATCAAAACAAACACTTGAATATAGGCCTATATATAAATTAGGACCGGTTAGAACAATTCCTAAAACCAAAGTGATGTAAAACTCGCACTATGGTTGCACTAACATTGTTTAAAATCACTCGATAATTTGTTTTCTTCTTTATTTGGGAGAAATATTCCACGGCAGCAAAAAGTCAGTTCAAATTATGCCTATTTTTCTATGTGCATTCACCTTCCTCTTATTTTCTCCCTTTCTCCTCTTGAGCCATTTGAGTGTTTCAGAAACAAACTTGAGCTAGTTTTCAGGCTCTAGCGACAGGCACAAATCCATGGTCACGCTTTAATAACTCTAAGCTCAAACAAAGCTGCTGCCAAAATATACAAGGCTTGCAATTTTAAAATATATTTGTAAACATAAAAAAAAAGTGTCCCCCCCCCCTTACCCTCCCCTCCTAGCCTGAAATAGGCAAGAGGTACTTTCAATGTTTACATGGACTGACATGCCTGAATAATAATTAATAATTGTTTTGTTTTATTTTCATTTTTATTTATTAAAATGCTAGCCAGCAGTCGAGACCTCTAACAGACTAGCACTGATAAAATACATAAGAACACATGACTTACAAAATAGTGATAATGTACAAGAGATCACAATGAAACAAATTTAGTGACTAAATAATAATAATAAAGAGGAAAATAGGAAAATAAATTATTCAAAAGCAATAATAAATCATTGAAGAGTCCACAATTAAATAACGAAAAATAAATGGGAAGTACATAGTAATAAGGGTGTTGTTTAAATCAGTGTTCCACAAACTTTTTAAGTTCATGGTACACTTAACAAACCAAATATTTCTGGTGGCACACGGTTTTGTTTTGGTTACCCGCCGCAACAGAAAATGTATTACACACACAATCCCAACGGTTGTATGGTAAATCATAATTAGTAAATAATAGACTAATTTTTTTTCCTGAAGCAATTTCTAATGTTCCAAGATTAATGGTTGAATTTTTTTTTTCCCGTGCTTCTTTAACATTTGGAAACCTATCATTTAAACCATTGTAATTTAGATAAACCATAAAGTTTTGATTTGGTCCAATATTTAAAATATTAGGAAGAAATACAAATGACGCACAGAACACCTAATTCGCTGCTGTGGTACACCAGTGTGGTGATGCACACCCGTTTGTGGAACACTACCTTAAATAACTCTCTAATATTGGTTATCCTTGATAAAAATCAAATTCTGAAAATACATATTTAACGCTGCTTATACAATGGCTAAGAGGGCTGAGTTTGTAAGAGCTATTTATAGAAAATATTTTAGGATGATGAGAGGCACGAAAAGGCACAATAATGCCCACATGTTCAAGGGCAGATTGATGAGAAATTGCACTAATTTTTTATAACACCGCGTCTTACTACCTGTTTAAGTTACACACATATGATAATTACTTTAATGGGATAGGCATGAGGAAAGAAGCAATTTAGAGGTAATTTACCCGCATTTGCGTGGAAGGTGAGTGGAAAACCATTTAGGAAAATTCACCCTTAGAAGACCTGACCTGAATTTGAACTCGCAATCTCCTCACCTTCAGCAGGTCAGTCTAACACGAGAGTGATGCCTTAGATTGTTTGGCTACTTAACCCTTTGAGTGCCAACGTCGCTCAGAGCGATGCACGAAATATCTGCTAAACTTGCCAGCGTCGCTCACAGCGATCCCTCGTTTTCGAGCTCTTAGTTCAGTATTAAGTCAACAGATAGAGTAGATTTTATTTCCATTGCATTCTTGTATGTTCAAGCTACTTTTATTTGTCTTTGCGATATATTGAACCTGAAAATTATTTTATAACTTTTTACTTTATGAGTTTTATCTTTGGCCTTGTTTGTAAACATGGCTACTAAGAGGAAAGCTGTGATTCAAGACACAGAAATACTTGCAATATTTATTGACAGCTCAACTAAGAGTGATCAATTTGTTTGTCATTCTGAAAGCACTGATTCTGAATTTGTAAATAATGAAACTGAACAGGAATTTTATTCTAGTGAAATTGAAAGATCGGATCAAGTAGGAGTGGCAGATGACATTGATGACACGAGTGTGAATACTAGTTATTCCTAAAGGGATGAAATAAATTTTGAAGATCAGGATAATCCACCCCAACCTCTTCATATTTATGCGAAAGTACCAAGTTTGAAGTCCTCTCACCGTCCCCTTCTGATTCCAACCCAATTATTTATTCTAGACTTTATTTTACTTTAACCCTGCTAAAGTTGATGGTCACTGAAACAGCTGCTATGCATAACCCAATTTTAGCGTAAAATCTAAAGTTATTTTTTTTGTAAACTTTGTTATTTACTCAGTTTTTTATGTTCTTTTCAGTGATTTATTCTATTTCAAGCTATTTAAATTTTCAATGCTTAAAAATTAATGTTAAATAAAACAGTAAAAAATTTTTTTAAATATCTTGGCTAGTGATTTTTTTATTATATTTAAAAATTAAAAAAGTATATGTATAATTATATCATCGGATTGGCAAGCATGTTAGCTAGTTTATGTAAAAATTTGACTGCAAGAAGTTCATAGACTAATGAGTTATTAAAATTTAAACAAACTCCTGCATTTTTCAGGAAAATAGCTTGGCACTTTTAGCACATTTTTTTGTCATTTCTCTTGGCACTCAAAGGGTTAAACAGGTGAATTGCACTATTAAAAATGTCAAAAACAAAGAGGGCATTGTTATAGAGTCTTTGTGTGAAGAGATTTTGGAGCCCTAAAAGGTTTCAAATTTTATCATAATCAATATAAAAATGGTTAAAAAAGAATTTCTCATAGCAAGCAGCGACAAATTTTAGTCGAACACTTTCCAATCTGAGAGAGGAATTTAAGATGATGGCATTCCACGCTACACTAGCATACTCAAGCATGTACCTAAATATTAATAACAATAATATAAATTTGTTTAAATTTGTTTATGCCAAATTAATTAATTTCATTTCTTGTCTCCAAAGTAGCATTTCAAATAACCTTCTCGAGCGTTGTTTTTAGGCGCGTACCCACCAACTGTTGGTGCACAATAAGGAGCTACTAGACCACATCACCGCTCTGGTGGCTCACTTGCAAGACCAGGAGAGGTTGCAGAGACAGAGGCACCAGCAAAGCACCAACCAGAGTCCCGGACAGCCCCCGCCCCACGTCACTATGGTGCCGCAGGTAAATCCTCGCATGCCCGTCTCTTGGTCACATCCTCTTGTTCGATGCATGGCACTAAAAGTATATCCCTGACGCTACACTCTGTTACTCCTCTAATTTGATATGTTAACCTTTTTTATGACGAAATAAATATTAAAAATAAGATTACTATAGTACACAAATATAAAGAGCACGTTCAAGGACGTTGCCTAACTCTGGCATAGCGGGAAATAAATATAGTTTCCCATGTTAATGTATTTACGCTTTATTTGGCGGGTCTTAAAGATATTACATTGAAATGGGGCCATATATTCTTAAATAATTCTAAAGATAGTCCTATATTGTCACATATATATATTTTGATCTTCAAGTAGTTTTTTTGTCAAATGTAAATTGTCTAAAACTAAGGCTGTTTGATTTATTCTCGAAAGTGTTTTGTAGGAATCCACCTGTCAGAATGTGGATTAAAAAAGCCCAGGGAAGTACTTGTCGCTTTTGAACATTGGAATCTAAATGTGATAGTGTTTAGAGAGGTTAGATGTGGTCAAGATTAGATGCAACTCGCTTTGCAAAATTGCTTCAAAATCACCAATTAGGCAACATCCTTAAACTACCTGTATTTGTTTCATTTAAAAATAAAAATAAAATTATAAAAATCATAGTGTTGTAGGGATTTGAGCTCTGGTCCTCTATACCGTGGGTTCCCAAACTTTTGAGGCCGAATGAGTGCTTGCACCAGAAAAAAATACATTCTGCAACCCTCATAAAAATGTTTACACAAATACTATGAAAATTCGATGATAACATTTAAATTTTACAAGTATAAAACAAATGGAAAACCTCACATGTACTAGCTGCACCTTTGGCAAATGTCCTTTATATAGATTTGAAAAAATTGGTAATCCCAATTACTGATGCTTTTTATAGTGTGAAAAACAAGTAAATATTATTATAAAATTGTCTCTCAGAGCTTGAGATAACTATGGAGGAGGGAAAGGGCTCCACGGAGTATAGTTAGAAAAACGCTGCTCTAAGCTACTTTGCACAATCATCCATCAGAATGTCATCTGAAATAACGTTACTATTTCAAATTACAAGCAATATTCAGTAAAGGTCTCAATTGAGTCGAACTGGACCAGACCCACCTAAAACTATTGAAAAATCATATAACTATATGGAATAACCGGGAAAAAAACTAAAATAATTATGTGTATTTCACTATTGAATTTTCTTTATTGAATTCCCATTTCAACTGAATTTTCACATCCATCCAAGATGTTGTCCTGTAAGGAATGTCAAGCATTCCACATAATTTCCTATAACTCATAGTTCATTTCATTTATTTAAGATATTTAAAATGCACTTTCTGAACCGACTGATTCATTTTAGCAAAAAAAAAAATTTTTTTTTGCCATACCAGGAATTGAACCTGGGACCCTATCTCAGTGGACAGACATGCTATTGACTGAGATAAGGTGTCTGACAATTCGTCATTTATTGTTATTACTCAGATCAGTGTTATGTAAAAGAATGTGTGGCGAGCGCAACCCTACCTTAAATTATTCAGATCCTCAAAACTATCGGAAGACTACTTACTATATCAACAATCTCCCTCCCATCCCTCTCTGTATCTATCCTCTTCCCTTGGTTCTCCCACCCTCAAAAATTAAAAGTAATTGCTCATATAATATGTTTAGAAATGCATGGGGTTTTTTTTTTGTTATATATTAATCTAATGTTATATTATTTTTGTAGCAATTTGTTTGATTTGTTTATTAATGGATTTCTAGTTTGGTTTCTAATAAATCATAAAAAATAATTGGAATAACTCTTTTCCGATTATCTGCATAAATTTAATTGTTATGAAGGCATTTAAAAGTAATTACTATGTTTTAGTTACTAACATAATTAAAAGTGACGTTCTAAGATTTTGATGTAAGAAAGTTTTTTTTTTAATTTTTAGCAATGGAAAACTTAATTTTAAAACAAATATTTCAAATGGGTACATAAAATTAATTGAGAAACAACTCTTTTGCGAGTAGTGGTCAAGCGATGCCGCCAACTTTTTCATGATCTGAATTTATCTCCAGAATCAACACAAAAATAATTGTTTCAATAAATATATGAAAACCTGTAGATTTCCCGGAAATATCTTTGCCAGTTCTCAAATAATAAATAAAACACAATTTTATAAAAACTTTTATTTTGATAAATTTAGGGTAAAAGGGCCTTAATGCATTCAACATAATTTAGTTATTTGCTTAGTTAATTAGTATTTGTAATGAACTCATTCACTAATTTGACTGTTTTTTCAATATGTATAACCTGAACAGGTAGTAAGACAACGTGATAAAAAAACTATTTCAGATGTGACAAAAAACACAAAATTTTGCTGTCCTTAATTATCGTGGTGGTTTCAAATTTGTGAGTTTTTTTGTCCAAGCTAATGTTCCCTTTTTTTTCTTTTAACTACCGAATCTTGTTTAAATTATTCAAACTATAAACCCATTTCCCTTCCTCCCTCATCATAAATTATATTCTCTGCACTTGTTTTAAATAGAAAAACACTACATGGAAAATATTGCAATTTTTACTATAGATATTGTAAAATAAATGTTTATCATGACAAAATACATGTTCATTGAATATATATTTTACTGGCCTTATACAGTGGGGCCCGCTAATACGGTGGGGCAAGGTTCTAGAGTCCCGCTGAAAAGCAGAACATAAAATTTCCTAATAACATGTTTACACTATCATATATAAAGTGTTAGAGTTAGGCCTAAAAAATTATGTACACTACATAATGTACACTAGCTAAAATAATAAATGAATTAAATACTGTATATGGAAAACTAAAACACTTTTTTAAATCAAGAACTCAACAGTCTTTAAACAGCCGGTGGAAACTCCAGCAACCAATATAATAATAATTGATCTGTGTTTATATTTGCGAAGTGTTTGCAATTCATGGCGTAGGCAAGTGGGAAAATACCTGCTATCATTTTGAGTAGTCAGCTCTACTATGACCTGCTTCGGTGGCCGCATGGTCTAAGGTGCTACTCTCACAATAGACTGGCTGCCAATGATGGGAAGCTCACAGTTTAATCCCAGTAGGGAATAATGATGGTGGTTTTTACTAAATTATCTTTCACTCTCCATTCATGCAAGTGTATGTGCACTTCCTCTAAATTCAACCTTCCTCATCCCTAACGCATTAAAGATATGTGTGCATAGGCGTATAACCCAAATTGTAAGTAAGACATGGTGCTAAAAAAAAAACTTTCTATGACTGGAGATAATGATACACGCATGCAGCAGCTACAAATGAATAGATTATTCAGTTGATTGAAAACAACAATCAAATAAAAACTATTGAATTATCATTTTATAGCTAAAATCATTCAATAGTGTCCATCACTTCTGTAAACCCATCACTATTGTAAACACTTAATTACCGACATAAAATGGTGGCCAAGGTCTTTTACTACGTATGTCACATCGTAAAACGTCAGAACAGCGATACAAGCCCCGAACATAGTGAACAGTATATAATTGAAAACCGCTGTATTAGCGGAACACCGTAATGAGGGGCCCTACTGTATTACAAAACTTTAATTCAATTTACTATATTGATCCATAATATGATAATAATAGCTATTGTGTGTGTATGTGTGTTCTGTCATAGTTTGTAACCATTGTAAAATTATTTTTCGTAGTTAATGTAGGAGTTGACATGGTTTGGTATTGAATTGACCTGTTTTTGTGTTATTTTTGTTTGTTTATTTGAGTAATAACTAGTTATTGTTTTGTAGTTTGAATTTTAAATGTTGTAAAACCGTTATTTGGGGTATAAAACTTGGTAATTGGCAAAAGGCTGTCTGTACAGTTTTGTTTTAGTTACTGAACATACACAGTCAAGAGCTGTGTGAATTTAAGTGTGTGTGCAGGACCTTAGCTACAATCCAATTTTCATAGGAAGGACCTTATTTTCAACTTTAAAAAAAAACAGAGCTACTTAATTGTGTCCAAAAGTCATGTGATCTACAGCTGTCACTTTTGATAAATATTTCATTTCATTTTCCTTTATTAAAGTGCTAGCCAACAGTCTAAACCTCTCTTAGACAAGCAATGAAGATATATAAGAACCTATGGTTTGCAAATTAAAATATATTAAATACATCATGTTTGTATAAAGGTGATTACAATAAACAAATGTAATAGATAAAACGTGATAAGAAGGAAAGTGATATATATATCACTAATGATAATTATTATCAATTAATGATACGTTTGTTCCTTAAATCACTCTCTAATTTTGGTTCTTCTTTTATGGTAAAAATCAAGTTCCGGAAATCTAGAGTTAGCTCTGCCTCTACAACAGGCAGGTCTAAGTTTATAAGAGTTACTAATCGAAAATATTTTAGAATTTATAAAGCACAAAAGGGCACAATAATGCCCATAAATGGGCATCCCAATAGACTCGTTGCGTGAAGAAAGTTTGGAGCCCTAAAAGTTCTCAAATCCTATAATAATCATCATAAAAACAGTCTAAAAACAATTTATCATAGCAAGCAGTAACAGATTTGCATTAAACACTTTCCAATTTGAGAGTCAGTAAAGGTAATGGAATTCCATGCCACACTAGCATATTCTAGTTTATATCTGACCAAAGCAAATACAAACTTATAATACAGTCAACTTTAAAGAGTAAGTGATATACTTTATAAGTCCAATTAATTTAAGAGAGTGAGAAACCAAATGATCAAGATGATAGTGAAAATATAGCTTATGGTCTAATATAAGACCTAGTTAATTAATATAAAGATAGCGTTCAATAGTATCAATATCGAGTTTATAAGTGAAAAAATAGGGGGAGTTTTTCTGGTGAAAGATATAGCCATATTTTTGGATTTATTGAGTGACATTCCATTTTTGGCAGACTATCATAATACATCATTTATGTATATTTTCAAATCTAAACAATCAACAATTGAATTGATGTTTTTGAATAATTTGACATCATCAGCAAAAATTAAATAATTTGAAGATTGAATTACTTACAATATCATCAATAAACACGTTAAAAAGAAGAGACCTGATTCAGTGGTCGAGTGGTCTAATGCGCTAATCTCACAGTAGATTAGACTGCCGATGATGGAGAGATTGAGGTACGAATCTCAATCGGGTGTACAAAGGGTTATTTTTCCAAAATGGGTTTCCACTATACCTCCATGCAAATGTGGGTACAATTTCTATAAATATAAGCTTCCTAATCCCTAAAAACCATTAGCGTAATTAGTACATAAGTGTATAACCTGGACAGGTATAAGATGCGGTGCTAAGAACAACCTAAATTTGACCATTGTAAACTGTAATATTATAAAAACTTATAACAACCGCCTTTCTGGTCTTGTGGTCCGAGTTCCTGGCTACCGATCCAAAGGTCCTGAGTTTGATCCCTGGCACTTCCAAAAATTTATCTGTGAAGCAGTTAGTTGGGAATGGGGTCAAACTCATCCTAGTGAGGATAAATGAGAAACTACTTTAATAAATATCAGCTCCTGACTAGAAAACTGAGATTAACGGGCAGAGGTTTTGTTGTGATGACCACATGACACCCTCTAGCCACAAATGTTATCACTATCATGACTAACGATGGCGGCCACTCTGTTGGTATAGCTTGAATGCTGGCTCACACCATGGCGTTCTTTTTTTTTTTTTTTAATATGGTACCTGTGACATATCATTAATAAAATAGTAAAATGTTATTAAGGTTTTTTTGCATAAGGCTATTCCTATGAAAATTGGATTGTATTAAAGCAGACAACCTCAAAATACAACATAACCTGTGCCAGTTAATGAGAAGCAATACTTAACTATGTTCAGTGGCAGTCAGTATTATGTAATTACATTTTTTTTAAACTATTTCAAAAGTGTTTTTTTTTTCGTTTGTTTGTTTATCTGCCACATCTCACACGTAATGAATAGATCATCTCCATTTAATTGTGCTAATGGGATAGGCATGAAAACTGTATAATTAAGAGGAAATGTACCCAACTTTCAATAAAAGGAAAGTGGGAAAACCATTTCTGAACAACCACCTTTATCAGACTTTGCCAGGATTCGAACCTCGACTACCTCTTCACTGGCAGAAACATATATATAGCAATTCATTTTTAAATATGGAGCTATATCTGTCTTGCTTGATGAAGGCTTTCTATGTGCTGTGGATATTTGCTGTGGATATTTAAAACTGCTTTGAAATTAGAGAAAATGCTTAGCTACCAAGTTTCATACTAAAATAATAAACTGGAGCTCTATTTGTTTTGTTGTAGACTTGCGATGTCAAAAATACATCAGTTAAACAAACATTATCGAAACTACACAATTTACAGAGCTTATTTACGATCTTCTGTTTGACTAAAGAAAAGTGATTGACAAAAATATTGTCAAATATTATTCAAATTGTGTAGAAAGGTACAAGACACTGTTTTGTTTAACTGGTGCATTTATCTAAGTTTGGTTTGGTATGCTTTTGTAAGTCAATGTATATGTAATGCATTTATTATTTATTTGTTTTTATGTGAGCTTATTGAATGAATTTGATCATATTATTTTTGAATAACATGTTTAGTGACAGAGGGTGGATTTTTGCTGAAGTGTGCTTAGTTTGAAAAGGATTTAAATCGGTTTGAATGGTCTAAGGCGTCATAAGTCCCAACTGCCATTGACTGGGAGATCAGGGTTTGAATCTTGGTCAGTTTTTCTGAGGGGATTTTACCCAAATGATTTTCCACTCTTCCTCCACAAAAATGTAGATACATCTTCTCTAAATTTTACTTTCCTCATCTTTAACACATTAATATAATAAAGACATATGCACATAGCCCAATTGGGTAATAAGATGTGGCACTTAACAAAATGATTTACAGTATCAAATTTCATTATCATTCAATCTAAACATAGCTAAATAAAACTTATATAGATTACTTTTACCATTACATTTCTTAATTATCTTTCATCACTTTCTTAAACAGAAATATATTTGTTTCTAAAGTTCTGTATCTACACAGATGGCTGGATTGCTATTGCATCACCCATTTAATATATTTAATATTAATTTTGCTATATCTTTAACTATTATCACTTCCTAGTCCCCAATTGAACAGTTGTATGATTAATATCATTTTATAATTATATTTGAACCATCACAGTTTATCACATTTGAAGACAAATCTGACAAAAATCCATGCTTTGTACTAATAATAGAATAATTACCAAGATTGGTTTTATTTTGTCTTAATCTTTTTTTCAGGTCTTTGCAAAGGATAATTTATTGGACTTTAATTCAAATCGTAGTTATATATTGAACTAAACAGGAAAGTAAAACTATAAATAATAAATTAATTCATTGTTTGAAGGTGTTTATTTTATGAATGATGAAATTATTTTGAATTAGTAAAGGTACATTTTAATTCGATTCATAAATGATTAGTACACATACTTGTTTTTGCACAGATAAAAAAACTGTTATGTATGATATATATCCTATTTTTATTACTTTATTGGATGTAAAAATCTTTGTCTTATTATCTCATATAGAGTGACGTAGCCAGGGGGGAGAGGGTGTTCCAGGGGGTCTAGACAACCCCCTTGCCCCTGAGGACTTAGTTCACAGGCGTTATTCCCCTCCACGTGCTGCCAGCTTAAACTTTAACCTGTTATTATTCCCCTCCACACGCTGCCAGCTTAAACTTAAACCCGTTATTATTTCAATTTGAAATTTTATTTATGTTCTTTATGTGTTTTAGTTTGAATAAATAATTTTTTTTTTTTTTTTTTTGCATTTTTTCTACGGTATTTTGACTTGAAAATAGTTTCTATCAATAGGCCCTATGAGAGGGGGTTACAGGGGGTACATCGTACCCGGGCTCAGGGGGGTCTAAAAGGGGCCTGGGAATTTCCTGGGATCTCAGAAAATTTTTGAATATATTGAATATTACCATTCACATTTCCACAACTAGTACTATTACTAAATAAATTAAAAGTATAGGTATAATATTTTTGTTTTATTAATTGTACCTTTTTTTTAGATACAAAAGACATATAAATTAAACATATTTTTTTTGTCTTATTTATTTATTTATTTATTTTTTTTTACAGATAGGATTGGTTTATTAAGTTGTTTTTTTTGACAGGGTTAAGAGAAAATGAACCGGGGGGCCTGAAAAAACTTTTTACCCCCTTACAAAATTCCTCTCAGAGGCACTGTCTATCAATATTGTCATGTTCTAACAAAATTTCATTGTGTACTTGTACTAGTTGGAGTAGGTGACCTGGTGGTCTAGGGGTAAGGTGTCAGACTTCTGTGCTGGGGTCCGGGGTTCAATCCTCGGTCCCGGCATAGATTTATCTGATTGCCAAACCCTTCCTTCACCTCTGACAAGATGTGTATTAATCACAACTTGTGAATGTGAGGAATGCCAGGCCTCCACCGTGGTTCGGATTCCACGTTAAACTGTAGGTCCTCCATTTCATCTCACAATCACCCTATCATTACACATTAGCGTAAGTGCGTATAACCCGAACGGGTAGTAAGACGCGGTGCTAATAATAATAATAATAATAATACTAGTTGGAAGAAGGGAAGTGGGTATTTGTACAATTAGGTTGATTGTGCGGAAGGTTCTCATCATTCTTATAGATGGGGGAAGGAGGAACTCTCATTCAGACACTGCCCTTTACCCTTCTCGACACAAAATCCTGGCTACGTCACTAGCTTTCTTTTTTTTTTTCTCTCATTTATAAATTCAACTATGGTCTAAGGCTTTTTGCAGATATTTAATTTCACCATTATGAAAATAAATATCAGGGTTGCCACACACATGGGCAAAATAATTATTATATTAGTAAAATAATAATGGTAATTCTGAATTTACATAGTTATAAAAATCATTATTTTAAATTTTATATTATACATTTCTGAACAAAACAAGTACTTTATTATTTACTCATAACTGAAAAGCTCTCAGAAAAAAAAACCTTTTAAGTTATTTATTGTACACTTTATTCTAATAAAATACTATACCACTTAAATAAGTAGGTGTACATCTATTAAAAACTATAGTTGTAAGCGTTTTTAAAACATCCCTAATAAGTGTAGGGCCTCATATGACAACTTAATTTATATAATGAAGGGTTGTCATGTACCGGAAAAACCAGGGAATGTTTTTTGTCTGAAAAAAAACTGGAAAAATACAAAGAATTTGATAGTAAGAAAATAGTGACAGCCCTGATGATTTAAAACTTATCATGATTAAATTATGAGGAGTCTATATTTTATGGGAATATTTTGTACATGTATCAACTAAAATAAAGGTATATTATATGTGTAAAATAGTATTCTAGTAGAAAGAAAGGTTTAGAACATACAAACTTGATTTTTTGGCGGCCTTATAGCCAACATTGATAACACTTTACTATATATTAGTATTTGATAATACCTACGGAAATTGATAGTTGCTGCTCAAATGACTTGATGTATGAATATATTAAAATATAAAATAGTTTTAGTAATTTTTGTAACCTTTGGATATCTTTCTTCCTGCTAGAATCCTTCTATAGTTATTATATGTCTGGTTGATGGTTGCTATTCCATTGTCTCATATGTCTGCTCTTCTCTCTCGTCCCCGCCCCCTCGCTCTCTCCCCGCACAGTTGCCAATCCTCTGTGACCCTCAGAGTCCCTTGTACCTGTCTGACTACCAAGAGGCCGAAGCTATCCGACAGCAGCTTGCGTCCCAGCAACAAGCCCTCATAGAGAACCTCGCTGCCTCATCCCAGTTCATGTCCCAGATCCCGCCATCCCCTCAACAAAGACACTCGCTACTGCAGCACCAGAATTCCAACCCTTCCGGCTTGTATTCCTCCCTTGGCTACCCTAACACGGCCGAGCAGCAGTTCCAGTCCCAGCTGCTGCAGAGGTTACAAGCACTCAGTGGTTACGCCCAGCCACTCAGACAGCAACCCTACACCATGCTGCCATCTGGTGGGATGTATCAGACACTCTATCAGCAGCCACCAGTGTCCGCCAGTCAGATCGGTTACAGAGTGTCGCAGGCCTCTTCCTACGCCGGCTCGCCGGTGCTCTCCCACCGCCAGCAGCACGTTCCGGAAAGCCCTTCCAACATGGCAGACTCCTCCGAGGAACAACCTGTTCAGTTCATCAGGCCGCTATCTCAGGTCGGGACGTTGACCACGACAGACGGAGATGGTAGAATGAGGGTGATTGTTCCTATACCGGCCAACGAAGAACAAGACAGTTCTTCTTTGACTGGGACAAATAAGAAACAAAAACAGAACAGTTCTTCTGTGTCGCCTGCCTCAACGGTAAAGAGGCAGCAAGATCAGTTGGCATCTGCCTTTTCGAACCTGAAAGTGTCCGGTAATGACGAGAGGCGGAACGGACCGCCGTTCATCACTCGCTCGACTAGCGAGAAGGTTCCAAACCGCAGTGAGCTTATGTCACAAGTTCAAAGGACAGCATGGGCTAGGCACACTACTAAATGATGCTGTGCTTAGCAAAGGATGGAGCAGTTAAATGACATTAAAATATTCCGGTTAATAATATTTACATTAAAAGTGGCTAATCTAAATGATGATATAAGGTTAGTCTTTTTTCATATATATTTTTGTTTGACTACCATTAAATTGGTTTTACTTTTTTTTCTTTGCTAAAATAACTAGAATCAGTATATTTTCAAATAAATTGTAAATTATTTTTGCAATTTATTATGTTGGTGATTATTATTGATTAGCCACTTTTATTTATTTTTTATGTTGATGTTTTACATTGTGAAAAGTATGGAATCAAAAATGGGAATAAATATTTCAACCTGTTTTATTTTTTCTTATTACTATCCCAGTGCTATGTTTAAAAATGAGGTGGCCCAATGACTAAATAATGTTATGAATAAAGGAAATTGATAAAACTAAAGAAAACGGAAAAATATGAAAATAAACTACTAAGAGTAAATTCATGATTTTAAGAATATTTTGTTGTTCCTTGATTTAAATCATACAAACATGACACAGTATAAGATTGTTTTTGTTATTCATTAATAATTTACAATCAAGCCATTTCAGTTCCTTGTAGAGAATGTTTCCATTTTATGTAGACACTGTATATAACCCATCTTGTCCACTATCAAATATTATAAAAACTTATACAACCGCCTTTCTGGTCTTGTGTCCGAGTTCCTGCTACCGATCAAAGGTCCTGAGTTTGATCCTGGCACTTCAAAAATTTATCTGTGAAGCATTAGTTGGGAATGGGTCAACTCATCCTAGTGAGGATAAATGAGAAATACTTTAATAAATCAGCTCCTGACTAAAAACTGAGATTAACGGGCAGAGTTTTGTTGTGATGACCACATGACCCCTCTAGCCACAAATTTATCACTACATGACTGCTCTGCAAAGATGCAAATCTACACCTTACACACCTATTGGGTGTTGTTACTGACTATTCTCTAGTTTCACATAATATTTGTTATATATTTTGCAGCAAACTATGCTAAAATAATGTTTACCTCACAACTTGAAAAATGACCTTATTTCTCTGCTTTTATCATATCTTAAGTTACTTAATTTCTGGTAGTGTCCTTAAGCTGTGGATTTGATATGTATGCATCCTGGTTTTACTATTTTTTCAGTCCAGGGCCCGGATTTTGATTATATGTAATTTAATTATTAATTTTTTGTACATCACAAACAATGCTCATACCTTAAATTCTGTCCATGATCCCATGGTATCAGAAACACTTTTCTAAAGGTAATTTTTTTCATTACAGATTTTTAGGTCATATTTTCTTGGTTTGCATTCTTTTTGGATAATTTTTAGCCAATTTGTAAAAGTTTTAGGTATTTATGTGGAAAAGGTGTATTTTTTAAAACTATGGATGTTTTGTGAATACATAAATACTCACAACATAATTTATTTAATCGTACAGTTGCCAGAATGAGAATAAACTGTAGGCAATTAACTCTTCGATCTCTTTGCTTGTATGGACGAAAAATACATATTCCTGGTGAGACATTGCATCTAAGCTTAAAAGGGTTGTGTTAGGAGGGAATAAATAGCTTTTTTTTTCTAAAGCAGATATTTGTAAATCAACATTATATTTAGCATAATTTAATAGTTTAATTGTTAAAGGCTTTTCATTGCATGTAGATTTTTTAGTCTTACATTTGTAAATGGGTGTATGATTTAGTGCATTCATCACGAGTTTTTGTTTGAATTGTGATTTTTTTAAATTGGAATTAATTTTATAGAATTTTAGGTAATTTTTTTTATTATATTTAGGTCATCAAAGTCTGGGCCCTTCTTATCACAATAATTGTCTTTCATGGCATTGGCTTATTATTATTATTTATTATTATTATTTAAAAGAATTACACCTCTTGAACAGTCGACACTAATTTTATTTTAAGAACCTAAGAACTATCTTACCCCGTGGATAACACCTAAGGTAATTGATACACTTCAAACCAAGCTTCACATCTTGGTGGTATTATATTTTAAAAAACAGTGAAATCTAGCCCAGTGAAATCGTTTTACAATATTTACCAAAAAAAAATCAAAATTGAAAAATAATCATTTTAAAATTTTAATTTTTTTTTATATTGATACCAATTTTGTTGTTGTCAGATGTATAATGTAGAAAACTTTACTTTGATTCGTTTTCTTGTTCCATTGTAATCTTGTATTTAATTCTCCGGTTAATCAGCCATTAGATGGGCTCTTAATTAAGCTTATTATTTACTGTGTTGAATCTAAAAATTAGAAGGAGGAGGGAGGCTCACACCATTGCCATGATAGACATTTTAAATTATTTAAGTCTATTTCACAATTTCTATCAGAGATTTGTTTGATGATATATCTTTAAATTTTATATTCTACTATGCTTGTATTTAATTCATTCAGACTTTACAAAGAATTTAAACTCTTCATTTCTCACTATAACACGATGTTTTATACAATAACGTATATTGATAAAAAAAAAAAGTAAAGTTAAACTAATTATTAAGGGGAATCGTGCATCAGAACATTTTTTGAAAAAAAAAATTCTCAACTAAACTTATAATAGAAATTGTGTTTTGATTTCAAAAAAAGATTTATTTTTTTCCTTGTAAAAGTTGTTTTGATTTAAAAAAAAAAAAATTTTTTTTCCTTGTAAAAGTTGTTTTAAATTATGAAGCTAGATATTTCAAATTTTAAAACCTATTAACTTTAGGTTTTTTTTAATAATTGACTTAATATGTAAATATTTCATTACAATCAACTTAATATTAAATATTTACTACTACACATAAAAATTACATTTTTAATTAGAAATTTGTTTTTATTTATTTACTTTTTATCTACAATGCTAGGGTTTTAGGAGTATATGTTTCACTAAGGTCACAGGTCCTGGAAAAATAATCGTAAAAATAAGTTTTACTCTCTCAAGTTCTCTAATTTGCCTTGCTGGCGAGGTTGTCAATTTTCAATCAGCATTTGAATTATAAATGGTTTCTTACTCTGCTTCCATATAAATGAGGATACATTTAATCTTAAATTCTCAACCCACACACCATTAAAGTGTGAAAAGACCAGCCAATTAGTAAGACAGGGTGGAAAAATAATATATACTTTAAATAATTGCATGTTTAGCTTTCTAATATCTGTCTGAGCTAGTAGCATATTTACACAAATAAAGAGGAAAGATAGAATATGGAGAGGTGTATTCCACATTTGCGCAAATTTGAGTACACTTCCTCTAATCTGCTTTAATTTTCATATATCATATACTAAAATAAGAAAAAGAGGGACTTAAATTTATTTAAAAATCTATATAGTTTTGTTGTACACTTGTTTAGTGTAAAAATAGGTCTGTTGTTCATGGCTCTCTTTATATTATTATGTATTTGCACTCTCTAACATGGGTTGAATAATAATAGATGAAATTGACATTTAGTCTACATGATCCACTTAATTTCTAGGTTCTCCATTACATACACAATTGTTTCATCGGTTTATGGTTTTGTTTTTTTAAATACATATAATATGTTTATTGAGCCCATAATCCAATTTATAATGTGCACGATTCCCCTTTAGTGAAAATTGAGAGAAAAGAGCCCACCCATCAGGAAAATTGGAAAAATTGTGGGAAGAATTGAATGCACAAATGTTAGATCTTCTTCCTTTCTTCTGGCATCTATAGTAGAAAAATTCACACACACACAATTATTTTTCAGCGGAAATAAACAGTAATAATATTTTTATCAGACATTTTAAAATTTCTAGCAGTTGTTAAATTTCAAAAGAAGCTTAGGCCTACTTTTGATGATTGTTATTCATCACAACTATATATTTGATGATATGTGAAAGTTTAAAATATGATAAAAACAATGTATTATATGTGATAAATCTTTTCATCGTTTCTTTTATTTGTTCCTTTCATATTTATTTATTATTTATTTCAACTGAGATAATAAACAGAATATTTTTAAAAGCTTTGTCATCTTTCTTCTTAATCCTCTTCACCAAAAAAAATATTTTTTTAAATAGTATTAAAATAAGTAAAAAAATTAAAATAAACATTACATTTTTCCTCCCTTGCTCTCGTTCTTGGCCTCCCTTATGGTTTTTCCTTCCAAAAGTTCAACTCCATCTTTCTCCTTGGGATCCTTTCTTTTTCATCCTCATCACATGACTATATTATCTCATCTTGCTTCCTCTACTATTCATGTACTCCAACATCTTGATTACTAAACAATAGCAACTCATTCTTGCTTCCTCTACTTTATCATGTACTCCAACATTATCATTATTAAACAATACAATTTCAGCCTTGCTTCCTCTACTATCTCATGTACTCCAACATCTTATTACTAACCAATACCAACTCACTCTTGCTTCCTATACTATTTCATGTACTCCAACATCCCCAACAAACAATACCCATCTCAGCTTGCTTCCTCTACTATTCATGTACTCCAACATCTTGATTACTAAACAATACCAACTCATTCTTGCTTCCTCTACTATCTCATGTACTCCAACATCTTCATTCTAAACAATACTATCTCAGCCTTGTTTCCGCTACTATCTCATGTATTCCAACATCCTCATTAAATGACCATACCATCTCAGTTTTGTTTCTCTACTATCTCTTGTACTCCCTGCATCCTAACTCTTGCCCGCACAACTTCATTCCTATCTGTTTCTCCTGCTGTCAGCTAACATGCCCTCAAAAACTTCATTACCATGGCTCCACTTTCCTAGTCTCTCTTACATTAATGTCCATGAATCTGCTGCATATATGACTATAAGTACAAATATTATGCCCTATACAGTACATTCTTAAGGTCATTCAACTATCAAAATTGTATGGTAGAATTTAAAAGGTGTATAATTAATTATAAGCTATAAATAGTGATTCAATGATTTTAAATTATTACAGTTCACTAGCTATAAGGGAACAAACTTGCTATTTTAAGCTTTTTGTGTACCATTGGGTAAAGAAATGAGTGTATGGGTCCGAAATTTAGTATATTTAGACATTTATATGAGATGAACACAATGAAATATTAATGTGTATTAATTTATATTATATACTAATATTTAAATTAATATATAATAGAAATCAATACATATTAATAATATTAAAATTTCATTGGCATACTTATAGTATAATATTGATTTTATTATTCTTATTAATAATATAAATATTTAATTCTATACACCTCATAATCATGTCTATTTATTCTAAATTTCAGCAACATAGATAAATTAATTTATCGTTCCTTAACAATGGTACACAAAAAGTGTAAAATAACAAGTTTTACCCCATACAACTCATGAACTGAAATAATGTGAAATCATTGAATCACTATTTATAACTTATAATTGTACATTTTTTTTAATTGTGCACTAAAATTTTGATGGTCGACTGACCTTAAACTCCTATAGTCTCGTTGAAAGAAGTAAAATATTTCGTTATCTTTGAACCGTTAATATTATTTAGTTATTTGACCCTGTTTTAAGGCAGAGAACTTAAGTAATGATTTTTCTCTTGTTAATTTATTTTGTGTGAATTGTTATGGCTTATACAACTCAGGTAAATCAACATATTTGATAACTACAAAGTCGAACAGAATAACATACAAAAATACATAGTTATTGGTTTTTGTGAAAATATTCAATTTTACAGAACTTAAAATAACAACAGTAAAGTTATATTTTAGAAAGCGAAAGGAGTTAAGTAAAAATTATTTCTTCACGTTAAATTACCACATAAATCTTTCAAAACAAGCAACTAAATTGTATTAAGTTAAAGTTATTTTTTGTTTCATTCACTGGAACTATGCATTTTATTGATTTTTCTAATTTAAAGTTTGTATAAATATTTGGAGTAGAGTATTTTATTTCATCAAATCAAAGTTTCTGCTATTCCTTAACAATTATATTTTTATTTTACTCTCACAACAATGAAATGCTGTTAAAATGAAAGGTAAGTCTTTAAGAACTCTATTTTGCATTGCTAACCACATTTTTTGTTTGCATTTAACTTTCTAATGCTCTAGATTAAATTTAATTAATCATATTCCCTGTAAACTTATCGAATTGAATACTCTATCACCCAGTGGCGTGACTGTTTATTTTGGGAAAGATTTTCATTAAAGAACTTACACTTAACCTTGCACAAATGAAACAATAAACAATCTCTAATTTATATTTTTAGCATGTATTCTCCATTCACCTTTAAGAATAGCACTTTTACCTTGTTTGGTTGATTCCACTATGGGTTAACTTCAGTGCCGGATTTATATATGTGGGAGCCATGGGGTGACATACAGTGTGGACCCTCATGACGTGTTGATTTTACACTAATATTAGCGCAAGAACTTGTAAATGATCAACGGGGACTTTCCTTATAAATATTTCAAGGGTCGGCAGAGTTTTTATTTTTAATTTGAACTGTACACCCATAAATTTGATTTTGCCTAATTATTTCATACACGAAGAACATTGTTGTAGGCACAAAACAAGAAGACATCTACAATAAAAATTAGAGCTAATGTTTTCTTTCTTGTGAGAGTTTGTGGGGGCCTCGGGATGATTGCGCCCCCTTAAATCGGCCACACTTGGTAGCTTATATAGAGCCATATTGTAGTCAGTCAAGGT
The DNA here is from genome assembly GCA_033556935.1 of Timema podura. Classification (NCBI taxonomy): domain Eukaryota; kingdom Metazoa; phylum Arthropoda; class Insecta; order Phasmatodea; family Timematidae; genus Timema; species Timema podura. Next base: position 23,807,731 of record JAVRXN010000007.1, on the reverse strand, counting down.
AAGACTTCTATCCTTCAGGATTAACAAAGTGTATATAATGTCTTAGATTAAGTTTACAAATTTAAATAAGTTTGTTTTCACTAACCTCTTCATGCATGACTGCTTAAGTTTACAAAATAAATTTATGATTTGATTTATAAAATGCATGTAACTAGGTGAGTTTATCTTTACAACATAAGGCTATCATATATAAATGAAAACGTGTTCATCTAAAGGACCACTAGAACAAATTAGGTGGTAGAGTAAAGATGATCAAGATAACAAAGTACCAACTCAGAACTGTAACAATTCAAAATTTGTAACACTTATTAGCTTTGTAGAAAAGCTAGAATTTATATAATTCAGGATTTTCTTTCAAATTAATAATTCTGTGTTTATAAATTCTGCAATGTACAGACTCAAAACTATAACAATTTAGGATTTTTATTTATTAGCAGTGACATAGAAAGTTATAACATGAGCAAACTTTTAATCTACTTCTAATATTTAAAAAAACTTTACATATACTTAAGAATCTTAATGTGTGAGGACCTTTATTCTATTAAGGGCCGGTCTTATAACTACCGGATAAATATTTATATCGTGAGGTTAAAATTTAGTGACCAGATAAAGGTTATCAGTCACTTTAATATTTTACGCATATTATGAATTGAGTTTATCTGTCGGATAGCTATCTGTAGGATAAATATATTTTTATGCAGAAAATGCAAGGTTGGTACTGTTTTTACTGGTGCGCGCATGCGTATAAGCCCTAATGCTACCGCTACTTCCTAGCGAGTGGCGAGAACGCTCAACATTTGTTAAATAATGGTGGCTAATTGAGTGTGAGTAAACAGATGGTGTGACGTGGGCGCAGAAGCCAAGTTGTCTTTCAAGTACTAATTTTAGTGTCTACCAAAATGTGGGCAACAATTTGGTACAACTTTTACAAAATTTCATCTATTGTACTCACATTTAAATAATATGTTCTTATATAACTATAACTCTTTCAAATAGCTTATCTGTTTATATAAAAGTGTTAATTAATTGTTCTAACTTTATATAGTTAGAGCCTGGGCCTGTGCTTACTAAACATGCGAACCAAGATTTTAACCTAAAAACAGAATCTGATAAGTGAAACCTCATGAAAAACAATGTGTCACTATGGCAACGCTAATTTTAACTTTCAGATAAAAGTTACCAAATACTTAAACCTCCTGATAAAAAATGTGATGGATAAATACATTTTATCTGGCAGGTAAACGCTATCTGGTGGTTATAAGACACACTTTTAACTTATTGACCAGATAACAATATTTAACGGCAAGATTAATATTTATCCAGGAGGCATAAGACCGGCCCTAAAAGGAATATAATTATAACATGAGCTAGCTCCAAAGAGTTTAATCTACTTCTAATATTAAAAAAAAAATACTTTACATATATTGAAGAATCTTAATGAGGTAGATAAATGTGAGTAATATCCTTAGTATTCAAAATTTGGCACAATATAATATTCATATCCAAAATTATATTTTTCTTCTATCCTAAATTCTAAAAACACATATTTTTTTACTTTCTTATGACCCCTCTGGTTGAGAAAGTCTTCTGAGCATTAAAAAACCAGAACTCAAAATTTTTATGAATGTCAATGTTTAATGACCCCCTGAATCCGAAAAATTTGATTAGGGGCGAAAAGAGAGAATCATGATTTTCTTAAAACGGGCTCTAGCAATTTTGATTAAAATTCGTATTTAGGCACAGTTTAGCATGATGAACTAAATGGATCATCTCATTTTCCCATAAAAATTACTTTGAGGATACTTTACATAAAAACAGGAATGTTCAACTTTGATCATACTACCTATATCAATCTTTTAGATATAAAATAACTTATCATTGCAAAGTTGTAGGATTCGGATAAATAAAGCTTTGTGGAATGGGGAGTTGAAAATGCACAAAAATAGGGTTCTTTAACAATGTATTTTATTTCATGCATGCTCTTTGGTGAAATCCGATCTTTTTTTACCATTTTGTTTCTATAACAATGTATATTATTTCGTTTAACATATCTAACAAGTTATAAGTATAATTTAAAATAAAGGAACGAGAAAGTCTGTCTGGTGCACTGCAATCCTTTATATTTATTTAGATCAGGGTGGTCCAATGTTTTTCATCCCAAGGGCCAAATTTAATTATTAGTTTGCACCACAGGTTGAAAATATATTTATTATTTAGTAATCCCATGAACTTATATAGGCCTACAAACAATAATTAATACACAATTATTTTCAATACGTATGTATAATTTGTATTTTTGGTTGGTAGAATCTTTCAAAAATGTATGTACAAATATGCACGCACACACACTTTCATAAAACAACTTAGCATTTTTTATTTTTTAGTTTACAGCGTCTTACTGCCCATTCAGGTTAAACGCTTAAGTACTAATTAAGCTAATGTGTTAGGAATTGGGAATGTTGAATTTAGAGGAGCTGAACGTGCATTTGCATGGCAGGAAAGTGGAAAACCATTTAGGAAAAAACCACTTCTAGTTCACTCGACCGAGATTCGAACCTTGATCTCCCCGTCCTCGGCAGCTGAGCTCAAGTTAGCATTATTAATATACATATTTATATACATTCTTATCACTTAAATAAATAGATGATAAAATGCATTCATGAACTTTTTAATCATATATATTTATTTGTATCTTTAGCTATTTCACATTTGCCGCAAGCGGTTTCTCTTTAATTTTCCTCCGGGATACTGTGAAGGCCACATTTTGAGTGAGCACCGGCAGCCAATTGGACCACACTGATTTAGATCAAAAACTTATCCTGTCCCAGCATTCCAAACAGATGTAACTTAACTCATTGAACTGGTGCTGTTCTATTTTATTTTTTTTTTCCAGGTGAAGGGTGTTACTAGTATGAACTGTGCCTCTCTCCTCTATCCAGATGTTGTGCTTCCTAACCACTGCATGGCATGAGGTGACGATGAATAAACTATACTAATCACAACCATTGGTGTAAACAGCGGCAGATTTAGAGCTAAACAAATACCATTATTTTTTTCAACACTTCAACATTATAATTTTTTCAACATATAAAACAGACAAGTAGTAAGACGCAGAGCTAAATAAAATTTAAAAAATCTCTTTACAAAATTAACTGTAAAATTTTGATGTTATTCTCGATAAATTTGATTTGTTTAGAACAAAAATGATACATTAGTAAGTAAATAATTTTATGTCAAAAATAAATAAAAACTGATATAGTAAGCTATAATTATTAGTTTTTATATCTTACCATTACTGCACTCTCTAGAAACAAAAGATTTTTTTTTAATTGCAATAATTTATGGAGACCTTGTAGGGTAGGTCCCTCTGGCTCGCTCTTAAATCTGGTCATGGGTGTAGAGTTTCAAAGGGACAGACCAAGTCTCTTTAATTTTGACCTATAAGGGCCCTGGTAAAATGTATGTTACATGTTCACATCTAAAATATATATCTACATATAATTTGTGAAATTCACTAGATCCAGTTTTTTTTTTAAAAACTGGTCTTAATAAAAAAAATTTAACATAGGTATGACCCACATCAGTTGTTGAATGATCCACTGCGATGGCTACATGGTCTAACGCGCTACCCTTGCATTAGACAGGACTGCCAATGACGGGGAAATCAAGGTCCAAAGCTTGGTTGGGTGTATTCAGAGTGGTTTTTCCAAAATGATTTTCAACTATCTCACCACGCAAATGCAGGTGCACTTCCTATAAATATAACCTTCTTAATTCCTGAAACCATTAGCATAATTAATACATAAGCGTATAACTCAAACGGGTAGTAAGAAGCGATGCTAAAATGGAAAAAATAAAGAAGTTGTTGAATGGTATAACATATGGGTGTCACACTCAAATAGGTGATACGGCCTTATTATACCAACAAAGGAGCATTGCAGTCATACATAGAGCTATTATTTATATAGATTACACATTTATTTTATATTTTATACAGAATGAAATAGCTGACATTCTTAAGCATAATGTAACATTTTATGTTATACTAGATTGCTGACTATAGGGAGATCGGGATTTGAGTTACATTCGGGTTAACTAAAGTTGTTCCATGCATACATTTACTCTCAAATTCTACCTTCCTTATCCCTTCCCTATTAATGTAAGTATTGTATGACCGAACGGGTAACAAGACATGATTAAAAAAAAGCCTGGGTATGAAAACAAAATAAAAATAAAATAGGTTACCAGAACTGATTTTTTATTATTCATCTTTTTTTTTGTTAAATTATTTAAACCGCTAATAGAAGGGAGTGAGTGAAAAGGGTGAATAGAGGGTATTCCATTGTCATCCAATGTACACACCTTTACACCAATGTTTATAGTAATACTAGCATAGAGAAATTGCTTGATATATGACTACTAATTCCACACTTGAAAATTCTAACATAGCATTTTAATATCATGATCATTCGAATAATAAAATCAATTTAATAAGTTATGTTTCATTACATTGTTCAAACACATGTGTGTAGGTATGTTTTATGACTTTTTTCTCTTGAGGTAAACAATTTAATCTTAATTGAGTAAAATTTGTTATTAATGAAGCTACATATTAAAGATGAATAAAATCAATAATTCGATTACACAAGCAAATAGGACTATTTGTTTTATATGCATGCACATATTCTTTGTGCTATCCACAAATATATATTATAATTAATATTTACACTTAAACTAACCATATCCTGTCTTTTAATATAATAATATTCATACACATGTAACAATTTACAAGTTTACACATATGAAAATGTTCAATTAGTTGTATGTTATTCTTTTAAAGTTCCTTTAAATCAGGAACTATTCCGATAGCTTTTTCCACAAAAAAAGGTTTGAACTTAAAACAATGATTAAGCAAATTATTTTTTAAAATCTGAGATGGATTTTAGAAAATGGCAATGCACATCCAGATATCACCGAAAACAAATATTTCCTTAGGAAACTCGTTTCTTGGTATTTCCTTCAGATTTAAGATTCTCTTGCATTTTATATCCTTTAGTTTAGTGCCATCCCTTTTGGTTATGCATTGTCAATTTTTTCTTATTTAAGTTTTTATAATAAACTAGCAGACCCGACAGATGTTGTCCTGCCCGAACGTTGGCTTTTTGTGTGGGTGGCATAATTGATTTCGATAAAAAAACAAATACTATGTGATCATCACAATTACAAATTCACAATGAACTCCAATTAGTGAGTAACACAAATATTACAAATTCAGTGTTTGTCAAGATAAAATACAAAATAAAACATCTTTTCATTTTTGGAATTTCGCCCACAACTCCACAAATATCAGCTGTATCGAAAAACAAACATAACTATGAATTATTCTCTGAAGTTCAATTATTCATTAACTTTTCAGAAGGTTTTAACGGTCAATTATTAATATTATATTCATTATTATAAATATTGGGGTGGTGGTAGTGGGGGGGGGGGGGGTGAAATTTTGAGGTTACATGTTCTGATAGGTATGCAAAAAATCTAAAAAAAAAAATCCCCCCAAAGAAAATTCCCTAAAAAATAAAATAAAATTCCTAGAATCCGATTGCAGCACCACCTACCAGGTCCAATTGTGAATCTAAACCATCCACGGACCCACTCAAACACACACAAAAAAGTTCATCAAAATCGGTCCAGCCGTTTAGGAGGAGTTCATTGACATACACACGTACAGAAGAATTATATATATTAAGATTACAAATTATTTCAAGAAATATTAAAAATAGTATTTGTAAACTAAAACAACTTTTTCTTATGGATAAAGAATATAGGCCTAATTAGGGATGTAATCCTCAAATCCTTTAGGATATTTGAGATTTGAGGATTTGAGAAAATATCAAATTTAGGATTAAATTTGTTTTAGAGCCCTAGAGGTACATTTCCTCAGAGACGGCTTCTGCAAAGGACTTCTGTACATGTTTAGCCCTAAAGGTACATTTCCTTAGAGACGGCTGCTGCAAAGGACTTCTATGCGTGCCTAGCCATGGAGTCATTTCCTTACAGGTGGCGGCCGCATGCGTCTCGAAGCAGTCGAGCCACAGCCGCATGTGTATTTGTAAAGCTTTTCTCTAGTGTTGTAATTTGTAAATAGTTTTATTCAACACAAGTGATCAAAAATATTTTTTTACAGTAATATAAGATCAAAAGTTGGACGAAGTACTATTTGCAAAACTTACTTCACTATTATATATAATTTTTGATCACAGGGGATCAGATACTGAACTCTTCATTAGGTTATCAATCTTGAGATTAATTTGCTAGTGTACCTTGCTAACTTTTCTTTGCTGTAGCCAATACCTTTCCAAAATTCCCTTTCTTCAATGGCTTTTCTTAGCACTTCTTTATTTGATACCATCTCCATCCATGATAATTGCAACATTCTTCTGTAGCACCACATTTCAAAATATTCTAATTGTTTATTTCACTTGCGCCATTGGTCCATGTTTCGCATCCATAAAGTGTAAGGCCTCAAACATATGCCATTATGAACCTTTTCCTTATTTCTAAATTTATGATAGTTGAGGTTAGTTATGTCTTCTTGTTTTTAGAAAGCTTTCTTCACCTCCACTCAGTGGCGCACCTGGCTGGAGGGGCAGGGAGGGGGAAAATGGGGGTAGTTACCACCCTCTCCCTGACCCCAATAATGTTAATAAAGCTTAAAATACATCAAGTTGAACTATAAAATCTAGCACTGAAGATGTGTTTAATCAATGTAATCTACATTTAAGTCTAATAGCCAACTTATTTCAACAATTTTCCAAGCGAAGACCACTCCAAATAATCACTTTTGATATCAGCTTTTATCATCAAACAAGGATGTAGCTAAACTGAGAATTTTTTTTTCAACAACTGTTGGATGACCTGGCGGTCTAGGGGTAAGGTGTCAGACTTCTGTATTGGGAGTCCGGGGTTCAATCCTCGGTCCCGGCACAGATGTATCTAATTGCCAAACCCTTCCTTTACCTTTGACAAGACGTGTATTAATCACAACTTGTGAATGTAAGGAATGCCAGGCCTCCACCGTGGTTCGGATCCCACGTTAAAATGTAGGTCTTTCATTTCATCTTACAATCACCCCACCATTACACATTAGCATAAGTGTGTACAACCCGAACGGGTAGTAATACGTGGTGCTAATAATAATAACAAGTATTGATTATTTTATGTTGTAAAATATCCCTCTTCTAGTCTTTCTTTAAAATTGGGATGCACATCACCATTTCCCTCGTTTTTACACAATTGTAATATTTTATCATCCTCAGTGTCTTATAGCTGCAAATGATGTAACGAAGCATCGTTTTCTTTCATTGCGACAAAATAATATTACATTCAGAGGGCAATGATCACACACATTTGACGCATTTAAGAAAACAGCACTAGCAGCTTGGATCGCATGCACAGGCTACATGTGACGGCCATCTGTAAGAAAATGTACCTTAATGCTACTTTTTGGTAGTTCAGCCCCAACATAATTAAAAGAAAAAATTGAAAACAACCAAACCCCAGGCCATTAGTTTAACACGCTTAATTGAAGATGTTAATGTTATAATAAATGCATTTATCAAAAAAATTGTTAATACTTAGTCATTATTTATATTTTCTATTATTCTTTTATTCTTTTATAGTCTTATTTCCTCCTATGTTCGAACTCTTTTCCAAAATTCAGATTTGAATTAAAGATTTGAGATTCGATGGATAAAATGATGATTTACATTTGTAAAATAATGGATTCGAGGATTCGACCCATCTCTAACTATAATATAAACATACCTACACACTGGTCACATGTATGATGTAACTTGGATTACTTAGTTTCTATGCCTTCTTATAGCTCACTTCATCAGACAAAGTGACACGCTGGTTCGAGTTGCTGCAGGCCCCACTATCCCGCCCCGAGAGCGGCTTTGTAGACTGCCCCAACGAGGAACTGGATGTGTCTGAGGGGACAGAGTCCCTCCTCAACAGACTTCGTATCCGCAAGCGTCGCAAGATACTTGGTCTACGCCTGGGACGAGTTTCCACCTTCTGACTCACACAGCAGGTCTAGGGGATCCTTACTACTAGACAGTTTGTCAACAGGTTGTTAACGGTGCCACCTACTTGAAAGGGAAATATCTTCCCACTGTTATATTTATTTTCGGGATGACAGTTCTGAAGATTCACAACCACTCATTTATCTTAAATTAATGTCGACCTCGGTGGTCTTGGGGTAAATTGCTTGCCTCAGGACCCAATGCTCGTGTGTTCAAACCTGGCCGGGGTCGACGGATTTTTCTTGAGCGATAAAAATCTGTAGCATAACTTCCTTCAGAGGGGAAGTAGAGCTTTCGGTCCCATGTAGATTTTGGCATGTAAAAGAACCTTGGGTTATAAATGAAAATACTTTTCCCAGCAAAATTGGTAAGCCCTTTCGCTCTTGCTCAGAAATTATCGTGTACTGGTACAATTAGTTGGTTCAGAAAGTGCACGTTAAATACCTCAAATAAATAAAAATAAATTTATCTCAAAACTGCGATATTTCAGGTGAAAAGTCATTGAAAATGAACTGATTTCTACTTTTTACACTATATGTATTTATTTATTTATTACTAATTTAAAAAATTAAGGTTATAAATCCTACATAAACATGTTATTAGCTTTCAACTTCATTTTGGTTTGATTTTTGGATATTTTCAATGAGTCATTGGTTCGATAGATGGCCCCCTAAATAGTATGGTCCTGGTATTTTATGGGGCCAGCTTTATTTGCAAGTTTTACCTTGAAACCATTCAGTTCTAATTTATATCATTGGTTAGGATATTCCACGAATAAGAAAATAAAACAGTGAAAGAATTTGAGTATTGATAGGAATTATGAAGAGGAATAAGTAAAGTTGAGTTTTCTTTTGAACAAGGGGTAAAATAAGTACCAATGAACCAACTGTGTGTTTAAGAAAAGATATTCTTCTACTTTTATTCTTTTCACGCGCCTTTGTTCTACACTAACCACTACTACCCAAGACAAACTGTCTAAATAAAACAATTTCACTTTTGTGCCAATTGTAATTTGTGATGTTTCAACATTAAACTAGCAGTCACACTAAATTCAATTTAAGTTATGTCTTTATGCAGGAAAATATTTATTTTCTATCAAAGAATAAAACTTTTGTCTGGGTTATTGTACCAATTTATGTGCTTACAGGTATGATATATTTTTGTTTTGAGTAATTTTGTGTGTGACTGCTAGTTTTGTATACCAAGGTTTCTTTGTCGAGACTATGACAATGGTTTTGAAAGAAATCTTGATGAAGCTTTCCTGGGAATCACAAGTCTGACTAGAATAATTGTGCAAACAGGGTTTGTTTTCTAGCAAATATATTTCATTTGAAAGTCTTCATGTGATGTGTTAAAAAGATTATGAACCAAGGATTCTGATTTAATGTGTTGTTCCATATGATGTTTATTCTATTCTCTTGTAAACTAGAGTAGCGAAACTTAACCTTTTGGAGGTCAAATTACTTAGATCTTCTTAACAGAACTTAATTTGCTAGTTGGTTAGTTCTAATTTATATTCCCTTTATTGTTTGTGATTTAGTCATAGATGTCAATGTTTTATTTTAAATAATTTGAAGTAATTATTGGTGTTATAGAAAATGAATTAAATCGTAATTAAAGAGCACAACAAGCTGCCATTTTATTAGTTTTATATCTTTTTATATTGTTTTGAATAATCATTCCATTTTTGGACTAAAAAGACAGGGTGAGGCGTGACATTATCCAGTGCTACCAATTGTAGAAGATTAAAATGCGAGGAAATATATTTTTTTAGCATAAGACACTAAATGCATACAATAAGAATGCACTCAAAAATAGTGGTCGGGTGTACTGAGGGTGGTTTTCCCTAAATGGTTCTCCACTCTCCCTCCACAAAAATGGGGGAACAATTCCTTTAAATTCAAATTTCATCATCCCTAACACATTAACTTAATTAGTACAGATGTGTATATCCAGAAAGGGTAGTGAGATGCTGTGCTATATTAAACAAATTTATATGACAACAGACATACCCAGCGTTGCCCGGGGTAATCACACAATGGATTGCATGGCTACCCCTGGCAACACTTTTCTTTGCTTCAAACATTAAAAAAATCTTCATTATATTTCTACCAGCTCATTTTTTAATTAGTTAAGAAAAATCAAATTCAAATTTTAAAATTATGTCTTTGAGGTGCACATTTTTATGGAAAAAGGCTACTAATTTTTAAATTTCGACCCTTTGCGTGCAGTAGATATTGTGCATTGCTCATGACAGACAAACTCTTCATTACATTAATATAGACTGACAGTGTCAATGTTTATGATTAATAATTTTCCTCCAATCACTACAGGGTGTAAGTTTTGGGTGACGCCTCTCCCCTGTTATAAAACATTTATAGTTTTTCTACTAGATAAATGTTTGATACCATTTATAAATAAAGTGCAGAAGGAATGAGAAAAGACTGCTAATTTAAATCATAAAATAATGTTATAATATTTAACTTAAGATTATAATTTGATAAAAATATATAACCAAGTATTGTATTATTTTATGATTATATTTGTGTGTATAGCCATACATGACAATTAATTATAAGATGTTTGATGTTTAAAAGTACTAATAGTTTTCTACAAAACATTTGACTTTAGATTCATGCAATAATGTATTGATGTTGATGTATTTTACTTTTAAATCAAATGTTAAAAGTGCATGCTATTTTCTCAATGTGTTTGCATTACTAACTGTTAATTTTGCTCTATTCAGAAAGTCACTTTCTACATCCACCAGACTGTGTGTTTGGTTAGCAAAATACATAATAGATTTTTAAACAAATGTAATTGTGATCAATAATGAAAAATTATATTGAAAAATTACTTTACAACTATACAATAGTCCAAATTTTTTCTGCCAAAATTAGTAACATTTTATTATTTTATCTGTGTTACTTATAGGTATTGATAATATCTATCAAAAGTGATGGCTGAAGATCTACTGACTATCTAGTCACTTTTCTAGCTGTCAGTTAGGCCCTTCCTATGCAAATTGGACTATGGCTATTAAAAAACCTAGGAGAGAATTTTCAATTGTGAATACATTTGACTTCTTGTTTTTAAATGATTAATTTGAATTTGAATTTTCATCACAGATAAAATTGTGTATTTACATTACAACTCACTTAGCTTTAATGATAGCATTAATTATTATCTTGGTATTATGTTTTGCAAAGCTAATTTTCAGTTAGGTTTATTCTCTAATCTTTTATTTATATTTTAAATATTAAATTTTGTGTAAAAGTATTATTAGTTAATTATTATCAATTTAATTTCCAGTGTTATTTTTTTCATGTTACTCCAAGAAAAAATAATATTTCTGGATAGATTACAAGCTTTGGTGAGTTTTAACTAGGTTCACATACATGTTTTTGTTACAAAAACATGCACATTTGTGAAATTGGAATACATTTTTAAAAGGGCTCATTTTTTAGTGTTTATTTGTTTATTCGTTTATTCAACATAGTGTATTATATTTTAAGTAAGACTATTTATTAATGAAATAAATTCACATTTTAGTAAAAGTAGGTAAATAAATATTTGGCATTGAAAAATTGTAAAATCTTAACTAGCTAGGTATATATTAAAAATATTTAGTATTTTTCATATAAGGAAAGTAAAGTGCTGCAAACAAATATTTTGCTAAAATACATATTTGAAGACTCATTTTTTAAGAATATCATTAGTGTAGTTGAATAACAAGTACAGTACTTAATGAAATGTCAAATAAAGTTTGAAAAATGTAATCAATTACATTATATTAATTCAATTAAATACACACAGTGGCAAGGGCTTAGAAAGAGGGAGAGTTTGGGGGTTCCAGAACCCCCTAGAAAAATTAGCCTTCTATGCTCTTGATAGGGGCTCAGTAACTCCAATGTCATTACAAAAAGGTCACCGAAGAGGCTGAGAAGCGCATCCCGTCCCTTTACATTCCTTAAGTATTTACTTTGATAAAATGAACACATCTTTACCCTATGGTGTCTTTGTCATGAATGTGAACTTTCCTTAAGTTAAACATTTAGTATACTACATGCGTAGACATTCTCTAACCACTAATTAATTAATAAATTTTATACTAAGAATATGAACTTTGCATATTTAATAAACAGATGGCTTATTTTTTTTCATAAATCGGCCGGGTTTAAAACAGTATTGAACCCTAACCCCTAGGGAGATATTTCAAGTGAATAGACGTGAGAAACTAAGGTCGATGATTAATTACAATTAATTAATTGTGTAACAACCCTAGTTTCTGACAGTATTTTAATTACTAAACTTATTTTTATATATTCCCAGCAGCTGTAACTTTAGATAAATAGTAGGGATGTGCAAAGCTCTAAAAAATTTACTTTGCTTCAGGTATTTGTTGACTCAAACTTCACTTAAATTTCAGCTTCAATAACTACAAGCTACACCAATATAAATAATGACAGCCAAAATACACGTTTAGTGTTTTCTCCCATTTTTGCTGTTCTGAACACAAAAAAAAGTATATGGTAATTGAATAACATGTTAAAAAAGTAATATAATTTACAAATTTTGAATCATATTTGTGTATTTCAGCAATAAAACATTTTTATATAGTATTTAGTGTCTAAAATTATATAAATATACACTATATGATATATTTTTTAACATAAAACAATTTTTATCAAATATTCAAAACTTAACTCGGCTTTGAAAATATTTCATATTTTTTATTTGACTTACTTCAAACACCCCTAATAAACATTATCAATAACTAATAGTCATATAAGTTTTTAACATCGACTGCTAAAAAATAAGTTTGTTCTCTCTAATCTGCTCTTTATCCCGTGTTTTTACTATACGTTGGGGAAAATAAAGTCATAAAAAAAGTGCGACACATATAAATCAAACTCCGTCCAAAAAACTTCTAGAGCTGTCAGGGTTAAAAATAATCCCCCTTCATTTGAACCTCCCTACTTGCAAAGATTTACCAGAGTCCTTAGCTACATACAAATCTATTTGTATGAATGTAACAAACACCTAAATATTTCTAACATTATGTGAATTGTATGTTTGTTTCTGAAGAGTTTTATTTATCACTGAATGAAATGTCTGGTTTCTTCATACAAAACCTCGTTATAGAGGTTCGTAATGCATGTGTTTTAAATAATTAAGTGTTGGATTTAAATTAAATAATGATACATTTTTGAAGGTATTTCCAGCTACAAAAAAAGATGAGTATTGTATGAATTAGGTAGGTACTTAAAATAATAAACTTTTTCTAACAAATTAATAGAGTTGAATTTATTTCCTTGTCTTAAACTTTTAAGTATTTAATATGAGAGTAAAAATACATGTATTTGTCTGTGTGAATGTTTAAATACTATAGTTGGTAATATTGACGTCCGTAGGCGCATAATCAACCTCGGTGGTCTTAGGGTAAGGTGCTTGACTCAGGACCAATATTTGTGGGTTCAAACGCAGCCGAGGTCGATGAATTTTTCTTGAACTATAAAAATCAGTAGGATAACTTTCTTCAGAGGGTAAATAAAGTCATTGGTCCCATGTCGGTTTTGACATGTAAAAGAACCCTGTAAGGTAAGTGAAAATATTTTTCCTGACAAAATTTGTAGGCCCTTTCACTCTTGCTCATAGAAATTCTCATGTGCAAGTATGATCAATTGGTTCAAAAAGTGCACTTTAAATATCTCAATTAAATTAAATTAAAAAAGTAAGTGCATAATACATATACACTAAAACAATGTTACCTCAGGATCATTTCTTCGTTTGGTTTTTCATAACTTTGCTTTAGTATTGTTTCGTAGAGGGGCTAAGATATTTTTATCTTTAAAAAATGATAACACTGGCATAAAATATGTGAAGGATTTTGTTAAACTTTTCATATTGTCTTATCTTGATATTAGGGATGGACATACTGAATCCTCGAATCCTTAACAAATATCTAATTTTGAAGAATTTAGAAGAACTTCCATTTTAAAATTAAATTTAAAAAAATTACATTTAAATTTTTTAGCGGTACAATGATGCTTACAAGTGGTTTTCATCCCATTATAATTATAACTTAAACCTAACAACCAGACCCAGACCATTAATATAATACTTATTGCTAACTAAATCATATTGGGAGAATAAAAGTCATGCCAATGTGAGAAATGTATTTTCTCATTCCTATAACATATTTGATTCAGATTCTGAATTTGTAGGTAAAATAAATATTCAGATTTTAAAAAAAAAGTTAATTTGACTTGTTTCTACTTAATACTCAAAATAATTAAACAATTTTTTTTTAATATTAACACATTAAATCATAATATTTAAAAAACAAAAACACAATGAGATCAGTTATAGAGATAGATGGTTAGAGATTCCCACTATAAGTTAGGAAGAGCTGGTTGTAAATTTCCACCAAACTATCACTAGGAACTTTAACTAAGCTAAACAGAGATAGAGTAGAGTGCTAAGAACCACAACATGCAAATATATTATGTAGTTAAAAACCTGTAAAATGTCTTATGTGATTACTAACCGCCAACAATCAAAATTTTTGTGTAAGAATTGCCAACTTGCAAATGTCCTATTTTGTTGATTACCACCTATGTGCATATCCCATATGCTGTTAGTGATCACTAACATTCACTCTATACTAAAATAACAAATTGAGAGTTTTTGAGAACAAAGTATTGAAAAAGATATTTAGACCTAAGATGGATGAACAAACAGGAGAATGGAGAATGGTACATAATAAGGAACTTAATGGTTTGTATGCATCTCCAAACATATTAAGGATAATCAAGACGCACAGGATGAGATGGGGTGGTCCTGTGGCACGTATGAGTGATAACAGGCTTGTACACAACATTTTAGTTGGGAAACCTGAAACTACATGACCCCTTGGTAGACCAAGACGTTGATGGGGATAATATTAAAATTTATAAAAGGTTGAGTGTCAGGTTAGGGATTGGATGTAGGTTTCTCAGGATAGGGTTGAATGGTGAGCTTACTTTCTGGTGGGCATGAACGTTCGGGTTTCTTGAGACCAGAGAGTTAGTTATTCCTTTATGTTTAGTTAAATCATCCTAGTAATAACCTTTTATTAGGTATTAAAATTTAACTGACTAAAGGGTACCTCATTGACTTATTAGTTGTCACACTTGTCACAATAATTTATCTTTGTCGAAAGTGACCACTAAAAATTACACATCTCGACATTAATCCACAATGAAGTTCCAGTGTCTATTCAAGGTACTAGTTAATAGCACCCTTTACCAGTCAGCATAAGGATTCCGGATTATATTTCTGAAGAAATGTTCGAAAAATATCATAATGTCTGGTTTGACACTATTTACCAAGTAGCTGGTGGCAGGTTTATGTGCTCAGGGGTGTGTAAACAGTAAAGCCACCCAAGGCCCCGCAATTTGGAGGTCTTTGGGCTTGCTTAAGTGTTAGAGAGGGAGAAAACAAGTTGGGGTGAGAAATTTTTGCATGCGCGCTCCTATTGTGGGCTCACTCTTTGGGTGATTCTAGCAAATATTGTGGAGCATAAAAACATAACCATGTGGTTTGATTTATTGAACGAATGAAGTGGGTTCTCCGTGTTAACTCCGCTGATTTGCGTCTGTCTGTCTGCCTTTGGTGGATATGTCTCATGATTACTTTTGAAGGTCTTAACTGATTTTACTCAAATGTGGCACAGTTGCTCTTTGTAACTTTATACATATCAAGTTTGTTGGGGAAGAAAATCTAACGAAGGGGTTGGAGAAAAATAAACCTTATTATGTATATAAACACAGCTTCAAGTATTAATTATTACATGTATTTACCTTTCAGGGTACCTATGTCTTAATACGTTATACAAATGAAATTTGGTATATAGCTGCAAATTACTGTTATAATACTAAACAAACAAAAAAATATTTTTTGATGGGCGTTAGACAGATAACTGGGGACCCCCCAAACAAAGTTTGCCCAGGGCTCCGTGTCTTCTAAGGGCTATCCTAATGTGTGTGATCTTAGAACTAAGATGAGTTTTTATGCACCTCACCTTGCTACCCGTCCGGGCTGTCCTCAGATTCACATAAAATGAAGCGGTATTGTAGATTACATATACCTGCATTTTCTTGGAGGGAGAGTGGGAAACTATTTAGTGTAAAAAACACCCTCGGTACACCCGGCCATAATTTGAACCTCCAACTCCCTGTCGCCGACAACACAAACCAGAAGCACTTGATGCATTACTTTGGATTCACAACCTGCCTAAAAAACAATAGTAGAGCATAAACTTAAACAAGTGACGAGCTCTAAACCAATCACAAGATATCAGGCCCGTAGCAAGGTGGAGGGGGGGGGGGGGGGCAGCCGTCCCGGGCGCCGAGCTCGGGTGCCATCAAGATGTAGATTTTTTAAATATAAAATGTAAGATGGTGAAATTTACTTAAACGTGTAGTTAAAAAGATGTATACAATTCTCCTTTAAGAACAAAAATGGTGACTAGATGAAACTTATATCATCCCAACACAAAACATTTGTATAAATTTGGCTTGGGTGTAACAGTAAATTCTACTATGAATATGTGAGTGATGGGTGAAGGACAAGCATTCCAAGCGAGGTGGAGATAGCCAAGCAGAAGTAATTAGGGGCTGTGACTGCTTAGGAATGTGGTCTATTTGTTTTGGCAACTGAGAACGCCAAGATATCAAGTAAGACAGGCTGCTAGTGAACAAACAGTTAGTGTGCAGTACTTGCAGTGTTTCATGCCAAGGGAATGCAGCAGGGGCGGAAGTAAAACGACCGAACGTGAAAGGAACCGTGCAGAGAATGGCCCGAAAAGGGAACAAAACGTAATTCAAATTTAGCTGAGAAGCGTGTGACAGTTTGGATTTAAAATGTGAAATTAGCTCATTATCGTGACACTGTAATGACATTTATTTGATTAGCATTGTTTGTAAACTTGTATAAATTTATTGATTGATTTGTGTGTGAATTAGTAGACTGTGCCACGTGTGTGTGTCGAAATGGGGCCTACAAAGTTGTCGGGAGCACAAGGCAGAAAACGGAAAAAACATCAAGAGGGAGATAACATAGACCGAGCCAAGCATTGGCAAAAACTGGTTTGGGTAAAGAAGGTGGATCCCTCAATCACTGTGCTACCACTACAACAAGGTATTGAAAGTAGGCCATCTCCATCAACACTTTTAGAAAATGAAAACTTTACTAAAGTAACTAAGAATGTAACTGGTAGTGTAATTGTACATCCAGAGGGTTCTACACCAAATCTTAACCAGTCCTTTCTACCATTTACTCCTTATAAAGATGTACAGGAACAGGATTTGGAAGATGAACCAACCAAAATTCAACTTTTTTTTATCAATTAATGCAGAAAAAAGACATTTTACGGGAAGTTGGTTCCATAAAAAACTTTTGAACGGAGTAAGTGTAGAGTGAAATTGGCTAATTTACAGTGAAGAGAAAAAATGTATTTACTGTTTCCCCTGCATGCTATTTGGAAAGTATTCTAATTCATGCTTGGCAAATCCAAAAGTAGGATTTTCTGACTGGAAAAAACTACACCCTCGAATTCCAGAGCATGAAAATTCTGTAGAGCCCCATTAATGCTATGTTACTTGGAAAAACTTTGAAAAAAGGATTAAAGAGGGCAGTACAATTGATACTGAACTACAGGAAATGATCATAAAATAAAAATAGAAATGGCGGCACATTCCCAGAATTATTGTTGATTGCATTTTGTTTTGTGCAGTCAACAACTTGGCTTTTCAAGGTGGAAGTACAAATATACGCTAGGCCAATAACTGAGTTTTTTTTTAATTTGCTAGAATTTGTTTCTCATTATGATAAACAGCTAAAAGAGCATATTACCTAAGCAAAGAAAAAAATAAAGGAATTCCAAATTACTTTTTTCCAACAATTCAAAACGAGTTCATCAATTTAATAGGTGATGCTGTACATCAAGCAATATTAAAATATATAAGAGAATCAAAATATTTCTTAATTTCATTTGATTATACACCAGATGTAGCCCATCATGAACAAATGTGCCAGATTATTAGGTACGTGAAAGTTTCAGAGTGTGTTTGCTCTATTGAAGAAATTTTCATTGATTTCATTAAAACTGGTAAAACGACTGGAACTGGTTTAACTGAAGAGATTCTACAAAAAGTAGAAGCCGATGAACTTGATATTTATAATTGCCGAAGGCAAACATACGATAATGGTTCAAATATGGAGGGGAAGTATTCAGGAGTCCAGGCCCATATACAAACAATTAACAGCTATGCACGTTTTATGCCATGTGCTGCTCATTCATTGAACTTGTTTGGTGTTCACACTGCTGGAGTGTCTCCAGATGTTATCACATTTTTTGGAACAGTACAAGAACTGTACAAATTATTTGCTTTCAGTGTCAAAAGGTGGGAAATATTATCCAACAAACTTTCTACCACTCTCAAGCGTCACTGTGATACAAGATGGGCATCCAAATATTCTGCTGTTCGTGCACTTTATTCACAGCTTGATAAAGTCGTCGAGGCCTTAGAGGAAATTTTTAACAACCCTCAATTCCATGACTCTTTCTTTATCAGTGGTTAAAAATTTTCTTAAACAAATTAATTTTAAGATTTTTTGTTACTTTGTTGTATGGGACAAAATACTAAATCACATCTCCCATGTGAATGAACAGCTACAACACAAATATATGACCATAGACCGTGCAGTTAGTCACTTGATTGCATTGAAAGATGCTTTACAAGACATGCGAGATACAGGGATTGATTTTATACTGGATGAAGCATCGAACATCTGTGCTTCAACATCTCTTTAAATTGGCTGCTTCTTCGAGGAGAAAAGGGCAAAGAAGAGGAAAATACTGACTTAGGAAGAAAGTAAGGAAAAAAAAGGTTCAGTATGGACTTTTATGTTATTTCGGACAAAGGGCCAGTTTCATAGTCAGATTTAGTACGCCTCAAGTGCGGCGCTATACTAAATACGAGATGTCACCTACCTGAAATTGAATGGAATGGGCCAGTTTCATATGTGAAACTGGCCCATTCCATTTCGGTCTAGGTAGGTGTCGTGCTGTATTTAGTATCGACTCGCACTTTAGGCTCACTAAGTCTGACTATGAAACTGGCCCAAAGTCTTAGAACAAATGGAATGGCGTTTTAAATGTTTTATTGAAGTTTTAGATGACTAATTTTTTAAGGGTCAAGTTAATTTAAATTTAATTTAATTTTAGCACCGCGTCTTACTACCCGTTCGGGTTATACACTTAAGTACTAATTACACTAATGGATTAGGAATTGGGAAGGTTGAATATAGGGGAAGTGAACCCGCATTTGCGTGGAGGGAGAGTGGAAAACCATTTAGGAAAAAACCACCCCAGTTCACCCGACCGAGATTCGAACCTCGATCTCCCCGTCCTCGGTGGTCTGACTCAACACGACTGAAGGGTCAAGTCTTTGCATTCAATGACTGTAGAAGATTTAAAAGCTAGTGCAAAACACTTAACAAATAAATATTATAAGGATCTAGGTACTTCTGAAATAGAGGGGGAAATAGCTAGCTTTAAGTTTCAGGCCAGTTCTTTATTTGAAAAAAGTCATGATTTTTCAAAATCAGCCTCTCTTGACCTATTAAATTTAATCCACAAAATGTCCATAGCCACATCTTATCCAAACTCGGTAATTGTTTTCAGATTATTTTTAACATTGTCATTTACTAATGCGTCTGGTAAACGAGGTTTTAGTAAGTTTAATATAATAATAAATTACTTAAGTTCATCAATGGGTCGAGACAGGTTAACACACCTGGCAATTCTATTAATAGAAAAAGATATTGCTAAAAATATTAATTATGAGGAAATAGTAAATGATTTTGCTGCTGTTAAAGCTAGAAAGGTGAAACTGTAAGTATAAAATAATTCTGTTATTATTTTAAAATAATGTTACTTCTACATTTTTTCATAAGTAATTGAGGTAGCAATTAATTGTGAACAAAAAGTATTCTTCATTTAATTCAAACTATTTACTTTTTTTTTACTACAACACCTATTTAAGCTCATATAATCAGCACAGACTATCTATAAAGGTTAATTTTTAATAAAAAAATATTAAATCATAATAAATATTTAATGCAAACAAATTTTTGTTACTATTTAATAGAATTGGCAAATTATAAAGAGGACAATAATTGTAAGACACATTAATAATAGCAAGATTTTTGTTATACAGCTATTGTACTACATTTGAAACAGGTATACAACACAATCTGACACAATCACCTGCTCCGTTATGACTGGCCGGAAATGGGGTGGGTGGGGAGGGGGGCGCCAATTCCTTTAGCTACGGCCCTGCAAGATATTAACCAAATCTGCCCACCGACTCAATCAGTGTGCATGCGGTTACAAAGTGAGATACTAGCAGACTGCTGCATTTACTGTTATGGTTTGAAATAACTGGTCAGATTGAAAACATTGTTGGAAAGTTAATTATTATTTCATGCTTCAACTGTTTTTCTTGTGTTATGATTGTGGTCACTGGTGCAGCCAGGATTCGTTTGCGGGGGGGAGAGGGGGTGAATTTCACTCACCAACCAAGCGGAGTCCATTGGTTTTTCCCGCGGGAAAATTTGAAACTTTAAGTACTGCAAAATGCAAATGCAATCAAAAGACAATAAATAATATCCAAAATAATTTAATATTTATAAAAAGGTTCATAGTTCTGTAATTATTATGACTATTAAGTTTTTATGAACAAATGTTTATTCAGTCATGCTGCTAGAATATACAAACATGCAAGTTTCAATAAATTGTATTTTGGAAATTATTTTATAAGCTAAAATCTGAAAATTCAAATAAGCAGCTTGTACTAACTCTTAGCTCACAAAATCACTTTTGAACTAATTCACTTTAGTCTTATGTTAATTTTCCTTGGCTTCATAGAAAGTTCTTTGAGAACTTCATCCTCCCCATGTGGAAAAATCATATCTGGCCAGAACTGGTCCATATCTGGGCCAGATATACCCAGTTCTGAGCCAGATCTGGCACTTTTCCACATGGGTCCGTAACTGACACCTCTGGATGTATGTACATGAAGCCCATTAAGTCTGTCTTCATTTGTAGAGTTCCTCATGTATAATCTCAACAGCTTTATGGACGAGAAAGAGGTAGGTGGGTAGCGTGGCCTGGGGGGGGGGGGTTCATCCCTGAACACCTCAAATAGAGTATAGTTTACACAAACAAAGTGTAATATATATTTATCCACCGTATATCCAACAAACATCCATTGTGACATCGTGATATTAATCTTAAAGATCTGTTAATCCACTAGAAAATCAAATATGCTGACACTCAGCTGTTTCTAGTTTGTGTCGCAAAGCATCATGGTTCAAAATACGTTTCTGCTAGCTTGTGAATTGCTGCGAGACTCGTGCAGATTCTGCTTTCTATTTTTGGTGAACGTATGAATCGGGCTCTATCCCGCATCTAACCCTCCCCTCCCCCCGCCCCACACCCCGATGAGGATAGTTAATAGAATATAAACCGCCAGTAAAAAATTATTAAAACACATGTATTTTCAACTACGGAAGATTATGGCAGTGACCGGATGGTCTAAGGCAGGGATGGACAAACTACGGCAAGTTGGTGTGTTCAGCTCGCGGTATAAATAATTTAAACGCGTTGCGTTATGAAGCAGGTTTTTCTAAACTCAGCAAAACTGTATTTTTATAAAACCATACCAAATTTAACACTTACAGACTTGGTAAATAGTATCAAAAAATAGATGGCATTGTTTGCATCCTCATATCCATGCGAACATGTGTTTTCAACAGAGAGATTTAGGAAAAGTGGTCTTAGAAACCGACATACTGATTATGTAAATCTGTCTTCTCTCTTGAGAATCTCTTCACCGCTTCCCCCAGATTATAAAACAATGCTGGGAGCTCATTGACAGCTTCA
This sequence comes from Timema podura, assembly GCA_033556935.1. Taxonomy (NCBI): domain Eukaryota; kingdom Metazoa; phylum Arthropoda; class Insecta; order Phasmatodea; family Timematidae; genus Timema; species Timema podura. The sequence continues at coordinate 23,785,651 of JAVRXN010000007.1, read as the reverse complement.
CTCATCTCACACCCCATCATATAAATTTTCTAAACGAACTTAAAACATACTAACCCACTATGGTATTTTTGAATGTTTTGCATTCTCAATGTATTTTAACTTATTCATATCAGTCTATTATCTGTGTTTATAGTTGTATGTTTTTTTAATTGAAATTTAAAGAAAAGTTAGACTGGCCTGCTGAAGATGATATCGGGGTTTGAATACCGATCGGGTTTATTGAGGGTAGTTTTTTCCCTAAATGGTTTCCCACTCTCCTTCCATGCAAATGCGGATAGATTACTTATAGTATGCTTCCTTTCTCATTCCTATCCCATTAAGTAATTACCATATATGTGTATAACCTGAACAGGTAGTAAGAAGCGATGATAAAAAAAACATGGCGTCAATCGTCGGTAAAGATCAGCAAACCCGACTCATATTCAGTGGGGGCTATCTACCTCCACCCCATCATTTCACTAATATCCTTTTACCCCATTAGTTCAATATACGCAGGATCAATTGCAGGACTACCAATTCTCGTGCCGTTATGTCTGCCCGTCTGTTCGCCAGATCTCGTGTGAGGAACGAATCAACCCAAAGTGCTAATTAGAGTGGTTGGTATTCTTATGAAGACCGTGCGTAATTAGCTCGCACACCGAAAACTGTTGACTTCTGTAGGTTAGTTTTTTTTGTTTTTTTTTCAGCTTCCTCGGAGCCTACGGTAATATACTTTGACGTTAAACAGAAAAGGCGTGGTCGTAGCCAAGTTTTTAATATTACTCAAATTAGTTGGGTTTTTTTTTTTCATCATGTAGCTTCTGCCTTATATCATATGATTCATATCTGGAAAGTCAAACTAATTATAATAAATTAAAACAACAAAACTTAAAACTAAATAGTTTGACTCTGACAACAAGGCACTTTTAGAAAATACCAACTTTTTTTTTTTTTGCCATAGCCAGTTTTAAGAAATTACACATTTTGAAAAATCAGTCATCTACACTACACTCAAATGGTTTATTTTTTAAACCAACATATGCTCTTATTTTTAATTTAAAACACTCCACAGACACCCATTTTAAACAAAATTGCTAGAATCCTTTTGAGAAAAATGTCAAATTATCAAAAATCATGCATCAGTAAGCTACATTTAATGTTTAGGGCTATATCATGATTTTTTAAAAAACACTCTGAGGTATGACCATATAACATCTAAATAACAAAGTGTAAACGAAATCCATCATAAGTTTGACTTTAGCCCCAGGGAGAGACAAATTTGAAAGACACTTTTTGGGGTCGAGAGGCACATGAAACATCTTCATCATTATCTTGAAGTCGATTATTTTTAGTCTTACAATACTTTTTCTATATGAGAAACGGTAAAAAAAAACTCTATTAAAAAGTGAGATGAAAACAAAAGGTAAGACAAATTGTATTCAAAAGCTGAGTAATCTAGATAAGAGCGGGCAGTGAGTGAGTTATAAGCAAAGTCACGCACCTGGTCGCTATGGCAACCACCTCCCACCACCGACATTACCGCCACTGAGACAATATGAGTAATGTTTTAATGGGAGGAACTGGTCTGTGTATAGGTAACATTCGGCGATGTGTGGTCTTTAGTTCGTCAGGAGGAGGGGCCAGACTCACATTGTCAGCGTCAGAGGATCTGCCTTGCGGGTGAGTCGCTTCATCGGAGTAGCCATCAGCTTCGTTGGGGCGTACGGGAACGCTAGCTAATGTCCGGTTTTTTGCAGTTTTTATATAAGAAATTCATTTATTATGCCCAAAATAAATAAATGGTTACTTCAATAGGTACATTTAATTTAATTTTCTACACAAAAATGAAAGAAAATTAAGAGAAATAGTCCTGGTAAATTTTTGTAATACTACTCATTTTTTAGCACCGCATCTTACACACCGTTTGGGTTATGCGCATATGTACTAATTAAGCTAAGGTGCTAGGGATTAGAAGGGTTTATTTTAGATTAAGTGTACCCGCATTTACATGGGGGAAGCGGGGAAACTTTTTAGAAAAAAACCACCCGACTGTGATTCGAACCCTTATTTCTCTGACATTGTCAGTCCATTCCATTGCGAGAGTGATCATTCGACCATTCAACCACCGAAGCGGGTTTCTGCGATGCTCATGAAAAATATTTAATAAATATTCAAATTACTAAAGGAGGAAAATTAAACTAAACGTATCTGCGAAATCATTATTTGCATTTACTGTAAACACTGCAAAAAAATTACTGATCTTAGCTCTCGTTCTCTTAAACTCAACCTTAATTTTCGAATCTAGCTATTTTAGTTCTGACATATTTCAAAATCCCAATCAAATGAAACAGGTTACTTCAAGATGGAGGTTAAACCAGGAACTAGCAATGAACCGTTCGAAGAAGAAGAAGAAGAATGTCTTAGTCCACGTGATCGAAGCCCGGTGATGGGAGTTTCTGGCCTCAAAATGACGCAAAATCTGTCACAGAGGCGAAGTTTGGGTCAGGAAAATACCATCGGAATTCTTCGTCTCGACATCGGTAAGCCTCGCAGGAGCTCCAGAGGCTCCGTGGAGTTCCTTATCACTCCTGATAAGCTCTGTTCTCAGGTAGGTGCAAGTTTGACTACCATCGCTTCAACTGTCCTACTCTACCAACTCCCATCGGTTTACCTTTAAAATAATTTTGGGTCAATTATAGCAAAATAAAATATACATTTGCTTATACAGGATAACATACGGAAACTCATAGCCCAAACTGCACATATACCTTGTTTGAACCAAAAGTAATATAAAATCCTTATACATTTACATCCGGCAAACTATGCTAACACTATTAAATTGTGTTCAAAGTTTCAGCGTACAGCACCGGGAGAGCAAAGCTATTCAAGCATGCGTGTACAACAAGTTGCATAGGAGTTAGGCGTGCGGCACTGCACGTGTAATAATGGCAAGCACTTTGTGTGATGTAGGACCTTTAATGATGACTCTCAGAACGTATTCGCATTTCTAGATGAACTGGTGTATTGTTTACTATTAACTGTGGTATGTTCTGCTTCCTTACTCCAAGGTGTCGAGGTATGTAGTGTTGTGCGCCTAGCTCCTATGCAACCTGTTGTACACGTATGCTTGAACAACTTTGCTCTCCCGGCGCCGTAAGCTGAAATTTTAGAACACAATTTAATGGTATTAGCATATGTTTCCAGATGGAGGGGTCCAGGGAATTTGTATTACTATTAGTTCAAACAAGATATATGTGCAGTTTCGGTTATGAGTTTCCAAACACCCTATATATTCTCGAAGCAAACTTATTTACTAAATGAGATTACACACTTCAATAGCCGCATAGTCTAAGGCGTCACTCTCGTGTTAGAGTGGCCTGCTGATGATGGGGAGATTGAGGTTCGAAACCCTGTTGGGCCTACTGAGGGTGGTTTTCCTTAGATGGCTTCCCATTCTCCTTCCACGCAAATGTGAATAGATTACCTCTAAAATGCTTCCTTCCCCATATTTTTTTTCCAATTAAAGTAGTTACCATATATGAGTATAGTTTATACAGGTAGTAAGACGCGGTGGAAATAAAAGGAATGAGTTTTTTTTTTAATATCTCACTGGGGTACAAACTTTCGAGATTGTCACTCTCGCAACAGAAAACTTGAAATTATTTGGGATTTGAAGTTTGGAGGAATTATTTGGGGATGAAGGAAATTTGATGAATTTTAAAAAGAAATTTTATAAAGTCCGACGTATATTTAGTGAACGCTAAGATACTTTTGAGCGAAGAGAAAATTTTTTATTTTATATTAGGTCTTAACGTGCACTTTCTGAAGCGACTGATTCTATCGGTACATAACTTATAAACCAAATTAAATCTAGAACAGACACAACATTCAGCCCCCAGTCGTTAATTATTATCGTGAAAAGGGGGAGGGGGGTGGACCCCAATTTCACAAAGTATAAATTCTTCGGCAATGCCGGGAATTGAATCCGGGACTCTCAGATCGGTGGGTAAACGCTACTGATTAAGCTGTATGACGAAGGAAAATTAAGTTTATTAAATTTCTCGGATTGACTGAGCAGCATACTTTATTTAGTAATTACTCTAATTGAATGCCTTGAAGAAGTGAAAATACACAACCTACTAATGCATCTGCCAGTTGTATTATTTTTATCCTTCTCAAATACACACGCTATTCACTTTTTAATCTCGGGACGTAACAGAGATGAAATAAAATATTGCCTAGTACTTTGGGTAATGGGCTAGACTGATTAAAAAAAAAAGGGAAGAATATTAAACAGAGCGTATGAAATTAGAGGGTGTAAAATGATGGCAGTAAACAACTCACATAGATAAGAGTTATTCCCCCTGTCACATTTATCATATTCAACCTTTTAAATGGTTTCATTCATTACTTTGTAACAATTACAATATTTAATCCACAAAGCTTCCGAAGCAAATAGTAATAAAATAATAAAAAATAATTATTTTATTACTATTTGCTTTGGAAGCTTCGTGGATTAAATGACATTACGGCTTTAAGTTGGTCTTGTTTTATAGTATGATTCTAGTACGATTATATTTTTAGAAAAAAAATATTTGCGGTGGTTGAAAGTCACTAATGTTGAACTCCATTGAAATAATTATTATTTTCTTAATAATACTATATTAGCAACCAAATGTACATATTAACAAACCCTTACAGAATAATTCTTTAAGGACTACTTTATGATTAGCTTTCTCTTAAGTCATTAAAAGAACAAAATAAATTAAATTAATAAAGCAATTATATTTATTTTTTCGCGGTTATGGTGACAAATTAATATTATTGTATGTAAAATAATCAATTAAAAATAATATATTCACAGTTGCATCTTATTATTGCTGGTCACCAAAATAAATAAATGTGTTTTTATAGCCTAACTAAACGAAAGAGCTATACAAAATATTAGTTTAAAAATAAATCAATTTTTATTTTGTAAACAGATGCACATAAACACAACCCAAGATGGTTTGTATGACGTCATTGGCGGTCTTTGTTTCGTCTAGTTCGCCATATTAATTTGTGAAGAGAATGCAGCCGTTTAGAAGCTCTCGTTTGTAAGGCATTTTTAAGTGTACCACAAACACCTATTCACAAAAAAGATAGGCTACATCCAACGGCTATTTTCATAATTCCGTGTTTCAATAATGTGAAAATCGTTAAAAGAAAAACATAACTAAAAACAAATGGTTTGTTGTGAAAGTTTTGACTGCAAGAAGTAACAACAACTCAACACATGGTCTTGCAGATCACATGGTTTGGCGCAAGGCCGTAGTCGGAAGGGGGGAGGGGGGTTGAAGGGTCAGCCCCCCCCTCCCCCCCGAAATATTATGAACAAAATATATATGGCTGATTAATTTTATGGTTCAAATAATATCGAATTTAATGTACAAGTACAAATTCGGGGGCTGTGTTACCATAAGAATCACTTCAGACAGCTTCTAGAGGTGTTTAATATTTAGAATTTGTCCTAAACTCCGGTGGTCATGGGGTTATGTTGCCATTAAAAAAACCACTTTAAATAGCTTCTAGAACTGTTTAACACTTAGAATTTTTTTCTAGCCTTTACCAATTGGGGGATGTGCACACCAACCCCCCCCCTCCCTAAAATTACTGGCTTTGGCCTTGGTTTGGCGAATGGATACATGAGAGTATATCTGGTAACTTTTGATGGTTGTCAGTTACTTACACTCCAGTGGCACATGGACTCTAGTGTGGGAAGCTTGCTATAATATTAAATTGATACCTTTATCATTTGATATATCTCAAGGTATAAATCAAAAGTATCGATCAAATGATATCGATAAATCGATTGTTTCCGGTATATTGAATTGCATTAGCCTAGGCGAAATAGAACGGCGATATTATGACGGCTGCTTTCCTCTGACACTTCACCACGTTTCACTTTATCATGCTTTATTAGTTGTCTGTTGAAAATAGTGGATAAGTTTAGTAAAAATGGGTTAGCTGGCAGTCTAGGGTTAAGGTGTCGAACTTCTGTGCTGAGGTCCGGGGTTCAATCCTCGGTCCCGGCACAGATTTAACTGATTGCCAAACCCTTCCTTCACCTCTGACAAGAAGTGTATTAATCACAACTTGTGAATGTGTGGAATGACAGGTCTTCACCGTGGTTCGGATTCCACGTTAAACTATAGGTCCTCCATTTCATCTCATAATCACCCTACCATTACACATTAGCGTAAGTGCGTATAACCTGAACGGGTAGTAAGACGAGGTGCAAATAATAATAAATAATAATAATAATAATAATAATACTTTAGTAAAAATAGAGAAAAATCAACTCGGTTAAAAAAAGGAGAGAAAAATTTTTTGAATATATTTTAGCTCGCAAGCCTTAAAGCATAGTCTGATACATGAGATATGTCTATAAATTGGTCGATATATCGAATTCTAAAATATCTATATAAATATATTAATGTTTTTTGATAAATAAATCGATATTTTTTATATCGATGTAGCGTTGCCATTACTAATGATAGCTCATAGTAGCCAATGATTTTCACACGTCCCTCACAGGCTCTGCCTTAAAACCATGAGTGAAGAAATTACCCTTAGCACGGGACGAATCTTGGGTAGCTCAGTGACCAAAGAATTGGCGCACTAAAATTAAGGATTCTGAGTGGTATTCCTTTGTTCAGGTGTAATTTTGGAAATTAACGAATATAATACTTCCTTCATTAATTTTGAAAACAAAAGAAACATTTTATTTCTTTACTCCGCGTAATACTACCCGTCCGGAATAAACACATTTAAAAAACTTAATGGCGTCAGCCCGCAATCGAGCTATACCAACACATCGGCCGCAGTCTGCTGGCGGTGAGAGTGCCAACATTTGCGGATAGAAGGTGCCATGTGGTCATCACAACGGCCCCTCCGGCCGTTAATTTCAGTTTTCTAGACCGGAACCGCTATCTATCTATTCAATTAACTCCTCATTTGTCCTTACGAGGCTGAGTTGACTTCGTTACAGACACATTGCTCAACAGAAGAATCTGGAAGCGCCGGGGATCGAACCCGGAGTCTATGGATCTGTAGCCAGTAACTCTGACCACTAGACCACGGAGACGTTCCCCTATAAACATTTTACTACACTAATTAGTTAGCGATAAGGGAGGTGCAATATAGAGGAGATATACCTGCATTAGCGTTGATAGAGATTGAGAAACCGTCAGATAAAAACCTACCTCAGTACAACCAACCTGATTTCAGTCCAATTTCTAAAGGGAGGCCTTTTATAAAATACCAACTTTTCGGTCAGAATTGAGAACATTTTACACACATACATATAGATACTGTATATGGATACCTTTTCAAGCCGTTCTCCTACGCGGAAGGCAAGAAACTGTGGATGTAGTTCAAAAAACAACTCCGTACTTAACCCATCTTTACTAACTTTCTATATTATATAGACTACTATATTATTATTGTTAGTTTGTAGTTAGGGATGATATCTATCAAAAGTGACAGCTGCAGATAACATGACTTGACGTATGAATACATGAAAGAAGATCTAGTAACTTTTCTGTCAGATAATGAAGGCTCTTTCTATGAAAATTGGACTGTACATTCTTAACTCGTGAGTGATATCATCTCCTGTCTCTTTTTGCAAATTAGTCTCTGTTTGATTCTAATGCATGGGATGACAAGAGGATGAATGAAAGACTTCCGTCAAAAGTTGCGCCCGCCTTCCTTTCAGAGACTAAGTAGCTATTAGCACCAGCTAGCAAGATAAAGAGAGAATGACAGAGCAAGTGATAAGGGGGGGGGGGTATTTTCTAGGCCAACACCGTGATATTGGGGGTGCCACAGCACCAACATAACTTAACCTAACCTGGGCGTGATAGTGGAGTTGCTAAGCATAACAATTGATCACTTTTTTAATACTAACATGAAATTTAACTTATTTTAATAGTTTTTTTTTGTGGTTAATAAATTAGTACATGGTGCCACTCTTAAAAGTTATTTTACATCCGTAATCTTGGAAAAATGGCTCCCTAAAACCGTTTATTTGCAAGTATCTCGTAAACCATTCAGTATATAAATGTTTGTTACAGTAAAAAATTAAGGGGGAGAACATTGTTTACAAAACATGTTCTTATAGTTTTATTTGTAGGCCTGATCCTAACCTTTTTCTTACAATCTCAATGAGGGGTTTTGTTAGGTTTCGAGTTGTTATATTTGGGTATTATTTTCATATTTTCCTATTATCCCCCGGTTATATAAGGGGTCACCAAAAAGCAATCCCACTGCTCGGGCGCAAAATTCACCCCAGGCCGCCCTTGGAGATGGGTTTGTCGGGAAGAGTGCAAGTACAGAGCAGAGTATATTTTTTTTTTATAAAGGACCAACTCCCGCCGTGTTGAAATATGACTAAATGTTGGTGTGCGGGATTGGAGGGACCGTCCTTCAGACCTTAGGGCGGGGTCACATTAGTACGAGGAAGGGTTCGAGCTGTCGGTTGAGATGGAAATGATCCGCAGTGGTGGCTTGCGGCCTACTAAGTTGGGGGACATAGGACATCATCACCCAGGAAACTGTGCGGTTACAAGTGGTAAACCCACTTCAGTGGTTGAATGGTCTAAGGCAGATATGTCCAACCCGCGGGTCACTTGCGATCCCCGTGTTTGTTCTGTGTAACCTGCCAGATAAAATTTAATTTCTTCAAATTGCAAAAACAAACAACAAATTAGACTCTTGTTTTTATTATATTTGGACCTCAATATCTATATATTTCATGTATCCCTCCTCTCCCCGGGAATGTCTCCAAGAAACTATGCGGCCCTCAACCGGAAAAGGTTGGACATGTCTGGTCTAAGGCGTCCCTCTCGCAATAGACCATACTGTCGAGGTTAGAATCCCAGTTTGGTTTACAGAAGGTGGTCTTACCTTTATGGTTTTCCATTCTCGCTCCACGAAAATGCGAGTACACTTTCTTTCAGTTTAATATTTCTTGTCCCTAACACATTAGCGTAATTAATACATATACGGATAACCCGAACAGGTAGTAAGACGTGGTGGTAAAAAAGAATACTATTGGGAAACAGCGTTGTAATTTTCTTGTGCTCAATCTTCCTTACCCGCCTCGTTGGCGTAGTTAGCTAACGCGCTAGTTACGTGTTGAGCTAGACTGCTGAGAACGGGGAGATTGAGGTTCGAATCTTGGTTGAGTGAACTGGGAGGGGTTTTTCTAAATGGTTTTCCACTCTCTCTCTCTCCATGCAAATGCAGGTTCACTTCATCTAAATTCAACCCTCCCAATTCCTAGCCCATTAGCATAATTAGTACTTAAGCGTATAACCCGAACGGATAGTAAGACGTGGTGCTAAATAAAATAAATTAAATCAATCTTCCTTCAAACAAAAGACAAATTTTGCAACGCTGGTTCATCGAGGCTGCTAATAGTTCCTCCTTGCCCCCAGCACACCACCTTTTGACTGAAAGTGAGGAGACGTTACATCATTTTTTCCCTTTTACCGTAAACATGTCGTTAAATAAAATATTAAAAATTCTTTATGAAAACAATTTTCAGTGTGTAAGCAGAAATGTAATTGTGACCAATTTGACCGTTTAGGACAGAAGGTTGGCCTCTTCATCATATTATTGACGCCGTCCATCAGAGAGTTCAAGGTGACGTGACCGCCCTCAATAATACCGTGGCGTGAGTCGCAACTATTAAACTGTGTTGTTAACCCTCATCAGTGTTTCGCTCTTCACCGAGCGCCCTCCCCCTTTCTCCGACCTTTTCACTCTTACCCCCTCCCCCCCCTTTCCCTCAATCCTTCAACTACCCACACGACACCTGTGGATTTCAAGGGCTCAAAGGGTAGAAGAGAGCATCATTTCCAGAATCACTGAGTCAGTTTCACCCCACGGACAAGGGGTCATCCATAAACCACGTAATGCTGTCGGGGTTAGGAGCGGGGGGGGGGGGGGGGGGGTTTGGAGAACCGCGCTGGATATCACTGAGTGATCAGCATGGTGACTATTGTGTAACAGCGTTGTCATTCTCTCGTTTTTGTGTGGTCAATCACCCCTCAAATATAAGACAAGTTTCGCAACTCTGCATTGGCTGGTTATTCGAGGTTGCTATACTCATTCACGGTAGGAATTACTCTCTGAAAGGTCTTTTTTCCTACACTATCCTACTATATAATAGCTTTCTGTAGAGAAAAAGGCCTTCAGAAAACAATTCCTACGATGAACAGACTTTAAGTAGCTCCTTCTTACCCAGCACACCATCTTCAGACATAACTGAGAGCGAGGAGATTTGACAAAAGTGGACCGAAAGAGCCAAGATAAAGCTATTCTCCGTGAGACCTGCAATTCTCTCAGCAATGATATTGGGTGAATAATGTTTACATGGAGTTACATTGGTGAGGAAAGCAGGGAGGGAAATACATCTCAGTGTTACGTAACACTATTATACTTTCTAATGTTGAAAATAGAATAATATTATTCATGTTTTCACCTTTACTAAACAAACTTAAAGATAACTTCCTATTCTTAGTTCCTCTTAGTGTCTCAAAAGCTTCCCTAATGCCATTTAGAACCCATTTCCACGAGCGTATTTAGGAGCGCTGCTGTCGCGCTGCCAATATTAAACCCATGTTTCCTTCTAAGATTTCAATAATAAAATCACATTTTTGGCAATTTTGGATTCCCCCTCTCTCCCCCCTTTAACAGGAATAAAGATTATTTTTATGCATTATATAAGTTGCTGGTAGTTATTAACGAGGCTTGTAAATTAACGGTGCGAAATAATTCCCAATAACTCGAAATAAACATTGTTGTACATTAAAATCTAAATGTATTGTATTAAACTGGTAAAAGTTAAGAATTTATAGCATTATAATATATTTTTTAATTTACTCACGATTCGCCCTTTCTCATTCTTTCCTGTCTCTCTCTGTATTACGTAAACATTATTTGGACCTCCCTTCCCCCTAAGGTGTTTACGTAACACTTGAATTCGGAATAAACTTTCTGCACAATGATTCCCATGATCTCGGTTTTTTCTTGCTTATTGTTCTGTTCAGATGAACTTGGATCCCAAACAGCTGGCGGGATATTTATCTCACTAATAAACATTTCCACATCCAAGCTCTCAAAAATGGTTGGGATGACATTCTATAGTAATAAATACTACTGTAATTGTTAGCCTAGCACAAAAACACTTGATTCTGTTTTGAAAGAGTCGCGCGTATTTCTGCCGCCCGTGGAAACAGGACAATTTAATTTAATGTATCTGCACTAGCAGTGCTGTTAAGAAACGCCGCGGCTAGTCACGAGGACGGGCGATCGTGCGCGGCAGCAGCGCTGCTAATTCAACCACACACGCTCGTGGAAATGGAACACAAATGAAGTTGGTACGAGCCATGGGTCATCCGTATTTCTTACTTACTCGTAACTAACAAAATCAAAAGCTTCAAGCGAAGTTAAACATCATGGTTTATCCAAATTACTAATGGTTTGAACGAAATTTTTCCTAATATTAAAGCGGGCAGAGAAAAATGGCTTCAATCTTTAATAATATAACGTTTGAAGTTACTTCAGGAAAAATTGGTCTATACTTTCCTAATTCTGATCTACCGTACAACCGATTGTACTGGGTGCATAATATTTTCTGCTGCCGCGGCGCGTGCCCAAAACAAAACTGTATGCCACAAATAGTTTAGGCTTGTTAGGTGTGCCACGAACTTAAAAACAGATGATGAGCTGGACTGCCGATGACGGGGAGATTAGGATTAAAATTCCGGTCGGCTGTATTGAGGGTAATTTTCCTAAATGGTTTTTCCCCTATCCATTCACGCAAATGCGGATGAACTGCTTCTAAATTCAACTTTTCTAATACCCAAAACACTAACATAATGAGTACACATACGTATAGCTCAAGCGGGTAGTAAGACGCGGCTATATTAAAAATAGTTAAGGGAATATTAAGAAACTTTATCTTATTTTATGTAGGACGAGGATGATAAAAATTATTGTGAATACATCATCTCAACACACCCAGTCGGAGATCAAACCTAGCCTCCCTAATCCGAGTCAAACGTACCCGGGTGCACCCCTCCCCAGACACAATTTGCAGCCAACAGTTGATCCGGTGGACCTGTCGACCCATCGCATGTCAAGCCCGAAGGTGTGAACTAACCGAACCAGTCGATAAAATGATATTTCACCTCCCGACGCCTCGAACACCCCTCAAAAGTAAGGTCTTCTTTGTTTCCGGTCACGATGCGACCTACGCTCGTCTTCTATTGGTCGGGGCCGCTGGAGGTTATGTCTTCTCTCACCTGCAGCAAGGAGTAGAATAACGGGGGGGGAGGGGGGGGAATCACAGGCTAGAGGGGAAAGGGGGTCTGATGAGGTTAGTGTTACGTGGAATAAAAATGGTAGAATAAGGGGAAGGTGTGTGTGTTTGTGTGTTTGCGAGGTTTAAAAAGATTCACTGAAGGGTGTGGCTGGATTTTGCTTGTTGCTTAGTTTAGGGGGGGCGGGGGGCGGGAAGTGAATTCTTCTTCAGTTTGGGGAGCATTAGTCTTCAGGCACGGATTACGCCTGTTAGGTGTTTACTTTGTGTCGAGTGGGTGAGAGATTGGTGAAACAATGTGAGTAGATGAAGCTGTTATTTTTGGTTCCAACCATTATTAAAAAACAACAAAAAAACGCTCACCTATAACAGCAAATTAACTTCCTACGTTTGGAGAGTTTTTTACAATTAAATTAGCTTACTTTAAACTTTAATCATGATTATAAAACAACGCCTCCCCTTAAAAGTAAGTTAACGTTTTTATTTGAAGTTTTTTTTAAATCATAAAATTAGATTAAGAGAGCTTCATGGTAGAGCAATGAAAAGCGTTATAGACGTTTAGAAATACTGATTTATTTATAAAGTGGTATGAAATTTTTTAATATTATTTTCACTAAAATGTTGGTGAAAGTTCTGGTCAGTTAAAAAGTTTAAATTTTTAAGTTAAAATTGTTTTTAATAAATGTTTGATAACTTACATAAAACTCTTCAAAACACCTTATTTTTAAATTTTTGTTATGTACCCTCTCAAAAAATGACATTATTTGATAGAGGAAGGTAGTTTCTAACTTAAACTCTAAGTTTCTAACCTTTTGATTTAATTTCAGAAGTCCAAATTTCGCAAAAAATCTTCTCTGAATTGAGTCTTTTTTTTAACTTTAATCAACCATTTTTATCTTTTTAACTCGTCAGAAACCTGGTGATAATTTTCGCATACAGCTAGTTGAAAACTATATTAAAAACTATCAAACAACTTTTTAAATATTGCGTCTGCAACGTGACTAAATGCTCCACCATACATACCTCTTAATTTTAATTACAACCCGCCTCTATGATGTAGTTAGCTAACGCGCTAGTTTCGTATTGAGCTAGACTGCCGAGGATGGGGAGATTGAGGTTCGAATCTCTGTTGAACTAGGGTAGTTTTTCCTACAGGGTTTTACACTCTACCCTCCACGCAAATGCGGGTATGTTTCATCTAAATTCTTCTTTCTAAATTCCTAGCTTATTAGCGTAACTAGTACATAAGCGTATAACCCAAACGGTTAGTAAGACGTAGTGTTAAATAATCATAAATTTTGTTCTAACCATGATTACAATATAACGCTCACCTTTAAAAGCAAGTCAATCCTAGGTATTATTATTATTATTACTTCTTTGCTGTGCCGTGGTATGGGTAGTATAGGCCTACTCCTGAATCCTCTTCCTGGGCCGTTTATGTCAATAGAAAAAAATATCAAGCAGTTAAAATAAAATGCAAGTTTTATACATCATTTTTTTAACCGTGTTTTACTAACAAAACAAGCTAAGCACATTGTAATTAAACTAATAGAAGTACAGTCGTGGAAGGTATAATTAAGAATAAACCTGTTTTGGTGGCCGCATGGTCTAAGGCGTCACAATAGACTAGACTGTTGATGACAGTAAGATCGTTCAGTAAGAGTTCAAATACCGGTCGGGTGTACTAGGGGAGAGGGTTTTTCAAGATGTTTATCCATTCTCCCTCCACAAAAAATGCGGGTACACTTTCCTTTAAATTAAACCTTCCTCATCCTTAACCCATTAGCGTATTTAGTACGTGGTGCTAAAATATAAAAATGAAATTAAGAATAAGCGTACACATATTTGAGTGGAGGCAGGGTGGGAAACTATTTAGAAAAAAGTAGCCTCACTGTACACCCGACTTAAATTCTTACTCAGACTTTCCCACCACCGACAAAACCAGACTATACGAGTCTGACATTAAGTCCACCTACCCACCGATGCTGGTCAGACACTAGGTTTTATTAACGTTTTAAAATAATGGGTCGCGGCTAAAGTCGTTAGGAGAATATCTACTGGATATGCCGGTGTAGATAAGTTGTAGATTTTACTCCTTTCGATTATAGATGTTTTCAAAGTTCTAATTATTTTAAGTGGTTTGAGCCTTTTTTTTTGCAAACACGCACTTTTGTTAATCAATGAATTCCATTTAACCGCCTTCATTATCCCCTTGTCACTGGAGGGGGGTAAGAGTGGGGGGTGGTTAAGTGCCCTTCCGTTTCAGGCACGCGTCAATGGGAAAGTCCAACAATGTAAGAGGGTTTTTTGGGATTCCAACTTTAATATTGTCACTCTCCCATTCTATTGATCTTTTTTTTAGCACCGTGTATTACTACTCTTTCGGGCTATACGCTTATGTACTAATTACGCAAATGGATTAGGGATGAGCGAGGTAGCATTTAGATGAAGTAAATCTGCGTTTGCATGGAGAGAGAGTGGGAAACCATTTGATGAATATCAACCTCAGTACACCTGACCGGGATCGAACCACGATCCCCCTGTTATTCGGCACTCTAGTCTATTGCAAGAGTGACGCGTTAGACCACGCGGCCACCAGAGCGGGTCATTAATTGTTATGTTTCTAACTCTAACAAAGCGATATGACCTTCTCAAATGCCTTAGAACCAGTACCTTGAAGAGTATGCGGTACTATCGTACTATCTCTAACTCATTAGTGTAATTAGTACATAGGCGTATAAACCAAACGGGTAGTAAGACGCGGTGAGAACTACATCAGTAACTAAAATATCAGTTTTATATTATAAGCTTCTTTATTCATGTACAAAATAATTGTACGAGTGTTTGCCTACTCCAAACCAAATAGAGATTAAAATGTCAGTTTTAGAATAAATACAGGCATTTAATTAAGAATTTAAATCAAGACTGACATAAAAAGGTTGACGTCTTAAGTGTAACGGAACCGTGTTGTGCCAGACCGAGGTGCCCTCTCCTCAACCCTCTGTGGACCGACTCTCCGTGACATTCGCCCCAGAGGAGCGTTGTGTGTTTGTGGACTCGTCCACATGTGATAGCGTGTTCAGCCCGGGGTCTCCACCCCTCTTCCAAGAAGTTAGTCCTAGCATGGAGAAAGTACGCTTCTCAAGAGAGACTACGGTGACAGGTGAGAATGTGTTCCCCTATGTCCAGTGGCAGTTAGTCCTAGCATGGAGAAAGTACGCTTCTCAAGAGAGACTACAGTGACAGGTGAGAGTATGTTCCTCTCCTTCCAGTGGCAGTTAGTCCTAGCATGGAGAAACTTCGTGACATTCGCTCAAGAGGAGGACTACATGTGATAGGTGTAGAGGTGTTCCCCCATCTTCCAAGAGTTAGTCCCAGCATGGAGAAAGTACGCTTCTCAAGAGAGACTACGGTGACAGGTGAGATGTGTTCCCCTCCTTCCAGCGGCAGTTAGTCCCAGCATGGAGAAAGTACGCTTCTCAAGAGAGACTATAGTGACAGGTGAGAGTGTGTTCCCCTCCTTCCAGTGGAGTTAGTCCTAGCATGGAGAAAGTACGCTTCTCAAGAGAGACTACGGTGACAGGTGAGAGTGTGTTCCCTCCTTCCAGTGGAGTTAGTCCTATCATGAAGAAAGTACGCTTCTCAAGAGAGACTATGGTGACAGGTGAGAGTGTGTTCCCCTCTTTCCAGTGGCAGTTAGTCCAGCATGGAGAAAGTACGCTTCTCAAGAGAGACTACGGTGACAGGTGAGAGTGTGTTCCCCTCCTTCCAGTGGCAGTAGTCCCAAGATGATGAAAATGTACCACTTTTCTACTAGAGATAGGAAGATTTAAACTTATTATACAGTGTTTGACAAACTGTGGTGCGTGCACACGCAGGGGTACGCGATGGTAACTTTGTTTACCCTGAAAAGTAGCAGTATTGGCCGTATTTTATAAACTACTCCATAATGGAACAATATAAGTTAAGTTTGCCACCTTTTAGAGTAAACGAAGTGTACGTGACGTATCCACTGAGTTTATTAACAGAACACATAAAAAAAAAGTCTGAAAAACAAATTAACGCAGACTTTGACGTAATGCCCTTTCCCTTGTTCACAGTTTAGTTGTTTTTTTCACCTTTAAAGCTTTATTATAATTTGGAACGAAGTTTTTATTTTATTTTAAGAGATCGCAGGTGCTTATTTCATTCTTTTTATTTATGAAAAGCAGTAACAAGTACGTTGGTTAGTCCCAAGTGTAATCGTGATATTTTCCACAGATGGGGAAGACGACGAGGATTATTCGGCCAGTGTCAATGCCATCATGCAGCGCCGAGCGTCTACTAGACGCCCGAGCAAGCGACGCGGGCGTCGTCCATCCTCGCCGTTCTCCCCTGATGCCGACAGCGGTCAAATCTTTGGGTCGGCGACGTTCTTCGGTTTTCACTCTCAGTTCAGGGGAGTACGTAAACTACATTACAAACCATTATTAGTCAATTTCTCTCAAAATAAATATTAATTTTCTATTATTACGGCCTACCCTTGAATATTTTTGAAATTTTAAAACTTTGGGTACATTTTTGTAATTAAAAAAAAATTTTTAAAATGGTATGAGTATAACTCCGGGAATCTTTATTTAAAAGAATCGCTTCACGTTTGATTCTGGAATGTTATTATTACTAAGGAAGGAATAGTAGGTCTTAATCAAATTACTTTAGACTTACAAACTGTTTCTGAAAAGTAATTATTTACTCGGTGTAGATTAAAGAGATGTAGTCAATGTTTCCTTTCAGCACTGCCATATCAATGGACGAAGGAATGACTCAAGAACAGATCTATGAGAACCTCCGCCTGCACAAAGAAGTCCTCAGCAGCGTGAAACAGCAGCCTTGGGGGATGCGCAAGAAACTGCGCCTGGTGCACCAAGCCAAGGCCTTCGTGAAGAAACACGAGGGAGAGCTTCAAGAGAGACTGGCTCAGAACAAGACGACACGAGACATTCTGGCCAGGTTTAACCTCCTGATTATCAAGGTACATTTGTCAGTGTGTTGTCAGTTGACTCTGGTTCAACCTCCTGATCATCAAGGTACACTTGTCAGTGTGTTGTCATTTAACTCTGGTACAACCTCCTGGTCATCAAGGTACACTTGTCAGTGTGTTGTCAGTTGACTCTGGTACAACCTCCTGATCATCAAGGTACATTTGTCAGTGTGTTGTCATTTAACTCTGGTCCAACCTCCTGATCATCAAGGTACACTTGTCAGTGTGTTGTCTTAACTCTGGCCCAACCTCCTAATCATCAAGGTAAACGAGGAAAATGTCAACCGTAAAAATATCGTAAGTTTTCTCTTCCAATATCTTTGAGGAGGTTATACCGCTGAGTAAACTGTTTACTAACTCAATTATTATTATTATTATTAGCACCGCGTCTTACTACCCGTTCGGGTTATACGCATACTAACTCAATTAAAAGTATCACCCACAAAGAACGTTTTACATCTTATCACGAACTATTTTCCTATTATTCTCCCCCTCCCCCAGTCCGCCATTTCCGATGTTTATGCACGACCCAGCATCTTTTATTGTAGGCTGGGTTCTATTTCCTATTTTTATTTCATTGTTCTTTGTACTTTATTATATTTCTTTTTTTCTAGTTCTAAACTTGACTGAAATTGTCTCTTTTAACTAAACTTTTATACTACCTACTTTAATTTTCTCACGGTAGGAGAAAATCCTGAGAGAGTGATATTATCAACTAGTAAATAATGGATTATCATTCTGAATGCAAATTTTGAGCCAGCTACGTTAACCATAAGTTATACCATCAAAACCGCACTTAAATTGCCCCTAATTTTAAGTCAATAAATTGAGAATCAAACTACTCTCATGATATACATCCCACTTAATGTTTTTATCATTTCTGCAGGTGTAGTTTAACTTACTTACTCTCCCCAGCTTTACACCTTAAATTAACCCTCCAATATAATTAATATATAATTATATAGTTAAGAAAATGTATGTGTGCTTTGTCTCACCGAAGTAATATTGTAGGGAAGAATTTAACCAAAGAGCTTGGCTCAAAGTGACGCGGGAATTTATGGCGGGAAAAAATGGGCGGGATTGAATGTGGTCACACTTACGCGAAGCGATTCGCGGTAGTTCAAGGAAGTATACCAGTGTATGAAGGTACCTCTCTTGAGTTGGTTTTAGTCTACATGCTCGTTACATTATTTGTGAAGTGTAGATTAAGTTTGTGGCGATTTGCTTGAAGGTTTCTATAAAGTGATTACTGACAGTGTTTTGGCGGAGCATAACGCCAGGGTAAACATAGCTTGTTTGAACTGTACATGTGAGTTGTTCTAATAACTCTGTAGGACACTCATTGACTACCTATCATAAAGAGCAGAACCTATGTATGATTGGTCAAATGAGGACCGATTAGGTAGAGTAAACAGATTGAAATCGTTTGGAAGATGAGTAAAGGCCAATACCTAAAGGATGATACAGGAATATTAGAATAGTGCTTAGTATTAATGATACAATAACAAAATATTTACAGAACGTAGTTTAATTTAACATCAATTTTGTGGATTAATTATGAGGAGTAACTATTCTTTCTCTCTGAAGTTTTAAATCAGTGGTTTACAATCTTTTTCAGAGTATGCCCCAATTTCGGTCTTTGAGACTGAGGCAACTCCTTGACAACCTACAAACGTTTAAATCTTAGTTTTTAAATTATTATTTTCACTAAATCTTACTACCCATTTTGGATGTACGCATTTGATTATACTCATGAGGTAGGAGAATTAGTTTATAGGAAATGTACCTTTATTTGCATGGAAGTAGAAGGGGAAACATGATTAGGAGATATCACCCCCACAACACCTTGTCGGTATTTGAATCCTGACTACATCATCAACAACCAAATGAGCATTATGTTAAGCCCGCGTGCTTTATTTAAGTGTTACAAATTGCTTATATAATTACTATATGAATGTGATTAAGATGCTTCAAAAGAGAATAAACGTTCCCAGTGGATATTTTGGAAGCTATGCTAGAAGCGCCGTTCTCCCGAACACGAGACTGCTACAGCAACCTAGATGAGATAGCATATTGTCAGAGTTGAGTAACCAAAGGACACCTAAATATTAACTTAACCGTTTTTATCATTTTAACCGCTTACATTTATATTTGAATTTTGCATCTTCCTACAATCATTATTATAACTTTAAAAAGTAGACATAAAAATCTTAAACCCCAAAAATCATTTCGGCCTTATTCGAAACATGCCGACGCCCCGAATGGGGTCACGACTCCCCCCCACCCAGGCTAAGAAACCACTGCCTCAGAGGCATAAAGGCTAGGTTTACTGCTTAAACAATCATAGCAAATACAATTTTTAACAAGCCCTGCTTACCCAGTCAACACTCCCAGACACGTTCCACTGGTTACTGGTGTTCTGTGCTTCAGAGGGGGCAGTACTTGAAGCGAGAACTGGCCAACTTTGTGACTTTGCTGATACCGTGGGAACTACGGATCAAGGAGATAGAGTCTCACTTCGGTTCCGTGGTCGCTTCCTACTTCACCTTCCTGCGATGGCTCTTCTGGGTCAACCTCGTGATCTGCGTCCTGCTCGTGGCTTTCGTCGCCATCCCAGAGGTCAGTCATACGATGCTCAGAAGAAATGTTCTGGTTAGTCCAGAAAGGAGGCACGAGAGTCGATTTAATCACGTACCGACACTTCAGGGCACACTATGATATTATTATTATTATTATTATTATTATTATTATTATTATTATTATTATTATTATTATTATTAATTCCTTTCACTTCCGATGTGGGGCATAGGGCCGTAGCAAAGCTTCACTACTCGGGATTTTCCTTGTTGCAGTTTCTGTGATAGGTTAATTTCAGATGGAGAGGGTTATCGGCCCACGCATCTCATGGTTTCTACGGGCGAGTGAGAAATAGAGTAAAAATTTTGATGGGAAGGTGTGTTCACCTACTCTCTGCGCGCTAATTGTAATGCCGGTTTCTAAAGGTTCTCTCCACAGTGAAAGTACGTTATCACAACAACAACAACAAAACTTTGTCATTGGCCTTGTAAACAAAGGGATTACCACTCTCGAAAGCTGTGAAACTTCCCCAATGTAATTTTTTTTTTTTTTTTTTTTTAGCACCGCGTCTTACTACCCGTTCGGGTTATACGCTTAAGTACTAATTACGCTAATGGATTAGGAATTGGGAGGGTTGAATTTAGAGGAAGTGAACCCGCATTTGCGTGGAGGGAGAGTGGAAAATCATTTAGGAAAAACCACCCCCAGTTCACCCGACCGAGATTCGAACCTCGATCTCCCCGTCCTCGAGGTCGAGCTCAACACGACTGGCGCGTTAGCCAACTACGCCACCGAGGCGGGTCCCAATGTTATTGATGTCGGAATTGGTACGGAGCGACTGTGACTATATATTAAAGGGGTGTTTTCCTTCTATGACAGATGCTGACTGCAGACAAGAACAGGGACGGTATGAGGAAGAGAATGACCCCAGAAGAAGAAACAAAGTCTACAAACCTCATCACGCTGTGGAACTTTGAAGGGGTGCTCAAATACTCGCCTATATTCTACGGGTATTACACCAACAAGGATGACAATAGAGAAAGGCTACCGCTTGCCTTTTGCCTACTTCATGACGGGACTGGCGGTGTACGTGTACAGCTTCGTCGCCACACTCAGCAAGTACGTGGACATTATACTGCATTGTACCTTTCGTTAACCCGTAGAGAGCTTATCTTTGCTTGTTTCCACTATGATGTAGAATATAAGAAAGGTGACATAGTGTAATACGTCAAGGTAAACGGAGTGTGTTTATTGTTTGTCAGGGGACGCAGACACAAAACAAGTTGAATTATAAAATTAGTTCAAAGTTGGAAACATATTTATTCACTTCAAGTTGCCTTCGCCACTTGGTAAAAATTAAAATCAAAACATTATTTTTTGTTTATTTAATTGATATGGAACAGGTGCATGAGTAAACTTTTTTTTTCTGGAGCCACGTATTTACCACCGTTCGGATGAGCAAACTATCAAATAATGATTATATATTTACGTGAAGGGTGTGTTGTTGCAGGATGGCGCAGAACTCACACGTGGGCAGATTATTTGAAAAGGGTGATGACGTTATCTTCCCGGGGAAAGTCTGTTGTAGTATGTTGGCCCAGAGCTCACGTATGAGCAAACTGTCTGAGAAGAAAGATGAATGTATCTTCACGCTGAAACTGTATTGTTGCAGGATGACGCAGAACTCACTGAATGTATCTTCACGCTGAAACTGTGTTGTTGCAGGATGGCGCAGAACTCACTGAATGTATCTTCACACTGAAACTGTGTTGTTGCAGGATGGCGCAGAACTCACTGAATGTATCTTCACACTGAAACTGTGTTGTTGCAGGATGGCGCAGAACTCACTGAATGTATCTTCACGCTGAAACTGTGTTGTTGCAGGATGGCGCAGAACTCACTGAATGTATCTTCACGCTGAAACTGTGTTGTTGCAGGATGACGCAGAACTCACTGAATGTATCTTCACGCTGAAACTGTGTTGTTGCAGGATGGCGCAGAACTCACTGAATGTATCTTCACGCTGAAACTGTGTTGTTGCAGGATGACGCAGAACTCACTGAATGTATCTTCACGCTGAAACTGTGTTGTTGCAGGATGGCGCAGAACTCACTGAATGTATCTTCACACTGAAACTGTGTTGTTGCAGGATGGCGCAGAACTCACTGAATGTATCTTCACACTGAAACTGTGTTGTTGCAGGATGGCGCAGAACTCACTGAATGTATCTTCACACTGAAACTGTGTTGTTGCAGGATGGCGCAGAACTCACTGAATGTATCTTCACACTGAAACTGTGTTGTTGCAGGATGGCGCAGAACTCACTGAATGTATCTTCACGCTGAAACTGTGTTGTTGCAGGATGGCGCAGAACTCACTGAATGTATCTTCACGCTGAAACTGTGTTGTTGCAGGATGGTGCAGAACTCACTGAATGTATCTTCACACTGAAACTGTGTTGTTGCAGGATGACGCAGAGCTCATTGAATGTATCTTCACACTGAAACTGTGTTGTTGCAGGATGGCGCAGAACTCACTGAATGTATCTTCACGCTGAAACTGTGTTGTTGCAGGATGGCGTAGAGCTCACTGAATGTATATTCACGCTGAAACTGTGTTGTTGCAGGATGGCGCAGAACTCACTGAATGTATCTTCACGCTGAAACTGTGTTGTTGCAAGATGGCGCAGAACTCACTGAATGTATATTCACACTGAAACTGTGTTGTTGCAGGATGGCGCAGAACTCACTGAATGTATCTTCACGCTGAAACTGTGTTGTTGCAGGATGGCGCAGAACTCACTGAATGTATCTTCACGCTGAAACTGTGTTGTTGCAGGATGGCGCAGAACTCACTGAATGTATCTTCACGCTGAAACTGTGTTGTTGCAGGATGGCGCAGAACTCACTGAATGTATCTTCACGCTGAAACTGTGTTGCTGTAGGATGGCGCAGAACTCACTGAATGTATCTTCACGCTGAAACTGTGTTGTTGCAGGATGGCGCAGATCTCACTGAATGTATCTTCACACTGAAACTGTGTTGTTGCAGGATGGCGCAGAACTCACTGAATGTATCTTCACACTGAAACTGTGTTGTTGCAGGATGGCGCAGAACTCACGCATGAGCAAACTGTCGGAGAAGGACGATGAGTGTATCTTCACGTGGAAACTGTTCACGCGCTGGGACTATATGATCGGTAATGCCGAGACTGCTCACAACAGGACTGCTTCTATAATCCTCGGTTTCAAGGAAGCTCTGCTGGAAGAGGCGGAGAAGAGGAGGAATGCTAGGAGGTAAAGGGAGTCGCACAAAACCACGACGGAACAAAATACTATTAGCTAGTGTTTAAAGTCGATACCTTACTCAATAATTATGGTTTATTTTTATTTTTTCTCAACTACTCGAGTAGAAAAGTAATGTGTTTATTTCGGGATTTTGATGGATATCGATATTTCTTAACCCACTTAACTCGAAAAAGTAGTTTTTGCGATGCCATATGTGCGTTTGTGTGTCTGTATTTTGACTTAAAGCCAAAACCGTTTTACCGATTGGGCTGAGACTTGGTACGTAGGGTTTCCATAGAATTACCCCGAGGGTTTATGGAGTAGGATATCTAACCTTAAAATTAAGGGTAGTTTACTGAAGAGCAAAAAGAGAAAAATCAATTCTCTACAAATCTGCTCTAAAGATTTTAACTAACTATTATCTCGAGATATTGTTTAACATTACAAACAGAATATAAAATCTAATCTACCCCTGAAAATGATTTTAAGAATACTTCACATAAGCAGACATTTCCAATTTTGATCATTTGCCCGCAACTATACGAGATACGAAATAACTTATCATTGAAAAGTTGTACGTAGTACTACTTAAAATTAAAATATTTTATTTTGAATAGATTTTTATGAAACCAATAGTTTCTGAGCTATAAGTATAATAGGCCTTTTATATTTGTATATATATTTTTTATGAAGCTTTTTATGAAGTTGAAATTGATTTTTATGTTCTTTGGTGGATATAGATTTTCCTCTTTCTCATTGTTTCTGTAAAAGGGTATATTATTTCATTAATGCTCTTTAGTAGAGTGTTTCTACAACAATGAATATGATTTCGTTTCTAAACTCTTATGATCTTCTAGTAACTATCTTTACTTGACGATAAAAGAGAAAGGATGTGAAGTACACCTTACCCTTTTATTTTTGTATCTGTCATTTTAACAAAGATGTTCTTTTATTCCTTTAGTAATAAGTTACTTATTGAATTATGGCTCCAGTAAATTATTATTGTCTCTGTGAACAGCTATAGTGCCTAAGGAGTGCAGACCTTATTGCTTCTCATTGGATATATATTATATTTTCGTTCTTTACTATCCCTTTAAATGTGAATACAAAATTGTTAAGTTAGAGGTTTAATTTAGTTATTATTTCGTTGATACCTTACAAAAGAAAGCATCCTTAATATCAGGAATATAAACTCTGACATATTATAAATTAGTGAGATAATATATTGTTACTGTTTGGTAAAATAGACGGGTTTAGTTTTATAAATTTACTTAAAAATATTTTAAAGATAGCTATTTTTATTTTTTTATGAGTAACTAGAGGTAGGTGATGTATCAGGGGTAATATAATCACATTTGCGTGAAAGTGGAGTGGGAAGCCATTAAGAGAAATCACCCTCAATACATGACCGAAGATTAAACCCCGATCTTTCCGTAATCGGCCTTACAACATATTGCGAGAGCAACGTCTTAAACCAAGGGCATGCAACATTTTTTTTATTCCCGATCAACTTATAATCTTACTAAAAAATCCTGCGATCATTTTATTTATTTTCGTTTATACCTCTTATAATTATTCCTTAAATTCAAGATTCAAATACTTTTGTACCCACCATTATAGAAACAAATATAAAATAAATAACTATTTTCATTTTATACTAATCTATTTAATTCAAAGATTATTTGATATACTTGAAAAAACTATTAGTTATGCTCAAAATGATGTAAAAATAGTTTTTATTTTTTATCAATAGTTCATTAAGGGTTTAGCTTTTATAGATATTCATAACTTTAATTTATATAAATATTTAATAGGCTTGAAATTATCCTATTTAGTTGAGGATTCTATAAATTATTGTATTTAATTTTTATTAATTTAATTTCATATTAATTTTTTTTAATATCTAATGATTTGAAATAAAGATCTAATTAGTATAGTATAAAATATATACTTTTTATTCTTTGATAAGTTTAATAATCTTATCTATAATACCCGCCTCGGTGGCGTATTTGGCTAATGCGCCAGTCGTGTTGAGCTCTACCGCCGAGGACGGGGAGATCGAGGTTCGAATCTCGGTCGGGTGAACTGGAGGTGGTTTTTCCTAAATGGTTTTCCACTCTCCTTCCACGCAAATGCGGGTTCACTTCCTCTAAATTCAACCTTCCCAATTCCTAATCCATTAGCATACTTAGGCGTATAACCCGAACGGGTAGTAAGACGCGGTGCTAAATATTATTATTATTATTATTATCTATAATACCTAAAATTAACATTTTTATCAAACTACTCTCTGTAAATATTTAGTTAGTATAGTAACAATCATTATAATAAGGACCCATTTAATATTTTTATGTCATCCCTCAGCAATTGGGGAACTAATTATCTTTCAAACAATCGCAATTTGCCTAATAATAGGATTGATAACTTCACAAATATCTCCTTTTAAAGACGATGAAGTTTTATTACGTGATCGACTGCAAATTACTGTGAGATCGACCAGTTGCCTAACCCTGCCATAGAGGTGGGTGATACGGCTCGCTGATAACCAATAGTCCGGCGTCTGATGTGAGTAGAAAGCCAAGGTGCGCTATGACTGAATCTCCCACTCGCCCATTGTTGAAGCAGCTGGAGGGTAATCAGCCTGCGGGTGTTGGTCAACCTGACGGTGCTCTTGCTGTTGGTGGCGTCAGCCTACGCGGTGGTCATGGTGGTGAACCGCTCCACGGAGCCCGGAAACACGTGGTGGAGTCAGAACGAGACTACCATCGTCATTTCCATCATCAGCTTCTTGTTCCCCTTGATATTTGAGGTCATCGGCCTGCTCGAGTACTACCATCCGAGGAAACAGCTCAGGATACAGCTCGCCAGGTGATGTAGGGTGCAGAGAAGTTTTGGGTTGGAGTTTTTTTTGGGGGGAGAGGTTACAGGTGTGAAGTCGTTGTAAAAAATTGTACGGGTGATTGGTGAAATTTCATAAAGCCTAGTACACACTGGGCGATAATCGCCAGATACAAGTATCCAATGACTCAGCAACATCGTCCACACACACACACACACACTTGTATCCGGACACAAGTCTCCACCATCGTTCAGTGATCCACACCGAGTAGACCCATCTCACCAGTCCTCATTCCTTTCGCGATGGACATGCACATTGCTGCGGCTTTTATAATAATTAAATGTCACCAAAAGCAAAAAAAGACGTTGGTGGAAAAGGGAGTTTTTAAGACGAGGGGAGAATTATGGTGACTGTTTCTTGTCAGATATATTGTTGAATGACGGATGGGCATTAAAAAAAATTGTTATGATGAAGAAACCGAATTATGAAGAGGCATTTTGTTTGGTAGCACCCACAATTACAAAGCAAGATACCAACTTTTGAACTGAAATGGTAACGCAATCTGTAGTGACCATGAGTAATTACCACCAAAATAAAAAAAGACACTCTTGTTGACTAGGACGAGGAATATAAATCAACTGGATTGGATTCAAAAGTCGTCCGCCGATGTTTGCCACACCAAGTGATGTTTCCCATCAGAGTTAGGAGACCGATACATCGGCAACATTATTTGATCTTTTACCGCCGGACACTCGGGCGATGTTTCCGTGTCTCCAGACACAAGGTAAACATCGTCAGGAATCATCGGTGGTCGGCGTGTATCTGGCGATTATTGTCCAGTGTGTACTAGGCTTAAGGGCGGTATTACGCTGTCATAATTATTTATACAAAAAGAAACATACTTATTTCATGAGATACAGTCCAATTTTAACAGAAAAAGCCTTTTAGAACATATTTTTTTCTTTCAACAATGATACAATTATTAGTATTATAATTGACGGGTACAAGGGGAAAAGGAGGAAAGTCCAATTTTAACTCAAATTGAGCTAGAGCTGCCATCTGTTAGACAATCATGAGACCTTTCTAATACACTTTAGACTATGGTCATATGTCATATTTAAATATATATTTTAAAAAGCATTCGCTTGGGTCTTTATGAGGCTTTAGGTATTAAAGTTGTTGTTCAGGAAAATATGTGTAATGTAACTTCTAACTTTTTCCCTTGTATCCTTTAATTGCTTACTGCAAATAGATATGTTTTAATGTTCCTACCTAATAGAATAATAATATGTGTATTATATTTATAATCTCACTGAGCATTTATTTCTTGTTCTAGAATCATGATACTGAATTTGTTGAATCTTTACTCGTTGATATTCGCACTTTTTGGAAACATAAGTCATATGGTAAGATATTAAATTATATAAATTGTTAAAATGAACTAAGTTATATATATATATATATATATGAGAAAATTGTCTGAAAAATAAATAATTGGCTATTCTTCTTAAGCATGGGATATCAATTAGGTACACGTTATATCTTACAAAATGATTCCGCTTTAAAAACTATTACCCGCCTCAGTGGCCTAGTTGGCTAACGCGCTAGTCGTGTTGAGCTTGACTGTCGAGGACGGGGAGATTGAGGTTCGAATCTCGGTCGGGTGAACTGGGGGTGGCTTTTCCCCTAAATGGTTTTCCACTTTCCCTCCACGCAAATGCGGCTTCACTTCCTCTAAATACGACCTGCCCAGTTCCTAATCCATTAGTGTAATTAGTACTTAAGCGTACAACCCAAAAGGGTAGTAAGACGCGGTGCTAAAATTTAACTAAAAATTAATTTAAAAACTATTAAAAAATAACACTAGCCTACATAATACTACTTAAGGTAGCTTTATTACCTAATTTATCGGTATTGTAGTTGTATCAGATAATTTAACATGTTTTATGGATTAGTTTATGGGACCTCCTGATTGTAGTTGATATTGATAGCGCTACGTATGAAAAGTGAAAATAAATCTTGTACTTAAAACATACGACAAGGATAATAATTTATACCTTGTCGTACATTTTGAATACCAGATTTGTTTTAATCTCACTGGAACTTAAAACTATACGTCCCAGAGATCTTGGTGGGTTTTTTTTCTATAACTCAAACACAATTTTTTTTTAATTCCACAAACATTTTGATAAGGTTGACAACCTTCTTTGATCTAGTGGGTTCGATCCCGACCCTTCCATATTTTTTTGTAAAGCAGTGGTTCTGGGACGGGGTCAACTCAGACTTGTGAAGACAAATTAGGCGCTACTTGAATAAAACAAAAAAAGATTAGCGGCCTAGAAAACTGAGATCAACGGCCAGAGGGTTCATTGTTATGATCCCATGATACCCTTTGTGCACATAAGTTGGCATTATCTTCGCCAACAGATGGCGGCCGCTCGGTCAGTATAGCTCGATTGTGAGCTGAAGCCATGAAGTTTTTTTTAATCAAGTTTAGCTACCTAACGATATAGACCTAGCCAAGATTCTTTGACTCTGTCTTTGAAATTCAAGAGTTTAATTCTAATTCTGTTTTGGGTGTATTGTTTATTTGCAAAGTTGGTGCACTTGCATACGTCCCTTATACAATTTTTCTCCAAAATAATATATTTTGAAATCGTTTAAGAATATATACTCCATATAATGTACAGTCGATTAGGAGAGGAATAAACTTTTTGCGCAGTTACAAAATCTACTAAAAACAAATGTCATAAATGTTTACGTCAAGTCACGGGATCAGCAGCTGTCTCTTTTGACATAAAGTATCAATACCTATACAATTATTCCAAATTTATATAGTGCCATTTTTTCGTTGCTGACAGCTTTTTTTTTTTTTTAATTTTTAAAGGT
This sequence comes from Timema podura, assembly GCA_033556935.1. Taxonomy (NCBI): domain Eukaryota; kingdom Metazoa; phylum Arthropoda; class Insecta; order Phasmatodea; family Timematidae; genus Timema; species Timema podura. The sequence goes on along the minus strand of JAVRXN010000007.1, from coordinate 23,756,691 downwards.
TAGTATTACCAGAATCCTAATTTATTTAATGCATGGCACTGCATGTGTTCGTTGGTTAGTGCATGTCTCCTGAATTAAGGTCCCCGAGTTCGATTCCTGGTAGGGTCTAAAAATTCATCACGCGTAAAATTAGGGATTTCACTCCCACAGTGATGGAATAGCTGCCGAAAGACGGGCTGTTGTGTCTGTTCTATAATTAAGCTATTTTGTAAGTCATATGTTCATATATTAATCAGTCGGTTTTTAAAGTGACATTTAAAGACTATATATATATATATTAATATATATAATATATAATATATATAAGTTTCAAGTTTAAGTCATGAATTTGTCATCGAGTGTCTGGAAATAAATAGTGAAATAGCGTAAAATATTAATACAACTCAAAATGTTATTTGTGAATGAATCTAGTTGAAGGTTCCGTTTCTGTTTTATTCTTGTAATTATTTAGTTTTAAAGTAATAGAAAACGTTCTCTTTCAGACTGTACAACTCCAAAAGTTGAGAGAAAACACGACAATATCGCCCTTCATCGCCCCGGCAGCTTCTCTATTGACGATGATCCCGACAACGTCTCATTATTATCAACCGGACCAACTTTCCAGTGACGTTTCACGCTACGACAGCCCATTTGACGAATTGTTACCACAGTCTGCTACAACGTGTCCGTCAAATGCAACACCTTACTGACACTATCTCCCGTGGACGCGATCACTTCAGCCATGGTGGCGATGCTGATCGCGAGCATCACATCCAAACCTCCGTCGTCAAACGTGGAATATTCACAACTTCTTACAAAGGTCCAGAGCCTGAAACTTTTCCGTCTGACACTACAGAGTAGAGGATTACACGCCTTCCAACTTGTACGAGACAACTACGTCACAACTATTTTGGACATCCAATTCCCCGACAACGGATGGTGAAGTAAATGGTAGCTCCAGTTTTATCTTCCCAAATGACACTTGGAGTGAATCTAATATTGATTACTTCACAGGTACGGAAATTCATCCCTTCTGTGGGTGGAGACTAGAAACGATTCCTTAAACAATGAGACCATGTTTATTGAACAGGACGGATATGTAGATTCGAAATCTTCTAAAACGCGCTGGCCTTTAGGGTTCTTCGAAGTGTTGGAAGGTGTATACAGTCACATATCTTACGCGACGTCGAAACTTGTCAACCCAGAAAACGCAGTGGACGAAATTGACTTTGATCAAGGAAATAAGTTTTCTACCTCTCCCATCGACGAGGTTGGTTTTCCTGATGAAATAAACACCTCCGCGAAAGAAGGTGACGTTTCTTTTTCCACTACTTTGGTGTACAGCACGCTTCTTGATTCGACGGTTAGTCCGAGTTTGAAGAACGTGTTGGAGGGACTGGGTAACGTGACTTTAAATGACACAATGGTGCGGCAGTTGACCACTCTTTTATCGTCCATGAATCCTGAAGAACCTGACGACGAGATGACCTGTTACGTCACGGAATGTCTCAATGAGACGTCCACGACAGGTAGTGCCTCTCCGTCAACACCCTTTAGCGGAACAAGGGGGTCGACGTCACCTTCAACTTTAAACACCACTAGATATGGTATGTTACTTTTTTGTATTGGATATTGTTTTACAGCCACTTGACTGGAGACCGATAATATTTGATGTTTTATCTGCGTTTTTAATGAACTGCGAATTATTCATAACTTCACTGATTTAAGAGTCCACGTGAAGACAATATATAGTATCACTTCGAGACTCGAACCAAGTCATTTGAAGAGAAAACACAACACTTAAATGATTACAAGAATGTCTCAAGCAATTTTTTTCAAAGCGTCTTACTATCCATCTAGAACATCCACATTTAACTACACTTTGGGGTAGGTTTAATAAAGGGAAACTTATGAAATGTATTTTATTATTCACATGTGACGAAGAGAGAGAGAGAGAGAGAGAGATTGGAAAACCACTCAGGGAATAATAACCGAAGCACACCAGGCCAAGATTCCAGCCTTCCTACCGACAAACCAGACTAGATTAACGTGACATGTTTTCTTAGCACCCCGTCATATTTACCTGTTCAGGTTATACGCATATGTACTAATTACGTTAATGAATTAGGGATGAGGGAAGCTTAGAATAAGTTTACCCACATTTGCGGGGATGAAGAGGGGAAAACCATTAAAAAATTCATTCTCAGTAAATCCGACTGGGATTCGAACACCGATCTCCCTGTAAATTTAGTCCACGTACTTACCGGTGCAGGTATTTCGATGTTAAGTTAATTAACAGATATTCAATTATTTAATTTATTTATCATAGACATCTTAGTGTGGCATTAGATTAAAATTTAAAAGTTTTTAATTAAAGAATAATTGTTGCGGATCAAATTTTGCCACCTTATCTCAGTCAGTGACCTTGCTTCGTCTGCTTGCTGATCGGGTTGTACTCCTATGTACTAATTGCACTAATGGTTTATAAATTAGGAAGGTTTGATTGAGAGAAAATGCATCCACATTTGCGTGGAAGGAGAGTGATCAGTAAGTTCATAATGTCCTCGTGAAATATCCCAAATATAAAAACAAACTAGTGTATTTTAATGTGTTTCAGCGACAAACCTCTCCTTCGAGGTATCTTCAGTTTCTTCCTACAGAAGTGGTCTGCTGGAGATGGAGATCCGCAAGAACCTGAGCCGACTGTGCTGGGAGACCATGTTCGGCCAAGAGCTGGTCAAACTGACCATCATGGACCTCGTACGTCATTCACTAAAAAAAGAACCGTCCTAGTTACTTAGTGGTTAGAACGTACAATTAGCTGATAGTGAAACAGTGGTGTAGGCCTATACCTATTAAACAAGTGTTGACGATCATTACAATATTGTAAATACCTTTTAAACGGGTGTTGACGATCATTACTTGTAAATATCCTTTAAACAGGTGTTGTCAATCCTTACAAACTTGTAGATACATTTTAAACAGGTGTTGACGATCCTTACAAACTTGTAGATACATTTTAAACAGGTGTTGACGATCCTTACAAACTTGTAAATAGAGTTTAAGCAGGTTTTGACGATCATCACAAACCTAGGTATATCTTTTAAACATGTGTTGTCGATCATTACAAACTTGTATGTAACTTTTGAACAGGTATTGACGATCCTTACAAACTTGTAAATACAGTTTAAACGGGATTTTGACGATCATCACAAACCTGGGTATATCTTTTAAAACATGTGTTGACGATCATTACAAACTTTATGTACCTTTTGAACAGGTGTTGACGATCGTAGCCACCTGTTTCGATTTTTCGCGCCTCTTTGTCGGGTGATGAAAAACCTGTGGTGCTGGGACCTGTAAACAGTTCTCAGTACGGACTTCAAGATCGCCGAGAACATCTTGCACCTGGTGAACAACCAGGGCATGGTTTGGATGGGCATGTTCTTCTCCCCGGGGCTTCCCCTCATCAACACCATCAAGTTGGTCATCATGATGTACCTGCGCTCCTGGGCCGTCCTCACCTGCAACGTCCCTCATGAGGTATGGTGAGGCCGCCTCTGTACACTGGCGTTGGGTGTTTGACATATTTATCTATAGCAGGGGTAGGCAAAAGGTTGATCGTGATCGACCGATCAATCTCGCAGCAATTTTCAATCGAACATGTAAGAAAGCTATATCATCACGAAAAGGCAAGCTTACCTTGCATTTTCCACTATGGTACAGCTTATAAGATAGGGTCATAGTGTAGTCAGTCAAGGTAAGACTGATACCTTTCAGGGTAAACGGAGTGTACCTTTTATTTATTTATGTATTTTCTATAAAGGCAGGGGTAACTTGAGTAAATATTGAATTTAAGGAATAACTATAAGATGTATAAAAAAATAATTAAAAGTAGAGTGAGAAATGAATGGTGATCACTGGACCTTTGATAAATGTAAAAGTCAATCGACGACCCAAAAAGGTTGCCGATCCCTGATCTATAGGTTCTCCATCCTCTTTTGCGCACGGGCTGTGTAACTCTCATAAGTTACATGATCTTGTAGAGTCCTCCAATACCCTCTTAAGGCGGCCGCCTCCGTCAGCAAGAAAGTATAAATGGCTGTCAGGCCACACATTCAAAATACAATGGTCATTTCGTTTTGTGAAATTACTTCTCTATTCTCTTTCGTCCTTTACCTATAACCACACTTTGTCATGTCAATAAGAAATAGGAGAAGGAAAAGAACGAAACTTCGTATCTCAAGGTAAAGAAGAAAACTCGCTGCTAGTTCTCAAATGTATGAGAATTTTCATTTGTGAGCCTTTCAAACAATAATTACTGTATTTGTTGGAGAAGGCTAAATCTAGAGCCCCTTTTAATCAAGATTTGTATCATAGCTCCACAGATTTGTCGTTGAAAACTAGCTAGTGTTACATTTCCTCACGTTTATTCTATTAATAAAACTCAAACTATAGGGCTGTTTAGGAAAAATATCCCTATTTGAATCGTTCGACTTTATTTTAGTGTGAACCCCATTTTGAAAAAAAGCATTGTAGAATTAAATATTGCCTTAAAGCTAAACATTTGCGCAGACATTTCTCGTTTAACGAGGCAGCTCTCTTAAGAAGAAACATAAGTATTTAACTAAACGAATTTTTTTTTCCAAGCACCGCATCTTACTACGCTAAGATATTAAGAGACATGACTATTATCAATTGGAACTAAAGAATGTGGCGACGAGATTGTCCCAGTAAACTTACGTGGAACTGTCGAATCGTTACTATTCAATTCACACGCAATAATATAAAGTAAATTGTATTAAGAGGTTGATTAATATATTTGTTTAATTAAAGACTCAATGAACGTAGATTAATCGATAGTGATAAGGAGTTTGAGTAATTGTGGTGACAAAAGTCTATTCACAGACCAACCGTTTTCGAATTGGTCAAAAATCACGCTAAAACTTCACATGTACCACCCTAACAAAAATAACTTAAATTTTAAAAGGCGGTGAATTGAAAACATGCTTACTATATAAAATAATAATAAAATTAGGAGAAAAAATATTAACATAAATATTAATATTAAATAATGGGTCTTAGGGATGGTTTAGGAATTCTTATTTTGGTTTAATAATATAGTTTTTAACTATATGTATAGATAGATAAAAGATCTGATGGTATTTTTTATCAGACACATCTATCACTTTCATTATCCTTATAAACCCCTAAAAATTGAGAGGACCTTCGCTCAATGATGTAATTCATCAGCTTTGACCAGGGGGGTCAAAATGTATGCCAGAAGAAGGAACTATATTTAATTCTAATAATTTAAACAGCGATGGGGCTGTTTGGTGGCTGAGTGGTTTAAGACCTAGCACTCGAAATAGATGGGACTGACGGTGACGAAGATATCGGGGTTTGAATCCAGGTTGAGTGTACCGAAGGTGGTTTTCCTTCAATGATTTTCCACTCTACCTCCACGCAAATTCGGATATACTTTATCTAAATTCAACCATCCTAATCATTAATACATTAGTGTAATTAGTACATGCACGTATAATCCGAACGTGTAGTAAGAAGCTGTTATATATATATATATATATATCAAAGGGACCCAATATATATATATATATTTAATAATCATTGAAAATAAAAGACTTATATATATATATATATATGGGTCTTTGATTTTTAAAATATTAAGGGTGTAAGAGGTTACCCATATTCAAACAAATGTAATGTTAAAGATTTAAACAAAAAATTATAATTAAGTTTTTTAAATGTTTAATTTTTTTTTTTTCCACAGCCATAACAATGCTTACTACTAGTGGCTTATACCAATACAATTATAGGACGAATCTAACAATAAGTCCTTCAATTTACTAAGTGTGGAATTACAATATAGTATAAAAATAAGTTATTTTGTTATGATTTCTATTTTATATTTCAACTAAATAATTGATGTGAACAACAACAACAAAAGTTGACCTCATTAGGCTCATTGTGTTTTCTAACATTCGGATTCTAGATTCATAATTTCTTTAGTTCTATTCAGTCCACCTCATTACACCCTACTCCTAATCCAATCCACCTCATTACATACTACCCGTATCTTTAGCTAGCTCTATCCAATCCATCTCATCACACCCTATCCCTATCTTGAGTTAGTTGTATCCAGTCCACCTCATTACACCTTATCCCTATCTTTAGTTGTATCCAGTACCCCTCATCACACCCTATCCCTATCTTGAGCTAGTTGTATCCAGTCCACCTCATTACACCCTATCCCTATGTTGAGCTAGCTCTATCCAATCCACCTCATTAAACCCTATCTTTATCTTGAGCTAGTTCTATCCAGTCCACTCTCATCACACCATATTTATTTCAGGACCATCCTAATGTCATCCTCCCATCATCGTCTAGGTCTTCACAATGATCTCTTCCCATTGGGTTTGCCAGTAAATACCCGGAACTCGGTTCTAGATTCTTCCACTCACGCTGATAAACTATATTTTAATGTAGAGCAATGATATAACAGTGTGTCTCCCTTATTATAGGTTGTTTTCCGCGCCTCCCGTTCTAACAACTTTTACCTGGCTCTACTACTCACCATGCTGTTCCTGTGCGTGCTTCCTGTCGGTTACGCCATCGTGTGGGTTGAGCCATCCTGGCACTGTGGACCTTTCTCTGATCACAACAGGTAATGTAATGTACACTCTAGAATAATAAAATATAGGTCTAAGCCTTACAGGATAAAATGAAGGATCCATTATGAAATAATCTTATTATCATGTTTATGTATATTACTACAACTAGTGAATTGTTACAGCAATGACTGAGGATTATCACGAAAAAGTTATACACAACTATTTATTGGAAAATGTTCTATAGAATGAGGCCTCACTCGACTTTCTAGTTATAAGGTTTACTCGTCCAAAGCTACCAACTTTCCGTAAATTTTGAGCTATCGGTTTTTAACGTCAAGCAAAACTTATATATTTCTCCTTTCACACCACTATGATAACTTAAACCGACCCCTTTCCCAGCTTTCTCATACATCTGTTACAATAATTGAGTTATTATTTTAAACTAAATATAAATATTTTATAAAACGATACACAGTCATATAAAAATCATGGTTTCCATGGTGATGTAAGCAAAGAATGATTGTACAGATGAGCCGCTGCGCGCACAGAAGAAAAACTAGGAATTCTCTAGGAAAATTAGGTTTCCGTTGGAAGATACTTTTGCAGACATCCTGGACCCCTAACCTATAAAATGAGTGTTCTTTTGTCAAAATCGGTAGAGCCGTTTTCTCGTAAATTTTAAATAACCCGCCAGGAATGGGCTTAGAAAATTATATACATATATATTAATATTTAGCACCGCGTCTTACTACCCGTTCGGGTTAAGTACTAATTACGCTAATGGATTAGGAATTGGGAGGGTTGAATTTAGAGGAAGTGAACCCGAATTTGCGTGGAGAGAGAGAGTGGAAAACCATTTAGGAAAAACCACCCCAGTTCACCCGACTGAGATTCGAACCTCGATCTCCCCGTCCTCGGCGGTAGAGCTCAACACGACTAGCGCGTTAGCTAACTACGCCACCGAGGCGGTTTTCTCTTCATTTAAAAAGTTTGTCATCTAATGCCGCTATGCTCATGACAGATATTCAACAACTGTTGAGGTTGCAATGTGAAGAAAATTAAAATCTAAGTTTCTACCAGAGCAATATTTTATTTATTTTGGACAATAAAATGTTTTGCTGTACATTCCCACATTAAGTAGGTACTGAAATTTAAACTTATTAATATTATTTTTAAGATAGAAAAATCTCTTACTAAAAATATGTCATTCCAAAATGATTTTTTTAAATCGTGTTAGTCTCAACGCAACCTTCATTTTCCTTCGTTTGTTCAAGCAAATAAAGGTCCAACTGATCAACTATAAGATTGTTTGCCCATCAGGATCTATCACCTGTTCACCGGTAGTCTGCAGAAGGCTTTGCCTAAATCTCTTCACTTCCCTCTGGACTACATTGCGTCACCGAGTATTGTCATCCCACTGTTGGTACTACTGGTCCTCATCATCTACTACCTGGCCTCACTCACAGGGGCTCTGAGAGAGGCTAACAATGACCTCAAGGTAAGAGTTGTCTTACCGTTGGTACTGAAGGTAGATGGATCACTTCTCACCCTTGTAACGTATAAAAGAGCTAGCCTGATATATTATTTGTTTGTTCACCACAATTAGTGTGATATTTTATATAATTATTGAATTGGTTTTAAGTTTGTTATTCTGTATTATAATAATTAAAAAGGGATAATGTCTTAATTTAGAAAACAAAAGTTCTGGTGTTTTATAGTTTTTATTTTTAGTAGATAAACAGTTTTTTGATAGATATCTCACACGTTGTAGATTTTAATAAGACCCCGACTATTGCATTATATGCATGATAATTCCCGACACGTGAAATTTAGAATATGACATATTGTCATAGACTCAACCTACACGGCTCCTTGTCAGGATGGCAAGTGAAGTGATGCGTACCTTGAAGTAGGTATATCTAGTGACATTTCCTTCTCGAAACTTCCCAAAAGAAAAAGGGTGTGGTCATCCAGGTGCGTTTCTGTTTACAAGACTGAGTTGGCTTTTCAAACAGAGACGTAGAAAGATGTCGCCATACCTTACAACTTAACAACTTAACACAAATAAATCTTACTACCCGCTCGCATTCATAATATTGTAATTTTGAATATAGATGTGAATAATAAATTATTGAGATGTATAATTCCATATCATTACACCCTTTGTTTAGAGTTAATCTTTTCTCCGCTTAAACTCTTATCCAGCGTCATAATTATCCACCCAGATGTAGGCCTATTCAATCTGATGGCAACTGACCCATCTTTATCCTTAAACACTACCACCTGCACCCAGTACATCCGCAAACGTCAGGAAATCCATCGATCGATACTACTGGGTTATCATTATTACTTTAAAGAACAAGGCCAAATGCCCCTTCCCCCTTTCCTCGTGCTAACGCAGGAGAATGGTCCAGAGCTAAATACCATTGTCGTATCGGGGAGTGTTGCCATGGTAAGCAGAGTTTGTTAAAACTGTAGGTAGGCTACCTGAGATATTATTTCTTCATTTACCAATCTATACACAGGCTTTACTATACATATATCCTATGGGACTGTATTTTTGTTTATACCTGATCAATAAATGATGATAACATTCAAATGACCAGCTTCAGTGGTCGATATGTCTAAGACGTCACTCTCATGTTAGACTGGCCTACTGATGACGGGGATAACTGGGTTAAAATCGCTGTTGGGGTCTACTGAAGGTGGTTTTTCCTAAATGGCTTCCCACTCTCCTTACACACAAATGTGGGTAGATTACCTCTAAAATGCTTCCTTCCTCATCCCTACCCCATTGAAGTACTAATAATATATGCGTATAACCTGAACAGGTAGTAATACTTGTGATAAAATAAATAAATGTAATATGTACAGTTTAAGCTAGTTATGTTTACCCTGGCAACAATCCACGCTATGCCACTTCTCAGGAATAAATTCTTATGAGTGTCAAGGCCACTCCAAATTCACGCGTGCGCGCACACACACACACACACACACACACACGTCGAGAAATCACAATCATAAGTTTTTCCTCTTAGATACAACTCCGGCGCGAGCGTTCGGAGGAGCGTCGCCGTGTGATGCAGCTGGTAGGCCAACGCCGTCGAGGAGGTAGCGGGGGTGACAGTGCAGACACGCCCTTCAGCCGCTGGAGGAAGATCATACCGGTCCTACCTCCCGGTAAGACACCGTTTACCGATAGAGACGGTGAGATCGGTGCAGACAAGGATGACGTCACTACCGTCGCGAATGGGAACTTAAAAAATGAAGTGAGCAAAAACGGTACGTAGCATGGCATTCTTTTTTTTTTAGGTCGTATGATGTTGTAAATATAGATGTGTGAGAAACACTTTTTCGATTCGAGACGATATCGAGACGAGAATATGAAAAAATATCGAGTTGCGAGAACTAGACGAAAAAAACTTTCTTTGAAAGTACAAAAATATAAATGATTTTTATTAAATACCACCATATTTAGTTTATAGATCCGACACCTTAGCTTCGTTGGTAGCATGTTTGCCTACTGAGCTAAGGGTCCGGGTTCGATTCCTGGCATGGCCGAAAAATGTTTCCTCGATTAAAAACTGGGTTTACCCTTTTACATTGATAAATTGACGGCCTGGGACTGGATGTTGTGCCTGTCCTAGTCTTAAGCTAGATTATAGGGCATATGAAGTTACGATAGGCCTATCCAGGCGTTAGTGGGAAATATATGGCTAGAATAAACAATTAACTCAGGCCACAGGCTGAACACGGTAATGGATGTAAAAAATATATAGTTTATAAAATTACTTTAGACATTTGGGCTGATTAACTTATTTAAAGGTCATGCAAACATTTCAGTTACTAATCAAACACATTTTAAACGTAATTAATAGTATAACAGCTTATAAAGTTTGATATTGAAAAACAATATTTATAACCAAAACACTACTTGATGAAATAGGTGACCTGGTGGTCTAGGGGTAAGGTGTCAGACTTCTGTGCTGAGGGTCCGGAGTTCAATCCTCGGTCCTGGCACAGATTTATCTGATTGCCAAACCCTTCCTTCACCTCTGACAAGACGCGTATTAATCACAACTTATGAATGTGAGGAATACCAGGCCTCCACCGTGGTTCAGATCCACGTTAAACTGTAGGTCCTCAATTTCATCACCCTATCGTTACACATTAGCGTAAGTGCATATAACCCGAATGGGTAGTAAGACGCGGTGCTAATAATAATAATAATAATAATAATAATAATTAATAATAATAATAATAATAAACTATATAGTGGTATCTTGGTAGGATAAAAGACCTTCCAGAATGGACTTCTAAAGCACACTTATAGAACAAAGTAATAAATAATAAATAATAAATATTTATTTTCAGAATTAATAGAAAAATTGATGAAAAGGGCACTCCGGAAATCCTCTGCTACCTCGGATGACGAAAGCGCCCCCGTGGCCGACGAGGAAGCCACTGATATCGAGCTACACGACTCCCTGCCAGACGATGTATCCAGCGTTACAAAAGCCAACTCCAACAAAGACCGAAACGTTACCCAGAAAAATAAATCTACCGATAAACCGAAAGACCCTTCGCAAGGAAAGGATGCCGAAAAGACCAACCGCCGCAGCCAACTTCCCAAACAGAGACGACGTCACAACGGATCCAGACCGAAATCACCGCCTCCGAGCTACGATAACAAAGACAGAGAAGATTCCCTGACTTCGTGTTGGTCGGACAACATCCCCGTCATCAAGATCAGCAAGACGGACAGTGCCGAATGCGTGGCCCAACAGAGAGCGGAACCTCAGCAACCTTCCAGAACCAACGGCAGCAGCAGCACCACCGACACGACCGTGGCGATCGAGCCCGTCCACCTGCCGGGGAGAGAGCTCGCGAGGAGTGACGAGAGACTGGACCAGGACGGGAAGTACAGGGACAAGATTTTGGGCAAGATGGTGAAGCATCTGCAGCGTAAAAAGGACGACGATAAAGAGGAAGACGCGAGAGAAAGTGGTGGTCCAATTATTCTGGAGATGACGTCAAGAACTTTGACTCATGAGCGTGACCGTAATATAGGAGATAATATTATTACTGAGCAAGAAATAACTGCGACACATTCAAAATAACAATTGTTTTGTGTTTTAAGGTTGGGTGGAAGGTGGCACGAACTAAGTTCAGTATTTTCGCAGTTTATTTTCGTAATCAAAAAGTCTGACACCTTATCTCAGTCGGTAGCGTGTCTGCTTATTGAGTTAAGGGTCCCGGGTTTGATTTTCATTATGGCCGAAAAAGTATCATTTGTGAAATGTGAGTTTTCCATTTCACAGTGATGAATTGACATCTGGTGACTGGTTGTTGTAACGGTTAGTTTATAAGTCGTCTAGCTGATATAATCAGTCGGTTCAGAAAGTACACGTTAAATACTTACAAAAATATATTTTATATAATAACAACAATAACAAAATCATTTTGGCAAAATTAAACCAAATGTTGCTTCAGTGGATATGATTGATTTAATTTTTTACACATAGTAATCTCAACCGTTCTTGAACATCTGTCATAAGCATAGTGGCATTTGACCCCACAGTTCCATTTTTGGAACACCAGTAAAAGTGAATTCATATACTTTTCTATTAAACTGTTCCATTTGTGTAACATTAGCTACTTAGTCTATCTTTTTAATTATAAATTAATTTTACACATCCATTATGTACCTAGAGCAGTACTTCCAAAAACTTTTAGAACATTGACCCAATTTGTAGTGAGTGTAATGGATATAAAGGGGGAAGAGGCTTTTTTTAAATGTCCTATGTCAATTGTTTTGTTAAAAAAATTACATAAAAAAAAGGAAAAACTAAATATTGAAAGGATATAAGGGCAAGGCCTACACACTTACCAGAAAATTTTAGGCCTCCAAGTTCACAATTAAAACATAATTATGTAATTTTTGGGGTATATCAATCCTCTTTTTCGGCAGAAGATAGTAAAACTAGCCAGTCTTTGATTTACTAACTTCTACTGAAGAAGAGGCCTGATGTACCCTTATATCCTCCTTTCAATGTTTAGTTTAATACAGCCTCTTGGCGCCATTTTCCCTTTATTTAATAGGATAAACAAACTAAGAAAAATATTCGTGTCACATTCTAGTACTCCCTCTTCTAAACAACCTAGGACCAATAAGAGTTGACAAACGCACCTCGACTTTAAACCATTTAATGTCAAGCTGCTACCCTCATAGGTGGCCACAGTTTAAGGCGGCACTAGGTGATCACATGATCCAAGGAGTCACAAGGTGGTCACATGGTCCAAACCCTAAGGCGTCATTAAGAGGTCACATGATCCAAGGAGTCACAAGGTGGTCACATGGTCCAAGCCCTAAGGCGTCATTAAGAGGTCACATGATCCAAGGAGTCACAAGGTGGTCACATGGTCCAAGCCCTAAGGTGTCATTAAGAGGTCACATGATCCAAGGAGTCACAAGGTGGTCACATGGTCCAAGCCCTAAGGCGTCATTAAGAGGTCACATGATCCAAGGAGTCACAAGGTGGTCACATGGTCCAAGCCCTAAGGTGTCATTAAGAGGTCACATGATCCAAGGAGTCACAAGGTGGTCACATGGTCCAAGCCCTAAGGCGTCATTAAGAGGTCACATGATCCAAGGAATCACTAGGGGGTCACGTGGTCTAAGGCAGGCCTGTCTAACGCGTTTGATTTTAAGGGTCAAGGCCAAAGGTCAATCTTTTCTATGAGGTCAAGACCACTACTACTGGCCAAATGGATCATTATGAAGGGGAAGCAGTCTGAAAAAATCAATATTGTCACCAGCTTAAGTCAAACATTTCAATTTTAAAATCCTTACTAATAAAAAATTAAGATTAAATAGGAATTTAAGTTTTACTGTATATTTTAAAAGAACTTTTATGTGTAGTAAAATTGTGAATGTTAGGTGGGTAAAATAACTTTCATAATTGATGTCATAAGCCATAAGTCTCGCGTGTTTTTTTTTATAATAGAAAACAAAATGTACACACAATTATGTGCTGTGAACATATTTAGAGCACAAATAAAAAAATAAAAAACGTGGGAAGCGAATTGTGGTGAGAAAAGAGTAAAAATTTGTTTCTTCAACCCAAATAATGACAAATTTCCAAAGTCACATTCTCAAAATTTACACGGAGAAGGATAGGGCCGAATTGTATAATGAATGTTTCATCAAAAGGTGCTTGGGCCACACAGAATCATGGATCAGGACATAAGTTGGACATACCTGCCCTGGTATAAGGTGTCACTCTTGCAATAGAGGTAAAATTGCCGGCAACGAGAGGGTTGGGGGTTAAAATCCCGGGTTATATTTATATTTGCGGTTTTCAAAATGCATTTTCTGAATCGATATTAATTATATCAGTACTCGACTTACAAAATAACTAAATTATAAACCGCTTCAGCGGCCGCTTGGTCTGAGACACCATTCTCACAATAAACTAGACTGCCGGTGACGCTGTGATCAGGGTTCGAATCCCGGTTGGGTGTACCGAGAGTGGTTTTCCCTAATGCCTAACTCCCTGGCGTAGTTAGTGCATATGCGAATACACGGAACCAGTAGTAAGGCACGGAGTTAAAAAATATTCTAGAACAAACACGGGCCCCAGTCCCCCTCCCCCCCCCCCCCGGCTTTTAATTTATTAATCCACGTGAAAAAATAAACTACAATTTCACTATTTACATTTTTTGCCCATAACATGGAATCGAACTCAATACTCTTAGTTCAACAGAGTACACGTTACCGACTGAGATATAGTGTCTGGCATGATAGGGTGTTTTTAGGATGTTTTTATTAAACTGTCTTACACAATCCCTCTACGCAAATGACGATGCATTTCCACCTTTATCCCTAACCCAGCTGTACAGTTATGCATATAGTCCGGTTGGGTAGGCAAACTTAGTGCGTAAATAACATACTACCAATTGTTATTAGAGATAAGACTCTTTCGTCGACTATATTTGTTGAAGAAGCATTATTCCTGACCCTTAAAGTCCGGGGTTTGATGTCCGAGGAATCCCTGCACCAAGCAAGAGTAGTGCGTCTACTTAAAACCATCCACTCGTGGTCCTTTAGTTTGTATAGTTTTTAAGCACCACGTCTTAATACCCGCTCTGACGATACGCACATGTGCTAATTACAACATTTTTATCACCGAGTCTTACTAGGTGATCAGGTTATACGCATGTATGATAGTTACTCTAATAGGGTAGGGATGAAGAAGGAAGCATTTTAAAGGTATTCTACCCGCATTTTCGTGGAAGGGGGGGAGGAACCACTTAGGAAAAACAACCCTCAGGAAACCCGACTGAAATTTGAATCCTAGTCTCCCTGTCACCAGCAGCCCAGTCCAACACGAGAGTGCCGCCTTAAACAATGCTAATGTGTTAAGGATGATGAAGGTTGTATTTAGAGGAAGTGCGCCCGCATTCACTTGGAAGGAAAGTGGAAAACCATTTAAGTAAAAAAAACCTCAATACACATGACTGGGGATTCGCACCCCGAGCTACCCGTCATCGGCAGTCCAGTCTATTGCGAGTGTGACGCCTTAAACTTAAGCAGGTAAATAAAGACAAAAAAAGAAGATAATTTGAGATAACTCTTAGGATTATCAGGAAAATAAGGAAAAAGTGGTATGAAAAATATTACCTACTGATCCCAGGAGTCGCATTCGAGGACCAAACCTGCACTTCCTGTACTAAGTCAGTGTGCTACATTATGGGTGAAGCCATGTCGGTGGACGTGAGGGCTGAAGCATCAGTCTCATCTGCTGGTTAGGGTTGAATTAGAAACACAGCTGGTCGTAGAGAGTTTTTTTATAAGTGGTTTAACACTCTCTTCCCTTAAATTCTTATGCATTTCCTCTAAATTTCTTGTTTTTACCCAAACCAATTAGTGTAAATAATTTTTTTTCGCTGTGTCTTTGTACACATTCGTATTAAATGCTTACCTTAGTTACGTTTATTGACTAGGGAGAGGGAAGGTAAAATTTTTACAGTAACTGTACCAGAATTTTCTTGTAGAGATGGAAATAATTGAGAAAAAAACCACCCTCAATCAACTCGGCCGGGATTCGATACCAGATCATCCTATCACAGGCAATTCAATACAAACACTCAATGACGCTTCTTAGTAAAACTATCATGAATACAATTATGATTCCAAGAGGCAATATTTTTTTTTAGAACCACGTTGTAAAAACAGTTTGCGTTGAGTAACTTCGCTAATATGTTAGTGATGAGCAAGATTGAATTCACAGAAAGTTTACCATCATTTGCGTGGACGTAGCTTGTAAAACCATTTAGTAAAAAAAACACTTAGCACACCTTATCGGAATTCAAACCTTGATCTTCCAATCATCGGCAGTCTAATTTATTTGGAGTGTGACTTCTTTGAAGAGAACAAATTATATGGAATATTTTTAAAAGTGATTTTTATGCTCTCTAAACATTATAATGCAAGAGACATACAGACCATTGATGTATAGTATAACAGTCACCGGCAATCCTAGGATTTAAGTTGGTCAGGTTAGGTTATTTTAGAATAGGGTGGTTAGGTAAGGTAATTAAGGCTAGCTATTGTTTTCGGTATTATAATGAATTTATTCTAGAAATTTCTTACGAAAAGTATGAAGTACAAAAGCAAAACTAATTTATCTTATCCTTTGCTAAAACCACCTAGGAAGTATATTGAAAGCCAAAGCATTTTTATAGAAAGCCTAGGCATTTTTATAGAATGACTGGTTTACATACATTGCCGTTAACATAACCACTTCACCGACACCCGTGACTTTATTCAACCAGTTGGGAGCTTTAGATTCATGTCTTTAAAAAAATCTGATAAGAGGGAATTTCCAGCTTCTGAGGCATAATGTATGCTTCGATTTTCAGGCAAGTTTCTCTAGAAGCTAGAATACGAGTTTAAATTATTTGATTCACTTTATAGAACCATTAAACTTGGTTGACCGGTCAGAAGCCTGTTAAGTTTACTTTGACTCTCAAACGTCTAGATGTTGGAATGTTGGAATTGAGTCAGACTGAGTAAGAGCCATAAACAAATTTCTTGATTTACTTTCACGTATTCTGACTTCAAAATCAACACTAATAAAATAGTAAAATGTCAGTGATGTTGACAGCAAAGTTTTGTTTTCCCACTATTTATTATAAGTTACATTTGACCGAGCAGGACTTTGACGACAATGTTCGGTTGCCTTATGTGTAGGTGTAGACTACTAATCACTCTGGTGGCACAGAACGTTGCTCAGGGTATACCATAGTTTTCTATACGTCGTACCCTCTATGAGATAACGCGATGATAGTTATTAAGATGTTTTAAAGCCGGGGTGAGTAAGTCTAATTTAAGCCTAGTTATCCAAACCCCCTGTGACCATTGGGATCATTTCCCTAAAGTGAAAAATACCTGTGACCGTTGGGATTAGTCCCCCAAAGTGAAAAATACCAAAGGTACCAGCCGGTATCGAACCGGGACCTCTAGGGTCGTAGTCAGGTGCACTGACCACTAGAACAGGGGGCTTATTTTCACACTAAAACCTTACTATAAGGTCCCTTCCCCAGTATAGGTTTAAAATAATATACACAAGAATGAACTGATTTGAGGCATGCAATATATCTTTAATGTGCTATCATAAAAAGAGTATAAGGGTATGAGAGACTAACCTGTAACTCTTGACACAAATCAGTCGACACCCTATCTCTGATAGTTTTATAGACCCTGATACCTAATGGAGACTATGTATACTCACAAACCCCCGCGTTTTACCACTTGTTTAGGTTATACGCATATGTACTAATTAAGCTAATGAGTTAGGGATGAGGAAGTTTGAATTTAGATGAAGTGCACTCGAATTTGTGTGGAAAACAATTTTGGAAAAAAACCTTAGGACACCCGACCGAGATTCGAACCCTGATCTCCCTATCATCGGCAGTCTTGTTAAATATGAAAGTGATGCTTTAGACCATGCGGTCACCGAAGCAGGTATGGTAATGATCAGGTTCTTTCCAAGATATTACAAGTCGTAACAAGAACTAGCTATAACCACTAATGAAACCAATCTAGAAGAAAAGGGTAACATAGGGAGTTTAATGGAGATTAATAAGAATTAAACTTGGAGTTATATTGGTTAAGGATTCAACTTCTACAGCCCAAATTTGGGTCGAAACATTCTAATACACATAGTAACTAAGAAAAAATAAAATTTAAACTCATTGAGTGTACTTTATTTCTATAGCAAAGTTATGAAATAAATAAATGGGTGGAATATAATTACAGTATTGAACCAGCTTTAAATATACTTTTACATACAAAATTCCAACAATACTCATCACATTCACTAAAATAAATAGCACGGATAAATAATAATACAACAAGATAAATGGATCCACACTTAATACTAAAGAACGTTCAAAATATATTTTGCATTTAATTATAAAAATCCATAATAGTTTTTAAATGGCTATTCAATAAAGAGATCTTCACAGTCTTAAAAAAAACACTCCTCTAGGCGAGAATGTAGGGAACGCGAGAAAGGCCAGGTTTTTTTTATAGCAAAAAACTTTTTTGGCCAAAATAAATCAAATATTGCTCCAATAGAAACATATAATTTAATTTTCTTCACATGATAGCAACAGTTGTTGAATATATGCCATGAGCATAGCGGTATTAGATGACAAACTTTTCAAATTGAGAAAAGTTTGTCGTAACATTCCAGGACACCACTGACAAATATTCAACAAATGTTGATATCACCATGTGAAACAAATTAAACTGTTTCAGCTGGAGTAATATTTGCTTTATTTTGACGAAAAAAAAGTTCTGAATTGAAAACTACAAAAACACCTTTCCTCGCTTTCAATACATCTCCATCTAAGCATTAGAGTTTTAAGGAAATTTTTGAAATTAAAGTGTTTTTACTAAAATCGCTAAACAGATGCATATCTACATAATAAAGTAGTGTTTATAGTTTAAAATTTCAAGTATTTTTCAAATTTAAGGAAATATCACTGTTAAATGTCTAAAAATAAGTTTAAGGTGAGCTAGAAGACGACGCGAGCTAAGAACAGTATTTTTACTAAATATTTTTGACAAAAAAACTTTTTGGGCCAAAATAAATAAAATATATCCAGCAGATACTTTACGTTAAATTTTCTACATTTTATAATACCAAGAGTTATTAAATATTTTTCATAGGCATAAAGGCATTAAAAATATATTTCTTTTAAATCAAGATAAAAAAAAAGCTGTCCAAATTCATAAATATTCATGAAAAAAAAACTAGAGACAACTATTTGTAGAAAATTTCACTAACTGTATCTACTGAAGCAACATTTTATTCAGTGAAAAAAGGGTTTTGTTTTAAAAACGGCAAAAAAGATTGTTACTGGCCTTTCACCTCACCTTAAGATTGACAAGAAATATTTGTACTGCCAAACCTTTTCTAGTTTCTCTAACGGGAGATTTTAAAAAAATACTTGAACGAGCACCAAAAAAGGTTAAAAATCGTCAAGGGATGAACTTGAACAAAATCTAAGATTGGGGATAGTAAAATCTTTCTGATACTTCACAATATCGCTGCCACCTGCTGTTCCCAACAAGTTTATTGGAATAGCGATACTCAAATTGCGGTGGACCACCATAATCGACGTCATTCTCGTCGAACACCTCAGAATATTCTCCATCGTCGAACAACTCAGGATCTTCTTCATAAAATATCTCCGGGTCTTCTTCACCAGGGAGAACTTCTGTGTACACCATGTAGAGATGGCGTGGATGTTGTGAAGCAACGGCGTGGGAAGAGGATCTAGGACGTTCCACACGCGCGCATTGGCGCCTGGAGGGGACGGCATCTGCACGATAGTCATCAGCAGACGCCTCAGAATTGGATCTGCGTAAGGCAGACTTGTTCTTGGTTCGGACATCCGCTGGGTTATCGAGTTGGAAAGTTACCCGTTTCTTGGTTTTGGTGGCCGCTGGCTTCCTGGCTTGGGCAGCAGTCGGGGCCCTGACATTTGGGTGGTGCCATCCATATTCGTCCATCTTGAAAGTCTTATCAAAATGATTCAGCGTGGAGAATATTCTGTAAACAAATTTAAAAAAAAGTATAGTAAAGTAAAATTTAGAGAAATATATTTAAATTATTGACAAGAAAATAATTAAAGACTATAAACAGAAACCTAAAATAGAGTACACCACTTAAATTAGTTCGAACAAATAATTTTGATTCTTAAGTCCTTTTCTTTATCCTTGCTTTAATGCCAGTTATATCTATACACATTTAATTATTATATTGATGTGCTAGAATTGAGGAAGGCAGAAACTAAAGGAAATGTACCCATATTTGCCTAAAGGTAACCGTTTAACTAGATCGGAATTCGAACCGTGACATCCCCATCGACAACTAAACAGACTAGATAAGTTTGACATTCAGTCAGATTATCCATAGATGCTAAATAAATATAATTACACGTCTAACTACCTGTTTAGGTTATGCGCATATGTAGGCCCACTAATTACACTAGTGATTTGGATATTAGAAAGGTAAAATTTATAGAAAGTGTGCCCGTATTTTCGGGGATGAGTGGAAAACCATTTAGGAAAAAGCCCCTTCATTATAACTGATCAGGATTCATTCGTACACAGGTTTACTCGTAATCGGCAGTAGAGTCTATTGCTAGAGTGACGCCTTAGACAATGTGGCCACCAAAGCAGGTGATATTTATAATTCATAAATATGTGTTCTGTTAACATTACAAAATTAAAATATTTTGTATATCCCTTCACGCCCATAAAAGACAAGTGAAGTACAATTTTAGTATACCTTTAACTTTCTCTTCCTCATATTTGTCTAAGAAATGTATGTGGAAAAACTCATAAACTGCGTCAATGCTGAATGAGTGCGGTTTGTGAGGGAAACAAAGATAAATTTTAAAGTTATGTTGGTTTGGGAATGTTGAGAGGATGAGTGTGGATCGAGTGACGAAGTGAATATATGAAGGTAGAGTGCGTGGATCAAAAGGAAGGGATAAGATGTATAAGAGGTTGCTAAATGTTGTAGACGAATGTGTGAACAAGAGAAACATTTAAGCAGCGTCCAGACGGGTGAGCCGATCCCCGAGCCAAGCCTCGTTTATGTTGTATAAATGGGTTCGTCGGAATGCTGGCAGCAACCCAGTGAATGTCTGTATTTCGACGAACATCAAAGGATAGTACGAGGCTCGGCTCAACACACTGGACGGCGCTGCAAGCCGAGCCTCAATCCGAACCACTTGCTAATTTTTTTAAAATTCTAATTAACCTTCTGTCATACGCGCTTGAAATATTAGCTGAGCAATTGCGTATTGTAAATTTTACAACAAATTGATTTATTTTTTTAAATTTGTAATTGACATAAATATTAACTGCGAGTTTGTTTTATAATAGGCCGAGGAACTAAATAAAAATTAATTTAATCTTTAATAATCATAGAGTACATATATTAAAAACAATATTTACAGTTACAAGATTACTCACGTGTTGTAAACTGTACAAAGATGGTAATACTTTCTTAGAAAGTTTGTTGCACACTTTAAATAAGTTTGAAACTGCCTCTGGGGAGAGACGGGTAAACAAAGAAACTGTCACCCAAGGTAGGTGGTGTGTGTAAATATGTCCCAGCCCGCTTCCTGTAGCGTAGTGGTCTAACGCGTCAATCTCTTATTAGACTGGCGTGCTCAAGGCGGAGAGCTCGGGGCTCAAATTCCGGACGGGTCTATTGAGGGTGGTTTTTCCTATCTGATTTCCCACTCTCCTTCCACGCAAACGCGGGTAGATTGCCTCGAAAATGCCCCTTTATTTATACCCCATAATATTAATTAGCATACCCCTTAATAAATTATATATATATACTCTTTAGAGACCTTATATAGGTATTGCAGACTGGTATAAAAGTCACAGGTTTTTATTATTATTATTATTATATTTTTTTAGCACCGCGTCTTATTACCCGTTTGGGTTATACGCTTAAGCACTAATTACGCTAATGAATTAGGGATTGGAAGGTTGACTTTTAGAGGAAATGAACCCACATTTGCGTGGAGGGAGAGTGGAAAACCACCCACAGTTCAACCGAGCGAGATTCGAACCTCAATCTCCCCGTCCTCGGCAGTCTAGCTCAACACTAAACCACCGGCTAAGAAACGCATAGATGTTATTGTGAGTCTTTCCTGCACATGATGGATTCTCTTAAACGCGATTTTTTTTTCTCCATATTTGGCCCAATCAAAATAAATTAGATTGCTTAATAACGTGTTAACATTCGAAATTCGAGCTAAGTTTTTGTATTGATCACTAATTTCTTTAAATTTAAGATAGTGGAGCAAACTTTTTCCACTATATTCCACTCGCCTTAAGTACATTTCAGTTTGCCACCATCGTCTGAGCTATCTTTTTCTTTGTTTCAAGGTGAATAAAATATGCCGCAGCAACCAATTTTAGTTTTTTCCAGTCCATTGCGTGTCATCCACCGAAGTACATAACTTTATGAAGCAAAATATGGCTCAGCTCTCTAGTCTGGATGCAGCTTAAAGAGTTTCAAGAATAAAAACGCAAGTATTACTTGGGTAGTGGATGTTGTTGACGCGAAGGGCGTATGCAAGGATAGGGACGTATGGAGAAAGTTAGCGAGAATGGGTTATGTACGGAGTTTTTTTTCGCACGTCTTACTACCCGTTCGGGATATACGCCTATTTACTAATCACGCGAATGGTTTTAGGGATTAGTTAGGTTATATTTAGGGGAAGTGAGCCCATATTTGTGTGGAGAGAGATTGAAAAATACTTTTAGAAAAAAACCTCAGTCCACCCGACCAAAATATGAACCTTTATATCCATCATTGGCAGTCCAGGCTACTGCGAGAGTAGCGCGTTAGACCAGGCGGCCACCGAAGCGAGTATGGAACGATTTTACAGTATATTCCGGGTGTTCATTTGAAAACTTTCCACCAAAATATCTTGAAAACAACGCATTGTAGCAAAAAAAAATTCTAAACAAACGTTGTTTAGTTCTAAATGGGAAAAGGGGGGGGGAGATGTGGTTAGGCTGTATGACCTTGGGTGGCTTTGCTAAGGTGACGTGGTCAGTGGTTTTTTTTAACAAGACGCCTCTATTTTTTACTACACATTCTTGTAGATTACGTTGTACCATTTTAAAAATAGTTGTTTTAAGCTTTTCACGAGAAATGAGCCTAACGAGTTTCTAAATCGCAGGCACCAGCCGTGGCATTAGAATTTGGTCCATTCAAACAATTTTACTCATTTATTTATGTGCACACTTAAAAATCATAACATAGTACTTGGGGTCAGTCTAATTTATTAAGGTGGGGATGCATGGAACACGAAAAAAGGTGTGTTTTTACAGTTTTTATATAAACTTTTTTGTCAATATAAATAAAATATTGCTTATATATAAACAGAGCTTAATTTTCTTCACACGATGACAACAGTTGTGGAATATTTTTATAAAGGTTGTCTTGGAGTTTCATGAAAACTTTTTCTCTTCAGTTAAAAAGGTTTTTAGATAATGCCACACTGCTCATGAATTCATATTCAAAAACTGTTGTGAAGAAAATTAAACTATGTATTAAAGCAAAATTTTGATTTATTTTGGCCAAATAAAGATTTTTTTTATAAAAACTGAAAAAAAAAACACTGACATTTTCTCGCGTTCCCTGCATATCCACTTTTAATTAATCAGAAACAAAAAAATCATTTTTAGAAGTAATAACCATACAGTTATTCATATTAGCTTTTATGTCGAAATAATTCAAGGTTTCGGATATTAAATCAATGACTGTACGCACTTAAAAGTCTCAACCAACTTAAAGCAACCACTAATAGGTTAAATTGGTGAACATGCAAAGGCATGTTAACACATTTGAAGCTTTTTATCTTATTTTATTTGAAAAAACGTTAAGCCTGATCAAATGTAAAATAATAAATAACCAGTTTTTTTATATTTAAAAGATTCTAGTCCAATCTGGGAGGCTAAAATGTATTTTAATATATTTGCCCAACAAAACAGAGCCATTGAACCATTCTATGGAGAAAACTACTGTCTGTGCAATTAATTATACATTAATATCGAAACTTAGAAGATGTTAATGTTCTTTAGTACTGATATAACCAAATCAAGTATATAATATTGGCAAATGGGAAATCATTAGACCTTAAGACCGGAATCGAACGCGGGAGCACGCACTAAAACAATGATATTCTATTCGATAACCCGATTTTGACAGGAAGAACAGTATCTGGTAGACACTATTTTTACTGAAACAATTTTAAAATATTCATACATCAAGTATATATATTATATGCAACTGACACTTTTAATAGATATTATAAATACCTATAAAATAACAGTAAAAATAGCAAAATGCTAGCAATGTTGACTGTAAAAAATATGTATTTATTTTCTAACTTTCCTTCCTACCAAAATCAGACTATATGTTTAGTTTATAAATCTATTTAATTCTTTAAAAGTGTAAGCTAATACTACTTTAGTCAAAGGGTAAAAAATTGTAAAAATATTGAGACCAACGCTGGAAAATATCTTTACTTACCTATTAAACGTCTGTCTAAGTTGAACCGATGGGCACCTCGTTACGTTGGTATCTAAAGACCCTCTGACAAACCTGCAGTAACAACGCTTGGAATGAACGGCTAGAGTCACGTGATTGGCTGTCAAGAACACTCTTTAGGATGACGTCAGTACTCACCATTGGTCAACCTTTTGTATTACTCGCCCCAATTGAAAGTTTTAAATTAAAAAGAAATATACAAAAGGTGAGGCGAATAAAATCATCAAATTACTGGTAAACTTTAAGCCGCAGTAAGGCATACAAATGACCAAGACTTGAAAAATAACACACACACATATATATATAATCCAAACCTCCCTCATTCCACGAAAAGGAAATAGTCCCGTCCCTATAAAAAATCATTCACACCTCATATTCAATAATTTCATGATTCATAAAGTGTAAAATTTTACTAAACAAAAACCTGCTCCAGTGGTCACATGTTCTAAGGCATCAATAAACTAGACTGCCGATGACAAGTACATAGGGGTTCGAATCCCTGTTGGATGTTCTGAGGTTCGAAACTTGTTTTTCACTCTCCCTCTATGCAAATGCGTGTAAACTTCCTCTAAACTCTACCTTCCTAATCCTTAACTCTTCAACGTAATTAAAGCGTATAGCTTGAACAGGTAATAATACGAGGTGTTAAATAAAAAATATCCAAAATGCATTTTTCTTATAGCAAAGCATAGGGACAATTATTTATGTATAGTAAATATCATACAAAGAGGATAAGGGTATTTGAAAGCGACATGTTGATCGCAGAACAAATCAGCCAAAGCGTCTTTCACCTGTCATTGAATCTAATGGCAAGTGTGGAGGTAAAGGCAACATGTAAAACCCGTTAAAAAAATAAGGCATTTGATTAGAGGGGTGGGTGAGGGCGGAAACTATATTGTTACCCTTTAATGTTAGTTCTAATCTTAAGTAAACAGGATGATGTTATGCTTCTGGAACAAAACATGAACCTGAAATGAGGATGCGTCACACGCGTGTTAGACTGAACTACTAAAGACAGGTATATCGGGGTTCGAATCTCATTCAGGTCTACCGAGTTTTCCTGAATGGTTCCCCACTCTCCTTCCACGCAAAAGCTAATAGATTACTTCTAAAATTCTTCAATCGTCATCTCTACTGCAGTAGAATAATTATCATATTATATGCGATAAACCTGAATAGGTAGTAAGACGCGGCGATAAAAAAAATACAAATTGGGTAGAGCTTAGAAAGGTAGATTTTAGATGAATATACCGATATTTGTGTGGAAGGGAATCGTAAAAGCATTTAATAAAATTACCCTTAGTTATATTTCAATCAATTATTAGTATAGGCATTACGGAGAAATACAATCATATAATTTGTTATACTTTCAGGATGACCCAACACTCTCCTAGCCCCGCACCCCCCCTTTTAACCCTCCAGTATCCTATTAATGGAGCGCTAGATTTTTTTTAAAGTTTTTTTCCTATGAAATAATGGGAGTGTTAGTAAACACTGAGACTCGTTAACGTTAAAAAGGGTTTATTAAAGTAATCTACATTATATATATAGCCAACCAAGTTAAAAATGTCAACCTTAAGATGGTATTCAAACACGGGACTATTGGCTTAACACCCCCAATGCTCTGTCACTTAGCTATCCTGGTTCGTTTCGTATCATATCGTACGTAGTTTCCACAACTACACTCAAAACAAACATTAAAAAAGTTGTTCTAGCTGTGAGACGATTCAGCATGACTCAAAGGTTGAACATTGACTTCAGTGTATATTGGTTGTCACACTTCGCTTGATTGAATTTTATTCTAGTATCAGGACTGAACATGTGTGACCTACTAGTCTGTAAGAGTTTGTGTTTTATATATATGTATATATATATATATATAACATATATATATAATATATATATGTTTTATATATATAATATTATATATATAACATATATATATTATATATATAACATATATATTATATATATATTATATATAACATATATATTATATATATATTATATATATTATATATATATAACATATATATATGTTATATATATATAGAGAGAGAGAGAGAGGGGCCTATATATTTAATATAATAAAGTAGAAATTAAGTGTGTGTCTATAAAAAGATCAGGGACTTCTAGATGAGCAGGAAAACTTAAATTTGGAAAAAGGTAGAGGGATTGCCCCATATAATCAAATAATAATCTAATAATAGTAAATTTCAAAATGGGGCTCTATAAAATGTAAAGGCTATGATTAGACAAAACTTTCAATATGAGATATAAAGTTAAAATTTGACAGACAGGTAGAAAAACAATTCCAGCTAGCCAAATGAATATCAAAATATGAAATTTTCTAAAAGTTAGTTTGAGAAAATAGGGGGGGGGGGGGGATTTTAAAACTTCCAAACTTAGTAGAAATAAATACTTGTCAGTGTGGTAGAAAATTGAAACTCGACGGACAGCTAAAGAAACCAATTCAAATAACTATAAAAGCTCACTCAATTTTTTTTAAAATGGTACTGCAGTAAAGGTGGTGGGGGTAGGGATGGTTCCCTCAGGATCGTATACGGAGGGACTATCAAAATAATTATGGCAGCCAGATATTGAACGACCTAATTTGATATAGTTTTATGCTGCTTACCCGTGAGAAGAACGAATCAAACTGATAGTGAATTAATATAATATAAAGACTAATTTGATATTCAAACGTGTCTATGTTAGCTAAGTGCAAGAAGTATATTCAGACCGAGTAAGGTTAGAAAGTTTTTGGTCTCACGCGCATCGTTTGACCCTTGGTCCGATATTCCAGAGATAGATTGGGGATTGAATCCCAAATTGGTATCTCGAGGATTTTTTTCTCTCCCACATACTTAACAGTTCTGCCTATACGCAATTATGGGTATATTTAACATAAAATTCTACCCATTTAGTACCCTACCCTAATTTGGGTTTACAAGTCTCCCCGAAGAAACAAAACACATATTTTTCACTTTTTTTTTGTGCATAGTATTTTATTAGATGTCTGATGTCCCCGCATATTAAAAATTAATTATGTAGGGAAGAGAGAGGTAGGATTTAAAGATTAGGTGGCCTCAATCGCAATAAAGGGGTGTGAGAAATAATTTAGTAAAATATATCCTCAGTACACACGACCGGGATTCGAGCCTTGCTGTGCCCCTCATTGGCAGTCAAATCTATCGAGAGAATAACGTGAAACACCACGGGGCATCGCAGTGGTTATTATTTTATAGCTACCGATGGTTTGGTGCAACATGGATACAAAGGACGGTCAGCGTACAGAGTTAAAATATTTATATGGGTAGAGAATGTACACAATGTTCATACCGAAAGGTAGCAGTTTCCTTTTAAACACTTCGTATTACTAACTGTTCAGGATGTACGGACAAACAATTATTATAATGTGATAGGGGTGAGGAAGTAAACATTTTAGAAGTATCGTACTCGCATTTGCATGGAAGGAGTGCAGGAAACCGTTTTAAGAAAAGTAGACACGAGCGTGAATCAAACTCCAATCTCCCCGTTTTCAGCAGGCCACTCGCCTTGGACTATTCGGCCACTGAAGCAAGAAGAAATCTTACATCTACAGTTTACATTATGAGCTTATCTTGAAGCTACTAGTGAAAGTTATCCTGCCCGGCGTTGAGCGGGAGAGATTTTTTTTCAAGTCTAGTGATTGTACGTGAAAATAACGCAAGATTTTTGTTTCGGGGTGCATTCTAAAGATAACTTAAAATTTCTGTTTGTAAGTGCACAAAGGGGCTACTAATTTTTAAAACTTCAGACCTTTTACTTGCGAGAGATCACTTTGTTCCTTACAAACTTAATTTAATTGGGGCGATAGGAGAAACTACCATAATGGAAAATTCTGGAACAATGCAAGTTAAGCTTGTATCCTTACAGGGTTGATGAGAGGCACATTATTTTTCGTTATAAATAGGGTAGTTGATGTTGGTCGAGTCACTTGAGTTAACATTAACAACTTCGTATCATAAATACAATTTTAAATTAATTTCCCTACACAGAAGTTTTAATACAATCAGTCCAGCTTTGAAAATTTAAAAACTACTTTCTGGGAGTCCCACTACATATTTGCCCTAATAAGGAAGAGATGAGGAAATGTAGCCTCATTTGAGTGGACTTTCAAACAATTTTGAATAAAGCAGACTCATTTAACTATAGGATTTAAATCACGACCCCATGCCCCATTACTTATCAAAAACCAAACACGTTCTATTTCTTTATTTTTTGGTCAGAACGACAATGACAGTGGCTACTTATAAACTGGTTTATTAAAATTTTGTTGGAGCTTCATATTAATGTCAAGCATCCTAATTCACTAGGTTGGTTAGAGGGAGGTCGTGGTACGAATCCCGGTTAGGTAATCAAAGTTTCCACCCTCACCCCTAATTTGAGATACACCATTTACAACAAAAAAAACTGGGTATACTAGATTTTTATATATTTTTCACCGCTTGTATATACCCTAGGCAAAGTAAAAGGTATTAGGATTTATTTATTTTAAGCCTGCATTTTTATTACAATTACTCTAACACGTGTTCTATCGATTAATGTAATATTTTATATCCAGTCGGTTCAGAAACTGACATATTATTGGTAGTATTATATTATAATTTGACCAACTTTTAATTTTTATTTATTTGAAATATTTATATTCAAAACCAAACTCCAGAGAGGGAAAAGTTAAGTTATTTTTCTAAACATGATTAAGCTAGGTTTGCTCTAATGAAATAATATCAGACTTTTATCAATTGTTTTATTAATGAAATTAAATACACTTTACATTTGTTTTACATACAAACCTGTAACATATTAACATGAAATAAACATACTTAATCATAGCATTTATAAAATATTCGAATTTAAAAGTTTAACATTCAAAATCCATAGACAAGATGTTTTAGTAAATTCACAATGTTGATAAATATTCAATTATTTGTGCGATTTGTAAAAATGGATCATTTAACGACACATTGAACCAGTCAATGTTATATATAATATTATTAGTACTTTTAACTGTCATATGCATAATTTACTTTTGACGAGTGTATAAAATTTGAAGAATATTTTGGGATTTTTTTTACTGCTGCCACATATTTATATTAAAAATTAATATAAACTATAATGACACGATTTAAAATTACCTTCTACAAGCAACTTATCAAATATGTTTCATCTTACTGACTAATACACTCAGGTTTATTAAAATTACATTTTAAACTCATTTTCAAAATAGAGCTAGTAATTGTTTTTAAATGTGACAATATAATAAACACCTGTATGAAAAATATTAAAAATGTCAATACTGACAGTTCATAAATTAATTTAAGTCTATATATATGACACTCAATTACATTAGCTAAATATTATCTAACCATTATAACTTACAAGGAATAATTTATTTAATAAGTTTATCGCCCCTTTAAAAATAGTATGTACATTAAAAAGCTGATACAAAATAATATAATATTCACTGGCACCTATAAAAATAAACATGTTTTAAGAAATACAGTTGTAAACTTGATAAAATCTTCTAAACACCTAAACAATCAAGTATTTGAACCAATAGCTGTCAAGTACGTAATCCCCATAGGCCTGAACGTATCGGTCGTCGTAACCAAGTTTCGGATCATCCCTACGAACGTAGACTGCAGCATCTTGATAATTCGGTTCCAGGCCGAGAGATACAAAAGCTTTGTTTACGCTCATCAGCACAAGCTTTTTTATGCTCATTGAGAACACGGTTGAGACGCGCTCTATAATACTGGCGATCTTTGACCCCAAGGGCTACCCCCTCTGCCGCTGATCGGCGTGCGATAGGCTCTAGAACACCCTTGAAGGTGGCAATCGCTTAGACTCAAGCATACTTTTAGCAGATTCAGGACCTGATTTTAACTTTGACTGCTCGCCTTTAGATGACCTCAAAGCCCTTTCAGAATACGGTTACTTATTTTGTATTTCGAAGATGCCGCGTATTGTAAATTCATATCAAGATTCAAACTGACTTTAGACACCGGTTGAGGATCGAACTCATTGATCAGCTTATTATATTTAGAATCAAATTCCAGGATACTCGTATTCCGGACATTCGTAATCCTCTGCGATGGTGGAATCGGGCGCCAGCATATTTTGCAGACGACGCTCTCGAGATATCGGTGCCGGTACCTTTGGTTCATTTAATGCCTCCTGGTGACTTGAGGTCTCCCCGACTTTGACCGGGGACTTTTTGGTGACAGAGATCTGAATCTTTGATAAACCGGATTGCGATTGGGGAAGATCGCATTGCTGTTCGTATGACGCGATCCTCGTCGAACGGAATTGTTGGGTCCGGGTGCAGGGCATTGTTGGTTCAGTATCTTTTAGCTCGCGCCTCCTTTCTTGATCCATCTTGCACCAACGAACACCAACTCCAACAACTTGCGATATCCTGAAACAAAACGTAACATTTGTAAAAAAAAAAAATTTAAAATAAACTGCACCATTCCTTACTTTCAACCGTTTTAGAAAAATTATAAAATTATTGGCCTACTAAGCAAAGCTCCCGGGTTTGAATCTCCTGTCCAATTATTTTTCAATTAGCAGAATATTAATCCCTTCAGGATTATAATCGTACTTTATGAAAATACTCTGATAAAAATCTTACATTAAGGAAATTGACATAAAGGTGTTTAATTTTCTAACTATAAAACTTTTCTTCAAATCAAACTAAAATCAAGAATCCGTTTGAAGAAATAATGTTTGTTAGGTGCGTGCGTGGACATTCTGAAGTAAAAACTCAATGAGAGACTTTGTTGCATTTCAGTCTGATTTGTAAAGAAAGAAACCTTAATTATATATCTTAGCAAATTCATTTCATATATCTATACCTAGTTAATTATCATCTTTTCATTTTTAATATCAACTATCAAATAACAATTTAGTAAAATGTTAAAAAGTGGTCCGAAACAAATTATTTAAAGGTTCCTACTACCAGAATATACGGCATCCACATATTGAACGAATAAAAATAACATTTAAAAAACTAGTCAACCATGCCTAGTAAAACATTGTTTAAATTTATCATCGGTGTAATTGTTTACTTTCGGTAGCCCCCTTTACCTAAAACGTACGATAAACCTTCATACATCGCTGTGCCTAAGATTGAAGAGATACATAATCCTCAAACTAATGTCAACATAATATCTAAAATGAATACGTGTGTGGGAACAGCACAAAGCCTTTTTTATTCTAAAATAGTATTATTAACACCTTGTGTTACTACCGATTCCGACTACATGCATGCGTACTAATTGCTCTAATGAGTTGGTTATCAAACCCACGTCTGTGGCCACAAGGTCTAAACGTTACTCTTAGTACTTAACTGCCGGTATAACCTGAACGGTTAGTATGACTGTGCTAAAAAAATTGTTAGTGTTGAGTAAGGTTGGATTTAGAGGTAGTGTACCCGAATTTGTGTGAAAGGAGAGTTTAAAACCATTTAAAGGAAAAAACTTGGTATAGCTAGCAGAAATTGGAATCTTGATCTCAGTCATCGGCAGTGAAGTCTATTGAAAGCGGTTCCCAAACAATTATCTAATGTTTTACATTACAGAATAAAACTACATTCTAATTGCATTTTACTCGCGTTGGTAGTTGCATGGTCCACTATAGCAATAAAGTGGATGCCGGATACCGGGAGACATAGTTCACTCGTCCGGGATTCGATCCTTAATTTTTATTCTTTACAGTTTTCACTCCCTACAGTTCCCTACTTTCCTCATCCCTATCATGTTCAGTTTATACATCCGGAAAGCCCAAATGGGCAGTAAGACTACTCGACAGCTTAACAAAAATAACAATTTTTACATTTTACTATGCTCATCCCAATGGTATTGTATTACTTTGCTGGAGCTTGGACATTAGGGAAAACGCTGACATTGAACAATAAAACAATTTTTAATGAAGCAAGAAGACTCATTTAACAACCCGTTTGTGTTTACAAAATTATCTTTCGGTTCGTATTAAGAGATAGCATAGGAAATACAAAGTTAGGAATATAATTTGTTAAGCAAAAAGAAATCAACTAGATCACATTTTTGAATAAATGTTTAAACATTTCGTTAGTTTAATTAACCCAGACGAGAAGTAGATCAAATGTGATGGGCCATTCAGGGCAGTGAATATCTTACAAAAAGTGGAAAGGTAGGCCAAAGTGTGATTCCTTGGCTGTGGTAGCCATATTTGATCCATAGGCCCTGAATTTATTTTCTTCCTCTGAATTGATTTAGATCAAAAAGCCTTGCATCAATCTATGCACACAAAAAACAAAAAAAAACAGCGCATTGAATTGATCATGGGAAGATAGATTCAACGATTCAAAAAAGTTACTCTCACCATAATTTAAATTACGAATTTATATATATTTTTCAAAAAAAATTAATTTAAACCCATTTAATATCAGTTTTGTTAATCTAATCAACTGGTGATATAAGTGAACTATTACAACAGTATGTAATATATTTCTTAGCACCGCGCCTTGCTACATTCGGGTTATAGGCCTAAGTAATGTTTATAGCCAACCTATGGCAATTTAAGCCTAAATTCAATCATTGTTATCAGATAATAAAACAAGCTTTGGTGGAGCAAATGGCCAACAAACTACCTTTGTGTTTCACATGTCCTTGAAAGTTAAATTCAATCAATATTTAAGGTGTATGTGGCCTTGGTTGTTTGCTAACAGTCAAAACACCCTTAAACCTACCTGTCTATTTTTAATATAAATATATCTTTTTGAAATTTCCATAGAAGAAATAATCGTATGAATCAGATAAAACGTTTGAATCCATCTAGAAAAATCGATTGATCGACGATAAAAGATTATCGTATAGATCGATTCTAGATTGAACATCCTAGTCAGTGGATAGCGCCCACACCTAGAACATGGTAATGGTTTGCATCACGAGTCGGCAACCAGCAGATCTCTATCGACTAGTTAATCTCGGGGCAATTTTCAGACTATCTTAGTCTCTTAAATTCTTAAATAGACAAGTACTTTCAAATAATAGTTTAATGCAACCAAAATACCCTCAATCGGTAATAGGCAATTTAGTAAGAAAATCAAATAATCATGAAAATATACAACTTATTTATTTTGGATTTTTTTCTCCGAGGATGGAGACTAGGTATTTGAATCAAGGTTTATTTTAAGTAATAAATATAAGATGTGTAAACTGAAGAAAGAATCAGAAGTATAGTAGCGAAATAATTGAGGATCGCGGACCTTTTGATCAGTGGTTTGTAAGTCTATCGAAGTCCAAAATTCCTTGTTTACATCCATCAGCTGACTGATGGCAGCGTTTTAAAATTAACCGGGTGTATTTCCAATAGTAATAATAATATTTCCTTATCCTAAGGAAGAGTGCATTTCCTTATTTTAAACCTCACCTTGTTTTAAATTGGTTAAGGCAATCCTTAGGCAGGCTAGCAAAATAATGGTTTGATATTAGTGTATACAAAACTAAGTATTTGAAACTGCGCTTTATAATTTTTATCACCTTAAATATTTAACTATGGGAATGTTAGGATATTTAAAAAATACCGTTTAAAAAAGCATTTCTCTAACCCATACAAACAGCTGGGATAATTTAAGTATTTAAATATACATTAACGATTAGAAAAACATAGCATTAAATAGCTATAATGAAAATACATATCTGAACACGTGGATTAAACGTCAGGCTTCTATGGTGTAATTTGCCAGTCTCGGGGAGGTCAGGGTTTAATTCCAGCTCTATGTACAAAGGTTTTTTTCCCCTATATGGCTATCAATATTCCGTAACTCTAATGGTTACATTCTCTTTTAAATTATGGCTTACTTATCCTACTATATTAAAATACGTAAAAATCTGAAGGGTAGTAAAACTACTCCAAAAACTAAAGTTCAAAATATAGGAATAATTTGTGGCTTTTAACACTCCCGAGTTTGTTAGTCTAGCCCTTCGGCTACTTGTCAGACCACGTACTAGGGCATCATTCTAAATACTATAGACGGCCGATGACTAGGAGTTCGATTCCCAATCAAGTGTATTGAAAGTGGTTTTAATTAAATGTTTTCCCACCACCTCTAAACAAATACAGGTACATCTACTTGTGATACAACCATAGCTAACAATAGCGTAGTCAGTACATGTGTGACAAGTATAACAAATGTATAAAAATTAATATAATCTTTGACACTATACAAAATGAAAAAGCTAGGTCAAACGCGGGCGTGTTACACTAAGAGGAAAGGAAGGGAGGGGGTGACTTACATATACTTTAAACAATGTGGGTAGTAGCTCGGGCTATGCGGCATCAATAGTTTCGATTGGTATTTTAAGTAGTTACTGTTAACGGTAGATCGGGTTTAGGTGAGAGTATAGGTAACAAGTTTAAGGTTAGGATTTTGGCAGTTTTCATATAAAAACTTTTTATGTCGAAATAAATCAACTCTTTATCCAGTAGAAACAAATGAATTTTCTTCACATGGTGATAGAGAGTTCTATAAATGTTAAAGGTGTACTGGAATTTAATTACTTATTTTCTTCATTTAGAAAGTCTCATATAATGTCACAATATACATGATATAATTCAACAGCTGTTTATATAATTTTTAGAATACTATTTTCAACTGGAGCAATGTTATGTAATTTGGCCAAAAATGTTTTGATACATAAACCGACCTTAACTCTCGTTTCGCACATTCCCACCTTAAAATAGAGATACCTGGGAACGATTTTACATTAAACGTTTTTTATCCACTAGTTGATTTGTCCCATATACACTAAATGCTTATAATTTCTCTCGTATACCTCCCTGATTATTAATCCTCAGACATTCCTTTATATATATTGTTTAAACATATCACTAAAATAGAAACATCTATAAAAAAAAGTCACCTAAACACTATCTTTCAGTCCACACTAATTATATTGATCAGACAATATGTTTGCAAACCACCGTATTCTTACTTCAGAAGATAGAAAAGAATCTTAAATAAATGTGACAAATTCAAAAGTTACACTTTAATATAAACTATAACGCTAGAAAAAACTAAGATTGTTCAGAGTACATAAAATTCGGTGTTTGAACCTTCGCTATTGAAAAAGCAATCTTTCAATAAAATTAAATAAAAAACTGAACAAAAGACTGTTCAAATAAAATGGCTTTTCACAGAAACACTAATTATCTCTATTAAATTCGTGAGATTAGGAATATTCAATAACTTTGACACAAAGATCCAATCTTACGATATTAAAAATATTCATATTCAATCATTTATTATTGAATAACAGATAATCGAGCTTTACTTTCACATTTTCGTAAGTGAATTCATGCTAGATTAATCTGTCACTTTTGACATATAAATTCTTTATAACACTAACAATTTAGTAAAATGTTAACCTCAAAAATGTTTTGTGTATTTATAACATCCTTCCTATGAAAACTTGGTTTTAGATTAAACTTTATCGTGAATTAAATCAATTTATTTTCAAACAAACGTGAAATGCAGACATAGTTTGATAATTATTAAACTCTCTACGTTATTATTTCCTTGATTTTCTAATACTGTTCATAAGAATTATACTTACCTTAACACCTGAGGGCAAGTAGAGATGATCCCGGTTCTTTGTTTCGACTGAGGAGTGATTTGTTCGACACTTTATAGCCACAGTTCTGAGTTAACACGCGAGTTACTACCTTGCTATTGGCTTGTTTGATAGCCACAGCCCCTCTTATACAAAACCACCTGATGCTTTCCATTGGTTGAGTCGTTTGTTGTGAGAAACAACACAACAAAGTAAGGGGGGGTAGTATGGGTCGGTCTAGTTGCAGGGTTAGGGGTAAATGTGTAACTCCAAATATATGTCTTTTTCAATGATGACTTGACTGAAGAGAGAGTTTAATTAATTAATATTTCACCCACTTCGGTGTCCGTATGGTCTAAAGCTCTACTCTGGCAATAGACTAGACTGCTGATTATGGGGAATCAGGTTTGAATCTCGGTCGGGTGTACTGAAGGTGCTTTTTTATTAAATGGTTTTCCACTCTTCTCCACTCAAATGTGGGTACGCTTCCTTTAAATATAGCCTTTCTAGTACCTAAAACCATTATCGTAGTTGGTACATAAACGTATAGGTCCAACCCAAACGGGTAGTAATACGCAGTGTAAAATAAACAAATTAATAAGTTTTTTCTATTAGTTTGACTAAGCAAGTGCACAAAAATTACTCCTGAACCTCGGCACTGGTGGTCACATGTTATGAGGCGTGTTGTCCAAGCTCATTAGAAATGTCTCCCTAACAATATCAAGGAGGGAAATTAAAGAGTAAACCCTCGCTGGTAGAAGTGAAATGGATAGTGATTCAAATATAAGTATTTAATTTTAAAATGTCATGATTGCATTTTATTATATTTTTATTTGATTAGTAAAAATATAAAGCTAAGTTATTTTGTGAAAGTGTGAGTGTGTGTGGGTATTTCATAATACAATTTTTTGGAAGATTATTAAACCTATTTTTGACAATAAAATTTGAAAGATTTCACAACCAAAAATACAATTTATTATAACTAAAAAAATAATTATTTTATTTTAAGTGTTTTTTCAAGCTATATTAATTTTATGGGATTACTAAATAGTTTTAGGTCCACGGTGAAAACTTATGAAAATTTGACCCTTGAGAGGAAACACTTTGGACCACCTGGACTATAAGGCATCAGTATCGCAATAGACTGGTTTACTCGCTTCGGTGGTCACATGGTTTAAGACGAACCTATGGTACCGTTGCCATGCAAAGTTTTTTTGATGGTGGGGGGGGGACTAAGTAAAAAACTTTTTACAAATTTATATTTATTGGTCCTTTATCAAAAGCTTTTGTTTCATGTGAAGAATGTCTGATAGCTATTAATGGCAAGTAATTTCTCAAACTTCTATTCATTACAATTCAGAGAAATTGCCTAAATAAGTTTGATGAAAAAGTTTTCATCCATTGTTCTTTTTATATCTGTAATATTGGTTTTAAATTAAGTCGGCTTAGAAAGTGCACGTTAAATACCTCAAATAAATGAAATTAAAAAAATAAATATTATATTATATGATATATGAATTAAAATGTATAGTAAATTAATAATTATAATGATGATGAACGACGGAAAATAAATCAATTTGCTACTCAAAATTACTATGAGAGTTAGAAAGAATTTATCTGTAAATTACCGATACAATTACTAGGCGCGCGCTCTAAAAAATAGGTTCGCGAGCCACCTTCATAATAGACAGGAACACCGATGATGGGGAGATCGGGGTTCGAATTTCGGTCGGTTGTACTGAGAGTGTTTATTCCCAAATGGTTTACCCCGATCATCCACGCAAATTTGGGTGCATTTCTGTTCCTACCTTATTAGTGTAAAATTGTTGATAGGACGGGTATTAGGACGTGGTGCATAATGCATATTAAGTTAGAGCTATGGTTTACTAGAATTAATAATGGTTTGAAAGAAATTTTAACAAAACAATTTAGGTTTGTTAAGGCAACACCCTCGGTCAGCGAGAGTATCAATTGCTGTCAGCCAACACGGCTTAAAATACAATGGTCTGTGTCGTTTTATGCAACTACTTATTCTGTTTAAACTTATACTACTTCACCTTCACTAACAACTAGGATGTTGTATCGAAAGATAAGTATTCATACTGTACTCATTAAAAGTATCGGAAGAAAAATATCAATGCTGTACTAGTATCAAAAGAAAAGTATTAATAGCAGTAAGTATCGGCATCGATTTTTTTTTTCATAAGATGCTTTTACGCTATTCAACTTCTTAAGAAACTTCCATAACTTTTCACTTCTGAGAGGTGCCTTTTTAACAACATTCGTCGTTTATGTACTCTCCATCACGATAGCTGCTGTCGTCTACTTGCGGCACCTTGAGTTGATTTAAGTTCATTGTGTTCTACTAAAGCTTCTTTTGTTTAGTTTGTGATGAGCGTGTTCATTGATGAAGGAAGGGGTAGTAGACTGGTTGCATCTCGCCCCTTCTTCATCCGGCCAGACAGCAGGTTGTGTTGATAGACAAATACGAAAGAACAGCTATGAATTATGATGAGTTAAAAGAGATTGAATGCTAGAATTGCGTCTTGCTTGTCAAGCAGAAAATGAGCGAGAATTGAGAAATAGTCTCATTTACTCTTCCTCCACAGTCCACCCTAGTAAACATTTAATCTCAGAATGAGTGAAGATGTAAAAAAGTATTTTTTTTCGATACCGATCGTACGGGAGTGTGAGTACTAATATCAGTAATAGTATTAGAAAAAAGTATTGAGTAAAAAAAATACTAGTATCGAAAGGAAAATATCGATATTAGTAAAGTATCGATACTTTTTTTCACATCCCTACTAACAACCACTTTTGTCATGTCAATAAGAAAGAGGGAAAGAAAACAACTAGACTTTTATCTCAAGGTAAAGAGAAATCTCGCTGATTATTATCAAATATCTTAAAACTTTCTGTTGTTAACCCATCAAACATTTACTATATTCGTTAGAGGAAGGCCAAATTTATAGCCCTTTTTCATTAGGCCTAGTCCACATAAGGGAGTTTGGCTGCGCTCCTTGAGTCAGGTTGAGTCCTTGGGAATGCTAATTGCAGCTCTCAGTGATAAAGCACTTCAAAGTGAAAAACTCACCTTTAAATTGTTAGTTGAAAGGGGGTGGCGTTACGAACACAATAGTTCAGTTAGTCCAGCAATCCCACCCTTCTCCCCTAAATTCACCCCATACCCCCTTTCAATGAACAAACCTTTTCAGTCAAGTAACTAGTCGAGAGTATTTGAAGATTGTTTAACCAAGACACTGTATTGAGGTTTTCTTTGTAATTTGCAGTCTGAGTAGGCTTGTTTGGGATGTTGGTTTATGAGAAGGAGGTGGGGCCGCTACCTGAATCTAGCTTTGTGAAAACCGGTTTACTGACACAAGAAGTTGATTTTTGTCTGTTGGCTGTTCTCTAGAAAAAATATTTTTAAAATGATCTTTTTTCTTAAATGTCTGCTTGATAGCGATCTTGTCGCTTGGGACTGC
Source organism: Timema podura (assembly GCA_033556935.1). Taxonomy (NCBI): domain Eukaryota; kingdom Metazoa; phylum Arthropoda; class Insecta; order Phasmatodea; family Timematidae; genus Timema; species Timema podura. The sequence goes on along the minus strand of JAVRXN010000007.1, from coordinate 23,717,287 downwards.
ATATAGCGATCTCATATTGAAGGACTCAAGTTCTCCCAAAGAGCGCAGCCCTTTTAACCTTGATGCTGTGAGTCTGGGGTAGACCTTGTCTGTGGCCTAGTCTCATAGCTGCGCAAATATTCTTAAAAAGTCGTTGAAAATGAGCTAAAGTTATTTTTTAATATTTTTTCTGTCTTTTATAAAACTAAAAATATAGGGTTGTTAAGGAAAAAAGACCCTGTGGGAATATTTCAACCTTATTTTAAGGTGAACAACAATGTTGAAATAACGCACCATATAATTAAATATTGGGTTAGAGCTGAACGTTTGCACGGCAATTAATTGCTTATTGAGGTGGCCCCCCCTTAAGTGTACCATGAGCTTTAAAGTTTGCGGAACACTGCGTTAAGCTATTAAAGACCTTAGTGGTAAAAAAAAACCTAAAACTAATGTTTTTTAAATATACAAAATTAAATTCACAAAGTGTTCATTTTGATGGTAACAAACAGTATGTGTAAAATAGAACTGAACACGTGGTCTTACACACAACAAAATATACAGTCCAATTGGTAGAATACTTAAAATAATACAAATCTTTTCCGGTCAACATTGATAGAATGTTACTGTATAATTAGTGTTATTTTATAGATATTGATGAGGGTTTCTCTTTAATTTCCCTCCTTGATATTGTTAGGGAGACATTTCTAAAGAGCTTGGACCACACGCCTCATAACATGTGACCACCAGTGCCGAGGTTCAGGAGTAATTTTTGTGCACTGGCTTAGTCAAACTACCATAAAAGACTTATTAATTTGTTTATTTTAGCACCACGTCTTACTACCCGTTTTGGTTTATATGTTTATGTACCGATTACGCTAATGGTTTTAGGTACTAGAAAGGCTATATTTAAAGGAAGCGTACCCGCATTTGAGTGGAGGAAAAGTGGAAAACCATTTCGTAAAAAAGCACTTTCAGTACACCCGACCGAGATTCAAACCTCGATCTCCCCATCATCAGCAGTCTAGTCTATTGCCAGAGTAGAGCCTTAGACCATACGGACACCGAAGTGGGTGACATATTAATTAATTAAACTTTCTCTTCAGTCAAGACATCATTGAAAAAGAGTAAGTTCCAGTCTCATAAAGACATATATTAGGAGTTTCACATTTACCCCTGACCCTGCAACTAGACCGACCCATACTACCCCCCCCCTTACTTTGTTGTGTTGTTTCTCACAACAAACGACTCAACCAATGGAAAGCATCAGGTGGTTTTGTATAAGAGGGGGCTGTGGCTATCAAACAAGCCAATAGCAAGGTATCATACGGTAACTCGCGTGTTAACTCAGAACTGTGGCTATAAAGTGTCGAACAAATCACTCCTCAGTCGAAACAAAGAACCGGGATCATCTCTACTTGCCTTCAGGTGTTAAGGTAAGATATAATTCTTATGAACGAGTATTAGAATATCAAGGAAATAATAACGTAGAGAGTTTAAATAATTATCAAACTATGGCTGCATTTAACGTTTGTTTGAAAATTAAACTGATTTAATTCACGATAAAGTTTAATCTAAAACCCAGTTTTCATAGGAAGGATGTTATAAATTACACAAACATTTTTGAGGTTAACATCTTACTAAATTGTTAGTGTTATAAATGAATTTATATTTCAAAAGTGACAGATTAATCTAGCATGAATTCACTTACGAAAATGTGAAAGTAAAGCTTGACTATCTGTTATTCAATAAATAAATGATTGAATATGAATATTTTTAATATTGTAAGATTGGATCTTTGTGTCAAAGTTATTGGAATTATCCTAATCTCACGAATTTAAAAGATAATTAGTGTTTCTGTGAAAAGCCATTTGTAAATTGAACAGTCTCTTGTTCAGTTTTTTATTTAATTTTATTGAAAGATTGCTTTTTTAATAGCAAAGGTTCAAACAACGAATTTTACGGACTCTGAACAATCTTAGCTTGTTCTAGCTTTATAGTTTATATTAAGATTCTTTTCTATCTTTTTAAGTAAAAATACGGGGGTTTGCAAACATATTGTCTGATCAATATAATTAGTGTGGACTGAAAGATGTGGTTAGGTGACTTTTTTTATATATGATGGATCTATTTTAGTGATATGTTTAAACAATATATATAAATGAATGTCTGAGGATTAATAATCAGGGAGGTATACGAGAGAAATTATTAGCATTTAGTGTATATGGGACAAATCAACTCGGTGGAAAAAAACGTTTAATGTAAAATCGTTCCCAGGTATCTCTATTTTAAGGTGGGAATGTGCGAAACGAGAGTTAAGGTCGGTTTATGTATCAAAACATTTTTGGCCAAATTACATGAAACATTGCTCCAGTTGAAAAATAGTTAGTTCTAAAAATTATATCAACAGCTGTTGAATATATCATGTATATTGTGACATTATATGAGACTTTCTAAATGAAGAAAATAAGTAATTAAATTCCAGTACACCTTTAACATTTATAGAACTCTCTATCACCATGTGAAGAAAATTCATCTGTTTCTACTGGATAAAGAGTTGATTTATTTCGACAAAAAAAAGTTTTGTTATGAAATCTGCATAATAATGACCTAAAACTTGTTACCTATACTCTCACCTAGACCCAGATCTACCGTTAACAGTAACTACTTAAAATACTAGTCGAAACTATTTATGCCACATAGCCCGAGCTACTACCCACATTGTTTAAAGTAGATGCAAGTCACCCCCTCCCTTCCTTTCCACCTAGTGTAACACGCCCGCGTTTGACCTAGCTTTTTCTTTTTGTTTAGTGTCAAAGATTATATTAATTTTAATACATTTCTGTTATACTCGTCACATATGTGCTAATTATGCTATTGTTTTCTATGGTTGGATCACAAGTAGATGTAACTTTATTTGTTTAGAGGTATTTGGAAAACTTTTAATTAAAACCACCTTCAATACACTTGTTATGGAATCGAACTCCTAGTCATCGGCCGTCTATAGTATATTTAGAATGATGCCCTAGTACGGTGGTCAGACTATAGTAGCCTAAGTGCTAGACTAGCAAACTCAGGAGTGTTAAGAGCCACAAATTATTCCTATATTTTGAACTTTAGATTTGCAGTAATTCTTACTACCCTTCCGGTTTTTACGTACTTTAATACTAGTGGATATGGGATAAGTAAAACATAATTCAAAAGAGAATATTTGACATTTGACATTTAACATTTGAGTAACCGAATGTTGGTAACCATCTAGGGGAAAAAAAACCTTTGTACATAGAGCTGGAATTAAAACCCTGACCTTCACGAGACTGGCAAATTACACTATAATATTATTTAATATATTTAGCACCGCGTCTTACTACCCGTTCGGGTTATACGCTTAAGTACTAATTACTCTAATGGATTAGGAATTGAGAGGGTTTAATTTAGAGGAATTGAACCCGCATTTGCGTGGAGGGAGAGTGGAAAACCATTTAGGAAAAACCACCCCAGTTCACCCGACCGAGATTCGAACCTCGATCTCCCCGTCCTCGGCGGTCGAGCTCAACACGACTAGCGCGTTAGCCAACTACGCCACCGAGGCGGGTAAATTACACTATAGAAGCCTGACGTTTAATCCGCGTGTCCAGATATGTAAATTTATTATAGCTATTTAATGCTATGTATTTCTAATCGTTAATACATATGTAAATACTTAAATTATCCCAGCTGTTTTTATGGTTTAGAGAAATGCTCTTTTTAAACGGTATTTTTTAAATTTTGTTTCTTAACATTCCCACACTTAACTTTATATTTAAGGCGATAAAAATTATAAAGCGCAGTTTCAAATACTTAGTATTGTATACACTAAAATCAAACCATTATTTTGCTAGTGTGCGAACGGGCTAGGTAGTGAGTGATGTATCCCAGACAAGTGGGCCGGTCGGATATGCCGGGAGTTTGCGAACCCTACCTTACCCTACCACCTAAGTGTTTTAATAATCTTCCTGTCTGGGCTGCCTAAAGATTGCCTTAACCGATTTAAAACAGGGTGAGGTTTAAAATAAGGAAATGCACTCCCTCTTGGGAATAGGATATAAAATTATTACTGTTGGAAATACACCCGGTTAATTTAAAACGTTGCCTTCAGTCACAGATGGAAGTAAACAAGGGATTTTGGACCTCGATAGACTTACAAACTGATCAAAAGGTCCGCGATCATTTCGCCACCATACTTTTGATTCTTTCTTCAGTTTACACATCTTATATTTATTACTTAAAATAAACCTTGATTCGAATACCTATTCTCCACCCTTAGAGAAAAAAATCCAAAATTAATAAGTTGTATATTTACACAAATTATTTGATTTTCTTTTAAAATTGCCTATTACCGATTAAGGATATTTTGGTTATAAAACTTTATTTGAAAGTACTTGTGTATTTAAGAAATTAAGAGACTATAATCGACTGAAAATTGCCACGAGATTGACTGGTCGATAGAGATCTGCTGGTTGCCGACCCCTGATGTAAACCATTACCATGTTCTAGGTGTGGGCGCTATCCTCATACTTAGCATGATCAATCTAGAATCGATCTTTACGAAAATAAATCTTGTCGTTGATCAATTGATTTTTGTAGATGGATTCAAACGTTTTATCCAATTCACACATCTCTAATTTTCTATGGTAATTTCAAAAAGATATATTTATATATAAATAGGCAGGTAGGTTTAAGGGTGTTTTGACTGTTAGCAAACAACAAAGGCCACACACACCTTAAATATTGATCGAATTTAACTTTCAAGGACATGTGAAACGCAAAGGTAGTTTTGTTGGCCATTTGCTGCACTAAGGCTTGTTTTATTATCTGATAACAATGATTGAATTTAGGCTTAAATTGCCATAGGTTGGTTATAAACATTACTTAGGCCTATAACCAGCAATGTAATACAATCCCAATTGGGATGAGCATAGTAAAATGTAAACTTAATTATTATTTTTGTGAAGCTTTCGAAGAGTCTAACTGGCCATTTGGGCTTTCCAGATATATAAACTGAACATGATGGGGGTTAAGAAAGTAGAATTTAGAGGATCTATATACACACGAATTTTTCCTGTAAGGAGAGTGAAAAAACTATAAAGACTAAAAACTGAGTCCACGCGTCCGTGATTCGATCCTATTTCTCCCGGTATCAGGCATCGACTTTATTGCTATAGTGGATCATGCAACTACCGACGCGAGTGAAATGCAATTAGAATGTAGTTTTATTCTGTGATGTAAAACATTAGATAATTGTTTGGAAACCGCTTTAAATAGACTACACTGCCTATGACTAAGATCAGGGTTCCAATCTCGGCCAGGTATACCAGGTATTTTTCCTTTTAAATGGTTTTAAATTCTCCTTTCACACAAATTCGGGTACACTACCTCTAAATCCAACCTTACTCACCACTAACAATTTTTTTAGCACAGTCATATTACCCGTTCGGATTATACCGGCAGTTAAGTACTAAGAGTAACGTTTAGACCATGCGGCCACAGAAGTGGGTTTGATAACCAAATCATTAGAGCAATTAGTACGCATGCATGTAGCCGGTGTAAGCGGAAAATATTAGTCCAGGATATTATTAGTCTGAATGCAAGAAGGACGCTAATACAGTATCGGCACGCACTCAGAAGAACGGCATGTCTTTGAAACCGAGCAGTGGTCTAATAATCTAAATGTTGACTAGGAAATTCGTGTCTATATTAATGCTACTTTATTAAATCACTCATTCACACCTTAGTTATTTACCAAAGCCTTCACCCCATCAACACAAGTGTTTTTTTAATCCTATCTTAAAAATAAAAAATAAAAACAATTAGCATATTATGTCAAAAGCCTTTGAATATTTGACACCCAGGGCGGCTTCTTACTCTGGCACCCCCCATAAATATGATTTAAATTTTAACACGCATATATATATATATAACATTTTAAATTATATTATAACTATAGAGTAGTCAAACGCCCCTATAAGTTATTTAGAAAGGCCTACCTCTGAAATCTTTTTAAAATCTAGTGCCGTAAGGCTTAAGAATTTATTTAAACTAGTCGTCTTTAACTTAAAAAAATGGGGTGGCATTGACAAAGAACCACTACCTAAAAATGTCCTATTCTAAAGATTTCCTGCCACACCGGAATCGGTAGTAACACGAGTGCTAATAATACTATTTTGGAATAAAAACGCTTTGAGTTTCTCCCACACACGTATATCATTTTAAATATTATGTTGACATTAGTTTGAAGATTATGTATCTCTTCAATCTTAGGCACAGCGATATAAAAAGGTTTATCGTACTTTTTTCAACGTAAAGGGGGCTACGGTGTCTGACTCGTCAAATGCTATCCGATAAATATCAATCATCCTGTTATAGTTAAAATTTCTCATTGTGTATAATAGTATGTATTATGCTTACTTTGACGTGTAGTAAGCTTTTCCCAATCTAACCTGGAATCTTCGCCTTATAACGTCAACAATTACACTGATCATAAAATTAAACAATTCCTTTATTAAGCGTGGTTGTCGACTAGTTTTTTTAGAATTTAAACGTTATTTTTATTCTTCAATATGTGGATGCCGTATATTCTGGTAGTAAGAACCTTTAAATAAATTTGTTTCGCACTTTAACAATTCTAATAAATTGTTTTTTTGATAAATCTTATTAACAATGAAAAGATGATAAATAACTACGTATAAATATATGAAATGAATTTGCTGAGTATATATAATTAAGGTTTCTTTCTTTACAACAGACTGAAATGCAACAAGTCTCTCATTTAGTTTTTACTTCAGAATGTCCACGCACGCACCTAACAAACATTATTTCTTCAAAGGATTCTTGATTTTGGTTTGAATTTGAAGAAAAGTTTTATAGTTAGAAAATTAAACAACCTTTGATGTAAATATCCTTAACGTGAGATTTTTATCAGAAGTATTTTCATAAAGTTTGATTATAAGCCTGAAGCGATTAATATTCTGCTAATTGAAAAATAATTGGACAAAGATTCAAACCGGGAGCTTTGGCTTAGTAGACCAATAATATTTGAGAATTTTTCTAAAACGGTTGAAAGTAAGGAATGGTGCAGTTTATTTTAAAGTTTTTTTTTTTTCAAATGTTAAGTTTTGTTTCAGGATATCGCAAGTTGTTGGAGTCTGGTGTTCGTTGGTGCAAAATGGATCAAGCAAGGAGGCGCGAGCTACAAGATACTGAACCAACTCCTACACCCGAACCCAAAAATTCCGTTCGACGAGGATCACGTCATACGAACAGCAATGCGATCTTCCCCAATCGCAATCCGGTTCTTCAAAGATTCAGATCTCTGTCACCAAAAAGACCTCGGTCGAGGTCAAAGTCAGCAAGACCTCAAGTCACAGGAGGCATTAAATAAACCAAAGGTACCGGCACCGATATATCGAGAGCGTCGTCTGCGAAATTTGCTAGCGCCCGATTCCACCGTCGCAGAGGAATACGAATATCCGGATTATGAATATCCGGAATACGAGTATCCTGAATTTGATTCCAAATATAATCAGCTGATGAACGAGTTCGATCCTCAACCAGGGGTCTAAAGTCAGTTTGAATCTTAATATGAATTTACAATACGCGGCATCTTCGAATGACGAAATAAGTAAACCGTATTCTGAAAGGGCTTTGAGGTCGTCTAAAGGCGAGCAGTCAAAGTTAAAATCAGGTCCTGAATCTGCTAAAAGTGTGCTTGAGTCTAAGCGATTGCCACCTTCAAGGGCTGCTCTAGAGCCTATTGCACGCCGATCAGCTGCAGAGGGGGTAGCCCTCGGGGTCAAAGATCGCCATTATTATAAAGCGCATTTCGACCGTTTTCTCGATGAGCGTAAAAAAGCTCGTGCTAGACTTGTGTCGGATCTGGGACCGAATTATCAAGATGCTGCAGCCTACGTTCGTAGGGATGATCCGAAACTTGGTTACGACGACCGATACGTTCAGGCCTATGGGGATTACGATACTTGAAAGCTATTGGGTCAAATACTTAATTGTTTAGGTGTTTAGGAGATTTTATCAAGTTTACAACTGTATTTCTTAAAACATGTTTATTTTTATAGGTGCCAGTGAATATTATATTATTATTTTGTATCAGCATTTTAATGTACATACTATTTTTAAAGGGGTGATATAAACCTATCAAATAAAGTAGTACTTAAATTAACTTATGAACGGTCTCAAGTATTGACATTTTTAATATTTTTATAAAAGTGTTTATTATATTGTCACATTTAAAAAACTTACTCGCTCTATTTTGAAAATGAGTTTAAAATGTAATTTTAATAAACCTGAAGATATTAATTTTCTATGTGAATGATAGACAATTAGTCTGTAAGATGAAATATATTATATAAGTTGGTTGTAAAAGGTAATTTTAAAACGCGTCATTATAGTATATATTAATCTTTTAATGTAAATATGTTGCAACAATATTAAATCCCAAAATATATTTCAAATTTTATCCACTTGTCAAAAGTAAATTATGCATATGAAGGTTAAAAGTACTAATATTATATACAACATTGACTGGTTCAATGTGTCGTTAAATGATCTATTTTTACAAATCACACAAATTAATATTTTTCAATATTGTTAATTTAATAATGATGCTTTTCTATGGATTTTGAATGTTAAACTTTTAATTTTGAATATTTTATGAATGATATGTTCAAGTATAATGTCAAAAATTTATAGATTTGGCTGTAAAAAAAAAAGTGTAAAATGTATTTAATTTCATTAATAAAACGATTTGTATAAGTCTGATATTATTTCATTAGAGCAAACCTACCTTAATCATGTTTAGAAAAATAACTTTTAACGTTTCCCTCTCTGTAGTTTGGTTTTGAATATAAATATTTCAAGTAAATTAAAATTAAAAGTTGGTCAAGTTATAATTGTTACTACCAATAAATATGTCAAAGTTTCTGAACCGACTGAATATAAAATATTACATAAATCGATAGAACACGTGTTAGAGTAATTGTAAGAAAAATGCAGGCCTTAAATTAAATAAATCCTAATACCCTGTTACTCTTGTCTAGTGTATACACAAGCGATGAGAAATATATAATCTAGTATACCCAGTTTTTTGCAAGGGGTGTATCTCAAATGAGGTATGAGGGTGGAAACTTTGAAGGAGACGCGGCAGTAAGCCTAAAGTCATTTGGCTTAAAATACAAAGTTAAAACCTTCGGGTATCTTCGTAAAATAAGAACTGTTTGTTTTTTCATCTGATTATAGATAGCACAAGTGATGGTAGATGGTGTTAAGATATTTCTAAAAACATAGACTTTATTTAAACACAGACTTAATCTACTTACTTACTCTATGGCATTAAAAACTCTAAAGTTCATTGCCGCACTCACGAAAGTACGCCACCTATCCCTATCTTGAGCTATTTCTATCCAATCTATCTCATTACACCCTATGTTTCTCAGGTCTATCAAAATGTCATCCTACCATCTGTGTCTAGGTCTTCCCAGAGGTCTTTTCCCATTGGTTTTTTCATTCAATACCTTGAACGCGGTCCTAGATACTCCCATTCACGCTGCATGACCTGCCCACCGTAACCTGCGGGATTTTATTACCCTATTAATGTTTGGTGATGAGTACAGGATGTGCAGCTCATCATTATGTAGCCTCCTCCACTCCCCACTATCTTCATCCGTTTTTTGACCCAGTATCTTCCTAAGCACCGTGTTTTCGAACACTAAATTAATTTTTGTCATTCAAGGAAAGAGACCACATTTCACTCTCATAAAGAACAACCGGTAAAATTATGGTTTTGTATATTCTAAGTTTTACAATTCTTGTCAGCAGGTGAGACGCCAACAAATTACTAACCGAGTAATAATAAGCATTTCCCGAATGTATTTCTTTTCCTAATTTCTAATATTGTTATCGCTAGTTAGAACTGATTCTAAATATTTGAACTCACTAACCCTATCAAATGGTATGTTGTTTGCTGTAATATCTAAACTAATTACCTCAATCTGTGTTCTCTGTGTGACCATATACTTAGTCTTGTCATACTTGAATTTGGACATTAGTTCTTATTCATTAATATGAATTATATGGTCAACACAATTCAACCGAAAAATATCTTCTAGAAGCAAAAAATAAATAAAAAATCAACACACTAAGCACAGTGGTTCACGAACTGTGATCTGTGGATTCAAAGGAATCCGTGGATTAATTTCTGTAATGGCCTCTTTGAATTCTAATTAACTAAAAAATATATTTTGACTAAAAAAAATTACGTAACTTCTTTAATTGGCTAAAAAATATGTTTATTTCATTATGACCGCTATAATAATAACTAAGAAACCCCTTGTTGAATATCTTTATTTCCGATTGAGCTACCGCAGTTTACATTTATGTAAGCGCGGATAATAACCTGGGACGGTAAAAATGTGACAAATTGTTCCCATAAATTATCGAAATTATCCGGTGTAGGGTTGTATAAAGATATAACTGAACCTACAGAAAATATTTTTAGCCCTACAAACTCCCAAGGATATTGAAGATTGCCCGATGTTATTTCAACAGATTGAATGTCCGACCTCATTAACAGCGCAACACCTCCTGCTCATTTATTAATTATTTACTTATTTAAATATGGTTATATCTGGTTATTATTTCTTCAGTTGTCACCCTGCTCATATCCTTTTTTTCCGCCAGAATAAACGTTTATGAGGTTGTGGAAAAGTTCAGTCCGCTGTTTTCTTAAACATTTGTTTTATTTAGATTTATGACTTTATTTTTCCATAATGGCTTTACATGTCAAAAATAAAAATAGATGCAAGTTTCCAGAGTGTTTGAAAACCAACGTGTCAATGTTTAGTACACCCTCAAATGTCGATAGACGTAAATTGTGGGAAAATAATATAAGAAAGATTTCTGGTCAAGAGAACTTTAGAATAAAATCTAATGATAGGTTTTGTGAAAAACATTTTTGGCCAAAAGATATTCTTCGGGACTGGGTAGTAACAGATTATGATGGAAGAATTTTGCAAAAGGTAAATGTGCAATTATTGCTTTTCATTATTTAAGGTTAGTTTTTCTCTGCTAGATATCAATTACCACCACTCCTATGTCTTTGGCTACTTTTATATTGATTTATACCAGTGATTTTTCTAATGCCTTAACTTTAAACATTATTTATATACAAAAAATGTGAAAGTGTATTTTTAAATTACAAATGGTGCTTTAGAACTGATACATATAAAAATTGTATTTTCTCAAAACAGCAAATCATTAAGAAATTTCTATTACCATGTTTAGCCTACTTGCAAGGAAACGGCAATCAAAATTATACTATAATCTTTTTAGGCCTATTTAATAAATTTTATTTTTTATTCAGACATTTCACAAAAATTAAGATCCAAATGAAGGGCCTAAACTACAATTTGTTTATTTGACTACTAGGTCCTCTATTGTTCAAAATTTTTATTTAGTTGCGCATGAAAGGTTAGATAGGTTAAATCAGAAGGGGACTAGCTCAAAAACGGTAGGGCCTATGGCCGGCCCATACATATGTCACTTTTTGTTAAATATTAAAAAAAGATCATTGGACTATCAATAGGCCTACAACCCGCCTCGGTGGCGTAGTTGGCTAACGCGCTAGTCGTGTTGAGCTCGACCACCGAGGACGGGGAGATCGAGGTTCGAATCTCGGTCGGGTGAACTGGGGTGGTTTTTCCTAAATGGTTTTCCACTCTCCCTCCACGCCAATGCGGGTTCACTTCCTCTAAATTCAACCCTCCCAATTCCTAATCCATTAGCGTGATTAGTACTTAAGCGTATAACCCGAACGGGTAGTAAGACGCGGTGCTAAATATTATTATTATTATTAAATAGGCCTACACTCACAAATATATGGAGAATCGTTAAAAACTAAAATTATAAATACCTTGTAACTTGTAACGTAAGGTTACATTATTTTTACAGTATGAGCAATAAGAATATATTACAGGTGTAACAAATCAGTTTATTAATAAAGAAACATATCAATAGGAAGTACATCAAATTAGTCAGAAACTATACAAAATTTCCATCGTTTAAACATAAGATTATGAATGGATTCAATGGTATACACAAATATATATAGCTGCACATTTGAGCATCAGGTGTGAAGCACCCAGGTACACCCCATTGCCCGCACTTGTAGGTAGTATGTGTTATGAAAGCTAGTAACTCTTTAAAGCAGGACGTATCCAAATTTATCATATAGTTTAAAGCAACAACTCCACGGAGCTACACCTTAGTGGCCGTAATAAAAACTAATTAGAATCTTACAATACATTATTTAACTTCAGTCTACTGACTGAGACTACCAGCTACTGCGGTCATCAAAAGGTACAAATAAATAAGCCACACAAAATTAGTCCTAATTTAAGGAGCTACGAGGGAAGTAATTAACAAGAGCTAATTAACGATGAGTTAACTCCATTGAGAGTTGAAATAGTTAGGCATTATAACTTTATAACCTCCTAGAAGAATAACTACAATATTACAATGAGTATTAGGCGAACTACCAGGCAAACTAGACGCTACTAATACTATGGTCGGACTCTTCCTAACCTGAGCAATCAATAGTATATCAATTGTTTTACCCTACTAATGGGGCAACATTACCATCCCAAAATAGTGATAAGTATTTCTAACGTTAACGGCTCCACAAGAGAACCGAACATAAAAGACAAAACCCCGCGGGCCACTACTAAGGACCAGTAGCATATCCACAAATTGCGCACCGCAAGCCGGTACACAGTTAGACACATCAAAAACTAGTGTCAGTTACAGATCAAATTAGATAGTGAAACAGCAATAGAAAACCTGCAATTGTCCACTATTAGATTCTATTCTTTAAACTAGCCGCAGCATGGTCATATAGATTAAGGAGTCTAATTATGACCCTAATATTTGCGACTAAGCCTAATAGACATAGAAAAGTTGTGCATAAAGCTCTAAGCTATGCCATATGGGATAGGGAAAACATTCAGTAACACTAACATACAAAAAATTATGTCATAAGGACATTAAACAAAATAGGGCTCAACGCTCAACAAAATGAACTATGCCTGAAGGACATAAGGAAACAAGTCAGTAACACTGACATACAAAAGCTACAGTATTTCTCAATACTTATAATATCTGCCGTAGCTTGCTCTGCGGTGAGGAGGTGAATTAGACGCCTCAAACATCGTGGCCCTCGGTACTTCTCCCTAGTCGAAGTTTATGAAGCTCTTCCCGCAGTTCCTCCGTCAAGTGATTACAATAGAATAGTTTTGGCGTGAACCAAGGACAGGCCCATTTTTACCAGCGGGACTAATACAATTTGGCAATGTACGGAAAAGGGAGGGGATTCATCAGAAATCACGCTAGGTGACACTAGGTGAGCGCTAACAACTGCCTGGTGAAATGTTCTGGACTTATGCCTCTCTCATTTACCCATCAACTGGCTCAAATGAAAGAAGTGTGCATCGAGTTGCCTCGTTCCCTGGGGCAACTTTTGCTGAGAACTGGGCGTCTCCCACTTATGATGTCGCAGTGGGTCTATATCTGCCACACATTATTAGAACTTATTAGAGCTGGTAGTTATAGTATTAACCTTTTACATGGCTTCGTTGCATTAATGTGTTAACAGTAATTTAACATGTTACAACCTTTTTTATATAATAAATAGTTGAAAACCAAACTCAACAAATTCATAGTTTACCGCTTGGCCATGTATCAGTGAAATTAAACAACTAGAACTCTCTATTTATTATAATCGATTAGCATCACATCTTCAGTACTAATTTCCATTAAGATGTTATGATTCTTATCCAACTGAGCTCAATCAAACTTAACCTTTCACCCGCAAATAAATTAAAATTTTGGACATTAGTTAGTAATAGGTGTGCAAAGATTTGAAACTTTGACTTGGCGTTGGGAAAAATATCAGCTTCGACTTTACTTCGAAATCAATTCTGGTTTCGGCATTTATAAAGCTTCAACAATACAAATTATATTAATGGCTAAAATACTCAATCTATGTTAAATTATTGCCATCCTAAGCTGTTATCTACATTAGGTACCGGTACTTATATTTATTTTAATTTTAAATAATCTGTGCTAGGCCTAAACAAATTTGATGGTTTGACAGTTATTGAATTATCAGACTGTAGTTAAAAAATTGTGAACTAGGCCTAAACCATTTTCTCAATGGTTTCAGTGCCTAAAGTTAGAAAAGCACAATTTGATATTTTTTTTATAAAGAATAAAACACTTAATAATAATATTCGAACTTCGATTCTGCTTCGAGAATGTTTCATATTAGTTACTTGATTTGAGCTTGCTTTGAGTTGAAAAGTGGACTTGGCATTCCCTTACTAACTAAAGAAACAATGGGATTAAAAAATATGACATAACTTATCATAAAGCATCGGGTGTCAATCCACGTGTTCATGTTGTTTCTTTAGGTTTTAGGGCTTATTTTTTGGCATGTGGTCTAAATAGTGTAAAAATAATTATTATTTTAAGGCTAAAAAATATATAAATATACTATTAGATTTTTACCAGGTCTACTTCACAAACAAGTAGGCCTACTTTTTTAATAATTATAGGCATACTTATCTTTTTTTTAATAGTTATACCAAACAGTGTTATTAATTATATTCAACACTTAAAAACAGCTGGCGTTTTAATATTAAGAATACCTACTCTCATCCTAAAAATTAGAAAATAATAACTCTACTTGTATACTTCATTGTGTTAACTGTACAGTCAGAAGTAACGAGAACAAGCTGCATTGATATTTGAATGTATAGCTAGTCCTCAACACAAACATACCTTACTTAAAAAGCCAATAAAACATTAAGGTGTGATGTAAGGAGACGCAGGAAAAGGCCACTGTTAATTTTTTTATGTCAAAAACTTTTTTTTGTACCAAATAAATCAAATATTGCTCCAGTACAAACTTTGGAGTTTAATTTTCTTCACATGTTGATATCAACAGTTTTTGAATATCTGTCATGAACGTGGTGGCACTAGGGGGGCCTATCTAACAAACTTTTTAAATGAAGAGAAAAAGTTCTCATTAAATTCCAAAACACCCTTGACAGATATTCAAGAAATCTTGAGGTCATCTTGTGAAGAAAATTAAATTCTATGTTTGTACTGGAGCAATATTTTATTTATTTTGCCCAAGTTTTTATTTTTTTGCCATTAAAACTGAAAAAACACTATTTTTCTCGCATCCCCTTCTATCCCACCTTAAGTTTCGGATACAGCTACGCTCATGGGTTTCCAACTTAAAAGTGCTTGAGGGCCACAATTAAAGTCACAAGTCTAATTGTAGGCCGCATCATAATCAGCTAATTTTTGTAATGTTATGCAAAAACACACTATCAAAATAGGACACAAGCTTATTACTGAATGAATATTAGTTGGAGCCTTCATAGATTTTCCCCATGCAAGTCAAAAATTCCGTTTCTTGGCTAAAATCATAAATTTTACTGCAGTAGATTAGGTGCTTTCCCTAAAAACATTGCGGGCCTCACGGAAGAGCATCGGAGGCTGCCAGTTGGAAACCCCTGACTCAGCTAATCATTATTTTAAAAAACAACAAATAACTTATTGAAATATTGTTCACACTTATTGCACGCCTCATTGCCTAGGTTCCATACTTGAAGCCGCACTTGTCTAAGACTGCAGTCCCGATGAACATACCAGAGTTTGATTTTCACAATGTAGTTGTTGTAAGGCCTAAAAGACAATTCAAGAAAGCCTTCAAAGAAGATACAACTAATAATGGGACAAATAGTACTAAATTAGTAAGTTAATTTAACCACATAAATTGTGATGTATTGATGATAGATTGTGAAAAATTGTGTAAAGTGTGATAGCTATAGAATAAATGTTGTGATATATATAAATAACTACGGAAGCACTCTTAATTTTTATTATATTTTTTCTAAAACTAATATTTTTTTGCTTTCAATTTTTTGATTTGTATGTTTGGCTCTTTTTCAGACCAACCAGAAGAGAGTTTGTTTGTTTGAAGTACCACCACATGAAAATAATTCTAATGAACTACTACTTGGACAGGTTGGTTCAACATTCATCCTATGTTTTTTTTTCCAGGACATCTATTTAAAGCACTGGCCTAACATTATTTGATCAAAGTTGTTGTTCACATCTATAACAACTGTTTTTAATATTCTTAATAACCCCTCCTAGTAACTTAGTTGTTTTATTGTTTTTGACACTAATGTATCTTTCAGGACACTCTTGTAACTGAAACATCTGGTAGATTTTTAGAAGAGATTTCTTCAGACTACAAACCTTATGAAATAATCCACCCAATTCAATCAACAAGCACTCCAAAAGATAACGAAATAATCCATCCACATCTATCACCAAGCACTCCAAACGATAGTGAATTAAGGCATGTGAAACAGGAATGTGATGTGGATATTGCACCAGAGCAAAATTTATTTGACAAACTAACGAGCCATGCTATTCCACTTCCATTGGGCTGGCACCAGCTCAATCATTGTGGCAAAGAAAAATATGTAATTTTTTTCAATTGGGAAATTAATAATAATAATAACCTACCAGTTTGGATGAAAGCTATATATATAAGTTGTGATTTAACTTTTCGATTTACTTTTCGTGGACAAGAAATTGACATTTCACAGTTAGGAACAATACAAAAAAATATTATGGTAGAGAATGATGTCCACACTCTTATAGAATATGTAAATATGATTAACTTATGCCAGAGAGTTATGAAAAGTTGAAAATACTCTCGTGATAGTTATCTTGAACATGGCAGACTTTCATGATAGTTCTTTTGAACATGCCAGTCAGTGTACATAATGATGTATGGAGGGCAGATAATTGTTTGGTATATAAAACATTAAATGTTTGCAGTGTAGAAAATTGTGAAGTTGTTTATTTAAAAAAAACCTACTGTGTTTAGATTGAGTTGATCCCTTGGTCAAAACTTAAGGTAAGAAATTTACAACATAAAATACATATAAGCCAAGTGGTAAATAAACAAGTTTTAATCAAGACAAAAAAAGAAAAACTAGAAAAAAACAAAAGCAGTGTTAAAGCTATATCAAAAGATGTGTTTGTAAAAAAAAAAGGAAGATCTAAATGTGTCAGTTTCTGAAAAAATAGTAATGAAGGAGATTTTTATGTCCTCAAAGGTAAAGAGCAAACAGGGTAATCACTACTGTGAGGATTGGCTTTTGCTTTTTATTTTTTTGCATATTAGATCACCAAGTGCTTACAAGTTTGTCTGTGAAAGCAATATTCTTCCTTTACCATGTATTCGTACTATAATGCGATACTTTGGTTTTGTAAAATCTTCATGGGGCATTGATGAAGAATTTTTTCAGGTTCTAAGAAAGAGGCTTAGATAGCCAACCAATACAGCAATGACATGGCATACTAATGCTGGATGAAATCTCCTCAAGAGAAACTGCTTCTATATGTAGTCAAACACTAACTTACAAAGTTTTGATAGATTTTGGCAATGAGGCCAAAGTTGGGATCACGTTGAGGGACAAAGCCAACCATGGTCTTGTGTTAAGGCTTCCGATGTTTGCGGATTCTTTCATTCAACCTGTGGCGGTATTCGCTTCTAGAGGACCAACCACTAGCTTAGTCCTAACTCACATTGTTTTAAAAGTAATCGTGCTACTATAAAATGCAGGAGTATTTGTAGATGCTATTGTGAAAGATGCTCTATTTACCAACAGAAAGATGTGGAAAGAACTAGATGTCAGTGGCACACTTGGAGAGGAAATAAACTTCTTCTTACATCCATATGATGACACAATAAAATATTTGTTTTTTTCTGATGCACCACATTTATTTAAATGTGCCCATAATAGACTTGCCAGTGATGTGTCTTCAGAAGGACTAAAGGTAACTTCACTAAATATAATTTAATAACACTTAAGGATTTTATGCTTTGAGTGCAATAAATTTTTTTAAATTTATTTTTAGCACTGTGTCTCGTTAGATTTACAAACTTAAGTACTAATTATGCTAATGGGCTAGGAATTGGGAAGGTTGAATATAAAGGAAGTTAACCTGCATTTTGCATGGAGGGAGAGTGGAAAACCATTTAGGAAACACCACCCCCAGTTCAATCGACCGAGATTCGAATTTTGATCTCCCCATCCTCGGCATTCTAGCTCAACACGAAGCTAGTGCGTTAGCTAACTACGCCAGCGAGGCGGGAATATAAAATTAAATAATATAAACTTTTCTTATATTTACTGTGCATGGTAGATGTTACCTTTAAAATGTAATTAGAAGCTTAATTTTATATAAACTGCATTCCATATTATTATGAATATAGATTAGTTCACAATTGAACTAGGCTTATATTTATTTGAATTTATTTTAGGTTGGCCTTGAAAAGAATTTAATAGTGAAGTGGAATCATCTTCAAATAAAGTATGGAGCGGATTATAAGCACCCTGCAGCTTTATGTGTGTGTTCAAAATTATTGACTGCTCATATAAATTTGACGAACACAAATAAGATGAGAGTACTTCTTGCAACACAGGTAATCTATAACTTAAAGACACGGGCCAACATCTTGGCTCATCCGGTAATGTGAGCATCTACTGAACTAAGGTTCCTGGGTTTGATTTCTTATTTAGTTACTCTTTAATATGTTTTAATTTATTATTTATTTAGTTTTAACTCTTATAATATTCATAATAACATAAAATAGTTAATTTACCTATTATCACCACATTCCACCACCCTTATGGGCTATATGCATATATTGATAATTAATGATTATCAATTTTATTTATTAGAGTTGATTCAAATCCAAATCTTTATTTTACTTTTGAATCCCTATCTCAAATTTGAATTTGAATTTTGAAAAAAATTATGAACCCCATAGGAAATAGAAATATAATAGAATAATAGAAAATAAAAATAGTAGCTAAGTGACAATTTTCCATAATCCAGTCATTATAACATTAATGTGCTTAGTTACTTGAGTTCTAATAGTTATATTCGTTAAGAACAACCAACAGGCAGTATCGGAGCTTTAAAACAAATTTCATTTGAAAAATTCAGGATTTTTTTTTTTTAAGAATTTGAATCTCGAATCCAATTTTCTCAAATCCTCAAATATCTTTAAGGATTTGAGGCATTCGAGAGTCCCACCCCTGTTATTTACTGTGTCTTCAATATTGATTAGCCTATATCATATCTTATCCCAGGTTTTCAGAAATTATGTTGCTACTGGATTAGAACTGCATTATAAAACCAAAAATCTAGAAAACTGTCAGGACACACAGTACTTTCTTTCAACAATCTTTTTTATGCTCTTAACAGACGCTATGCAGCTGAAGGGTTAATAATATAGGATTCTGACTTTTAAGGTTAGCACATTGTCAATAGTAAAAAACTAGAGGTGTAATTAAATACTCTTTATGTTTATGATTAATAATTTCTAATTTGATTTAGAATAATTAAACATATATTGCAGTGTGCTATATATTTCAAAATTTACATACTGATACATACTGTGAGAGAGACACCCCAGCCCTATTTTATTTACTTATTTGTATTTTAAGGTATTAGCAGACTCATTAAAGTGGCTAAATGATTGGGAAACAAAAGTACACCAAGGGAAAATCAGAAAAGAACAATTCCTTACTAAAGTCACAGCTGACAGACTGAGGGCTGTATGTAAGAACTTAACTAAGTGGATGCTAAGTGGACACTAGCGTGAGTTTGCTTCTGTCATCATAGGTTAAAAGGTGGAGCGATAGTGTGCTCGGGACCACACTTTAGGTCCACTAAGCATTCACTAACATTCTTGCATATCGCCCTAAAAATGACAATTCTGTCTGCGATGGAGTTAGCAACATACCTTTTGAATGAATGCCATTTTTCGTATGTGCTAACTGCAAAGATGAACCAAGATTCACTCAAGGTAAATAAATATTCTATTATTTTACTATCTTCTTCATTCACTAACATTCTTGCATACCGCCCTAAAAGTGACATTTCTGTCTGCGATGGAGTTAGCAACATACCTTTTGAATGAATGCCATTTTTCGTATGTGCTAACTGCATAGATGAACCAAGATTCACTCAAGGTAAATAAATATTCTATTATTTTACTATCTTCTTCATTCACTAACATTCTTGCATACCACCCTAAAAGTGACAATTCTGTCTGCGATGGAGTTAGCAACATACCTTTTGAATGAATTCCATTTTTCGTATGTGCTAACTGCAAAGATGAACCAAGATTCACTCGAGGTATATAATTATTCTATTATTTTACTATCTTCTTCATTCACTAACATTCTTGCATACCGCCCTAAAAGTGACAATTCTGTCTGCGATGGAGTTAGCAACATACCTTTTGAATGAATGCCATTTTTCATATGTGCTAACTGCAAAGATGAACCAAGATTCACTCGAGGTAAATAAATATTCTATTATTTTATTATCTTCTTGTATTACAAGCATCATTGCCGTAGCCAAGGGAAAAAAAGAGAATATTTAATTATTTGCTCCCCTCTATGTTTCTTTTCTATCCTTCACCTCCCCCTTCCCCTTGTCTTCTGTAATTAAAAAGGGGGTACATATCAAATACCTGCTGGCCTCATAGGTCCAACACTAATCATGGCTAGCAAACACCTGCAAGGCTAATTTATGTGTTTGATACTTCATAATTTTTTCCCAATCACTAAACAGAATATCAAAACAATTATAAATATTTATCAAAATATTCATACTGAAATAAGCTATAAAATTGTCTGTCATAGTTCATATAAGGGAATTTTACATATTTTAACCTAGTCTGTAACATTTTATGTTTCCAGAACTTCTTTGGTATGATATGCCAAGCTGCAGGCTCTAATGATCACCCATCTACACCAATAGTCTTTCAATTGTATAGAATTTGATCAATTTTCAGTATTTTGAAACCACCAAAGTATGGGAATCATTATGCTTCAGAAGAAACATTTTCGTCTTTGTCTATCAGTGATCTTAA
Source organism: Timema podura (assembly GCA_033556935.1). Lineage (NCBI taxonomy): Eukaryota > Metazoa > Arthropoda > Insecta > Phasmatodea > Timematidae > Timema > Timema podura. The sequence goes on along the minus strand of JAVRXN010000007.1, from coordinate 23,696,220 downwards.
GAAAATCTTCTGAGGGGGCAAGAATTCTCCCCAAATAGAAGAGTTGAAATCATGTTTAAACGGGCTGGTTCTTCAAGATGACTGGGACTGTGAATAATTAATGAAGACCACAATTATTCCGGAGTTCTAATTGTAGATTACAGAGTTTATTATGTAACTGGATATTTATGTAGGTAGTTATTAAACAAAAGTTAAATGTAAAATATGTCGTTCTGCTTTAGTTAATCCAGGAACTCAGGAGGGATTGTGTCATAAACTAGCAGGCCCTTTGGTCAATTTGTAAACCAGAGGTAGACTGATCCATCCTAATATTCACTTTTATCATATAGCAATAATTCAATAGAAACAGCTTTCAGTAAGAACTGTCATTCCATTACATGTTTATAAGAACCACTGGATTGCGGGCTAAATAATGGACAGCTTTCTTTTCCATATTTATTACACAAAGAAAAAATAATGATGTACACCGTTAAGATATTACACACTTATGAAAATGAGACAATACTCTTGGCAAAACATTTTGAGCCAAAAAAAAAAAATAGACATTTAAAAAATCAAGCAAATTGGTAAAGAGTTAATATTTGTTGTCAAACCATTGACAAATGTAAAAAAATATATTTTTGAGCACAGTGTATTGCTACTTTTCTTGAACATTCACATACTAACTCAAATGGGGTGATTTACATGGATGGAGAGCTAAAAACATTTAGGTAAAATACCCTCAATACACCCAGCTTTGAACCTCAACCTCCCCGTCACTGGCAATCCATTTTATCATGAGAGCCTCAGATCATTGGGCTACCTATAAAAAAAATTATATTTTTAACTTATTTGTGATAAATAAAAATGGTATTTGGATATAGGATTGGTAAGGAACCATGTGTGTCACATTTTTTTAAATGTGTGCAATCAAGAATTTGAACAAACTTCTTGGAACCTTATATATAAAACCATGGGAAATATTTTGGTACAAAAGATATTTTAGAGAATTTATTTACTACCTGTTCTAGCTATACGCATTGGTACTAACTACTCTAATGCATCAAGGTTGAGGAAGGTTGAATTTAGAGAAAGTGTGCTTGAATTTTTGGAGAGGCAAAGTGGAAAACCAATTTGTAAAAACCACTGTCAATACACCCGACCAAGATTCATTGATGTAATTAAAATTTGCACTTTCAGGACGGGTAGGAAGACACGCTAAAAAACAAAAGTATAGAATATAAGTAAGCTAACAATTTTTTATTTTTTTTGAGGCAACATGCCCAGAGTTTGGCGAGTTTGAGTTTGAATTCATGGTCACTGAAGAAAGTTTTTACAAATTAAAAACAATTTTTTCAGGCAATGTTGATAACATTTTACTGAATTATTACAGGTGTAGTGTTATTTTAAATGTACTTATATCTACAAAATAAATACAGATGTAGATCAGTATAGATTGTTTAAATGTTTATTACTGTTTTAAATGTGTTCCTTTTACCTAATTGACTAGCTATGTTTCATTAAATGTAGTGTTACAATGTCGGTATTCTAAAAAAAAAGGGACATTCTTAAAATTACCATCAGGAGGGTGACAGGCATCAATTTATTTTGCTTGACACATTTTTATTAATGCGAGTGCAAATATCAAGGTGCCTAATACACAAGTTGCGATATTAGAGCATAGATCTGCAACTTTATATAATATTAAAACTCAATCAAAAGACATAAAGATTAATTTCAATTCCACTGAAATCCAAACCAAATTTAAATTGGCTTATTTGGATTTCAAAACAACTGTAAATATACTAATCTTGCTCTTTTTTTTTTCTGTTTGTTTCAAAAAGAGTACATTTTGAAAGTGAAACAGAAAAAGAAAGAACACATACCATTCAAAAAATATGGATGGTAACCACTTTAAGATGCTCAAAACAAAAGGTTAAGGAATGTTTAAACAATCAAAAGTGTATTGTTAATTTTGTCTGAATGAACAAATGTAGGTCATCAATAAACTATTGCTTGTTATATATAGAGGAAATCAAAATAGCATTATTACTAAAATGTGTCGGGTATCCTTTTCATAGCCAACATTGAAATGATTATGTAAGTTATTATGATATCGTAGTGAAACTTCTTGTTCAGCAAGTGCAAACAATAGAATATACTTTCTATTGTAAAGTAGTGTTTAAATATGTATATGGTTTGAAACTTGTTACAGATTATTAATAGTAGTGGATAAGAGTAAAATTATAAAAATCATGTAAAATTATTATTTTTAATAGTGTACGTATGTCGCTTGTTTAATAAGGGTCCAAGTACAAAGACAAACAATATGTATGACTTTCAGACACATGTAGTCGCATGTGGGATGCCTCACAACTGAAAGGAGAAAATAGATTTGTGGTCACTCTACTTCCAAATCTTGTGATCATTGGGTGTATTTAGAAGATTTATCTCAAATTGATATGGTAATCATCATAAATTGATGAACTTGCTTCAAATATAAATCACTGGCCTAGCCATGGAGGTGACTTTTGGCACATGTCCTTGTTAAGCAATAAACATTTTTTTTAATGGTTTTAGTGGTTAATTTAACGATAAAAATTTCTATTAGTAATTTAGTAATAAAATGATAGAATATTAGGGAAAAGGTAGAGCACAAATAAAAGTAAAAACACTAACACATATTTACATACACTTCAATATTTTGATGATATTATAGTATCTTCCTCAGGAAGTAGTAGTAATTAGACTGACTACTACTATTTCCTTAGGAAGATGCTATAATAGCATCGAAATATTGAAGTGTGTGTAAATATGTGTCAGTGTTTTTACTTTTATTTGTGCTCTACCTTTTTCCTAATATTTTATCATTTTATTTATTTCTAAATGTTTTTGCTCAATGCACTTTTTTCATACATATTAGTAATTTAGCTAATTTTTAATGATAAGCAAGGGCTTGCGGGGTTATATAATATTCATTCAGTAATAAACTTTTGTCCTATTTTGATAGTAACTTATGTTTTTGCATAACATCACAAAAATTAGCTGTGCCCCACTTCTCTCCACCTCCTGATAATTGTATTATGTTTAGCCACACAAGGAAAAAAAAAAGTTGGAGCGTTATCATAAACAACAAAACACTCATCTCAGAAAACCCAAGGATATAGGTATTTCTGTCGCTCTTTTCCAGCTATATATAGTCCATGATTGCGTGGCTTCTCAGTTTTACAAACGAGAACTAGATCCATTTTCTCACTGTACTTTATACAGTGTAGGCTATAAAGTGCAATGATTAAACTCACCAAAGGCACATGGAAGAATTCCAGCATGATGGGCATTAATACCCAACCATCTTTTAGCAAATCTCATTAATATAATTATATTTTTACACTATTGGGCTCAGGATTGCCCCCATTTATAATATGTTTTTATGTATGGAACTAGTTAATATATGAAAAAATTAGAAGCCTACTGCTTAAAGTAAATAATAAAAAAAAAAATTGAATGTTTTGTATTATGAGTTTGAATTAAGAACATAAATACCTAAATTTAATTTATAATTGTTGATTACATAGACATTCAATAAATGATAGTTACTCTCCTTTACAATTTAACTATTTTCTAACCCTTCTCCTATTCCTATTGTTGATGGTTTTGCTAAAGGTATTGATATTTAAAAAATATATAACCTAGTTGTAAAACTCCGATATATCGCCAGGCTAGGTATATTCTATATTTGAAAGATTTACTGTGAAAAAAAAATTCAAACTCCGGCCTTAAAACTAGTCTCACCAATACATTTACTAACCAAACTACTAGGGACCTGGTCCAAGTTCAAAACATCTTTCTATCCCAAATCTGAGCTAAAGCTTCAGGGGTCAATTATTCCAATTTAGTCAGACTTTACAAATAAATCAAATACAAAGCTAGTCAAGGGTTTCAAAAATATAAATCTATTCACTTTGTGCTACCTGAATAAAATTATATTTAAGTTTTGATTATAATAATTGGAAATGAATCGATTAAAAAAATATTTATTGATAGGTCCTGGAACGTTGAAACTTTTATGTGAGTCACCACCTACAAAAATTGCATTGCATGCTGGTCTTGCTGATGCTTCAGTTTGGACTAAAACCATTTCCTATCAAATTGCCTCGCATATATGTTAAGGACCCCACTGTATACATTATACTCAAATTAATAAAGGGGGTGCCACAAGTGTATTTTAGTTCTATCACCAGCCTCAGTGGCATAGCTAGCTAATGTTCTGGTATTGTGTTAAGTTAGACTGCTTAGGACAAGGAGATCGACGTTCGAATCTCGGTCGGGTGAACTGGGGGTGGTTTTCCACTCTCCATCCACATAAATGTGGGTTCACTTCCTCTAAATTAAACAATCCTTATTACTAACCAATTAGCTTAATTAAGCACTTAAGCGAATAACCCGAACGGGTAGTAAGATACGTTGCTAAATTAAATTAAACTTAGGGCCAGTTTCATAGTCAGATTTAGTGCGCCTAAAGTGCGAGTCGATACTAAATACAGGACGACACCTACCTAGACCAAAATGGAATGGGCCAGTTTCGCATATGAAACTGGCCCATTCCATTCAATTTCAGGTAGGTGACGTCTTGTATTTAGTATAGCGCCGCACTTGAGGTGTACTAAATCTGACTATGAAACTGGCCCTTAGTCTTATCCCCAAACCACCACAAAAATTGTGACTTTGCTATAGCCTCTAAATAGGCTCTAGTATTCTCAAAAAATAGTATAAAACTACAAAAACTTAGATCTAATTAGCATTTCCACAACTGCAAAACTAATAAAAAAAATTCATTCAAAATTTCATATTAATTCCAATCAACATGTTTGAGTGTTAGGTTATTCAAAGCATGTTCAACTCATTTGCCTGACTTTAAACTTGGATTTCAAGATATATCCCAGAACAGTGTATTTGTATGAAATATTTCACTCAGTTCCGGAGCTTTTTTTGGCTGACCATGACATGACAAAAGGTGATATCAGTAACTAATGTACTCGGAGTAGTATGAAAGAAGGTTTAGTGGACCTATAGTGTAGTCCCGAGCACACTATCGCTCCACCTTTTAGCCTATGATGACGCAAGCAAACCCACCTTAGTGTCAACAAATCATCCAAATAGCAGAATCAGACCAGCCCACGTTGCTTGTTGTCGGAAAATGTTGGCCAACATTGTTTCTTGTAACCCATTTGAAATGGATCGCGGGAAACATGTTTTACTCTCTGGGAAATACAAAGGCAAAATGAAAAAATGTTGGCCAACCATTGAAAAACTGTTGGGGAACATGTTGGCAAACAATGTTTCCTAGTGCATACTAGGCTACAGTTATGCTCTTCAAACCTTTTATTAATCCATTTATTTCGTTTAACTAATCATACACTGATATGGGTGGGCACCATTACATCGCATGACCATTACATCGCGTTTTGGGAACAAATACATTGCAGGTCCATCACATCGCATTTCCCCCACCTCTCTACACACAGCTAACCCTACTCTGACGTACAACCAATAGGCTGGAAGGGGCGTATATATACAATTACTTCGCATGTCCATTACATCACGTTTCGGTACAAGACTCTCAACTCTAATTCCCACTTTGTATATAAGGCTAGTTACAAGGATAGTGTGTTTGACTTTCCCCTCGAAAGCCTAGCTTATATTGTAACACAACATGTTGGTCAACATGATCCCAATAAGTTGTGTTAAAATATTAACGTATTCCCAACTTATTGGTGTTTGGAGAGTCGGTCAAAGAAAAAATTTGTTTTGGATCATTTGTTGGAGATAATAAACGACCAACCCAACATGTTGGCCGAGTTGGGAGGTTCTGCGCATGCGCTATCGAGTTGAATGAGTCTCTAACCTTGGTGAGGCACGTGTTTTATTTTCATATTAGTTTAACTTTTAAAATCGGGGCTTGCATAATTTTGGGATAATTGAATGGAACAAGGCTAATACAGTTAAGAATTAAATAGCCAAAGCTATTATTTATGCTTTTAGTGAGGATTACTCCATCTAGATATATTCTGAAAATTGAAAAAATACACCTGTACATGGGACTCGAACCCGGGACCTTTGGCTTAGTACGCCAATGCTCTAACCACTCAGTTATCCAGGATTCGTCCCGTGCCCAGGGTCATTCTTCACTCATTCTAAGGCAGAGCCTATGATGGACGTGCGGAAATCGTCGGCTACAAGTGTGTGATTATATTAAGATCACGAGCTATCAGATAACGCAGCCATCCTCGACTCGGTAGTTGGCTTATTGCATATTAAGAATTAAATAGCCAAAGTTATTATTTATGCTTTTACGATTTCCGCACGTCCATCATAGGCTCTGCCTTAAAATGTGAGTGAAAATGACCCCGGGCACGGGACGATTCCTGGATAGCTTTAGAGGGGAAAGTCAGGCACACTATCCTTGCAACAAGTCATCTCTAGTTGTACGTCAGAGTAGGGTTAGCTGTGTGTAGAGAAGTGGGGGAAATGCGATGTGATGGACCTGCAATGTATTTGTACGGAAACGCGATGTAATGGGCATGCGAAGTAATTGTATATATACGCCCCTTCAAGCCTATTGGTTGTACGTCAGAGTAGGGTTAGCTGTGTGTAGAGAGGTGGGGGAAATGCGAGGTGATGGACCTGCAATGTATTTGTTCCCAAAACGCGATGTAAGGGTCATACGAAGTAATGGACTTGCTATGTAATGTTATACACCCCACTGATATATCTAATATATTCATAAACATTAGCGAACGATGCCGAAATGTCACATTACCGTGTAAGAGAGAAAGAGATACCAGAAAGTTTCCTCCTTTCTTTCACAATGGTGTGCAGGTGACAACTCGAAAATTTTAGCCGTAGATGTCCATCCAGTTATTATTATTGAGATCAATGGTTGTAACAGACGATTTCCAGTGGCTAGTTAAAAAGTTATGTATCTCTTCATTCTCTTGAGAAATATGATTATTTAATGAACTACTATGTTATATTTTAATTTTGTTTTAGTTATTATTGTTAGTTATACTATTATAAAGCCACATGGTTGGCTCACTCACTCACTCACTGACATTAATGTTTACCCACTTTCAGATGAGCTAGAAACTTGAAATTTGGTAAACTTATATCTTCTAGCCTGTAACTGACGGGAAAATTTCAAAACTTAAAAAAATTTAATTTCAAGCCCTCGAAAAAGATTCAAAATGATGGAGCAACTTTAAAATCAGTGCGGACCTTTCTCTTGAGGTCTCTTGTGGCTTAACGGTAAGACCTATCCGAAAATGGATTGTACCAACAGTTACGGATTTGGCGAGATTCACAAGTTTGGCCCTATTACTTTTTGTCATATCTCTATCGGTTATAGCTTAGATAGAGCTAGATTTTTTGATTTTAGGTAAATTTTGCACATTTTCCACACATTTTTTAATTTTCTGACACACTTTTGAGAAAGATAGAATCATAAAATTTGGCAGGTATATTGGTACATCCATTTGCCATAAGCGCGCCAAATTTGATGATTCTAGCTGCCTTATAAGTATGGAGAAACTAAAATAATGTGTGAAAAATACAATATAATTCCGGTAACTTTAAGTTGTTACGTTCAAAACAACGTTGGAATTATATTAGTTTACATCCACTTGCAAAGAAAAATCAATGGGGGTTTAGGGGTGGAGCCCCCAGCGAGCAAAGCGAGTGTTATCTATATAACCAGTTAACTAGCCTTGTTGAGTGGTAGTTCCAAGAAGATTTTTGTTATGTCCATGTTTCTAAATAGAACAGTTTTGAATATGTTCCGGAAGGGGAAGCGTTAGCATATTTAGAAATAAAATTAAGGGGTTTCTGTTTATTTTCTCAAAATGGTTAGGAAGTAATCCTAGATCATTGCCGGTTTAAATACCATAATATATGGTAAATTTGAGTATTAACGCACTAAAGTGATTTTAAAAGGAGGTCTAATCCTCCAGTGATAAACATAATCATATTTGTTTGTGAAAATTCAAGATATTTTAACTACCAAAGGGAAGTATTGTCTGGACTTATTCTTTTACATGAAGAAGAATTTTGGTGAGATCAGCCCAACTTATCTATATTCATCTGGAATATTCTGCCTCATTTAAAACATTTGACCAAACTAACTAAAAGCAACGTATTTAAATTTTGAAATATAATTATATTTTCTTTAAATGAAAGATTTTCAAGTTTTTGTTACATAACAATTAAAGGATAAGCAATTTTGTTTGTTGAGAGCATTTTTGATAATATAAAAAGAATTTCAAAATTCAACTTCAAATTAATTCAATAGTATTGTTTTCAACAATAATATAACATGATAGATTATTAAAATTTTATCAATTTCAATCTTTCTCTGGATCTTAAAATTATATTATTTTTCTTTATCCTTGTTGTAGTTTAAAATATGCAAATAAAATCTAATATAAGTATTAGTCTGTTATTTATCAAGGGTTCTTTAGATAGTTTTTTTCTTAGAATGATAATATTGAAAAATAATCCCAATACATGTTAATTTGGGTAAAATTATTTTATATTTTAGCGCCATGTCTTGATACCCGTTAGGGTTATGCGACTATGCGCTGATTACGCTAATGGTTTAAGGATTAGGTTGGATTAATTTAGATGGTATGTACCCGCATTTTGGGGAGGAAGAGTGGAAAATCCTTTTGGGAAAACCACCCTCAATGCACGCGACTGTATTCAAAACCCTATCTTCCTGTCATTGGATGTCTAGTCCAACACGAAAGGGACGCCTTAAACCATGTGGCCACTGAAGTAGGTAATTTGGGTTGTTCTTATTTTTATTTGTATTGTGCATTCATAGTTCCTAAGGTAGATAAAATAATCGTGCATCAGTGTATAGGACAACCTTTCAGATCATCTCAAAATTCTGTCTATCCTGTAAGTGAGCTTGTTGTACAACTGAACACTCAGTGGTCCGGAGAAAAGGAGTAACCGTGACACCGCTAAGTTAAGTCATATGTTTAAATTATTTCTTCTAGGCTATTTACAGCTCAAGGGTGGTTCCAACAATATGTATTAATAACTATTATAATTATATAATATTACAAAGATTTGAATTTTTATCAGGAGAGAGTTATCACTTATCACACCTTCAATGCAAATGCAGATGCATTTCTACCGAATTACATCTTCCTTATCTCTGCCCCATTTGTGTGAATAATATTATATAATCTTACAAAGATTTGAAGCTTTATCATGGGAGAGTTATCACCCCTTCAATGCAAATGAAGGTGTATTTCCACTAAATTACATCGTCCTCATCCCTACCCCATTTGCGTGTACATGATATTTAAGTCAGGTTTAAAATCTTTAACTAGATTTTTTTTTTCCGTATTTACACAATTATTCTGTAATAGTTTATCAGCACTTGTTTAGACACAACAAGTTATCTATCTACCGTTTGATTGGAAACGCTGTAGTCTTATCTTTTACAAAACGTTTGTAGTGCTGCGTCATGCTTTAGATTAAAGTTATAGGAGAAACTTAAAATTTTCTGTTGGATAAGGATAACTAAATTTCAGCAATGGCAATCCATAATATCCACAGAGGTAAGACAATTGAACGCCTCTTGTAATTTGAAATGCATATTATTTGGTTATCGTATTTAATCATTGTAGTAGTAATTTAATAGCATCTCACTATCACTTACCTGGTTATAGCTTCGCATACAGTAATATTATCCATCTTAGTTCTATAATAGAATAATTTGATTACCAAAGTCCAAAGTGCACTTTATGGTACTGCTGGTTTTTTTTAATGTAAGGTTAAATTGCGTGTAATTCACGAAAACCTGTATTTGGGAACTTATTATTATCATTTATATTTCAAAGTATGTCTTAAGAAAAATTAGTACATTGCTTTCATTCCAAATAATTTAATCTCTTCACAAATCACATTCACTACAAGTTCCTGGCAAATTAATAAAATGGTATAGCCTAATTTGAATTAGTATTTCCAGTCCTTGGGTCATAAAAATAAGAAATTCGCGTCAAAAACAATCATCTAAACTTCCCTATTAAAAATAGATTACAAATCATTATATTCTACCACTAGATTATTTTATGGAAATATTGTTTCTGTTACAGCAATTGGTTCCTTTTCCAAAGTTATGAAAGCGATTCGTATTCTTAAGTATGGTGGCCCAGAAGTTCTCCAGGTTGTAAATGTTCCTATCCCATCACCCGCTGAAAATGAAGTGTTGATACGTGTACGCTCCTCTGGGATCAACCCTGTAGACACATATATGAGAGAGGGTAAACACGCACTCTCACCTACGCTACCATCGATCTTAGGCAGGGATGTCGCTGGTGTGGTGGAAGAAGTTGGAAACAGTGTCACCAAATTTAAAGTAAGAAATAGGCCTACCCATAAATTTTATAAGTTTTCTATTATTCCAAGAAAATGTTTTCTTTATTCATACTACCTTTACTTAACAAATCAGGTTTACATTGGAGTTGTTGAGGTTCAAATCTTGGCAGGGAAGTTTCTCACGTGTAACTTTTCCTGGTTTTTTTCACATTCTCACTCCTTACAAATGTGATTTTACTTCCTTTAAACTAGGCCTACCATACCTTTCATCTATATAAGAATATGATATTAAATTCAACAAAAAATATTGTTTCTTTCACTCATTATGAATGTAATTAAAACTCCTTCTTTTTTTTCAGAAAGGTGACCGTGTGTTTGCTGGTTTGCCAAATAATGGTGGCTATGCAGAATATGCGACAAGCGAAGAAAAAAATGTCTATCCTTTATCAGAGAAATTGACATTTAATCAAGGAGCTGCTATATATATACCATATTTCACTGCTTATCGTGCTCTGGTCACAAAGTAGGTTGTATATTCTAAATATAAATTTAATCAAAATAACTTAATTATTAGAAAAAATAATTATGGCCTTGTAAAAATTGTCTTAAATGTGGGACAACGCAATGACTCCCACCGCTGCCCACAATATGGCTTTAAATAATGAGTTGGTTTCAAATTTGATTCATTTCTCAGTCTTTTATTTCAGTTCATAGTTCATTATTCCACCTGATTACCGTACTCATATAAATAAAATTAAGTTATTAACTACCCGCTTCAGTGGCCCCATGATTTAAGGTGCTACTATTGCAATAGACTAGACTGTCGATGACGGGGAGATTGTGGTTCAATCCCTGTAGGGTGTAGGCCTACTGAAGATGGTTTTTCCTAAATGGTTTCCCACTCTCTTTCTACACAAATGTGGGTACACTTCTTTTAAATTTAACCTTCCTTATCCCTAACCCATTAGCATAATTAGTACTTAAGTGTATAGCCCGAATTGCTAGTAAGACAAAAAAAAAATTGGCCACCCCAATCAAATTTAAATTTTACATTTCTAGCTACTAATTAGTCATATCATGATGATGAACTGTTTCCAGTCTCTGGCCAGGATAGTTTAGTAAAATACCTCCAGCTCTCATTCTCCTTCCACTTCCTCCTACACTCGCTTCAACTCTCCCCCTCTCTCCTCCTCACTTGCTGCTATTTGTTCCTCTTATCTCTTCCTTGGTCTCCCTTGCGGTCTTTTCCCTACTTACTTCATACCCATTAATCTTCTTGGAATCCTCTTCCCTTCCATCCTCATTACGTGTCGATACCATCTCATTCTTGCTTCCTCAACTATTTCATCTAGGCCTACCTCCTGTACTTCAACACTAGACCTTACACATTCATTCCTAATCCTATCTCTTATGGTGACAGCTAGCATGGTCCTCAAAAACCTCATACTCATGGCCTCCATTTTCCTTATTTTTCTTTTATACAAAGATGCTCTATACAACAATTCCTTGCACTTCAGGGGCACTTATATTTTTCATAGTAGGTCTCTTACACACCTGTAGAAACCCCTCACCCCCACCCCTGCTGCACTCATCTCATTATATATTCTCTACTACCCCATTTTGCCCTCAATCACACTATCACACTATTACAATATTTTACATTATTTTCTTCTTTCACCTCTACTCCATCCAGTTCTATCACCTTTCTTGGCCTTATTCTCTGCCTTGTCATCACCATGTACAGACTCAATTTTGTAAAGCATCACTTTATTTCACAACATCACACACAGTCACTCAACACCTTTACATTTATTCCTGTACAACTTTCTTTTTGACCACACCACCAGTCTGGGGAGGAGGAAAGTCGGTTCACTCCCTCCAGTTCACGAAATCACACTCACCCTATACACCAGGTTAGATCCCCTTGCCGACTGCGCGAACTACTTCTTCCCTCGGGAGAAAACCCTCCGCGAGCCGGCCAGGTGCTCTCGCGGAGGTTTATGGGAACACTGGGCGGCCGATGACGTAATATTGGCACAACCATCACCTCACTTTTTGCCATACTAAATTTCATTCCTCACTTTTTTCACCTTCTTATTTTATCCGTGATTTGTAAATCACCTATTTTCAAACCAAGTAAAATAATTTAATATTTGTAAATAGGCATACTGATAATTTTACCCAATCTGTATTTAAATAAGACAGTATCGTGGTCAAGTAAAAGGAGATAATGTCCAAACAATAATTTGGAAATGTCCACCGCTATGTCCGAATTCTCTACTTATGTCCCGTTGCCTTGATTGCCATTTGAATTGGTAATCATTTGACAAAGTTTAGACCTGTCCGAATTGTCATCAAGGATGGTGATGGACCCCTCACAAGCCCTTGAGTCCAAGGACAAAAGCAATTCATCGTTGTTATTGCTGCACTGTTTGGCTGACAACTGTTTTATTATTCTCTTTTCATCTATTAGAACTCAGAACTTTATACTGCCCACCATTTTAAATGATACAGGTTGCTAAAGCAGACAGACACAATATTAAGGTTATAGACACAATATTAAGAAGTTAATTATTTTGAAAAGGTACGTAACAAATCATTCTAGGCCTATGACTACCATTTATTATCACCAAAAGTAGCAAATTGTTTATTGGCATACTTTAATTTTCGTAAAACAATGGGAAAATAGTTGACGTAAACATTATAACGGTACCAATATTCAAAGCTGTAGGCTATTTATTTTCATTAGGTTTGAATTATGGTGTCTGACATAGTTTTTTTTTTTAAGATCATTGGTAGGTAGCACTGCTGTCCCAAGGATGTAGCAAAACTTGTTGCCATTCAAATTGGTTGACGCAGTCCTTGATGGAAAGTGTTTGTGTGTGGAATGTGAATTCATTAATTATATAACTCAAGGGTCATCGAGACTATTCAGATACAGCCTAAGTCTTTGGCAGCATCCCAAGGCAGAGCACAAGTCAAACAATTTGCTCGTTTAATCACAAAACTAATGTGAGTCGTTTGCACATTCACAGCTCTTTATCTGCATTTCTCCTAGCCTGCCTTTCTCCGAGTATAGTTTCAATCACTAATTCAGTAAATATGGTTGACCTTATTTGTTTCAGATGCTGTGCGAAAGCTGGTGAAAATGTTTTAATCCATGGTGCAAGTGGTGCTGTTGGAAATGCTGCTATTCAGATTGCTAAAAAGTTAGGTGAGTAAACAATAAGCCTTATTGCTCCTTCTTAATCTCTAAAAATCTTCTTGCCAATCAATATCCAAACCATTAACACAATGTTTAGTGATTTTTAATTACTATTGAATGCAAATATATAATACAATAGGGTCCCGCTTTACGATATACTGCCAATACAGCGGCTTTCAATTATATAGATGTTCACTATGTTCAGCGTTTGTCTCACTCTTCTGGCGTTTTTTCGGCATGACACGCACAGTGAAAGAATTTGACCACAATTTTATGTCGGTAATTCAGTCTGTTCACAATAGTGATGTGTATTATTGAATGATTTTAACTATCAATTATGAATGATGAAAACTATCGAATGATCATTCAATAGTTTTTACTTATCATTTCATCATATTGTTATCATTCATTTTCATTTGACGAAATGATCTATTGTACACTTTATATATAATAGCTTAAACATGTTATATTAATGTTTTATATTGTGCACTTTATATATGAGTGTGTAAACTTATTATTAGGATTTTATGTGCATTTGAAAGTTAAAAAAGACTACATTTACAGCGAGGCTCTGGAACATAACTCACTATATGAATGGGGCTATCCTGTACATCTAATTTCACACTCCCTCATGAGTTTTGATAAAACCTAAGTTGGGGGATTGGGTGGTAACGATCGGTTGTCTTCAAGAGGCAACGAATGATTACTTCACTCTCCTGTGGCAGCAATGTAAAGTGTGGACTATGTTCTTTTCATTGTAAAAGCCATATTGTGATTGTTCCCATTTATAGGTTTCTATCCTTATTCTTGTACCTTCTTCCAAATATAATAATTTAATTGTTATTGGCAAGACTGCTGTAAGGCTCACAAAGCCAAAACACCTGTACAACAACTAAGTTGGCAGCACTGAGATATGTGTTAGTGTTTTTAAATTTCATTTGTGCCTTATTTTTCTACAATTTTATCATATTTATTTAATGAAGACAACTCATTGAAATCATCATTGGTACAATAGTGCTAGCCTGCACTGACTTTCATAGGAATACATTTAAATATGCATGTGTACAGGTTTAATCTTTCAACCATATTAAAATAATTAAAAAGTCAAGAGGTATAGTCTATAATTATGTTACATAAAATTGTTGGGCTTACACCAATACTTTAATTACTTATTGGCATTAGAAACTCAAAAGTTCATTGCCGCCTATTTTTATCTTGAGCTAGTTCTTTCCACTCCACCTCATTATACCCCATCTCTTTCAGGTCCATTCCAATGTTATCTTCTCGTCAGCGTCTAGGTCTTCCCACTGGGTTTGCCAGCCAACACCTACTTTACTAACATGTAAACTATGAGGGCATTTAATTAACGGTGACCTGGTGGTCTAGGGGTAAGGTGTCAGACTTCTGTGCTGAGGGTCCGGGGTTCAATCCTCGGTCCCGGCACAGATTTATCTGATTGCCAAACCCTTCCTTCACCTCTGACAAGATGTGTATTAATCACAACTTGTGAATGTGAGGAATGCCAGGCCTCCACCGTGGTTCGGATTCCACGTTAAACTGTAGGTCCTTCATTTCATCTCACAATCACCCTACCATTACACATTAGCGTAAGTGCGTATAACCCGAACTGGTAGTAAGATAATAATAATAATAATAATAATAATAATTTAATTAACATTTAAGAAATAAAGTTATTTAAATTGTGCTAAAACGTTCCTAACTTGTTACAACTACAGTCCATGGTTTTGGGAAGTTATGTAATGTTGTTTTGGTACTCAGGGCTAACTGTGGCTGGTACTGCCGGCACCACGGAGGGGATGGAGTTGGTCAAGAATTTGGGGTCTGACCATGTATTCAACCACAGGTATTAGCCAAAAATTTTAGTTATATTTTTAGATTAATGGTCGAGATTTAGCATGATCCATTCTTCCATTCGACCTAAACGGTTTATTTGTATGTTTGGAAATTGATTGATTCCCAAAATGATTATAAATTACAGCCCTAAATGTTTTAAATATTTTGATTCGTTATATTTTGTTATCTTTATGTACATTTTAATAGCTCTATATTTTGCATATTTTCTTAATTCTTTAGCCCTTTTGATATGTAATAATACAACTAATTCAGGTAATTCTGGTTTGTGAGCACGTCTACCCCTTTTTAGTTATGGACCAATCATTTGCTCCTGACAAAACTTAAATCACATTTAGACGACCACCAGGCAGTTCCTTCTATCAACATGTGTGGCAATACATTTCTAACACAAAACATTAAGTATCCTTTTATATATACGTATGTTATTTTCCCTCATTCATTTACTTTCTGAAATATAATAAGGATAAAACATATAACCTGAACGAGTATTAAGACATGGTGCAAAAATATATATATTTTAGCACCGCATATTAATACCTGTTCGGGTTATGCTTTAGCCTAATTATATTTAAGAAAGTAAATGAATGAGTGAAAATAATGAACACCTTAAGTCTTGCCTCTTGAACACTGAACGAAGTCTACAGTATATATGTTGTACTGCTGGTACCATGGTTACCAATTAGGAAACCAAAACATACTGTCTCATATTAATTTTTCACATGGACATTGTCAAATGAATACAGTCCCATTTTCATAGAAAGGGTCTGGGTCTAATATAAATGATTACAAAAATATTTTTGTAGCCAAAATGGTAACATTTTACTATTTTACTAGTCTTATGGCTTTGATTAAAAAAGACAATTGCAGATCACGTGGCGTGATGAATGAATACGTGAAACTAGTAACTTTTATAACTCTTCGATATCTTTTATAACTCTTCTAGTAACTTTTATAACTCTTCGATATGGCCCTTCCACTGAAAACAGGACTGTAGACTAGTACTGTTTTAAAAAGCCATGCATGTTTGTTAAGATATTTCATGTAATTAATATTACTTTTCAGGGAGAAGGGCTACTTAAATAATGCTGTTGCAGCGATTGGCTGTCTTGGTTTTGATGTGGTCTTGGAGAACTTGGCCAATGTTAACCTTAGTTCGGATTTCTCGGTGCTCAACAACAATGGAAGAATTGCTGTGAGAATAGCTATTGTTTCATATTACTATGTTAAAAAATATTGTTTAGAAGACATTTTGCAAACTTAAGAGAAAAATTTGTTTTTATTTCATTTAGGGGCGTGTGAAGTTAAGAAACAAACATCAGCCTCAACTTTGCTTCTAAAAAAAAAATCTGGCTTTGTTGGGTCCCCTCCTCGCGGCAGACTGCCATCCCTGGCCCTTCATCCTTGCGCTTTTACAGTCGCCACTTGCGACGGAAGCGGAGAATGGAAGGTCCGAGAGGACAGCCAATGGCGAGAAGGGGAGCCGGCTCTAAGCCTTTTACTACCTCAAATTACATAGTTTACATAGATGCTACACATATTACAAATACAAATAAAGACATCTTTTCTTAAGGTGTTTCTTGGTTCCATTTTTTCACTTTCTCAAGATTACCTCAGCTTTGACTTTGGCCTCTTGTTAGTGCAAAGGGCGCTGGAGGACGGTCTCGATATATCACCATCGGTTGGACTGGTCATGGTGGCGGGACAAATCTTGGTCAGTAAATACTAGGTCCTCCGTAGCGTCATCTGCAGCATCTATTGCAACTGGCCAGCCCCTGGTTAATGCGATGTATGGCCATTCCCTTGACGTCGGCTAGGAGAGTAGGGTCCCTCGACGCAATGTGTAATAGGTGTGTTGTCTGGTGTCTCTCTCTCTCCCATTCGAAAGGTCTGTGTATTTTGCTTTCAGCGCTAAGCATAGCCTTAGTGCTGCAGCTTCATCTACGTCCAAGGATTGAATAGGTTCAATGGTGAGAGAAGCCCCTGCCGCCGGAGTGGGGAGTGCTCCTCTCGCAACTCCAGCTGCAGGTAGTTGAGGTAAGTCCTGCCGAATCCCGGGATCTGGCGGTGCCGCGATCTCGGGAGCTGTCGGTGCGTGGGTCGCTACAGCTTGGGCCTCCAACTGGTGGAGGCATGTGTTGGTTGCTTGCAGACTTCCTTGAATATCTTGAAGTACATCCAGGACATTGTTGAAGTTTTGGTCCTCTTCTTGTTGTTGCCATGGCTTGTCCTGTGGTTCTGATGCCAAGTCCGAGATGCTCGATGATTTTGTGTAGGTGGAGCTCAACCCATAAAAGGCTATCTTTCTTCGGGGATACCGGTACATGTGTTGGGTCTGAGGTGCTGTATGTTTTAGGGATGATGGTATGATGGCGTCTTCTCCGATCAGAATCTTGCCAGGAGTATTGTCCGGTGTGTTCACTGTGTCATCGCTTGATGAGGAGGAGGTTGGAGATCAAGGACAACTTCTCTGGTGTAGTACTTTCTGAAGGCCCACAATTATCTTCTAGATGTCTTTGTCCCACTGCTCGATGTTACTCATTAAGATGTTGTTGGGTCCGCTCCTCGTGACCGACTACCGGATAAATATTAATATCGGGAGGTTAAAGTTAGTGACCAGATAAATGTCATCAGTCACTTTAATGTATCATGCGTATTATGAACTGAATTTATCTGCCGGATAGCTCTTTGTTGGATAAATATATTTCTATGCAGAAAATGCAAGGTTGGTACTGTTTTTACTGGTGTGCTTATGCATATAAACCCTGCTGCTACCGCTACAACCTGGCTAGTGGCTACAACACTCAACATTTGTTAAATAATGGCGGTTAAACTAGTGCGAGTAAACAGATGGTGTCATGTGGATGCAGAAGCTAGCTTGTCTTGCAGGTACTAATTTCGGTGTCTGTCAAAATGTGGTCAATAGATGGGTACAACGTTTACAAAATTTAATATATTCTACTCACATTTAAATAATTTGTACTTATTTAACTATAACTCTACAAATAGCTTGTCAGTTTTTATAAAATTGTGAATTAAATGTTCTAACTTTATACATAGTTTGAACTTGGGCCTGTGCCTACTAAACATGTGAACCAAGATCTCTACCTAAAAACAGATTCTGATAGGCGAGACCTGATGAAAAACAACGCATCACTATAGCAACACCAATTTTAACTTTCAGATAAAAGTTATCAGGTACTTAAACCTCCCGATAATAATGTGATAGATAAATACATTTTATCTGACAGTCATAAGACTTACCTTTAACTTATCAACCAGAGAGAAATATTTATCGACCAGGTTAATATTTATCCAGGAGTGATAAGCCCTAAGAAGTTTCACCACTAAAAATACTGACAGCTAAATTACTTATCTTTAATTGTTCCCATTCTGAGTTTACAAATTAATATACATGTGGAAAAAACCTGAAGTAATTGAATTGTAAATTGTAATAATTACTTAATTTATCAGATTTGAAGGAAATATGACAAATAATTGTGCAATAAAACCTTTTATAAGGGATAGTGCATAAATTTAGATGACTAAACAAAATAATGAAAATATAATATTTTTTCAAGCATAATAAAACGAACAAATAAATGAAATAATATTCAAACTTTGATTCAATTAAGAGAATACTTCATATATATTCAATTCAAGCTCGCCAATGATAAGAAAGCCAAAGTTCGAATCTCGGCCAATGTCACTCTCTCTCCATGCTACAGTCTATCCGGTGTAGGCGTGGTGGTAACTGAGAGCCAGCAAAAAACATAACAAACATTGGTTGAATGTCACTATTGTTAACTTTAAGTGGAAATAATAAATATTTGTTTGATAATATTTTATTATCAATTTTTAAAAGTGTTAATAAACGCTTCTAATAATGCTTGCCTAAAGATGACTTTATAATGGGATTTTTCTTAACTGATTGAAAGAACAAAAATTATTAATATAAACCACATGTCTTTACTTTATCTTGACCCCTCGGAGAGAGAGAAATATTCTGATCGCCAAAATAATAAAACTTGAGATTTTGATAAATGTCAACGTTTCATAACTCCCTGAAACTGAAAAAGTAGTCTTCACGATGTCTATCTCTTGGACTAGAGGCAAAACTATTTTACCAATCAGGCTAAAACTTGGTGTCTAGGATTCTCATAAAGTTCCCCCCAAGGGATTTTTAGAATTAGATGTTTAACACTAAAATTAGGGGTAGCCTAATGATGGGCAAACAGAGATAAAATCAATTTTTATCAAATCTCATTCTAGCAATTTTGATTAAATCTAGCATATTACTGTCAAAATATAAAGTTTAATTTTTGTAAATACGATTGCATCATTACCAGTTGTTAACACACCATCAACTGCCATTTTAGTTTAGTTGGTGCACAATTTTTTTATTTATAAGTAAAGGTAACTTTCTAAATACTCTTGTATTAAAATAATTTTTAATTGAACCACAACCCTACTTCCAAAAGAAATAAAACATCCAAACAGTTATTATTGTAACAAAAATTTAGCAATTTTAACCTCTCAAGCGTGACTTTTATCATTTACTGAGACCCTTCCTGTGGGTGACTTAATTTCTGTAGGGCAATAGTTCAAGCCTGTAAATGCATTATAAATTACTGACAACTGATGACATCACACACGCTGTAGCACAATTCACAGGTGGACGACTAAATATGTTGAACACGCTTGAGAGGTTAAATACACTTTCACCTGGTGAATTAACATATAAAACACAAACAATAAAACTATTTTCATATGCTTTGGGTGATAACATTTAGTTTTTCAGATCATATGGTTTGGTGTAGGACTACATGAAAGGTGGTCGGGTGACTTTTGCTAGCTGTCAGTTACCATCACTCCTGTACTGGATAGCCTGTACTTGTAGTGTATTTGCTCTAAGCCACGGGTTGGCAACCTTTTTGGGCCCCAATCGACTTATAAACATATGAAAGCCTTCATAGTTTCTTCGCTTTACAATTGTTCGTTTTTTTTTTGTCCATACAGATTTTTTTTAGAAAAAAGAAAAATGTAAATTTTCAAATTAAACTATTTTATTCTGTTACAATAAGGATGTGCAAAACTTCAACTTGGCTTTGAAACAAATGTCAGCTTTGATTTCTCTTAAAAAATTTTGGCTTCGACAATTACAAAGCTTTGCCATTAAAAATATTGAGAGCTAAAATACTCAATTTATAGTCAATTTATCCCTTTGTAAGCTGTTGTATACATTACAAATTAATATTCATATGGAAAAAACTGAAATAATTGATTTGTAAGTTGTGATAATTACTTAATTTACATTATTAAAATTATATATTATAAACAATTGTACAATAACACAATTACAAGTAATTTTAGTGCATAAAGTTATATATAAATAACCAGGACATAGTTTTTCAATCATAAATCAACGAACAAAAAATATTTGAACTTTGATTCAACTTTGAGAATATTATATATATTCATTTCGAGTTAGCTTTGAATTGAAAAAGTGGACTTTACACACCTCTTTCTTATAACATTACCGATTAACAGTGATCAAGGTTATTTTGGTCACACTAAATAAAATTAAAATATTATTTTAAATGAAACATTGAAAGGAGTATAGAAGGGAAAAGCTTAAGACACTTACCAAAAAAAATTTAGGCCTCAAAGTTCACAATTAAAACGCAACAAAACACATATTAAAATATTATTTTAAAGTAAGTGATGTATTTGTGGGTTTAGTCAAAGGTATACGCTTTGTTTTAAAAACTCTTAACATGTGAAGCAAGCATTTAGTCCCAGTTGGTAGCACATCTAAAACTGAGTTAAGGAGTCATAGGTTTGATTCCTAGCTGTAAAAAATCTTTTATTTGTGAAACTAGTGTTTACTCTTGGTACTATGTCTATTACAGAATCAAGTTTGCCTACAACTATAAGGAATTGACAAATACACTATAGCAAGATACAATAATAATGTAAACACAATTTTTGACCTAATAATGCCACTTAAGAAGTTTCAATCAAACTGGTTATTTTTAAGAAAAAAGTTAAAATTAATCAGCAATAATATTTTGACACACATTTCTAAGGTTGAACTATTATTTTGTAAAGAATAAATTATTTATTAGAAATTTATTAGCAATAACTAATAAGTACCCGCCTCGGTGGCGTAGTTAGATAACGCGCCAGTCGTGTTGAGTCAGACCACCGAGGACGAGGAGATCGAGGTTCGAATCTCGGTCGGGTGAACTGGGGGTGGTTTTTCCTAAATGGTTTTCCACTCTCCCTCCACGCAAATGCGGGTTCACTTCCTCTAAGTTTAACCTTCCCATTTCCTAATCCATTAGTGTAATTAGTACTTAAGCGTATAACCTGAACGGGTAGTAAGATGCGGTGCAAAAAAAACAACTAATTAAGTAATATAATTTTTAATTTTCTGAACTAAAAAAATGAACTCATAGTATCAAAATTCATTATTTTAAGTTTAAATATATTTTAGAATACATATCTACTTATCTTTAAGGAATTAGTAACTATTCTGTTGGCTCATCATTGTTTGTAAAAAAAAATGTCCGGTATTGTATTGCTTAGTTATATTTGAGAGAAAGGTGGATAGAAACATATAAAAGAAAACCAACACAAGATGGCCCTTACAATGAAAAGAACACAGTTCACACTTTACATTGCTGCCACTGGACAAATTGGTAATTAATGGCTGCCTCTTGGAAACAATCGATCGCTACCACCCAATTCCTTGACCTATGTAATATTCTATTGTAACTCATCAAGAGGTAGTGTGAAATGTGCAACATAACTTCCTAAATGAGGGATAGTGGAACAACACAAAAGCAAGAAAAAGGACATTTGTAAAGAATGATGGGACACTTAGATAGGAGCATATCTCTTTGAGGAAAATCTCTCATCACTTTTCGAGGCATTTTCTTTATATTTATTTATATTTGGAAGAAGATACAGGAAAGGTAAAAACTTTTTATCACCATTGACAGGAAGATTGAGGTTTGATCCTGTTTGGGTGTTCTGAGGATGTTTTCCGCTCTCCCTCCACATAAATGTAGGTACACTTCCTCTAAATTCAACCTTCCTCAACCCTAACATATTAGAGCAGAGGTCTCCAACCTTTTTGTACCTTAGAGCACATTCAAAACTAACGGTAGTGAGGTGGACACCAATTACTTTTTCAAGGAAAATTTATAGCCAAACATAATTCATAATGCAAATAACACCACACACACACACATACATATTATTAAAAAGAATTGTGAGTATAAAATTTAAAAATTATTTTTTAAATTCGTATGTAAAATAACGCAAATGGTACACACACAAAGTTAATCCAAAACCAGTTTAAGCAATTGAAACAATTTTTACCAAACCAAAAGTCAATGTCAATAAATAATTATTTTTTTCTACGGATTTAACAAGATCAAAATTAAGACACAAGGCAATATTTAACTACTCACCACCATTTTGGTACTTAGGTACATTTTTAAAATATATATTTATTCTGTGTTTATTCAGGCAACAAAGCTGGGTAGACCCATGTCAAGATATTTACAAGGGAAATAGGAAGTATTAGTATGGTATTAGGGAGTGTGGGGAGAATGATAAAAGGGGTAGGTCTTGGAGATTAGGAAAAAGCAGAACCATTCAGCTTGAAACTATTTGAATTGTAGTTTCGAGTAAAAATACACTTTGTAAATGAGCCGGCAAATAAAGGAATGAGACGGAGGGATTGAAAAGAGGGGGGGGCTTTCAATCACCAACTTCTTGAGATCAGTATACCTGGAGATAAGCACAAACTTGATTTTGGTTGAAAAAGTGACAGATAAAAATTATTAGTCTAGAACTATTCAGCTGTGGCCATAGAGTGGCGGGCAGATGTAAAAGGCTTGACGGGTGCCATGGCGCCCGTGGGCATAGGGTTGTGGACCCCTGTATTAGAGTAATTAGAACATAGGTATATAACACGAATAAGTGGTGAGACGAAATGCTAAAAAAAATCCCTTTGTTTCAGGTTGTTGGCTCGAGAGGAACAGTTGAAGTGAACCCTCGCTCCCTCATGATAACTGAGGGGGTAGTCTACGGTATCAATATGCCAATATCTACAGAGGTAGACCACTTATGCAACCTCTCCTACCTCAAACTAGAGATGTCACATTAGTTTTTTTTCTTTATTTCATTATTTTTTAAGTTTAACCTCAATTTTTATCTTTAATAATATGTTTTAAATAACCATAAGAAAAGATATTGTCAACATTGGTGAGACCAGTTATTTTCAAAACTAAATTAAAAGATGGTCTCTAAATATCCAATTAAAAAAAAAAAATTGGCTTATTTTCTCTAAATATCCAATTAAAAAAAATTGGCTTATTTTATTTCTTGGTGATTTTTTGCTTAATTCTAACATTTGATGAATTCATTACATTCTACCAATTTCTACTTGATTAAAAATAATATATTTTGAAAAAATTAAGAGTGTCGAGCTTTGAGTATGTGTTCTTTATCTTTGCTACGAACATATATTTCACCTTTGACAAATACTAAGCTTCAACATAAAAAATATCAAATATGTTCAATTTTTGTTATTTTGTGTTATCTTAAAAAATTGTAAATAATCTTCAAATGTTAAAAAATATGCATTAGTGGAATTTCATTTTGTGATATAGACTTGATTCTTCAACTTAGGCATAAATGGGTTAAAAGTTTTTGTAATAAAACATTTTGGAAATGTTATTTAACATCTATAGCCATACACTTTTACACATTATAATATTTTTCAAGTTGATTTAACTTTGGGAATATTTAGTAATTCAATCCAAAAAAGTGGGTAAAATAATGTAATTTGTCACATTAAGGCCCGGATTTAAGGGAGAACACTGGGGGCCATTGTCCGTGGCCTCCGTAAACCATTGCAATAAAAAATATTTTTCTTTTGGCTTATTTTATAAAAATAGACTTGGGGTCAGTTTTGGACAAAATTTATGAATAAAATTTAAAAAAAAACACTATAATCTTCAAAAATTTGTCACTATTTTTTCCATATCAAGAACAACTAAAAACAAACTAAATAAGTTGATGGCAAAGCTGTCACTTGATGGTGATCACAGGTTGGGGTGACAGACATAGTGGGATGGGAGTGTAGGAGAAAAGTAGGAAAACGAGAAAGAAAAATAAGTGCGTGGTTGACCTTGGTGGTCTTTGGGTAAGTGCTCGCCTCAGGACTCGACGTTCTTGTGTTCAAACCCAGCTGGCGTCAACGGGTTTTTCTTGAGTGATAAATTTTGTAGCACAACTCCATTGGAGGGAAAGTAAAACCGTCGCTCACATGTCGATTGTGACATGTAAAAAAAACCATTTCCAAGCAAAATTGATAGGCCCTTTTGATTTGCTTCATTGAAAATTCTAGTGTGCTGATATAATCATCGGTTCAGAAAGTGCACGTTAGATACCTCAAGTGAATAAAATAAATAAGAGAATGGAGTTCTAAAAATAAAGAGGAACCAGAAGAAGCTTAGTGCCCAAGGATAAGATGCAATGTGTAGAGGTGAGATGGAAAAGTTCAAGAAAAGTTGATGGAAACTGCAGAGCAAGCATATGGGAAGATATGTGATGAAGAGGAAGGGGAAGGAGATGCCATGGTGAAACTACACTGAAGAAAGCAGTAGAGGAGAAAAACAAAGCTTTCAGAAGGTATTTTAAGAGGAGGAATGAGAAAACCTAATAAGATTATAGAGAGAGAAAAAGAAGAGCGAATTATGTTGTACAGGAAGCCAGAAAGATTGGATGCAAAAATGGTCAAATACTGGAAAGGGATGTGAAAGGAAATAAGGTGTTAAATAGCCAGGTAAGAAACTGGAGACGAAAGAAAAGGCAAGACTTTAGAACTAGGGATGAAGAAGGAATAACTATGAAGACAGGAGAGGAGAAGAAACAAAAAAAGACTATGTAGGTGAGATTTTGAGAAGATGTTCAAATCATGAGAGGAAGAGGATGAGAGTGAATTAGAGGTGCACGAAGAACTAGCAGGAGAGGAGGGAGTAGTTCCCACATGGAAAGAGGTGGAAGATACGATAAAGAAGATAAAATGAGGAAAAGTGCCAGGTGTGAACAAACTTGATTGTGGAAATGATAAGAGCTGCAGGAATAAAATTGTTTTACAGGGTTCAGAGAGTGATATAGAAGGAGAACAGGGTACTGAAAGAAGGGAATTGCACCAATTTTTAAGAAAGACAGGAAGAGGTGTACAAAGTATAGGAGAATAATGTTGAGGTGCCACTGTACAAAAATATATAAGAAAAGAAGATATTGGAAAAGAGAATAAGAAAAGAAAATGGAAGTAAGGTGAAGAGAGAAACAGTGAGGATTTAGGTAACAGAGGTCTACAATAGACTTGATCTTCACTATAGGACAACGAATGGTAAGAAGGTATGAATTTGAGACTGACTTGGAAATTATATTTATGGATGTAGTGAAGACATATGATAGTTTTTTAGTTGTTTCTTACATCCATTGCTGTCATCAATCAGTGGCCTGAGTCAGTTTTTTGTTAAAGCCATATATTTTCCACTACTGGCTTGCTAGGCCTGTTAGCTCACTATCTTATAATCTTACTATATAGGACAGGTACAACATCAAATCCTTGGCTGTTAATTTATCACTGTAAAAGGGTAAAAGAATATTGAAACATTGAAAAAAAAATTGTTTAATGCAGGGGAATCCAATTATTTACGATCCTGGGACCTACACAGCTTCATTTCCGGCCTTGTACACTCTTACTCTAAATTATCATCATCATCATCATTCTGTTTCTAGCCTGTATTTGGGTCAGTTTAGTAAAATGCAGCCTTCCACCATTCTTCCCACTTTAATCACTTCCATTTTTCTGCTCTAATTTGCACACTTTCTGCTATCTGCTCCTCTTTATTTGTCTACCCTGCGGTCTTTTTCTTACATACTTCATTTCCATCATTTTCGTTGGCATCCTCTCTTTTTACATCCTAATTACTTGTTCATACCATCTCAGTATTGCTTCCTATACTATCTCATGTACTCCTTATACCTCCACTCTTTCCCAGATAACTTCATTCCTAATCCTGTTTCTCCTTGTGACATCTGAAATGCCCCTCACAAAATTAATTCGCATGACCTCCACTTTCCCAGTCTCTCTACTAATGTAAACACAATGTTCAACATCTATTTGCTATTCAATAAAGATAATTGTTGGCTCTGTCCCAATATTCCAGCAAGAACTATCTGAGATGGGAGCTGCTATCGTAAAGGGTATAGAGGAGGGCTGGGTGAGTCCCGTGGTCGCCCGGGAGTACGAACTAGAAGAGGCAGCTCAAGCTCATCACGATATTATTCACAACACTGGGACGCTTGGGAAACTTGTCTTCAAGCTGTAACTCGACAGCTGACAGCTCGTAAGGTAAATTTGATTCCAGTTTTTATTTTAACTCTACTACACTTCCACGAAGAATTATGGTTGTCATTTTTTTAAGTGTTTCATTGCCACTAAAGATGAGGAAAATCCTCTATTTTATTAATTTAAATATCATATTTAATTCTTCATTTTACCCATGAATACCAAACCTATGCGAATCTTCATTTTACATACAAATTTTAAATTTGAATCAGAATTTTAGTAAACATAAAAGGCCTTGTTTATTATATTAGTTCTTAAGTTGCTATATAAAATAAAATTTTAATGCAATGTTAACATTTAGGAGATAATATATTTAGTTCAAATAATAACCTGGTCTTTGGTTAAGTTTTCCCTATAATTATGTTGGGCCAAATAAGCCGTAAACGAGCTTTTAAACACATTAGAATCCAAATTTTTTAACCTAAAATTTGAAAGAAAAAAAACATTCAAATCTGATATATTTTCTCAGATCTTTAAATCTCCATTACCCTTAGGGATAAGTGGAATTTAGGGATTTTAAGCGCCAAACCCTAATTTCAACACTTTCTACTTCAACATTGCTCAGGTAAGTTGTCTTGACTAATCCGATTATTTTTAACTATTATTTGT
Source organism: Timema podura (assembly GCA_033556935.1). Classification (NCBI taxonomy): domain Eukaryota; kingdom Metazoa; phylum Arthropoda; class Insecta; order Phasmatodea; family Timematidae; genus Timema; species Timema podura. Next base: position 23,668,723 of record JAVRXN010000007.1, on the reverse strand, counting down.
TATAAATTATTTTGATGGAAAAATAACTAACGAGATAAATTACAGGTGTCCACCAATACTGGAAATACTAGAAATATACTTGATTTTATTTTGATTCTGGAAATACTGAAAATATACTTTAATTTTAAATCAGATACTGAAAAAATATTAAGCCTCTCTACTTGAGTGAAATGTTGGCTACAGCAGTTTGCATCAACATTTTGAGAACCCTAATATTTATAATTGGAGCACTACTAATAGTTATAGTTTGACCACCCCTTGACTACTCTCTGGTCTGTCTTGTTTGCTACGGGAAATATTGAATTGAGTCCCACCCTCATTTCTGGGTTTTCGGAGTTGAGTCCCTCGGAGGTGTTGGCAGAAACTTGAGGGAGGCAGCTTTCAAATATTCAAGTCAGCATACATTTTCATTTTATACAGCATTTGTTCCCTCAAAAATTGTTTTTCCTCAGTCTTCTTACACTGTTTTTGCAGCTTTGCTTTGAATTTTGATATAAGTATCCGAATATTCCAAATAGACCGTCCACAAAATTCAAATATTTGGATGTCCCAAACAAAAAGATGTATTAAATTTGGCGTGGGACCTTTCACAACTGATTGTTGTCTGATTGGTGGTAGCTGAGGAACTCACTAAATCCTAGGAGGAAACTGCCATTTTGGCGTCAATGTAGGTACTTAGTCTGTGAACATGTCAATTTTTTAATCATTAGATGGCTTGATTGCCATCAAATTTTCTGTGAAACTGTTAGAGAAGGCCGTCTGAAAAAAATACTTCTGTTGATTAATCTTATAAAAATCAAACTTCTTGTATTCCCAACTAGACTAACTTAGGAAATTTTCACCACCAGCTTTGCCCTAAGTGGGATCAACATCCTTTAACCCTCACATTGGACCAGACTTCTTTGACTGCCTTGTGGATTCCTTCTTCGAAATCAACATTCACTTTTGAAAAGCAAAATGTCAAATCAAATGAATAACAATGACCTACTACATGTTGAAATGCTTTAACATAAATATTTTACTCTTTGTTTGGTAATAAGAACAACACTAGCAGTACATATACATTCTTTAGGGAATCCATGAATAGTGAAAACTTGTATAAAGGATTTAGGGCAGCTTTTAAATGTTCCATAAAAAAATTTATACTCACAATACATAAAACATTCAGATTATATTTTGTAGAAAACCCAATTATAGAAGTTTCAAAGTAATTTTAAAACAATTTCGTCAGTGTTTGCTATAATATTCATGGAATTCAATGTGTCTTGTATTTCTTCTGCACTTGTTGGTAGCTTTGGATGGAGTAACAAATGATCATGAATATTTTGTTTGATTAAAGCAAGGTCTTTCGTCGTTGGAGTCTTATGTCATATTTTCTTAATTCAGAATGTAAAATTTGGGATGGCCGGACGGAAAAATCCTCTACAACTTTTATTTTTACAGGGTTAGTAATGTTTTTTCCACTAAGACTTTTTGTCACATTTTTTATGTCTATGTTCATTGCAGCTAGCTAAAATAACATGATCGGCTGTAAGTTTCAAAAAAACATAAGAGCTCTTGTAACAAGTCCACCGTTGTACTTCGACCTTTAGCATTTTGTGAAAACTGAATTAATCTGTTGTTTCAGAGTTCCTTCAGAAGGTGAACTACTGTGTCATCATCTCCAGGAGTTTTTTTTTCTTCTCATATCCCGCTGGCTCTTTCCACTTTACTCTAAAATGCCTGGTCCTTTTCCGCCTTCAGTATTAAAAAAAAAAAATTTGCGTCTCGAATCCGTGAATATCCTTAATAATTCTAGAGTCTCATCCTGTGTGTGTGTGTGTGTGTGTGTGTTGCGTGTGTGCGTGTGTGCTTGCGTGTGCGCATCATTAACTTTACACAAAAAAAGCATGAAACTTATTTCTAAGATAGAGAATCTTTGTTGTGAACAACTAAAGACTTTCATTGCAAGGATATTTTCCTAGTTTCAATGCAGTTGAATATTATTTAAGTGAAAATGTTTAACTATGACAGACATAACCCTAACTTTCTATAATTTAATACTTTTGAAATATAGATTATTTGGTTCTGAGAGCTTTTTATATATAATGGATTTTTAAAATAAAATGTACTGGAATTTCAACTCTAGTCTAGTAGACACCCTGATTATTAGAAATATAAAGACTGAAGTATTGCTCACACAAAATCAATGTTTCTGTCTTTGGGTTCAAACCTTACCCTATCATTGTCTGACTCCAGAAATTTGGCACTAATTTTCATTGTAGTTACACATAACCGGATAATTGTTGTTTCAGACTTGTGGCTGATCGACTGATGCAGTTGGTGTGATTTTGGAACATTCACATATTATACCTACATCTAGGTAATCCAATTCTTAACTGAAGTGAGGTATAGATAGGTCTGGTTCATGACTGAAATATATATTTTATTTGTAATTTTAGTCGTGGTGTTTTTTTTTTGTTTTTATTTTTTCTCCAGTGAGCTGCTTCATTTGATATTGTATTAGTTGTTATGGAACTAGATTTACTTGTTACTTATTTTTACATGTTTTTGATATTGAATTTAGGTAGCAATTTCTCTTATCACCCAACATTACAAAGCATTTGAACTCTCTAGTTTGTAATATTATTGTATACAAGACCCTTTCGCCTGCCTTGGTTTTTTATTCACATTTTATTAGTTTTGATTCACATTTTTGTGGATGGGTAAAGTAAAACTGGGGAATTTAGCTCATAGATTTAATAAAATATTGATAACATTGATATATACTTTGAAATGTCAGTTGTTTTTACAAGTTTACTTGAATTAAAAATCACTGTAAACTCGCTTTCTAAAGACGTATTAGCTTGGTCTGCTGTTTTGTGCTATAAAACAAATCATGTGTTGTCTCGCTCTGATTTAAATGTTGTTTCTTTTGGTGTGATCAAAATATTAATATAATTACTTTTTTTTTTACAAAGGTCCATATTGTTAAAAATGTGAATTTATGCATGAGAATAATGAATTAAAGCTATTTAGCTTTGGAATACAATGTTACCACAATGTAAAAATGTATTTTATAATTTCATTACTGTCACTTGGATATTACTAGTTGTATGAAGAGGTGCCTGATTTCTAGGATATGTATTAAAATGGTGTAAACCACTGTGAAGTAATGCAAAATAAAAAAGAAGGAAAGGGAGTCAACCTGTAAAGATAGATGTACCTTGATAATAAACTAAACTCAAAACTTTGTCAATCGCTAGGTTGGCTCTCTTCTCTTGCATTATATTATTTTACAAAAATTGTATGAAAATAAATTTTAGTTAGATAATTGTATATTCCCAATTTGTTTCTATTTGTGTGATTTAAAAAAAAGAACTTAGTGGTTTAAAATTACTAACCAAATTAACCCTGTGTAGCAGCATAACTAGGGGGAGGCAGGTGGTGAGTGGCCTGTGTGTCACATTTATTAGCAATATTAGCAACAATATAAGTTTAATTTTTTTAATATGAAAATTTATTTTGTTCTTAAATATTTATATAACCGGTTAAATAATGAGTAATCAATTTAAGTATCAATATAAGAACTAAGCCCAAATTAAAAAAGAAAATTCAAGGGGCGCCATTTTTATTTTTTATTTTACCTGGGTTCCATAAATCCCAATCAACCCCTGTAAGCCTTTAAGCCTGAATTTTAATGTCATCTCAAATCTTGGCTTACTCTCTCGAATTGATTAGGATTGGACTATCATGCTTGGGAAAATTTTCAAATTGAATATTTTATTAAAAATTCTATTGAATAATTATTCACTGTGAAAAGGTTTTGAATAAAAAATGAAAAAATCCAATTAAAAAACCAACCATAAATCATCTTACTGTTTCCACCCTTTGGTTGGGTCAGTTTAGTAAAATGCCTCCATCTTCATCTATCCTTCTACCACACTTCCTCTAATTTCTTCCATTCTTATTCTCTCACTTGCACACTTTATATTATCTGCTCCTACCAGCTTTTTCTTGGCCTCCCTTGTAGTCTTTTTCATACATAATTTATTTTCAACATTCTCATTGGCATCCTCTCTTTTTCCATTCTCATTACATGCCCATACCATCTCAATATTTCTTCCTCTACTATCTATTGTATTTTCCCTATTCCCCTACTTTTTCCTGTATAACTTCATTCCTAATATTGTTTCTCCTCGTGACAGATAACATGCTCCTCACAAAATTCATTTCCATGGCCTCTACTTTCCTAGTCTCTCTTACATTCAAAGTCCATGTTTCTACTGCATATGTGACATTGGGAACAAGGTACCCCCAGTACAACACTTCCTTACACGGTGATGGTGAAGAGAGAAAGCTGGGAACGATATGTGCAGGAGGAATTGAGAAGTAACGCATGGGGAATACTGTTCCAGATAGTTGCAGGAAAGGTAAGGCCCCCCCCAACAATTATCTGGACACTAAGTAGGGGGGGAGGGGGGGAGAGGATCAGCGAGGCTGGTGATAGACACACACTCTACTTCCAGATGACGACGAAGGAGAAGTGATAGCTAGGCAGGACATGACGAGTAGTTACAACAATTATGAGGTGATAGATCCAGTAACCCAGGATGAGGTAATAAGACTTGTGGCTGAATTCAAAAAGAAGGCACCTGGACCAGATGGGATCAGAGTGGAGGTCCTTCAACAGATCAGCGAGCAGGTAGTGCCCTACTTAGTTAGATTGATGAATGAGTGCGTGGCTCAGGGTCGCGTACCAAACATATGGAAGCAAAGTGAGGTAGTTATCCTGAGTAAGGGAGAGGATAAGGATCCTCAACTCCCGAAATCGTACAGACCAATATGTCTCTTAAATGTATGCAGAAAATTGCAAGAAAATATCCTGTGCAATAGATTGCAAAGACATAGAGAGGCTGTGGGGATGCATCAATAGCATTATGGTTTCAGGAGTGGCAGGTCTATGGAGGACGCTATTTGTGAGACCATGAGTCTTGTAAATAGAGCTAGAGACAAATGGGGATATTCGTGGACATTTCGGGAGAGTTTTACAACTTGTGGTGGCCGGCGCTATTCGGGAGTCTGAGAGAAATTAGATGTCCGGGTAACCTCTATAGGAGTCTAATGGACTACTGTAGGGGAAGATACGCGAACCTGAGATGTCCAGGAATGACAGCAAAAAACTTACAAAAGGATGTCCCCAGGGGTCAGTCTGTGGGCCGATCTTTTGGGACGTAGCACTCGAACCGGGTTTAGTGGAGATTGAGTCACTCCCTGAAACGGCGGGGGTGGTTGCCTTTGCGGACGATATACTCATAATAGTTGAAGGAACATCTAGAAGAGAATTAGAAACCAAGAATGACGCAGTTCTCACTGGGCTAAGCTCTTGGTGTAAAAAGGTAAAACTGAGTTTAGCTCCTGCAAATACAACTTACGTGCTATTCGGAAGGGGGGGGGGGATACTCTAGAGAAACCCGAGGGTTAAGATTGACGGACAGACGATAAGAAGAAGCAAAGATACCAGATACCTGGGCATGATGCTGGATGAGAGGTGCGACTTCATGACACTTGTGGAAAAGCTTTGAGGACTATGAATAAGATCATCAGCATAGAGCAGGGCAGATCTAAACTGTCTATGAGGCTTATCAGATTGTATCACCAGGATATGTTGGTCTCCATTGTGGGTTATGGAGATGGCGCATGGGTTAGGTAATAATCAGAAGGAAAATCAGAAGCCTTCAGAGAAGTGTACTTTTGAGGCTATCTGGAGCGTAGAAGACTGTTGCCACAGACGCTTTGTGTGTAGCCTTAGGTATCTGGCCCTTGGACTTGGAGGTGAGGAGGAGATCGACATTGTATTGGATAAGGAAGCGGGATATGGAGAAAGTGGCTAATCTCACGAGAGCAGGGATAACAACGGGACTTTAGGTCAGGAAATATCTTGAAGAGGAGTGGCAACACGAGTGGGAGCGGAGAAAAACAGGTAGAAGAATGCATAAGATATTTCCAAGCGTTGCTGAACAGTTGGTAATGGAATACCTGCAGCCCTCTCCAGGTTTGGTACATTTTATTACTGGGCATGGTCCAGATAAGGCCGCTCTCTTCGCTAGATGACTGACGGATACAGGAATTTGAGATTGTGGTAGGGAGGCGACTCCAGAACACGTCGTGCTGGAGTGTATTGAGACGTTGGAAGATAGAATGAACCTACAGATACCGTTGCAAGCGAGTACGGTTTATCACATACTGCGTGACGTGGATTGATGGAGTCTACTGGATGCAATCGCGGATAATATGTCCGAATACGAAAGAGATAAGTACTTAACTGCAATGAAAAATAGAGGACAAAATTGACTTGTCAACTTAAGACAAGGGTACAGGACGGAGAGCGACAGTGACGTTACAACAAATATGGATGACACATAACTGTACGGATTGACTAAGTCATTAGGTATGACGAGGACAAACTGGATTGTCGGCTGGCTGGGTAGAATGTGGTGGGGATCTCCAGGCAAACCGGAGCCTAGCTGAGGGAAGGAGTGCTATCTGGATTCCAGTAGTGTGAACTGCTGATAAACTGGAGGCGCTTTGATGGAGTACAAGAGAACAAAATCTTCAGACGGGAGAATCAACCCTTCACTCATAGGGTCCAGCCCACTTGGCGACAAGTGAGTGATGCTGGGCTGGAGCTGTCGGGCATCTGGTCCGTCTACCGATCCATCGGATGGCTGCTCTCAGTTCAGAAAATGGATCGGCGATAACAACTGAAAGACCCTGCAGCCAACTATAAGAAGGACTTGTACTTAGGTTAAGTTAGTATTAGATAGTTGATAGATATTTAGGTTAAGTTAGTTGTAAGTCCATAGGTGATGATATTGTGGGTAATAAGTGGAACGAAATCTCCGGTAGGGTGCCTCCCCAGGTGGCGGAGAGGGGGATTCCCACCTCCACTGAGGCTCTCACCAATCTGGGGACTATTAGATCTAGAGGGACAGGGTACCAGGGGTGTAATATACCCGGGGTGGATCAACTAGTAGGTTAGGTATAGGAAAGAAGGACAAATAGGACTTTTAGATTTAGGTGTTTATTCTAAATTTATTATTGTATTAAAAACAAGAAGAAAAAAAAGATGTAATGTTAATTCAAGATGTAGATCTAGGTCCCGAGCTACATGCTAGGAATTAGGATAAATAGTTTAAATAAATAAATAAAAACATCCTTACACTTCAAGGGGACTTCTCTTCTTCATAGCAGGTCTCTTACACACCTTTAGAAAAACAACTCTCCCTGCTGTCCTCTTCTCATTACTTCCACCTTTCTCCTCAATCACGCTTCCAATATATTTTATGTTTTTGGTGCCTTTTCTATTTTATGCCTATTTATGTTCTTTTCAATGCCTATTTTCCTGCCTTTTTTAAATCTTTAGTGGCTATAGATCCACCCCTTGTTATAAATAAGTGAACCCAGTTTATTAATGGGTTGATCAACAATCATATTATTAAAGCATTTTAACGGCTATGTTTGCAAGGCCGTAGTCTAGGGGAGGGGTTTTAGGGGTCCAAACACCCTCCCCCTGAAGTTTAGTGAACAAGATATATATGTCTTTATTTATGGTTCAAACAATATCAAAATTAAAGCAGAAGTACAAATTAGGGGGCTGTGTTACCATAAAAAGCACTTAAGATTAATTTTGGAGGTGTTTAATATTTAGATTTTTCCTAGCCTCCGGCAGTTATAGGGCTGTGTTGCCATAAAAAACACTTAAGAGAGCTTCTAGAGGTGTTTAATATCTAGAATTTGTCCTAGCCTCCAGCAGTTAGGGGATTATGTTGCTATAAAAACCCACTTCAGATAGTGTCTAGAACTGTTTATAATTTAGAATTTTTTCCATCCTCCGTTAATTGGGGAATGATCCCCCCCTCCCCCCATCGTAAATTATCGGCTAGCTACGGCCTTGTGTGTTTGTCATCTTTGGGTTTGGCCCAGTGATCTCTATACTATATTAGATGGACATAAAAAACACCCCTTGCAAAGACTCAAAGCGTGACGCTCAAGTTTGTCATTCATCTACTTAGTTGTGAGAAGACAGATTTAACAGTTTCTTTCAATGTTATTGTGCGAAAACATTTCTCTGATGAATAAAAGTATTATTGTTTGAAAATAGGGAAGTATTATACCACACTTGGCGGAAGAAATATTAATAACAAAGGATATACAATTCAGTTTTACTGTACAAATACGAATACAATCTATAATATATTTAAATATGTAACCATCACCCATGTTGTTTACATTCTGTCAAGACTACAATATATTTAAAATTGAGTATTACCTATATTGAAAGTTCAGTAAATCAAATCAAATAAGGTATCTTAACATATGATTATATTTATTTAAATGACAAACTTTGTGTTGTAGTCTTATATTCAAGCGATCATCTAGGTTATAGGCTTTTAGAAAGTATTATTATATTAACATTAAAAAAAAAAGATTAACTCATATCTTGTATATTGTTTTTAGAAACCACATGTTGAAAGTTCGTTAACTATAATGAAACAAGCTAGCTAAAACTTTATTACATTTGTTTGAACGACATGCTTTGTGTAAAAATCTTTCGTTCAAATGATCATTTAGCTTGTAGGATTGTATTAAATACTGTATATACTATACCCTGATTTTGTTAAGAATTCCGATCTAAAAGGATTTATTTCATAACAGAATCCTTTATATATTAGCATTTTGGAAGGATTAACGGCCATATAGAACGGAAGTAGAACTTTCCTTCTAGACGGTCTTTTATTCTCCTTAAATACTATTATACGGTAGGATTTTGGTACGAGATAAAGCCTTCCAAACGAGCTTCCTTCAAAAATCATAGTTATATATTAGCCTACATCAACTTATTTAAGGAAAAACCTCATGAGTTTTGAACTTTGTGATGCTCTTCGAACCTTTTATTAACAAATTTATTTCATTTAAGTAATCACACATTAACATATTTCGTGTATTTAATCAAATTTGTAAACGATTTCAAAATGCCACATTGCCTTGTTTATAAGAAAGAAAGAGATACCCGAAAGTTTCTTTCTCTCTTAAACAATATTATGCAGACGACAACAAGAAAATTTCAGCCACAGATATCCATCAAGTAATATTATAAAGATCAATGGTCTGGCCCAGAGTCTAATTATATACCGGTTTGGCTACTCTTTAGTTCCAGTTATCAGACATTGTAGCCAAATGGCGTTAGTGTCGTTGCGGAATAGTGCGCGCGCAATTTAAATTTTGAATAGAAGTTTGAACCTCCAACTTTACATTTTATTGCTAGGCAGTAATTATTTTATCCCGATTGTGATAACTAGTGAATAAAAAGAATATCACACAACAAAATTTGTTGTCATTAAATAATCTGAAATAATCTGAAATACTATTTTATAAATCATATGCTAATTATTTGTTTGATAAAATTTGATCATATCAATATGGCTATAAATTATTATTTAAAAAATGTATTGATGTATGAGGACACTAAGGCATCAATCAATCTTACCATCTAGCTAATAACATCTGAGGGAATTATTGATTTAATCCTGATGAGTAGCATTTAGGGTAATTTGTTTGAATACGAAAATTAGAGTCTTTCCTTAATAAAGGGATAAGGCAGAATGCAATAATAAAATAAGCAAACGTGAAGCGTGAATGAGAAGTGTAATTTTTGAGTGGATTTAAAAAATATTCATTTACATTCGAAAGTGTGAGTGGTGTTAATTGACAGCTATCTTAGAGGGTACATTCTTGCAGAAGGCTCAACACCGAGGCAAATCAATACCACTCACCTTTCACTTTTATTCATTTCGTTCTTGCATGCAGTATATACAGTTTCAATATAGTTTTATTATTTAAAAACTGAGATTTAAACATAGTAGTTTGGTATTTCTGTCTTTACAATGGTCCTAGGTTTGTTTCCCGCCAGAGAAAATATCTATTATTCCAAGTTAGGCATACTAGAACCATTGATGTTTGTGGGAGCGTCCTATGAACTAAATGAAGAGTGTTTATTTTTTATGTTTGTTTTGATGTAATACCTGACTATTAATAAATAATGAATGGTTTAAAATGTGATATATCTTAACTTTATCAATTTTTTTAATTAACTACAGTGTTAATATTAGTAAATTTATATTTTACTGTTTTATTTGGGCTTTGTGCATTGTTGCAATGTTAATTTTTGGGAATTTTTCCAGAGAGGTTTTTTATAGGTCTAAGCCTAAATAGAGCACCTTTTAAATTGGTTATAAAATATGGATAGAATTAGTTCAAGATAGGGATAAGTGGCGTTCTTTTGTGAGTCTAGTAATTAACTTTCGAGTTCCTAGTGCCATAGAGTAAGTAAGTAAGTAAGTAAGTAAATAAAGTCTTTTCAGCATCACGTAATTTTTGACGCAAATCTGCGTTTGTCAAAATGGATTTTGAAGAATATTTGGAAGAATGTTAGTGTTTTAATTAATGAAAGGGACATCTAATAAGATAACAATTGAAACGAAGTTTTAAAGAGCAACTGACATGTTTTGTGGCGTAAAATTCAAGATACCGGTACTAATATTATAAAGAGGATTTTATGGATTGCATCTATTTGGGGTTGAAGAACAGTAAACATTTTTATTGAGGCTGGTGAAATTGTTAAAATAAATATTTAAAATATACTAAAAATACTATTTCCTTCAAAACCTAAGTATTATAGTTATAAACAATATAATGTATGCCTGTTGTAAGTTATTTTCCAACAATGCTAAACAATCATATTTTTTATGGTTTATTTTTTTTACGTTTCAAGATAAAACTCCATTATAGATCTTATTTCGTTATCTAAATTAAATTATATTGTTAATTTTGCTCTAACTTTAATGACCAGATATTTTAAAATATAATATATCGTGCATTTTTAAAATTTAGATTCAACAATCATACTATCAAAGGTTACAATATTTGGATCTATAAAGATTTATTTTAAAGGTTATACTGTATCAATAAATTTATACTTATACCCGTATCACACAACACTAGCTCGTAATTGAAATCCAGTGTGCTAGCTAGCACGTCATCATCTAGCGTCATGTGAATCAGAAAAAGTATACTGGTTCTGCCTTTTGGTACTGGCTACCATACCAGTTGTGAGGATAGAACAGGCCGCTATTTTCGTACTAGTTCCGACACTAGTCTCTCTAATTCAACCAATCAATGCGTGATGAGACTGTGTGTAGAGAAATGGTAGAAATGGTGATAACATTGTCATCGAATGTGATTTTGTTGTTGACAGAAAATTATTCTAAACATCCTTGTTTATATAATATCAAATTGCCACAATATGACAATATATTTAATATATATTTAATTAAAAACATGTAATCTAAAAACGACCAATTGTGTTACAGACCCAATTTTAATCTAAATAAACTTGATAGCATGCCAGCCTTGGGTGGTTGTTTTTTTAGAATATAAAGTGTGTGTAGGCCTAAAAAGGAATATTTGTGTATCAAGGATACTGTGCTTGGACACCCATGGGCTTAGGAGCCTCTCCACATCGTAAATAAATGAATACCAATTTAGGGAAATACTAAACGTTAGTGTCACCCCGAATTTATCTCACATAACCTCCGAATGTATCATTTTTAGCATCCCGCGACCATTATTTCGTCTTTACAGTCAGTGCCATGTCCATAATCATTTCTTACTCTCCCTCTCATAATTTTCAATATCATCCTTAATAATTAATGCAGCTGCTGCACCCAAAATTAATCTCTGACGTTCCATAAATATTTGCACTAGAACTTAGTAACAAATATAGCAGCGTGTCAATACTATAGTCCAGCTTCTATTGTACTAGCTAGTATACAGATATCTAGGCGCTAGCTAGCACACTTGATTTCTAGTACAAGCAAGTGTCGTGTGATAGTAGCTTTATTCGGAGCTCTACAAACAATTAATTACCAATGAAAATCTAAGAATATAGAAATAATAATCGACTATGATGTAAACATATTTTTTAAATTGCTGTTTCCTCATGCAGTGTTTCTTGAGTAATTTTAAGAATTACAAGTGTGTTCTATGTATTGTTGTATTATCCTTATTTACACATTTAAAAACATTATAAACAACATCCTAAGTAAGGATCAGTTGAATAAAAGTTAAGTAGTAACCTTTTACTATTCTTATTAGTTTAATCACCTAACCATGCTGCGAGGTATCCTAGGATTGAGATAAATATATATTAAAATTATATTTGTTGGTAACAAGGTAAGAATAGTGGTTGTTCCTGACAGTTATACCCAGTAATCCTGACAGGTGAGAGTCTCATTCAATGAGTCCCTGCCAGATAGAGAGCAAGAGACCATTAGGTTTGCCAGTAAATATCCTGGATACAATTCTAGCGTCTACCATTTGCACTGGATGTCCTTCCCACCATAATTTATGAGACTTGATTATCATAACAATGTCCTGTGATAAGTACAGGATATGCGACACATCTTTATGTAACCTCTTCCTCTACCTAGAAGCCTCATCTTGTTTTCAATGTTACTTTTGTAAGGTTTTAAAAAAAATAATACAATATTTTTAACATAAAAAAATCATATTGTCAATAGTTTTGGATCCAAGAAATAAACTATCTATTTTTTAAGGATTATCTTCTCTTCAATACTTTTTAAAATTGATTTAGCTTGATTTATTATGTATTTAATAGTTAACCATTTGTTTATTTAAATTATTTATAATTTCGTATTTTCACTGCAAACATTTACAATTATTTTGTAAAACCTAGCTAATCGTCGCGCTATCTCCTGAGCAGAGAATAAACTGATTTTATAATGAAGCACCGCATATAAGTTATATTTATATACCATTTTCCCTTACTATCATGGCTTACACTACTAATAGTGGGCAGGTAAAGGTGTATGATTGTTATTTGGTTCTATGCGATTGTTAATTTGGGAAGTGTGGAAAAGGTGGCGGTAGTTCAAAAAAATGGCAGCAGTGCAAACAAGTGTACATAAATGGAATAACGTATTTGTGCAAACGTTATTTATGTTACTATGGATTGTTTTGTTGATGGGAGGACTTCATGCAAAACCATCTTTGAGTCATAATTCCATGAAGGATTCTACTGTGGTCATCGCCTTTCTTGCTAGAAATAAAGCTCACACACTCCCTTATTTTTTGACATTATTAGAGAGGTTAGAATACCCAAAAGATCGGATTTCTTTATGGTGTGTATAGTTATATTATTTACATAAAGTCACAATGAAATAATAAATAATGAAATATTAAGGCTGAAGGATGGGGTCAATGCCCTTTTCTGGTTATCTGCTCTCATTGTTTTTACAGTCGTTTGGAGCGATTATTAGGTAGAAGGATAATGGATTATAATGGATAATGGATTGTAAATCCTGATTATCTGATAGAATTAAAAAATAAATCTCTAACAAATTCTTTATCCCTTTGGAGATGTCCCCCATTTATTTTAAGCTTGTAAGCAACAGCTAAATCATATTGTCTTATTAATCCTACACTAGGGGATGGATTTTTATTTATTTCCTAAAAAAACAAGAGCCTGCACGGTGGGTTCCCTAAGCAGTGCCAGTGAAGCCGAAAGAGAAGACTCTTCGAGTACAAAATTCTTAGAGGAATTACGGGATCTGTACACAGACACAACTCAAGAGCACGATTTGCATTTAGTATTTTCTGTTTCATTTTCAAACTCTTAAGAGCCATCACACTTTATTAAATACTGGTATACTTTTATTATTTATTGTTGCAGGATCCGTAGTGATCATAATGAAGACAAAACTCTTGAAATCTTGAAAAAGTGGCTCTCATCTTTGGATGGTTACTATCACTCCATCAACGCGGAGCTACTGTCATCCCCTCCAGAGCGGCTAAAGGATGAGACAGGGCCTGCCAACTGGCCCTCGTCACGCTTCACACACATCATGCAGCTTCGGGAGGAGGCCTTAATGTCTGCAAGGCAGGCGTGGGCAGATTATATTTGGGTAAGCCAAAATGATGAAGATAATTTATTGTCAAAAACATTTGTCTGAATTAGATTTAAAAACATACCGGGAGTCAAACTTTAAAAGGAAAAAATAAGTTTTATATTCTCGGTGTGTTGGTAAAAATGGTTAGGGATTCAAGTCATTGCTTTAAAGCACAAGGTAACCTTTAAGTAGGCCTACTTGGAAACCACTTTTTTCCCCTTTCCCAAATATGACACTAAAGTCTAAAAATACACATTAGCCTATCTCGTCTTCTGTGGTGTCCTCATGTTATGAAACATTTTAATTAGGTCTGTACAAATACTGTTTTAGATTCTTGATGATTAAAAAAATAACATCTCAAACATTGTAAAATCAGAAATTAAATAGGCCCCTACAGTAGAGTCCTGATCTGACCACGAGTATCCAATTCCGATAGGTTGAATAGTCTGGACTATTGTAATCCTGTTCATTTGTGTTAATGATTGAATTTTTATTTCTATCATAGGTATCAGTAGTCCTCAAACCTAATCATTTATGTCTCACAGCATCGGCTATCATTGTTGGGTCCTAATTTATTTGTTTTTATTTCATAAACTTGCTTAAATTATGACAAAGATCTAATGATTACCAAAAGAAATGTCAGGTAATTTTATCAAATTTCTGGAGTTTTTACGTATTCATGAAAAAAAATACCCAACTTTTATTTACAATAAGTTAGTCAAAATAACATTTTTTTTCCCAGTTAATGTACGCCGCGAATCCCTTATAAAATAGTTATTCCTGTTGAGTAGCCTACATAATAAACTCACTTCCCAAAGTCAACATGTAATTTACGTGTCTTCTTCCCCCTCCTTTAGACCATGAATATTTAACTAAAGTTGAATCATTTTTATGCACATGCTCGAGAATTTGATTATGTTATAGGTAGAAAAAACTAAAAAAGAATGTGTCTCACAATAATTTTAAACTGTAAGGCGATCTTTTAATGGCTCATTTTGATCTCAAAGAAATCTAACTTTCATCGCCCTACCCAAAAGCCCATTGATTTAGGCTGAAATACTTAAGCCCCTTCATAAAGCTTGACACAATTTCAGAATGTGTGTGTCTAGGAATATTATTACATCAAGGTATGATATTGATAAAATAATGTTTGTAATATAGTGGCTGGAAAAACATATTATCTCTGGGAAACCTGTTGAAGTCAGGGAATTTGAAAATACAGTTTGGCTGGATACCACGGAATAGCTACTAGGCTTATTCTTTTTGAAAATTCATTAATAATGTTTTGTATGAGTGCAAGAAGATATTTGGTCCAAAGAAGGATGAAGATAGAGGGAGTGGAGGAGGTTACATAATGATGAGCTGTATACTCCGCACCCATCACTAGACATTGTTAGGGTAATACAATCTCACAGGCTACGGTGGGCAGGTCATGCAGCGCGAATGGGAGTATCTAGAACCACATTCAAGGCAAACCCAATGGGAAAAGACCACTGGGAAGACCCAGACGCAGATGGGAGGATAACATTTAGATATACTTGAGAGAGATAGGGTGTAATGAGGTGGACTGGATAGAATTAGCTAAAGATAGGGATAGGTGGTGTACTTTTGTGAGTGTGGTAATGAATTTTCGAGTTCCTAATGCCATAGAGTAAGTAAGTAATGATTGAAAGTAATGCTGGGTGGCCAGGAATATATCTGCACAATCATTTCATTGCCTTATCATTGGTTATCCACCTTTTTCATCATTGGTAGTTCATCAAATTCCCCCCACCTTTCCAAATTCATTCTATGTTTTGGAATGATTATTAAAGAAATCTTAAAAAAGTTTGGTTTTCTTGTCACTTCTTTATTTCATAGACAAATTAATGTAACACTGCAGCATAATGTTACAAAAAAAGGACTGAAAATTAGTGTGTTGTTTGGCACTGTTTTGTTTTCATAAGTTTTTGGATATTGGGTTTGATTTTTGATAGAGTACACCACAAATCACTTCCCACTTAAAGTAGACAACGCTTTTTAATTTTTATAAAAGTCAGAGTTTAAAATCCGGACTTACAAAAATATGTAGAAGAAAACTATCAAGCAGGACTGACACCCTAAAGCCCCATCTCTCCGTCGTCCAGTCATTATTGAATATAGTTTTATTTTTATTTTTTAAAGATTGAGAATCCTATTATTCTTTTCTTCTCATGTCTGTGGCAAATAATATAATTTCAATTCAGCCAAAAAGGTAAACAAATGCTAGGTCTTTGAGTCCAAATGTGAATGGTGAGGCAAGCTCAATGAGCTAGCTAGTGAGTTAGTGATGAGAGTAGTCCTACTATCCTTAGTTACTTAAATTTAACTGCATCTGTTCAAATAATGCTGGTAGTTATTAATAATCTTGTAGGCCCAATACATAAATAATAACAATCCTTGAACAAAGTTTTCATACACTCATACTAATTAATTTAGTCCATTTCTAATGAGGTTTTATGTTCTTTTGTGTGAATATTTCTTTGACTAGTATAACACAATGTATTTTAATTTAAATTTATTTGACTAGTATATCATAATGTTATTTTAATTTAAGTTCATAATATTTATATGCCTCAAGACAAAACAATTATTATTAGTATCTTAATGAAACCAAGACTGTGTTCACACATTTTAGGTTCCGGTATAAGTTGTTATAGTAAAGCTTAAAAATAATGTGTGCGCACAGTTAGTACTCTTCTATTTATATTTTATTAGCTATTTTCAAAACTCATTAACATTATTGAACAATATAACATTGTGTTACTAACAATATTTAACTTAGAGTAGCAGACAGCCTGTTAATTACAAAAGGACTATTTTCTGGTTAATGTTGTTTTAGCCTCTTAAAATTCACCCTCAGCCTGTGCCCTAAGTTTGGTGTAAGTTGTGAAAACCTGTATGACACCAAGATCTTTACTTGTTCTATGGCACTTTAGGAAATCAATAATTCATTACCGCACTCACAAAAGTATGCCACCTTAAGCTAGTTCTATCCAGTCCACTTCATTACACCATATTTCTTTCTGGTCCATTCTAATGTCATCCTCCCATCAGCGTCTAGGTATTCACAATGGTTTCTTCCCATTAGGTTTGCTTATCAATTCCCTGAATATGGTTCTAAATTATCCCATTTGTGCTTCATGTCTTTTGCCCTACCCTTATCACTAAATATTTACTCTATCACAAAGTTTAATAAACAAATATTAAAAAATTTGAGCACTAACTTAAATAAAATGGCTTACAAAGACCATGTTTAGTGTGCTATATATATTTCTTTTTCTCTTATAGCTATCAAAGCATATTATTATTTTATGTTTGTCATTCACCCATATCTTCCTTGGATTGTTTTTACCAAATCAAATATATGTTGTTACAGTTTGTAGATTGTGATGTGTTTATTACCAACAACCAGACGCTCAAGATCCTCATGGCCAAAGAGCGCACCGTGGTTGCTCCCATGTTGAAGTCGGATGGTATGTACGCCAACTTCTGGTGCGGCATGACCGAGGAGTATTACTACCACCGCACAGACGACTATAAACCAATATTGAACCGAGAGCAAGTGGGTTGCTTCCACGTCCCCATGGTCCACTCCTCAGTTCTTGTGGACCTGCGTAGATTTGCGTCCGAAGGCCTTACTTTTGTACCTAGCAATATTCCTGATTACAAGGGACCACATGATGATATTATCACATTTGCACTTTCAGCCAATAGATCAGGTAAACATAAGCTCGAAGAAGATTTTTTAACTAGCCGATAATGATTTTAATAATTTTTATTGAATTGTCATGGTATAGGATTTTGGTAGGAATAAATTTTACCAAAATACAAACTTTTTTTTGCTGTCAATATTTACAAAAATTCTCTGTATTATTAGTATAATTTTACAGGTAGTGAAAATATCTATCTATAGTGACAGCAGCAGATCACTTTAATGGACGTATATATTCATGAACGTAGTTCTAATAACTACTATAGCTTTCAGATAAGGCTCTTTCTTTGAAAATTATACTTTCCCTATTCCATAGTACATGACATGTCATATTGAGAGTGAAGACAACTCTATTAAAGCTAATTAATATCTCTTAATAACACCTCCCATTAAAAGTTAGGTACTTAGCTACAACGCATTTATCAAATTTTCAAAAACAATCAAAGAAATGTCTCAAATATAGGGCCTATTAAAATTAACTCAAAATCATTTAGTAAGATCTACTTAGTGTGAAAAGAAGTAATGCAAATCACTCAATTGAAAAATTCTGATTAAAATTATTCCATTAAACATGATAGTGAGCTGAACAATGCAGCCGAACAATTTATATTCTATAGTTTGTTTTATAACGAATTGAAAGGAAATGGGCAGATGGAGCAAATAAAAATAATGAATAGTAGTACTATACTAAATCTAAAATATAATTTGTCTCTATCTTTTGTATTTCAATTTTTATGTGTGTCATTAACTGATGATTTTTAGTAACAAATTCATTTCCATAGCTCATACATTGTCCTACTTAACAAGAAAAACAAGCAGGATACATTGTTGTCACATTTGACATTCCTTTTTCGTGCATTCATGCTATAAAAGTAGGCTTATTAATAATAATGATTTTTTTTTACATAATATATATCACTGTTTCCAGCTTGTGGCCTGAGTCAATTTTTTATTCAAGATATATTTTCCACTACCGGCTTGCTAGGCCTATCATAGCTTCATATGCCTTATAATCTAATTTAAGACTAGGACAGGCACAACATCCAGTCCCCAGCCGTTAAATCATCACTGTGAAAGGGTAAACCCACTTTTCACCAATGATACATTAATAATGAAAATGGTGAAAATAATAACGAAAGTAGTAATATTGTTATTATTTGGGCTCTTTTTCTTACACTTACCACTTAGGCTTATCTATACTTATACTCATATTTTATTAATATACGGTAATTATTTGTTATATGTATTGAAAAATAACTTGGATTGTATAAATACTAATTAATGATAGATATAATTAAATGAGTAGGTGTGTGTGAAGCTTCAAAAGCGTTGACTTTGCTTCAAATATTCATCAACTTCGAGTTCATTTAGAAAGTGAAATTCCAATCTGAACAATCACAAAGCATTGCCAATTAAAATATTCAAAGTTAAATTACTCATTTATGTTCAAATTTTGTCATTTTGAGTTGTTATGTGCACCACAAATTAATGTTTGAATTACAAAAATCTATATTGATATATGTTGAGAGACAGTACATATTGAGATAATAACCTTATATTGAATATCGCACTTAAAGTTTTATAGCAATCTGACACCTTAGCTCAGTCGATAGCGTGTTTGTCCACTGAGCTAAGAGTACCGCGTTCGATTCCCGGCATGACCGAAAAATTTATCATAGGTGAAATGTGGGTTTACCCTTTTGCAGTGATGAATTAACGGGCGGGGACTGGATGTTGTGCCTGTCCTAGTCTTAAATTAGATTATAAGGCATATGAAGCTATGACAGGCCTAGCAGGCCGGTAGTGGAAAATATATGGCTCAAATAAAATACTTACCCAGGCCACAGGCTGGAAACAGTAACGGATGTAAAGTAAACTTAAAGTTTTATAGCTATATATATATTTTTCATCAACCCTTTTTTTAATATTCAAACTTTGATTCAGTTTGGAAATATTTCAAAAACTTGAAACAACTTCATGGACTTTACAAACCCTTATACATGAGTATTATTTAAAAAATATATTGTTGTAAGTGTGTGTAATTTTTGTTCAGGAATACCACTTTATGTCTGCAATGATCAAGTGTATGGGTTTGTGATGGTACCCCTAGAACAGTCAGACACTTTGCAGCACGATTACGCTCAACTTCACTAACTTGAAGCTAGAGTGCTGGGTAAGTGGAAATAATCACTTTACTTGTCATTATACCAAACCCTAATAGAACTTTAGTGCTAGTTTTCCACTTATAAATAATTAGTCAGTAAAATTATTAACGATATAATTTTTTTTAAGGAAAACTTATTTTCATTTTCGAGGAACAATTTTTTTATGTATGGAAGAAGGTACTGTACAGGAAATAATGATAGAAACACATAAAAAGGAACAAACACAATATAGCTTTTACAATAAAAAGCAAAACATAGCTTACACTTTAAATTTTTTTTCTTACATTTTTGCCATCGGATAGAGAGTTAATTTCATTCTATTGGAACTCATCAGGAGGGGGAGTGAAATGCGCAACACAACTTCCTATGGAACCAGCTTCAGTGGCCACGATGTCTTAATTTGTCATTCTCACACTAGATTCGACTGCCAATGACTGGGAGATTGAGGTTCTAATCTTGGTCGGGTGCTTTTTCTTAAGTAGTTTCCAACTCTGCCTCCACAAAAATGCTGGTACACTTTCTCTAAATTCAACTTTCCTCATCTCTTACATGGGTTACGTATGCGTGTAACCTGAACGAGTAGTAAGACATGGTGGTACAAAAATACTTTCTAAAAGAGGAAACTAAAACACACAAAGGGAGAAATAGGAAATGGTCAAAATGGTAGAGAATGACTTGTTCCCTTGTATGGGTTTCTATCCCTCTTTACTGTACATTCTTCCTCACATAACCAAATTACATACTGGAAATTAGTAAACTTTTATCTATAGATATGTTAAATTGAACAGTTGGTATTCATGGCCTTAGCAACCGGACTTCATCTTTAAGTGAATAAAGAAATACAATTTTTTTTAGTAAAATTAAATGTTTGTTGCTGAGCAGTTGAGAATCCACCCCTTCCGGTGAATGAACTACTGTCCAAGTACGTCAGGGATCACAGACCTGACACAATGGGGTTCAATGCCATCTTCATGATCAACTTGGAGCGTCGGCCTGAACGCCGCCAGAGAATGCTGCAGTGTTTCCGTGAGTTGGGCATACAGGCGTTCACCGTCAACGCATTCGACGGACGGTGAGTAAAAAATAGCAATATTCAACTTCCAATCATTTAACGATAAGAGGTGGATAGAATTCTGGCATCCTTAAGAAGGAGCTTCACAGTTGAAGGGGCAACCCGCATTTCTCCCATTTACTCAAAGGTTATTCTTAATTGGATGATATCTCATGAATCATGAATGATGGTAAAATATTTATAGTGTCAAATTTAAGGTATCAATACGCTAAACGATGTCAGACCCAAAATTTAATAAAACCATGGAATAATTAGATAAAAAATTAGATAGAAATCAATAAATGTATTTGAGCTTCAAACTATTAATTGAGAGGGAAATTTAATTTTTTAACTTGGCATTAATAATCAAACAGTTTATGCTTGCAACTAGATTAATTAGTGTTCATATACGAAAAAAACTGAATAAACCCCCCAAAAAAAAAAATTTCCATGCATTTTCTATTTAATATTCCATTCTATTATTGTCAAACCCCCATTAAGTGTGCCTGGTTGGCTACGGAAGGGGTGATGAGGGAGGGCCCGGTTGTATTTACATTATCTCTTAAGACCTGAAAAGTTTCTAACAAGCCAGCACAGACACAAATTTCAGGTGCTAGGGCTGTATTGGTTGGCACGAGTGTTTTACAGTAGTATTACAAAAAAAAGCAGAGAGGTTTAAATTTGTATCAAGAATCTCAAAAGAGAATATCCATAGAAATAGAGCAAACAGTTTGTGTACGGCAAGAAACATGGGACAACAATCAATGTACAATCTTAATGAATACGAATTAGTAGGGGAGAGGTGGGGGGTGGGGTTACTTGAATTAGATCGTTGAAAATAGGCATATAGGTAGGTAGTACTTTGGATATAGACCAAGGGTAAAATATGAAATCTCAACTTTTCAACATGGTTTCCCAAAATGGGAATGGGGGGGAGGGAGGATGTTACTTGAACAAGGCAAATTCTAGCTTTGAAAATTGTCATATAGGTAGATAGTACTTTGGAGATAGGCCAAGAGTAAAATACGAAATCTAAACTTTTCAACAGGTGCCACAAAAGTTTGGGGGGTGAGGGGGGGCACTGTGTGTGTGTGGGGGGGGGGGGGACGAAGGGTTACTTGAACCAATCAACATAGAATTGAGAATGAAAATTAAAATTGGCATAGAAAAAGTACTTAGAATATCAACTTTTCAACATGTTTCCAAAATATACCAAACATTTTCCTCGAATCCATTTAAGTTTTAATAGAACTCTCACATCTATCTATGGGTTGCACCACACGACTTTAATAAGAATTGAGCACATGCCTCCTGATGGTAGGCAGGTACCTACTTAAATAAACGTATTCTTATACATTATCTTCAAAAAAAGTATTGATTACTCACTAAAACATTTATGTAAAAAAGTATAAAGTTCTACACTACAAAAATTCTTATTCAGCCTTGAAAAGAAGTGATATCTAAATAGAGCCAAGTTCAACTTCCAATATATTTCCAAAGAACTTGTCACTTCTCGTCCATTTGCGCACTAAGATAGACTGGCGTCCCGGATTCCTTCATGTATGTTCACCCATATATCTTAATATGAATGAAACTAAATAATTGAAATTGTTGCAGAAACAGAATGTAAAAATGAAGGGAAAAGTTATTTTGAAAGCCATTGCAAGTTGAACTTGATACTCTATTAGATATCACTTCTTTCCGAGGCTGAAAGAGAATTATTTCAGTGTAGAACTTGGTACTTTTTTACATAAATGTTTTATTGAGATTACTTTTACAGCCACACTCCCATTATAATTGTAAATTAAAATCATATTATGTAGAATTAATTCAATATAATGTATTGTTTCTTGAATTAATGAGACATTCTTATAAATGTATTACAATAACTGTCGCATTTTAAGTAGGCCTATACATACCATTGTTTTAATTTGATGTAGAAAGATTGCATAATTTAACAGTACATTATATTGAATTCACATGTGTGTTTTAACCTAAAATAACCTCTATACACTACATGACAACAGATTCACATGTGTATTACTCAAAAAAATATGCTCTACACGACATATGCATATGAATATAAAATATATATATATGATTTTTGATATGTACTAGAAAGGTAAGCAATTAAAGCAACAACCGCATATGTGTTTTATAATTACTTTTGAGTCAATTTGTTTGTCATAACTAAACTTGGCTTGCTTATAGCCACTCTTTCGAATACTTTTGGTTATGGTTTTTGATATTCATTCACACAGCCATTTTCGGTTAAAAATGTCCTGTACAAAAAAAAAGTAATTTTAGTTAGGCATATTCATGTTATAAAATTAACAAAAGTGTTATTTATATTAATTTTAATGATTTTGTTTTACTTACTTGAGCTACTAACTAAACTAGTTTAAACATTCCTAAAATATTTGGAAATATAGATATATGTATTAGTCGCCAAATAAAACAATTTTTAATTTGGGATCGTGAAAATTTTCAACCTCGAGATTATGTTTGATCTCTGTGTTTTATGTGCCCTCGAAAACAAAAAGGTGGGCTTTGTATTTCTGTCTGACCCCTTGCCAGTCTGTATGTCCCTGGGGCTCAAGAGAAAACAATTTGATGGATTTCTTTCAAACATTAATAATTATGTATTATATTATATTATATTATATTATATTATATTATATTATATTATGGTTATACCTTGAGGTGTTTTTCAAATTTTGATCTAAGCCCTCAAATTAGGGTAGTATACTGACAACTAATTTTTGAAAATTCAATTTAGAAAAATAGTTTTAACAATTTTGTTTAAATGGATATTTAGCAAGTGTTTTACATGATAAATAAGTTTGTAGGCTTATAATTGTTTCTTAGGGGGAAAGGGTACATGTGTTTACTAGCTCTTGATAGTATAGTAAATAATTCATGTGAGACATATTCATTGGGCCACAAATAGTAGTAAGATCGGGCTCCAAATTACGTTACTAAAATATTAAATCATAAAAATAATCTAAAGGAAACTCAAACCACTCATTGCAATACTTTAAGTGATTGTTATTTTACGATTTTTAATGTTTGGCATAAATCTAGAGAGCTAATAATTAGCTCTCTAGATTTATGCCAAACATTGGGGAGGGGGGTAACTCCACAAATTTACAGTGCTAAATAATTTTTAGTAAAGTATTATTTTTAAGTATTAATTAACTTAATTATTACTAACTTAAAAATTATTATTGTTAATAAGAATGAATATTTTGTAATATTTTCAAAGAAATTTTTGCAAATTATATCATTTAAAGGACTCTAAATTAAAAATGCGAATGTGTTTTAGGCCAGAAAAATCTACGAATCATGTGTCTTAACACCAAAAAGTTATTTGTTTGTATCTATTTCTTGCGATCTATTTTAGCCATAGTTTCTGTGAAACTGGGCTACAAATACCAAGTACGAAAAAATGTATTGTCATATTCAAAGGAAATTCAGAATACTTATAGTTAGCCTTATAAGCTATATTCTGAAAATTGAAATATGACACATGAACATGGGAATCGAACCCGGAACCTTTGGCTTAGTACGCCAATGTTCTAACCACTGAGCTATCTAGGAATCGTCCCGTGCCCAGGGTCATTCTACACTCATATTTTAAGACAGAGTCTCTGATGGATGTGTGGAAATCGTCGGCTACAATTGTGTGATTTTATTAAGATCACGAGCTATCAGATAACGCAGCCACCTTTGACTTTGTAGTTGGCTTAATGCTGCCACTTGCACAATTATTATAATTGTAAGGGATTGCATATTTAAAAATCAAATAACCGAAGCTATATTTATGCTTTTTAGTGAGGAATTCTCCATCCAGATATCATATTCCGAAAATTGAAAAATGACACATGGACACGGGAATCGAACCTCGGACCGTTGGCTTAGTACGCCAATGCTCTAACCACTGAGCTATCCAGGAATAGTCCTGTGCTCAGGGTCAATCTCTTCACTCACTCACTCACGAGACGATTCCTGGTTCGCTGATTCGCTGGTCGGCGTGTGTCTGGCGATTATCGTCCAGTGTGTACAAGGCTTAATACCTAATATTTTTTGTATACAAATATTTTCAAGCTTTGTATTGATCCAACAGTTTAAATATATATATTTATGTGTATATATTATATGTTTTGTGCCTTCTAAACATAAATAAATCAGGGTAAAATCAAACAATTCTCAAAAATATATTTTGGAAATATTAATCAACTTATATGAGAATCACAATATTATTTCAGCCATTTATCGAATATTTATTAATAATCAATTCGTTTCATCTTTTAGAGGACACATAATTTATAAAGAAGCTATTATATCATTATTATAATAGAAAAATACACACATTTTACTAGATTTATTTTGATACGGTATGAATAAAGCTTTTTTTTTTTTACAGTTTTATTCCTTAGATTATTCAGGCAATAAATCATTTGAGTGTTAATTATTACAATCTTGCATAATATTAATTATCTTCACTGGAAAAATTGAAGTATGAATTACTTCTACACAAAAAAAAACTAAAGGGCCTGGTCAGCTCAGTGAAAAACTCTGCAATAAATATAACAGTCGGGTACCCTTGGTTTAGTTTACTTGGACAGTTAAAGCCACAGTACAATTCAAGACCACTGTCAAGGAAGTTGTGTTCCCCAAACAAGGCACTATATTTTGGAAGATGCTGACGTCAACTTTCACTGTTGTAGTTTGGTTGTGAAGCCACGCCTTTCACCCTCCCACCTACCATACCTCAAAAGAGGTTTTATACTTGCACTCGACAGGGCCAAGGGCCTTAAGACATCTTGTTCAATCTGTATTATTACCTGCATAATTTAGGTGCTATCCTTGGGTTGAGAAGGGCTCTTAAGACGCCTGGTTAGATCTGTATTACCTACCTAAGCTAGGGAATATCCGTGATTTGAGACGGGTTCTTAAGACGTCTGGTTTGAGCTGCATTACCTACCTAATTTACGCGCTATCCGTGGGGTGCGAAGGGCTCTTAAGACGTCTGATTAGAGATTTATTACCTACCTAAGCTAGGGTGTATCCATGATTTGAGACGGGCTCTTAAGACGTCTGGTTTGAGTTGTATTATTTACCTAATTTACGCGCTATCCTTGGGGTGCGACGGGCTCTTAAGACGCCTGATTAGAGATTTATTACCTACCTAGGCTAGGGTGTATCCATGATTTGAGACGGGCTCTTAAGACGTCTGGTTTGAGTTGTATTATTTACCTAATTTACGCGCTATCCTTGGGGTGCGACAGGCTCTTAAGACGCCAGATTAGAAATTTATTACCTACCTAAGCTAGGGAGTATCCATGATTTGAGACGGGCTCTTAAGACGTCTGGTTTGAGTTGTATTATTTACCTAATTTACGCGCTATCCTTGGGGTGAAACGGGCTCCTAAGTTTTTTTATTATGATTATCTGTAGTTACATGCGCCATATCAAAACTATGTCATTAGCCCATGGCACAGCTCTTTTCAGTTAACTACAAGTCACCCATGACTAGCTGGTTTTTTGTACCAAGCGAGGATTACGTTTGGAGCCAACAGAGACCCGAACCAGAGTCTTTCACGTGTGATTGGTCAGCGTTTTAGTCTAAATGTATCAGCAGTTTCTAAATAAAACGAATGAAGTATCATTTGGCGTTGTCAGGGACTGTCCGCCAGATCGTTTCTACTGAGACGCTCGCTTCTGAATAAGCCACTCACCTGATGACTTGGCTCTTGCCATAGGCATCGCTAATTGTTAATTAGTGGAGGGGATGAACCCAACCCACTTTCACTTTGAATAATAATAATAAAAAAATTGTAACAATTGAATGATATAACTGAATTAATTATATAAGTCATTAAAAATTATTGCCTTAATCATTTGTGCACTATAGCAAACGTGGATTCTCAATATTTTGAATAAAACAGTTCATCGTTTTTAACCCATAGTCAAAGTCCCGTTTGCTCGAATTATTGGCTGTAGTGGGGCCGGGCGTGTTCCCCCTCTATGTTCATGGCTCCTCTCTTAGTTCGTCCTTCAGGCGTCGATTTTACTCATGCGTATTAAGGGGCGGCTGGAAGACTTAAAACGTATTGACAGTTTTTAAGTAAATAAATATCACTTTTCTGAAATGATAAAGTTGTGTGAGTTGATAATATGTTGACACGTGAAAGTCCTTGTCGCACAAGGGCACAGACAAATAATATACACAGACACTCAACATCCAGGTTAAAATGGTTGTGTTCCTTTTGGCAGCTTGAGTCATTCACCACTAGGATCGCTGCGGTTAGTCCTATCATCACCCAGCAGTGACACTAGTGAAATCTAGTGTTGAAGGACTCAAGCTGACAGAAGGTGCGCAGCGAAACCCCCGTAAGGTTGAGAGTCTGTTTCTTATCTGTCTGTGCACAAGGACCACGTCGAGGATAATTTTATGCTCGGGATAACTTTTTTTTCACCGCTCCCTTTTCTATCATATAAAGACGAAAATTAGTGAACGTCTTTTGTTTTATTTACCAGTTCTAATAAATTGTTTTATTAAATTAAATTTAAATTTTTTCACCCTGCTGTAGGCATAATATACATCGAAAAGATGATGGTACTCGAATTTTTGTAAAAGTTCGAGGTAAATCACTACAATACAAAATATATGGGCTTCTTGACTTATACATTTTAAAATTTATTTTTTATAAATTTAGTTTAAAGCCATTATTTATAGTTTCTACTATGTCCCACCGTCGAGCATTTGATTAAAATACAATTCAAGAAACAGAAACACTTCACAGTGTTTATACAACTTAACGTCACATTACAGGGGTTCCACAGTTTGGTGTCTTGAGTTGGGAAGCAAGTGCGGGATTCGAACCCACGGTATCTAACAGTGACACTAGTAATGTTAAAACCTTCAAGGAAATGAGTACAATATAATTATATTTATTAACAACTTAAACACCTTTTTTTAAAATACATTTTAATATAAATTAATTTTAATACAGTGGCACTGTGACCACGTGGATCCGGACAACTGGGTGCCAGGGTCAATTAAAAAAAGTTATAATTGTAAAAAATGAAAAAACCCCAACTAGATGCAGGTTAGGTTAAGTTAATTAATCTTTACGTGGCGTGTTTTAAGCAAAATTATTATTTTTTTATGGTTTTTCGTGTTATAACAATTTTTCAAAATTTTATAATATCAATTTGTCCAACTTTATAAATATACACAAATGTAGTTTCCTCTGTTTTTTTTTTACAAAACAACTTCAAAAATGAATATTTAGTAAAAAACAATTATTATGTTTTTACACTGGTGCCCAGTGTTACCAGCACCCAGTTCGCAAGGGCCCAGTTGTCCTAGACCGTCGACCACGACGCTACGGACGGACGAACACTTCGATCTTTCTGGACAGTCCAAAAGCTACTTAAAACAGGTTTTATATACATTCCTCTCACAAACATGTTTAGTCAATTTTACAATTAATCTCATTTAACATCACTTGTCAAAAGTGATAAAAATAATTTATTCCCGGGGTGTATGAAAGCTAATTATTGGTACCGTGAACCGACTATTATACATCAAGACTCATAAAGTGACGGTCCAATTAATAATGGGTTCTTTCTCATTGGACACCCACACCGGTAGGACTATACTTGGACATAGGCGGCAGTCTAGTTTTGTCTGGTTGGCCAGGGTTGGAGAGGTCGGGGTTCTAATCAGGATGGGTGTACTGAGGTAACCCCCATCCTCCCTTCTCGTTTAGGGTGGGATGTAAAGTAAAAGGAGTTAAGGACAATATTTTTGCAGTTTTTATATCACACTTTTTTTTTGGCCAAAAAAAATAAAATTTTCTTCACACGGTGATATCAACAGTCCTGAAATTTAATGACAACTTTTTCTCTCCATTTAAATAGTTTCTAATCTAATGCCACTATGTTCATGACAGATATTCAACAACTGTTGACATCACCACGTGAAGAAGATTAAACTTTATGTTTCTACTGGAGCTATATTTGATTGATTTTGGTCAAAAAAAAGTTTTTCTTTAAACCCCCCCCCCCTCTCGCCCCCTTGCAAAAACACTTCCCTTAACGCGTGCTCCCTATACTCCCAACTTAAATACTTTTCCTCTCACTCTCTTTCTGCGTAAATGAGAGGTACATTTTCTCTTTTACTCTATACCATACTCATCCCTACCATGGCGAGCGAATGTTCGGGTAGTAAGACGCATAGCACGGATAAAAGGTGTGTGGGGGGGGGGGGGGGAGAGGGGGAGATGTGGGTGGCGAAGGAATCTTTTAAACATTAATTATTCGAACTAGAGACTCCTAGGGGAGACAAGAGAGATTAATCTCTGAGTCACGGAAGGGCATAAACAATGAGCGTAGCTCATTTTTACATTTTATCCTGAGCTCAAACTTAACAAAAAAAAAGAAGATATTTCTGATTCCCTCCTCATTATAAATCTTTTATACCGTTGGTGAATAATTAATTCGCGATGCGGAGTGTGTGTGGAGAAGGAGGGGAAGATGTAAGGTTCGTGTAAACCGCTCAGTTTGTTGTTTATGATCCTAGCAGGTTGTTCGTCATTCTAAGTTCATCTGCTCCTGTACTGGATTGCTCCTTGTGCCCTGAATATTTTATGGCACGCAAATTAAGGAAGTTGTTGTTGGGCATGACCCGTGGAAGTTGTTCTATTGTTGTAGCTTAAGGGGCCTACAACCCCTTCACCATCCCTTAGCATTTTTTTTTTGATGAAGTGGTGGGCATATTTCTCAACCACGCCTAAACCACTCTTAACCCTCCTTACCACATAAATTTGTGCTGCTCTACATTGACTGATAAATGATAATCGTATTTAAGTTTTTTAAGTTCTCATATCAAGATAAAGTATCGTAATGTTCCGACCTTGTTTTATTTTAATTAAATTTTCTTATATTCTGAAGTAATGTATTTTAATGATAACAGCTTTATTTGTAGTTAAACACATTGTATTACATTTATAATAACTGTTGTAGCTGGTGAGAACAGATGGTTTACTATGCCCAGTTAAGATAGTACATATTTAGGTGAACAACTTATGATTATAGAAAATTGACACGTAAAGCGTTGGTAATATAAATTTAAGAATCATTAATATAAAATGTACCTGAACTGTTACCTTGTTATTTCATGCGATATTTTCTTTCCCAAACACAATATTGCTAAGCTGAACGCTTGACATATTTTCATTAAAAGTAATAACATTTAAAATATAAATTATGTTTTAGAATCAACACTATAATACATGCTGTATTAAAACATTTATGAGATCCTAACCATCAGTTATATATAAGTTATAAAATATTTAATTAAGTTTCGTAATATTTTTCACTCTAGAGTCATTATTTTACAAAAAAACCAGTCTTGGAATTTTTCGTTCGCTCTTTCTCGGCAAGTAAAGCGTACTAATTTCAAGAAATTTCCGGAAGCTATTTATGTATCGTTAATTTCAAGCATTTAAAAAAAAGGTATACAGTTATATTAAAAAAAAATTCTCTTCAGCGAGTCCACCAAAATGACCCTTAACCGCACAATTACTAATCACCAGTGAAATGTCTTAAATTATACTTGACTAGAAAATATTTACCTTTGAGGTAAACTTTGTATCAGTTCTTTTAACATTATTTTAACTTGTGTCCATACAAAATAATTAAAATAATGAATAGAGTCTTTTTTAACATTAACACTTGTCTTCATATAGATGATCAGTGATCACAAATCAACATCATGAAAATATGTTTTGAGATACATTTTTATCATACAGTGTCAAGTAATATCTAGGAAAAGTATTCGTTTAAGACGGTGTACAGTACGGCCGGTCTAGCTGAAATGTTCGTACGTCACCGCGGGACTCCTAGATACAGAGTGTATACCTTACAACTCATGGATCATTAAAACCTTATCTAAAACCACCACAGATACAGAGTGAAAATTCCTCAATTACTTAGGCGATATTTTTGAGTTCGCAATAATTAGGAGTTCCTTACAAAGACGCCCATTATTTTTACTTACTGTATTGCTCAGTAAAAATTGTTAAAAGCTTGCCCTTATAAACAATACAGGCACAAAGCCCTATGCCAAGTAAAATGTTCTTGAACTGTCCGCTCTTTTATCTAGTTTTGTTCGTGTATAAATTTAGGTAATGTTTATGTATTTGCCATCTTTATCACTTGTTTAATCTCTCTTAAGCCTTTTTAAAATACCAAAATAGGTTTTATTTAATCAGATTTAACAAAGGAATATGCTTGCGTTTTTTTAGAAATCAATTTTATTTCTTCATTTAGTAATTTTTTCAATGTTTTAAACAAAAATATATTTACATTCTACCATTTATTGTTGCAAAAGCTACTATTTAACATATGCGCGTTATAGTACAGCGGACAGGGCGTGAAAAAAAGGGGTTTGATCCCATTAAGTGCGGAAGTTTTGAAACTTTGGGAATTTGTAGATTTCAATGCCCTGAACGAAATTCGAGAAAAACGCAAAATCCGATCACAGCCGCCGGCGCCACCATCTTGGAAAAATGGCGTCCAAAATAGGTTTTTTTTTCAAAATATCTCACTTCGGGTACGTCATACGGAAAAAAAGGTTCTTATCAAATTTAAAAAAAGCATTAAATTTTATCGGGTACATTTTTTTTTCTAAAATGAATAGTTTCGGTGCAGCAGCCGAGCAAAGTCGAGCATTATTGAAATATCTTAGATGGAACGCATAAACGCCGCTGTATAATATCTCTTATTTTCCGGTATAACATAAAACACAACTTGTTGGTATTTTCCGCTAATTGGATACTTCCCTCCCTCAACTACCCCTATTTGCTCTCACATGGCTGCAAATTTCTTTGAATTAGCCTCCCTCGAGGACACCTGTGACTTGAAACATGTGTTGGTTTGCTTTCTCCTGCGCCATTGTTCTTTGATTCGTATCTCGCCAACTCGGGGAACTTGTTTCTCTATCTTTGGTTCTATAGTACAGATAAATATGTAGGGATACTTATTTGAAACCGCGAGAAATGATAGTGCAGTGATCTTTATATGTTAATTTTTTTTTTGTATTATGAATGATAATTTTAATTAAACACACAACAATTGTTGGAGGGGAGCTCTTCTCTCGACAGCATTCAAAGCTAGGCTTAGTAACAATCTACTTTTAGAATCGTGATTTCATTTCAATCTCTGTTTTAGTAGCTTTACTGGAAATTATTTAATTAATTTTAAATCGACTGTATTCTTTTTTTTAAGATATGATCGCACAGCGGTTGTTTAGCGGTCTGCATCTCGAACTAAAATGGCTCAGGAGCAGAAATGCTTTATTTGCGATACAAATATTTCAGACATTGCCACAGTTGAGGTGAAGGAAATATTTAGACGCTTGAGTTTGAAAAGGAATGATAGGAATATAGACTTTCTTCGTAAAAAGACTTCTGTGAGTGCATGACTCGTGTCGTAAACGGTACTGCAATGATAAATTCATGGATACTTCGTTAAAAAAAGAAAAGTGAAACCGACTACCTAGCACCATCTTTAAGATCAGGTGGAGTTGCTTTTGATTTTAAACATAATTGTTTCTAGTGTTCCGTGGAAATTACAGAGGAATTTTCACAAAAACAAAAGAAGGCCAAATTAAGCGCTCGCGATATCATTTATGAGGTTCGCAGCTTGACTGTGAAAGACACAATTTTAAAATCAGCTTGAGCTCGGAATGATGAAAAGAGTTGTGAAATCATCAAACGCGTGGCATTGACACCAGATTTAGTCGCAGCTGAAGTCAGGTATCACATGTCATGCATGAAAAAACTTTCTCGTCGTCCAGAAACTGGCCGCGAAAGTCATTGTCCACCAGCCACGAATGTCGACCAAGCGTTGGAAGAAATGTATTGTTTCCTAGAAGATTATTTGCTTTCGTAACACTGGATTCAAGGTTCTCTCGGATGCTTGGCGTGAAAAAAAGAAATCTGAACCAAAGGAAGAAAGACTACAAGTTATTAAAGTAGCTGCGATGATAGTATTGGGAGGATATTCGAAGTCAGGTCTACGACATGACGCATTATCCACCAACAAATGATTTTTTGAAAGATGTTGACAGTGCCGTATACTCTACCTTATGGTGGTGTGGAAACGAGTATTTTACATACAGCTATCCAGTTAAATTCTGCTAATTGGAGGCTTTTTAAATAGAAAAATAAATGCTGTCTCCAAACACAAAAATACTTGTCCATAAAACTTGCAATTAAATGCGTAATTGTGAAAAATGAGAATTTTTTAAAATAGTGCTTGACTTCACTTGGCTGCTGAACCGAAAATATTCATTTTAGGAAAAAATGTGTATGACATATTTTGTAGAAAATGTAATGCCTTTTTAATTATACAATAACCATTTTTGCCGTATGAGGCCTCCGAGGCGAGATAGTTTGAAAAAACTTATTTTGGGCGCCATTTTTCCAAGATGGTGGCGCCGGCGGCTGCGATCGGATTTTGCATTTTTTCGCATTTCATTCAGGGCATCGAATTGTACATATTCTTAAAGTTTTAAAACTTCCGCACTTAACGGGATCGGAATCTACCCTTCCTCTGGACTATTAATAGATTAGGCCTTATTATTTAAAAAAAATTACTTGAAATGCTCATATTTTACTTTTAACATAAAATTTTAAACGGTCCAAGATTATAAATGCAATTTATATTCTTTGCTATATTTGTAAATGAGTGGAGGAATTATTATTTTTTAAATTTGCAATAGTGTTATTAAAAAAATTGAGAGATATTTTTGAACAGTTTATGATGAAAATAAAGCTAATTTATAAATTTTTTGTCACATCAGTTTATGTCACAATATAAGATCAAAGTTTAACAAAGCCTTATTAAAAAAACACTTATCGCCTTGATGACACATGTAGGCCTACCTTTAGTTTACCTTGTAAGGTAGCGACATTGCCTTGCATTATTCCATTATGGTATAGCTTACAAGATAGGGCCATAGTATAATCCGTCAAGGTGAGACTGATACCGCAAACTCCGTTTGCCTTGACGGACGACACTATGGCCCTATCTTATAAGCTGTGCCATAGTAGAACTTAAAAGATTAACAAAAGAAACATTGTTGTTCTAA
Organism: Timema podura; assembly: GCA_033556935.1. NCBI lineage: Eukaryota > Metazoa > Arthropoda > Insecta > Phasmatodea > Timematidae > Timema > Timema podura. The sequence goes on along the minus strand of JAVRXN010000007.1, from coordinate 23,634,597 downwards.
AGAAAACCATCGATCTGTACCGAATTTGAGACTGATCTCTCATTTCTAGTCTTGGCAATTAATTTGTTTTCGAAAGTATTTCTTCGGGAAACATCTTCGTCAGCACTAATGCAGTCTCGACTAGTTTTCTACTAACTCGAAGCCTAACTTGCAAATATGTCGTCGTCGGTATTTTATCTGTACGTTAATCTTCCGTTGTTTGTGGTGGGATGTCTCAAGTGTCTCCTACAGGTCGATCTGTATCGCTGGTAGATTGTGGACATTGCTAGCAGGAGAGTGCTATCCTCGAATGGGAACGAAGTGTCTCTTACAGGTCGACCTTGTATCTGTATCGCTGGTAGATTGTGGACATTGCTAGCAGGAGAGTGCTATCCTCGAATGGGAACGAAGTGTCTCTTACAGGTCGACCTTGTATCTGTATCGCTGGTAGATTGTGGACATTGCTAGCAGGAGAGTGCTATCCTCGAATGGGACCGAAGTGTCTCTTACAGGTCGACCTTGTATCTGTATCGCTGGTAGATTGTGGACATTGCTAGCAGGAGAGTGCTATCCTCGAATGGGAACGAAGTGTCTCTTACAGGTCGACCTTGTATCTGTATCGCTGGTAGATTGTGGACATTGCTAGCAGGAGAGTGCTATCCTCGAATGGGACCGAAGTGTCTCTTACAGGTCGACCTTTTATCTGTATCGCTGGTAGATTGTGGACATTGCTAGCAGGAGAGTGCTATCCTCGAATGGGAACGAAGTGTCTCTTACAGGTCGACCTTGTATCTGTATCGCTGGTAGATTGTGGACATTACTAGCAGGAGAGTGCTATCCTCGAATGGGAACGAAGTGTCTCCTACAGGTCGGTGGTGGCGCTGCCCTCCCTGTACCGGTGGTGGCTGCGGGTGCTAGCCCGATGCAGCAAGGCGTCGCTGGTTTTGAGGTTGCCGTTGCTGTCGCCCAGTTGAGACCTCATGCGGTACACCGTGGTGTTGCTGCGCCCCATGTTGGTGGAGCTCGTGTTGTGTTGAGACAGGCGGTGCTGTAGACCGTACTGCGACGCCTCGCTGTTTCCAAACGCTTCGCCGTCGCGCGCCGCCGTCAAGAAAGGGAAGCAACGCCGGCACACGTTCAACTTCATTTGACGGAGCGCAATCTGGAAAGAAAATGCCCCTTAGTTTACTTTATTATGAGAAAGTATTCACATAATTTAAAAAAAAAAGCATTATAAAACATTTTCTCCGTATCATTAATTTTAGGACTCTCAACGTTTACATTACGGGATGTTTCCTCTCAATATAATAGCTACATTAATTAAAAAGCTAGGTATTTGACGGTGGCTGCATGGTCTAAGGCGTCACTCTCGCAACAAACTGGACTGCTGATGACAGAGATATAGGGGTTTGAATCCCGGTCAGGTGTACTTAGGGTGATTTTTCCTAAATGGTTTTCCTCTTTCCCTTCACGCAAATGTGGGTACACTTTCTCAAAATTTAACCTTCCTCATCCCTAACTCATTAGCGTAATTAGTACAAATGCGTATAACCTGAACAGGATGCGTTGCTAAACAAAAAGTTAAAACATCATTTGGAGCAAAACTAATGGTTTCCATTGCTATACAATATGTTTTATTGATATAGCTTAGCAAACAAATACATCTCTAAATTCCTAAGGCGATTGGAAATCACAACACAAGAAAGGAACTAACATTCAAGAAAGTGTTAGAGAATTTTTTTTTTTTTTGAGAAATCGGGATTGAGATAGTATGGGCATATGAAGAGAATGGTCGGTAGTAGATTAACCAAGAAGATGGAGAGTGCAATAAAAGTAGTGAAGAGGCCACGAATGATACAGGAACAGAATGGTAGGGCAGAATAAAGCGGAGGGGCCTTGTCAACACAAAGACCTGACAGAATACTAGAAGCGGGAAATGATAATGATGATGGTTTCTGAGCCGGATTTCGCTAGGATATTGTCAAGGGCTTCTAGGCACCAAAATGTTAAACAACTCCGGTAAATAATATGATTTGGCTTAGTGCGCGCTAACTGTATGAGATGGTGACATTTCATCCAATGCCATATTGGCCATCACGGAAAATGGTAAGTTCTTGTCACAAATTCCTAAGAAATACTTTGGTATTTTTCCATTTAGCTAAGAGGCAATCATTTATATCTTTAATGCGAAAGCTTATATTCTTGTCAGACACAATATCGACCTGCTTTATGGGTCTAAATAATTGACAAATGAGGACTTAAATAGAAATGTGTAGAACTGAAGATGTATTAAAATTACAACAATTTTTACTGGAACCCCTCTCCCTCCAGACGCATCTCTGAAACAGCCGGGGCTATGGGGTGAAATTGTAACAAATAATGTTGTCTTAAGCTGAAATTTTCTCAAACACTTTGTGTAAATTTTCCATTTTTAGATAAAGTTTATTTAAAATTAAAATTTACGTCTTTTTGTGTTTATTCATTTGAGAAAAAAAGTATCCATTTTCTTTAGTTAAGACAAAGTCTTTACTAAAGAAAATAATATTTTTTTCCTATTTTAACATAAGTATTGCGAAATTTGCGTACGGGTTTGCTAGTTTAATATAATTGAGAAATTTCCCAACGTTATCTACCCTCACTCACTCCCTTGTATATAGATGTTTGTCAATCACAAAATGGGGACTAAAGACACTGTAAAACATCATTAAAATTTGAAGAATTCAGACGAAACTTAAAGTTCTCTTCTTATAAAAAGGTATTATATATATATATATATATATATATAAGTCATTAATTATTCTGAAAAGGGTTCAGCCAATTAAATTCGTCGATAACAGATGCGAGTACTTGCGATAAACCTAACCGCACCTTGATCTCTTGCATGCGCGCCGCGTACACTATGGGGTTGAACAGCGTCTTGCAGATGATGAGGAAGTTGACGATGGCGTTGACCAGTGTGTTTAAGACGGGGTCTATGTCCGTGAACTTGAAGACGCAGTCGTCGCAGATCAGGATGTAGGTGATGACGGCGGGCAGCCAGCCGATGACGAACGAGCCGAGTATAAGTAGGGTGGTGTAGACTGCCTTAACGGTGCGGGCGAACTGGCGTTGTTGCTGAGTAATCAAACAATAACATCGTATCGAGAAGGGCTTTACGATTTGTACGTTACTACTTAAGATGGGGATGTAGGGAATGCGAGTAAAGGCCAGCGGTTTTTGCAGTTTTTATAGCAAAACTTTTTTTTTTTTTTTGCCAAAAGAAATCAAATCGTGTTCCAGTAGAAACAGAGTTTAATTTTCTTCACATGGTGATATCAACAGTTGTTGAATATCTGTAATTAACATAGCGCCATTAGATGAGAGAAACTTTTTAAATGAAGAGAAAAAGTTGTCTTTAAATTCCAGGACGCCCTCGACAGATATTCAACAACTGTTGAGGTCACCCTGTGGATAAAATTAAACTCTTATGTTTGTATTGAATCGATATTTGATTTATTTTGACAAAAAAAAAAGTTTTTCTATAAAAACTGCAAACACAGTGAATGACCTTTTCTTGCGTTTCCCACATCCCCATCTTGATAGAAATACTAAGAAAGCTGAGATGAAATATTAATAAAACATTTTAACAGCATACAAGTTTGATGTTTACTGAAATGAACACAAAACTGTTTTCTATGACCTCTTACATATATAGTCTTGTAATAAACTACAGTCTTAAAAGTTGAAATTTTTCACTCTGAAAATTCCAAAAATTCACACGTATCATTTGATCACAAGGCCTTATTAATGTCGAATGTTGCGAATTTGCGAATCGAATGATGTAAGGCTAAAGGGTGTTTCACAACACATTATATTTACTTTAATATTTATTTCCTCCCCTGTTTGTTCTTCTATCGCTGAATAGTTCACCGAGTAATGTTTAATAAACCCACTTGGTTTCTGCTCGATTATTCTAGCCTTTAAGCTTGAGTCACACCTTCACCGAAAATAGAGAGCAGGCTATACTTGAATGGTACAGCACGATAACAGAAATGTATGGTGACCCATGATGCTTATTAATGGCGGATAGTAACAGCATATTCTTTCTTGAACGGATAAAAAAAACTATCTAATACTAATGTCGCCATTGATGCTTTAAAATTATTAGGTCGTGTCGTGGATCAAACAATGACACACTCGCTTTCCGTTAACGAGTTATTTCAAATCGCCTCACAACAGTGAACGTGGCCTTCTGCTTGTATTTCGCGCGTTGTAGGCGCATGCGCACTGATTGAGTCTCCCAAGGAGATATGGTTGCACCGAACCGAGAAAGCTGAAATTGTTTTTAAGTCGTGCCAAGCGGACAACGTCGATTGGGAAGATATCTTGTGATTGGCTTAGACTACGTTTCTTCTCTGCTCCTGTTTTTCAGCGAACGTGTTAATCCACAGTTAGAAGGCGCTTCAACGGAAGAGATTTATTTTACATTTTAGTTGGACTAAACATATATTTGGTACTGATTTTAAAAACGGTCATGGATTATAATCTTTTATAAATGGATGTTGAAACAAATCAGGTAAGTCTTTGATATGCTAAGATATAACTGGTATTAAATATTTAATTACTAAACGCGATTCTCGGCATTTTCTTTATAGGCACGTTTATTGACGTGTGACAGGTGACAACTACTGTGACGTGCGTTCTATAAATACACAGAGGCGGAAATAAATGCTTTTATACGCATGCTCTGTTGTGTGTCATTTATGTCGTTGCGATCTGAACGTATGTTGCCGTAACCTATAGATTGCAGCGACAAAAATGGCGCTATATTCTATATATGCACTATATTCCATGGAGCATTTTATACCTTAAACAACTCCCTTGTGATCGGATCCTTTAAGAGTATTTACGGCTCCCTTGTGATCGGCTCAGAGCTATTTGGCTCCTTATGATCGACTCATGTAAGAGTATTTACGGCTCCCTTGTGATCGCTCATGTAAGAGTATTTACAGCTCCCTTGTTGACGGCCATGTTAAGAGTATTTACAGTTCCCTTGTGTCGGCTCATGTAAGAGTATTTACAGCTCCCTTGTTATCGGCTCATGTAAGAGTATTTACGGCTCCCTTATGATCGGCTCCTTTAAGAGTATTTACACATCCCTTGTGGTTGGCTCCTTTAAGAGTATTTATACATCCCTTGTGATCGGCACTTGTAAGAATATTTACAGCTCCCTTGTGATCGGATCCTTTAAGAGTATTTACATCTCCCTTGTGATCGGCACTTGTAAGAATATTTACAGTTCCCTTGTGATCGGCTCTTGTAAGAGTATTTACAGCTCCCTTGTGATCGGCTCCTGTAAGAGTATTTACAGCTCCCTTGTGATTGGCTCATGTAAGAGTATTTACATCTCCCTTGTGATCGGCACTTGTAAGAATATTTACAGTTCCCTTGTGATCGGCACTTGTAAGAGTATTTACATCTCCCTTGTGATCGGCACTTGTAAGAATATTTACAGTTCCCTTGTGATCGCCTCTTGTAAGAGTATTTACAGCTACTTGTGATCGGCTCCTGTAAGATTATTTACAGTTCCCTTGTGATTGGCTCATGTAAGAGTATTTACAGCTCCCTTGTTCCTTACTTGTTGCTGTTGCTGCGACCCGGAGGAGTCTCCCTTGCACGACGTGCGGTGGTTCATCTGACTGAACCGCAGTCGGGTCGCCTGGTGACGTTTCACGATGGCAAAGATGTGGGTGTAGATCACCAACATCACCACGAACGGGCCGAAGAACAGCGACGAAAACACCATCCGGAACATGAGGTTCACCATGAAGCTATACATTTAAAAAGAACACCATCGCCAACGATCATGTTAAATTGAAAGACAAATATAGTTGGCTACAGGAGCACACTTTGAACAAAAAAACAAAAAAAGGGACACTTTAAATCTTTTCTGGTTTTCGTTTGAAGATACAATTTTTGCTGACATCCTCTACCCCTAACCTTAAAAAAAAAGTGGAAGTTTGTTTAGACCAGTACAATGGTTTCTTCGTAATTTCAATGACCGGAAATAAGCTTGTCGATTATAAAATAAGACGTTATCAATGCTGATAGCAAAAAAGATTGGTATTTTCTAAAATAGCCTTCTTATAAAAATTGACCAGTGGTCTAGGGTCTAGGGTTCAATACTCACTCGTGTTTGTAGCAGTATTCGGACTGGTACCCTTCTCCAGGCACAGCGGAGAAGTAGATAAAGAAGAAGGCCGTGGGAAGGGTCCAAAGGAACACGATGCAAATGGTCGTGTTCCTGTGTGTCATGATGGAGGCGTAGTGCAGAGGCCGCCGGATGCCCAGATAATGGTTGCCGGCGAGAGCCAACAGATGCATCACCGTGCAGATTACCCCGGAGAGCCGCATAGCCTCTATGCTGATCCACAAGCACGACCGGAAAGACGTCACATTCACGTTGAATACCTTGACCACACAGATATAGATCAGCCTCATGAGAGAGCAACATATGAACACTTGTTTTCCATAACCCGCCTCGGTGGTCGAATGGTCTAAGACGTCACTCTCTAAATAAACTGGACTGCCGATGACGTAGAGGGGCTACCTACTGAAAGCTCACAGACTGAATTTCCTCTACTACGCGCAGTTGCCATTGTTTCTAGTTACTGAGCTCTATTTGGCAACACAGCTGGTTGGTTCGTTCACGAACGAAACATTTCAATTTCAATTTGAGCTGTGTTGTGTTTGCATCCTAACCAACCTAACCTAGCCTAACCTAACCTTGTAGTTTTATTATTTCATTGTAATTATTGTAAAGAATAAGGGTCTTGCTTACAATACATATTTGCCATTTTGCCACGTTATGTAGTTTTTTTTGCCCTGTGTGCTTTTGATCCATATTTTCGTGCGCTTTTGGTATAAGGCTTATCCAGCTTGTGCGCTCTTGATTTTCTCCGGTTCAAATCCCGGTAGGGTGTATTGCTGGGTTTTTTTCCTAAATCGGTTTTCACTTTCCCTACACGCAAATGTGGGTAAACTTTTAAGTTCAACCTTTCTCATCCCTATTTTATTATCAAAATTAGTACATCTACGTAAAAACCGAACGGTTAGTAATACGTGGTGCCTAAAAAATAAGTATTTTACCTAACAAAGTATTACTATCAATGCAGATTCATACGTTTCACTGGAATAAAAGAACAATAAAGTTATCATGTGACTAACCATAAACTAATTACAAACTTTTTGCGCGATATGCTCGTTCAGATCAGCGAGAGTTGGAATAGTTTCAGCTTGTCCGTTCTGTACCATTACGATTAGCAAGAAATAACCAATCATCGGAAATATACTTTTACTCCCATAATACCAGGCGCAATCTTCAATCAATAAAAGTAAAACATGTTGACATTTGAAGGTGATCAAAGTAATACATTTAGTGAGGGGAAGAAGACGTTTAGTATTTGCCCTTTAAAAAAACAAATGCAGGGATACAAAATAGTCATAAAAATTGAGGAGGAGAATTTTCATATACACTTCGTTTACCTGGAAGGTAGCAAGCCTACCTTGATGAATTACACTAAAGTATTAGATATAGTCACAGTGTAATCGGTGAAGGTAAGACTGCTTGCTATCTTTTAGGATATAAAGTCTTGAATGTACCAGCATAGACGATCAATTGCGTAAAAAAACTATGTAAGCATAATAATATATAACATGACCTGATGGTCTAGGGGTAAGATGTCAGACTTCTGTGCCGGGGGTGCGGGGTTCAATCCTCGGTCCCGGCACATATTGCCAAACCCTTCTTTCACCTCTGCCAAGACGTGTATTAATCACAACTTGTGAATGTGTGGAATACGAGGCCTCCACCGTGGTTCGGATTCCACGTTAAACTTTAGGTCCTCCATTTCGTCTAACAATCACCCTACCATTATACATCAGCGTAAGTGCGTATAACTGAATGGGTAGTAAGACACGGTGCTAATAATAATAATAAATACAAACTTTAGGCAGCAGACTGTGCAGCACCAGGTTCGTCCCTAAGATGGACGATGTGAAAGCATCGGCGCCGGCCAGGCTCAGACTGATGTACAGCGTCGGCGACACGGGTCTCCTGATCCAGTAGACGGAAGCGAGTATGCCGATATTGACCGCAATGGAGACGATGCAGAAGACGACCAAAGGCGGAACGCTGTACAGGTAAATCGTCTTGATGAGCATATCCTGCGCCGACAATTCTGCGCTGTTGTTGAGGGACTGGTTATAGTGAGTGGTGTCGTTTGTGACATCATCAGGATCACTCAGCAGCGCTTGGACGTTCATTTGTTGTAGCCATTCCTCGTCGGGAGTTGACGTTGGATAGTCGTCCATGGTTAGGTGTTCTTATACCATGCCTACAAATAAATATATAAAAGTTCAATCAATTTATTATATCACCACTGTATTATTTTGTACAAACATATTGATTACATGATATTGCTTACTACTAGACAATAAACCAATGGCTATGATTATTGTTTTTAGAGATACCCTTAAGGTGGGAGTGTAAGTAAGTAACGCGAGTTAATGGCAGAGTTTTTACAGCAAAACAGTTTTTTGGCCAAAATAAATCAAATAATACCCCAGTAGAAACATAGAGTTTAATTTTCTTCACATGGTGATATCAACAGTTGTTGAATATCTGTCATGAACATAGCGGCATTAGATGATAAACTTTTTAAATGAAGAGAAAAAGTTGTAATTAAATTCCAGGACACCACTGACAGATATTCAACAACTGTCGATATCACCATGGAAAGAAAATTAAACTTTATGTTTCTAATTGATAACTATTTGATCTCTTTAGACAAAAAAAAGTGTTGACATAACAACTACAAATTTACTGTCCTTAACTCGCGTTCCCCTAAAACTGTCCTTAGGAGGTGCTATCAGTTCCTAAAATTGCTCCAAATAACTTTTACACTTCGTTTAACCCGAATGGTATCAATCTTAGCTTGCATGGTTTTACTATGGTATAGCGTACAAGATAGGGGCATAGTGTAATCCCTTAAGAAGATTGCTACTTTTAAGGTAAACCTAATGTACCTTGTCTTCATTCGCATTACTTAAAGACTAAAGTCCTTACCAACATCGAGCTCAAACTACTCTCTGTGATTAGTGTTTGGACGTTGCCTAAAACCCACAGCTTAAGGTGGGGTGCTAGTGAGCGCCAGTTTAGTGCATTAATTTTGCAGTTTTATAGCATAAACATTTTTTGGCAAAAATAGATAGAATATTTCTTCTATAGAAACATAGAGTTTAGCTTTCTGCACATGCTAATCTCAAGAGTTCTTGAATATCTCTCATGAGCATAGCGGCATTTGGTGACAAACTTTTTAAATGCAGAGAAAAAGTTGTCTCTTAATTCCAGGACATCCTTGACAGATATTAAAGAACTGTTGAGATTAGCATATGCGGAAAACTAAACTCTATGATTCTATAGAAGAAATATTTGATTTACTTTGGCCAAATAAATGTTTATGCTATAAAAACTTCGAAAATACTGCCATAAACTCACGCTCACTAGCACCCAATTATAAGCACGGACGTAAGATATTTTTACAAAGCATTCACTAATGGTCACATTGAGGGAGGCTGGCAACACACAGTCAAGATTCGTCGTGGTTTTTTTGTTTGTTTTTTGTTCACAGCGTGTTACTACCCATTAGGGCTATCCAGATGTTTACACTCGTGTGTTAGAAACATACCCGAACGTGTGCTAAGGGAAAGTGGTAAATCATTGGTGAAAAGAATCACCCTCATTACACATGACCGCGATTCGAGTCCCTGTTTCAACGTCACCGGTAATCCAGTTTATTACGAGAGTGACGCTCTAGAGTCATAACATCGAACGAAGATGCGTGTGGTTTAACTGTTACATCTTTATTCGTTTGGTATAAGGATATAGTCATTCATTCATTTATTTTAGGAATTTAACGTGCACTTTCTAAACCGACTGATTATATCAACACACGCGAATTTCTATGAACGAGAGTGAAAGAGTCTTCAAATTTTGCTGGGAAGGTATTTTCACATAACTTCCACAGTTCTTTTATATGCTAACGCCGACATGGGACCGATGACTTTACATCCTCTGAGAAGGAAATTGTGCTACGGATTTATATAGCTAAAGAAAAATTGTTCGACCCTGGTTGGGTTTGAACCGCAAACATCGGGTCCTGAGGCGAGCACTTTACTCCAAGATCACCGAGGTCGACTGTAAGGAAATTAAGACAGGGTTTCCACGCACCCTAATAACCGGAAACACACAGGGAATTTTTTCAAAATTCAGTAAAAATACTGGAATATTTGTTAATTTGCGACATTTAACTGAAAGATTAGGTGACCTGGCAGTCTAGGGGTAAGGTGTCGGACTTCTGTGTTGGGGGTCCCGGGGTTCAATCCTCGGTCCCGGCACAGATTTATCTGATTGCCAAACCCTTCCTTCACCTATGACAAGACGTGTATTAATCACAACTTGTGAATGTGAGGAATTCCAGCCCTCCACCGTGGTTCGGATCCCACGTTAAACTGTAGGTCCTTCATTTCATCTCACAATCACCCTACCATAACACATTAGCGTAAGTGCGTACAGCCCGAACAGGTAGTAAGACGCGGTGATGATAAATAATAATAATAAATAATAATAATAATTGAAAGATTAAAATTGTAGGTTTTGAATGGACTAAAAAGTGAACCTAATAATTAAAAAATCGATGATTCAAACATGTATTGTTACTTCTTAGACAAGGGTTGTGAAACGACAGAAGATGTATTTCCTCATAAATTTTAAATCATCCTGTTTAAACTTAAGTTACATAACTTCACACTTAATCACTTAATGAAAAATGACATTCTTCAATCCAAGCTGTCTGTAAAATTGGGCATTCCTTCTGGAAAAAATCTGGTAGTAAACAAATAGTGATGACCCTGAAAGATTACGCATGCTTCCTTCATGACTTTGAATATTATTATTTTGGTCTTACGATAACTTAATAATGTTGATATTGGCTTATCGAGAGTAACAAGACAGTCCTTATTAAAAATTCCGTCCTACTAATGTCTAAAACCTCCGCTTCCTGAAATGAAATTCTTGCTATGACCTATTTAAAGCTGTTATCATATTTCCCATGAATATTTTGAGTTTTTTTTAAAATAGCTCCCAGTTTAATTGATATTATAACTGGATTTTTTTCACTCAGTGATCGGGATGACCTAATTCATTGCGTCTTGTTTATTAATTCGTCGTGTCTCGTCGTAGCCGCAGAGCGTGATATGGCATGATTTACCTACCTCCGTGTTTGTCACACGTGACGTTCAGAGCCTCACCCACGTCGAATATCTTTACACATTTAACATATATTGTGTTTATTTGGATGTTTGTGTGTGTGTGTTTGTTTGTGTGCGATGCCCAGCCAAATATACGGCACGCTGAGATCTGAAATTTTTAACATGGGTGGACGGAAGGGGCTCCGAATGCATCTCGAAGCCGGATTTTTAAATTTTTAATGGTTTTTTAATTAGGCTATTTTTAACAAATTTTTGAAGAAAATGTTTTTTTATCTGGTTTAGAATCACGTTTCAAAGATACGAGCACCATGGAACGGGGGGAGGGGGGAGGTTATATAATTCTTATTATACCACAGTGGGTCACGGGCAACGCCGTGCGGGATTGCTATTTAAAAATAATGTCAAGTTTTGACTGAATGGTGGGTTTTATATTACGACGCTTTTTTTTTTTTTTTTTTTCAAATTCTCCAGTTATTAACGAGTCAAACCCTCCTTTTGGAACTAAAACACTTAGTAATGTCTTAACGAGTGGTAGTGTTTTGGGCTACAAACCCTACTCAAAAGTTATTTAAATAATTTATTTTTGTATTCCTAAATACCTTTTCAAGTATAGTTTTTGGTGTATTAATAATCCATAATATTTTTAGCTCCAATTATGTTTAAAACACTACAAGAGGGATTAAAGCATACAAAAAAATTATTTGTCATTTATTTTCAAGGGAACTAAATCACAAGCCCCCCTCTCCCTATTTTTTTAAAAAAATAGAGAATACACAAAAAAGGTTAGAACATTTTTGGCTCTTCTCCTTCATAGTTTAACTTTTTATTCTATTTTTTTTAAATAATAGTTTTGCTAAGTTCTCTACGACCGGCTTCGGGGCCTCATGATCTAGAGCCGGTATTCCTCTGTCATATTTCTTTTACAAAAGATTATTTTTATAAAATATATAGTAAAAGATTTGACACCCCTTTTGATAACATTTACATCATTACTTTATGCCTACATCACATATTATTAAAATTTGGTACAATATATGTAGTTACAAAAATTGAAGACAATTCCAAAAAATATTTGCTAATTGACCATGAAACTTTTTAAAAATTTGGTCAGCAAAGTTACGTCATTGGTTAAAGAAAACAAAACACTTTTGCTATAGCTTAAGGTAGGATCGAAGGGCACGCGAGAAAAAGACAGTGTTTTTTCAATTACAAAACATTTATTTGGCCAAAATAAATAAAATATTGCTCCGTACAAACATAGAATTTAATTTTCTTCACATGGTGACCTCAAAATTTCTATAATATCTGTCAAGGGTGTCCTGTAATTTAATGAAACATTTTCTATCCATTTAAAAGGTTTGTCATCTAATGCCGCTATTCTCATGACAGATATTCAGGAACTGTTGAAATCATCATGTGAAGAAAATTAAATTTTATGTTTGTACTGGAGCAATATTTTTTTTATTTTGGACAAAAAAAAGTTTTTGTCATAAAAACTACAAAAACACCGGCCTTTTCTCCCATCCCTCCCATTCATTCCACCTTAAGTGTGGAGTTTTTGTCTTCATATTGGACAGTTACATTTTTTAGTTGCTTTGCATGTATACGTTAACATTTCATATTTCACCATTCTCTTTGATAAAACCCTAGAGAGCACGTTATAAAGTAGATCTTTTATAAATGATTTGTAAGATATATTATTTTATAAAGACCCGCCTCGGTGGCGTAGTTGGCTAACGCGCTAGTCGTGTTGATCTCGACCGCCGAGGACGGGGAGATCGAGGTTCGAATCTCGGTCGAGTGAACTGAGGGGGGTTTCCTAAATGGTTTTCCACTCTCCCTCCACGCAAATGCGGATTCACTTCCTCTAAGTTCAACCCTCTCAATTCCTAATCCATTAGTGTAATTAGTACTTAAGCGTATAACCCGAATGGTTAGTAAGACGCGGTGATAAATATTATTATATTATTATTTTATAAAAAATCTTTGATGGATCGTCAAAGAGACATGCATCATATTTCTTTCATCACAGATCTTTAATAAAATAATGATGACAGTGTAATATCGCCCTAGGGCGTAGTTCTCATAGTAGACTAGATTGTAGATGACGTGTAGATCATGGTTCTAATTCCGGTCAGGTGTAATGAGGGTGTTTTTTTTACTAAATTGTTTTTTACCCTCCACGCAAATATTGGTACATTTCATTTTAAGTTATACCTTCCTCATCCTTACCTCAACAGTGCTATTAAAAATACATATAGCCTAGACGGGCAGTAAGACGCCGTGAATTTTTTTTTTTACTAATGACACAATTTAACGGAGTAGGAAAGAAGAGGTAGTTAAGAGAAAATGCACCATTACTCGTCTGGGAATAAGATACAAAATACTGCTTTCAGGTCGTCCAACTATATATTTAGTGTATACCAAGGTGTTGGGGGCTGGGTGATTCGAAGAAGCACTGCCCTAGCTAGTTAGCTTGTAAGTCATGTGTATAATGCGTGTTTATAAATTGCACGCTACATACCGCAGACAAATTCTCCTTCGTATTATCAGAATATTTTCCTGAGTTTGTCACTTCGTGTGAACACTTGTAAAATGTAATGAAATGGTTGATGTGTCTGTGGTATGAGGGTTGAGGGGTTATAGCTGACCCAGTTTACATTGTAGAAAATACATAGATAATTTTTGTATGTTTCAACCACGAGAATGACTAACTTGTGTGTGTGTGTGTGTGTGTATGTGGGGGGGGGGGGGGGGGAAGGGGGTCTGACGTTAGGTAGGGCTCTATTTCACGTCACTCTATTTGAATTGTATTTGATCGGCTTTTAAAATTCCTATCCTTTTGTACATGTATCTTTTTTTTTTCAAATTACTACAAACTGATACGCTTCAAATAACTTTGCACACGTAATGTCCCCCCCCCCCCCCTCCCACGTTTACTTGCACCCATTTGTTGATTTATGTTTGGTTGAGTTACTCTTTCGCTTTGGCGGTCCTTTTGAAAAATAAACTAACCGCATTAATCCAAATGCTGGCTTTACTTTCGTAACCTATATCAGTTTATTGTTTCAGTCATAAATATATTTGGTGTTTTGTGCATTTTTTAAAAAAAGTTCCTTTTGTACTCCCAGAGTTAAATGTTTAAACACGCACTTGGCAGAAGTTGGGGATTGGTTATGCCTATATATAGGGTAAAATAGTATTAATTTTAAGTTTTTTTTAGCATTAATTATTGGAAATTTAGCGTTTTGTGGTATAATTTAGCATTTTGTAGCAAAATAGGTAAAAATGTCTTTCGTCAAGGTTTTTAGGGTCTATACAAAGGATTTATGATAAAAGCAACGACTAACGGAATGTGGCGATTAGCCGGAGGGGCTGTGGAAGGCACAGGATGCAAGTAAAACCCGAGCTGAAGCACACAGACGAGTGAAACGCAACGATTTTTTAATCACTTTATTTCCGCTGAAAAACATCGTTTTATAGAAATTCTCAGCATTTTATTTAAATGCACAGGATTTTCAGGGAATTCGCGTCTATTTCGCTAAATAGAATAATTTAGCTAAAATACTCTCAAAATCACGTTTTTCGCGTTAATTCGCGAAATAAAAATCGCTTTAAACACTTTCAAATGCCATGAAACGCAAAGAAAACTTATAAATACCCTATTTTCGACCCTTTTTTTTTTCTTTTCGCGTTTTTCGCAAAAGCGAATTTACCCTATCTCTAGATGCCTAAAGGGAACTTGGAACTACCTTGTCTGTTTTTGAACCTCGTGAAAACTAAAAGAATTTCGTTTAAGTTTAAAGTTTCTCGTGCGTGGTTGGGCGACGTAAGCTTTAACATACCTAATACGTCCGATCTCTTACAACTGAGAAACCCAGAATCTTCTCGTGTTCAAGTTTTTATATCACTCAGCTACCTTACATGCGGAAATAATACGAACTAGGAATAAAATAGAGTATACGTACATAGGATATTCCGTTAAATTAATTAAATACCTGATTGCTTTGCCTGACCTTGGAGTGCAAAATTATCACTTTTATATATATATATATATACCACATATGTAAGTTTATATACACGTATATGTTTATATATTTACATGGACGTATACATACATTTATGTACGTACATATACACAGTAAAACTCCCATATCCGGACCTATAATATGAAGAGGTCGGTGCAAAAAATGATAACCTTAATTGATTTTGATGGGATATTCTCATTATTTAAACGTTTATAAAATCCAGAAATCTAGCTATTAAAACTAAGTGAAATATTCATGGATATTAGTTATCCTCAAGGTCTTGACTGACTATTGAAAAAAACAAACAAAAAACTCGTAGTTCAAGTGGTATGCAACCAGAAATCACTGCTAACATATTTTGTCGTCAAATGAGGGTTATCATGGTTTTTTTTTTGCTCCGACCCCCTCATAATATGAAACTAGGCATATCAGAAACGGATTTCCGTTTTTGTTTATGTGTTTTTTTTTTCAGTAGCTGTACTGTCAAATAAAGTTTTTTTACGTCGGTAGAAACCATTGATTTTTAATATAGGTATACAAATCGGAAAAAAGAGTCAAAAGAAAATTTCAGACCCTTTTTTTTTTAAGGAAAAATAATACATTTAGTTTTGTTGTGTATTTAACTTTGTTATATTGAATAACCATTTATTTAAATACTGTATGTACATACATATAAAAAATACTTTTCTGTAAGTATGTATGCTATGTTAATTATATATATATATATATATATATATATTTATTATCTTTTAACTTTTCAGAGAAGTATTAATTTCATATCCAAAGAATTTGCTTATCCCAAACGGGCTTAGCCCCCTTTATTTTCGTTATCAGAGATGTTATTGTATATATAGTATTTGTATATAATATTATATGTATATTTATAAATTGTATCTGTATTATAGATATAATACAGAGTATCAAGGGTTTGGTAATCATACAGTTGAAGAAGGACAAGAGTGAGAGAGATTACTAGGAACTTGATGCGGATCCCCCCAAAGCCTTGCTCTGAAGAGCGAGATGTTAATTGCCAATGGTCCATGGGAGGCTTTAATCCACTCCTCCGTAGAATAATTTGATTATCCTTTGGGATTTAATTTGGTTTAAATTTGTGCTTACTAGTCCTTTTATTTTTCTTTCAGCCAACCCGCCGTCACTTTAAGTTGGGGTGGAAAGAAAGGTGAGTTAAGGGTAGTATTTTGTGGTTTTTATACCAAAACCTATTTTTGTTCAAAATAAATAAAATAGTTTTCCAGTAGAAACTAAGTTTAATTTTCTTCACATGGTGATATCAAAATTTCTTGGATATATATCAGGGGTGTTCTGAAATTGAATACCAACTTTTTCTCTTCATTTAAAAAGTTTGTCATCCAATTCTGCTATGCTTATGACAGATATTCAACGACTGTTAATATCACCATGTGAAGATAGCCAAACTCTATGTTTATTACTGGAGTAATATTTTGATTTATTTTGACCAAAAAAAAAGAGTTTTGCTATAAAGATTTCAAAAAACACTCCCCTTTTCTACACTCCCACGTCAAAGTTAAAATCATGGTATTCCATGATTTCCTTCCCCTAAACTTCCTCGGCACACCTTCTGTCACTTCGCGGCACACCATTGTTTCCCGACATATCGGTTGAAAAACGCTGATATAAAAGGTCGTTATGTTATAGAGTTAATACATACACCGCTGTTAATTTAAGGTGTTTACTAGGAGGTACTTTATCCTAGTATAAGCTAGTTTGTAAGTTGTGAATAACACTTTGTTCGAAAGCGTTCACTCATTACGAGGCCTCTCACTTTCTTTCCACCCTCATAGTCCTAAGATTTCTGAACTTTCTTTCCTTTTCTTTCCTAAGGCGTCTTGCGGCTTGGACGACGCGAGGGCTATTTACGGAAGTAAAAAAAAGTTTCACCGGCGTCGACAATTATTTTAATCCTGGTTTGGGGGGGGGGGGGTAGTTTTACCACAAACTAAACCAAACACGCCACGAAATAAAATTATATGCCAAACGACCTCTTCGTGTTCAAAGGCCTGTAAACTAGCTCCTATTTAGAAAAAAACCTGCATACAAATAAGAGCTGACTATTATGGCTGTTTTACATACAAATTATATATTATTTGAATTATGAACTTGTTGAAAGACGAAAGAGAAAATTACTGTAACGCAAAGAATCAAACTGTATAGCAAAATGTTTAATCTTCGTTTTAATTATAATAAACATACATTTTTACTTTCTCTCTCGACACCTCGGAGAGAAAGTATTGTGATCGTAAAAAAAAATTGAACTCGAGATTTTGATTGATGGGACATTTCATGAACCCCCCCCCCCTCGAAAAAAAATATGTTTTTCGCAATGCCGTCTGTCTATCTGTACCTCGGGTTAGAGCTGAAACTATTTTACCGATTGGGCTAAAACTTGGTATCTGGGGTTTTCATTAGGTCCCTCCGAAGGGTTTTTGGAATTAGATCTCACACCCTAAATTTAAGGGTAGTTTACTGAAAGAAAAAAAAAATTGTCTTGATATTCGTTCTAATGATTTTGATTAAATTATTTGATATCTAAACACTGTTTATCATTATAAACAAGATTACAACTCTCATTTTCTCATGAAAATGACTTTGGGAATACTTTATATGTGGAAAATCTTTCAAATTTTCATCATTTCTCCGCAACTCTTTGAGATACGAAATAATTTATTATTGTAGAGCTGTAGTACTACTAAAGGTAAAAATCTTTTATTTGAATTATATTTTTATGAAATCAATTTTTTCTGAGATATAAACTTTTTAATTCAAGTCTTTGAAAATGAATTTGTTTCTTATGCTCTTTGGTGGACTGTAACTGTGTTCCTAGTTCCTAATGCCATAGAGTAAGTAACAGTGTATATTATTTCATTTATGATCTTTGGTGTAGTGTTTCGGTTCACAAAGCTTACGAGTTTTTAGTAAATGTCTATTTTAAGATAAAACGGGAGAAAGTCGGTCCGTTGCACCGTACCATTTTTCAGTTTGTGAAACATAAGTTTTCGAATTAAATCTAGTATAATTATAACACAATCGTATTTAAAAATTAATATTACACGTGCCGTCGAGAACTTGTTCTAAATTCCAAGCCCATTTAGTCTTATTTGCCGGTGACGGGTACGTCTGAGTTCGAATATCGGTCAGGTCTATAAACATTGCTTTTACTAAATAGTTTGGCCACTACCCATATACGTAAATGCGGGCACATTTCCTCATTTATCATCCTGACCACATTAACGCAATTTATAAATAAGTGAAAAACCGAACGGATATTGAGAAGCTGGGGGGGTGGGGATGTGTGTAGAGGGGGAGATAATATTTATGATCATCCAATAAATTTCCCTTGACATTTAGTTCAAAGGCATTAGTTGTTTTTATTTTGTTTGATGTGATGTACAGATAGGGATTTGAATCCCAGCCGGTTCTAATATGGGCTCTTTTCCTTAAATATGTTTCCAACTCTCTCCAAACGCAAATGTGAACACACTTTCCTAAAAAAAAAAAAAAAAATCAGTTTTGAAGGTGTTATTACGTGACCTTTAATGTATTCCAAGAAAATTATAAACTTATATTATCGTGTTCCATTCGGGGAATGAACAAATTTATTCCAAGCGGGAAGCTATTGACTATGTGACAAAGTGATTGATGGCTTGTCGACAGGAAATGAAAACTGGTTTGGGAATGTTTATATGACTTCAGTGAGCTCCCGCCATTACTAGTGTTGATTCAACACAGGCTCAAATATTTCATCCACCACTTCGAGTAGAATAACAATACTGTGTACATATTATTTATCACTGCGTCTTATTACCTGTTCAGGTAACACGCGTGTATGATAATTACTCTAATGGGGTAGGAAGCATTTAGTGGTAATCTACCCGCGTTTTCGTGGAAGGAGAGTGGGAAACCATAAAAGAAAAACCATTCTCAGTGGACCCGACCGGGATTTGAACCCTGATTTCCCTGACTATTTTTTTAGCACCGCATCTTACTGCCCGTTTGACTTATACACTTATGGGGATGGATCACCATGAGAGATGAGCGCGGCCGGTTTCTAAGACGATTTCTCTGTACATGATTACTAAGAAAACTATTATACATATTTTAATCAGATTTTTACTACTGTAAAGATCAATTCATTTACATGGTTTATAGTTTATTCCTATCTACCCAGCCAATTCAAATTTAAGTTTTAAAAAATAATTTAAAGATCACTGCATGAAACAAACTGGGCTTGTCATTTAAATGTGGGAAGACTTAGGCTAAAACGGGTTTCATTTTATTACAATAAACACATTTCTCTATCATTTAGTATAATTTAACGCCAGTTAAAAGTTAAATATTTGTAAGCAGCTTTGTTTAAATAATTTTTGCATGATCGTATTTTCTTAGGTTAGTGTTGTTTTTTTAAAAATCTGCAGACAAAGTATAAACCGAGTAAATATGATTGAGAATAATTATCATTTCATTTTTCAGCATACATATTGTTCTAAACTAAAATAAAGTGGTACAGTTTTATTTTGATTCAAAAAAGTGTTGTGGTGCAGTAGCCTGTGACCTAGCGGTGTAAGGTTGAACAAAATGAACCTCTCGATAAAACTCATGGCAGTGTTGCCAAGCGTTGCACGGTGACGAGCAGATGTTCTCAGGAAAAATATCAACTCGACTGCGTTCATTTATTAAATCAGTTGTGTGAATACCACGTGTTTTGCAATGGAAGCCGTTTCTGTAAAAAGATATCGAAGAAAATAAAATAAAAAACTACTTTATCTCTCAACCAGACGAAAGAAAAATAAATGTTTTACTCTTGTGAATTGGATGAAAAAAGTATCATGAATTTATTATCATTTCTGCTTGAAAAATACAATTTTAATACTGTAGTTTAAAATTCATCCATTAATTTCAAACCATGTGCGTAGAATACCTAATTAATATAATTACAGGACCCGCTTTGGTGACCTCATGATTTAAGGCACTACTCTTGCAAAAAACTGGACTGCCGAGGACGGGGATTGGTGTTCGATCCCAGTTTGGTGCTATGAGGTTATTATTCCTAAAATGTTTTCCACTCACCCTCCACGCAAATGTGAGTGTAAGTCATCTAAAAGCAACCTTACCCTTCTCTGACACATTAGCTTAATTATTACATCGGCGTAAAACCCACACGGGCTCGGTTCACTTTGGTGTACCAATCAAACACTTTGGCCCTACCTTTGGTAATCTGATCTGTAAACAGAGTCAATAATTTGGTATTGATAATACGGGGCTAACTAAATCATTTTGGACTATTGGTAATTTGAACAAGAAATACACTTGTCACAATAGATACATGTCTTGAAACTATTTTGCTATTGGGACTATTGAACATGCCTTGACCACCACTCTTTTAAAATTAATAACATTGACACAGATCCATATTTAATTTTGACAATTATTATTTAACAAAATAGTTTCATCACAAATATCATTTTTACTTTCTCGCACCCCTCGCGTGCCATAGTCAAAGATTTGGAAATAACGTAAGATTTAGAGAGGAAGGGAAGGGGGGAACACAAATACTAAAAGGAGGATGTTACTCAACACATATAAGAGAGTGCAGTGTAAAGATTATTTCCATATCTTTTTTTTTTTTTTTTTGTTCTTGTGATATTAGAAATGCTTCACTTCTTAATATTCTTCGATGTTATTCGTAAATTTACAATAATAAAGTAGGGTAGATAATAAATACGGTAATTAAGAGAAAGTGTTCCCACATTTGCGTTGAGGAAATGAGCAATCACGAGGAAAAACACCTCAATTCACGTGGTAGGGATTCAACCAAAAATTGTAGCACAGGTCCCTAATAAAATTAAAATTAAAAACGTAATATTAAGTGTGTTCATTGCAGAAGTTTTGATGAAGGACTTTGAATGTATAAGGTTGTAGAATGGATGTATTAATATATACTGTGTGTAGCAAAAATTATAAAATAGCTAGTGATGTGTATATATATTATGAACGTCCCTGACACAAAAGTGATTGATAAGGGAGAAATAGATTATAAAATGATCATGCTTCAATGTAAAACTTGTGTTTAAGCCTATCAAATTTGGTCAAAATCGATAAATAGATATTTTCTATACAATTGGGTGAAAAACCTTTTCTCGCAGTATATTTCTTTATGTTTATTGTAATTTCAAATACTTATTTTTAGAGTTAGTGTTTATAATTTTTGAAGTAGAGGCAATAAGTGTAATATTTATTCTATAAAAAATATACATTTTTAAAAATAAAATATTTATTTTTGCAGAAAATAGTTCTATATGCTATCTTCAAATTTGAATATATATATTTATATATATAATATTTATTTATTTAATTATATTATATTTTTATTTACATTATAATATAATATTATATTATATTTTGATTTACATTATAATATAATATTATATTATATTTTGATTTACATTATAATATAATATTATATTATATTTTGATTTACATTATATTATATATAAATATATATGTACAGCCCGAACGGGTAGTAAGACGCGGCGATATAAATAAATAATAGTAGCATGTTTGGAACCGTTTTATAAAACACCCTCAGTATACACTACTGGGATGTGAACCCCAAAATATTTTCTTTCAGTTCCTGAAGTAAATGGTCAGATTAATTTTTTTTTTCAAATAAACAGAGAATTTGTGAATAGATTTTGTTTTTCAAAAATTGCTTTAGTGGTTTTAGGGATCAGGAAGGTTATATTCATAGAAAGTGTACCCGCATTTACGTGGAGGGAGCGTGGAATACCAGTTTGGAGAAACTAACTTTAGTACACCCGACCGAGATTAGAACCTTGATCTCCCCATCATTGGCAGTCTAGTCTACTGCAAGATTAGCGCGTTAGACCATGAGGCCACCATGTTAAAATATGTATAAACGTATTTGACTATCGAATATAATTAATAAAAAATAGGTTAATAGAGTTTGAAATTCTTGATAGTTACAAGTTCATTGGTGTAACTATAGGATGGTGGCAAAATTCCACAGGGCCACACCCAAAATAGGGCCCACCACGCAGGTCCACCCACCCAAAATTAATTTGGTAATAGATGAAAGCGTTGTCTTTCAGGCCTATCATTGTTTCATAAAGATCTCACTAATCAATCAAAAATTACTCAATAGTCATTTTATTGCGCATAATTTATGCTGTACAAAAATGTATGTACATATTTTTCTGTAAAATCAATAGAAACAGCTGACAGGTCATTTTCAAAACTTTACTAAAAATTATTTAAGAAGCACATGAATCAATAAAGGCTAAAGGGATTAGCTATGTTGTCTGTTGAGCTACTACCCGTAGCTTGTCCTTGGAGGAAAGTGTAGACAATTTCACAGAGATCAATGTTTGTTTAGCCTCTATAAGTGTTAATATTGATAATTGACTATAGATTTGTTTATAATATTTATTAATATTGTTTTATTCAATTCAGATTAAGTTTTTTACATTATATTGAAAATTTTCAGCAACAATTTTATCAAATATTATGGCTGTATGGTAATGCACTTAGAGTGGTTTTTCCTCAATGGGTTTACACTCTTATCTCTCCACGCAAATGTGGGTACACTTCCTCTAAATTTAACCTACCTACTCTATATTAATACGTATTATAAAATAATTCCAATAATAAATGTCTAAATATTTTTTTATAATCTACAATTATTCATAAGATTTGGGGACGGTGGTGTATTTTTTCCTTGGGGGCACCCACCGTGGGTCCATTACTGCATAGTTATGTCTTTGTACATGTTACAAGCTAATGTAGGTCAAGCTAGTTTTACAATAGGAAATTTTAGTGCATCTTTAAGTTTATATTAAAATAATAATAATTATTTGTATCTGGGTGATGTAATATAAGAAACCCCTCATAACTTGGGTTATGTCAGATGCAGAGGAAATGATCTACATTCTACGGTGTGTCTGTCGATAGTTTTATATCCAATGTTACTACTCATTGAGGGTGGACTGGTAAGGGGGGAGGTTTGATAGGGCGGGGTATTACCACCAATGTCTTCTCCACCCTTCCCCCCATCAAAATGTGTCTTCCTCCAGTTTGTTTAGTTCCCTCTGATATACTCTAGTTTGAAGATGAAAGATGGTTTACATCAAATCTCAAATAGGTTCTATAACAATCTATTATTATTTTTAAATGCTTAAGGGCCACCCCTAATAGCTTTTAGTGGCATTCCATTTTCAAACATTTCCCATTGGCTTGGAGTCATTCCCCTAAAAACTCCTCAAAAATATATATTTTTTCATTGCGACTTACTTCCAGTTTGAGTTATACACATACATGAACTAGGAACGAGAAAGGTAACATTTTAGATTTAATGTACCCACATTTGCGTAGAGTGAGAGTGGGGAACCATTTTAGTGAAAATACCCTTATTGCACACAACTGGGATTTGAATTTCAATCTCCCCACCACCAGCAATCCAGTCCAATAGTGTGTGCTACCCACCGTGTTCAACTGACATGCTGAAGACGGGGAGATCACGGATCAATTCCAGTTGAGTGCACTTAGGTGGATTTTCCTAAATAGTTTTCTGCTCTCCCTCCACGAAAATATGGATTCATCTCCTCTTAATTTAACCTTCCTGATGCCTAACACATTAGAGTAATTAGTACATAAGTGTACAGCCCGAACGGGTAGTAAGACGCAGTGATATAAATAAATAATAGTAGCGTGTTTGAAACCGTTTTAAAAAACACCCTCAATATACACTACTGGGATGTGAACTCCAATCTCGTCACCAGCAAACCAGTCTTATACGAGAAAGTCAAATGAAAAATGTTTTCTTCCGCTAGGTAAGAAATATTAAGAAAACCATACTACTGATTATATTAGTTCAAGCTAAAAATAAAGCAGCAGATTTCTGCATAGTGTGGTCTTTGATAAAAGCCGCACTCTTGCCTGCCTTTCCCTTCCAAGAAACTTGACCCATGTAAACAACAGATTAGCTCGCTCCCCCTTCACTCTTTTAGACCAAACTTAGCAGATATTTGACAACATCGCAGCTCTAGTTCGGTGTCGGCTAAACAGTCCAAATAGTTCAATATATGGACGTTTCTTAGGAGTTGCGCTGATAGCGCTTCTCAAATTTTACAAGGTAGTCCTTCCACTTATGTACTAATTACTCTAGTGGTTTTAGGGGTTAGTAAGGTTATTTTAAGAGTAATTATACCCGCGTTTTTGTAGAGGGAGAGTGGAGAACTATTTTTAAAAACAGACCTCAGTACACCCGACCGAGATTCGAACCTCGATCTCTCCGTTATCGGTGGACTAGTCTACTGCGAGTGTGATACCTAGACCATAAGGCCACCGAGGCGAGAATATACTATATAGATTTCAACTTATGTGCCTTATTGTACACGATTGTCTAGTTTTCTATATTTCAAATTGTAATAATGTATTTTTTTTATTAAATGAGTTCTCATTGTCTCCACGCAAATGCTGGTCCATTTTATTTAACTTATACCTTCCTCATCCCTACTTCATCAATATAATTAAATGTATATAACCAGGATGGATAGTAAGAAGTAGTGCAGAAAAAAAAAAAGAAAGAGTTCAATAAATTTAACACAAGGCTAGCTCAAAGTTTTTTTATTTAATTTCTTCAAAAAAATGTACCTAGTAATATTTTATTTTTTAGCACCCGTTCGAGTCGTACGCATGTGTACTAATTACGCTAATGTGTTTTGGAGATAAGGAATAGAATTTAGAATAGGAGACTGGAAAATAATTGAGTGAAAACAACCCTTCCGCACACCCGACCGGGATTCGAGCCCCGATCTCCCCGTCATCCGCAGTCCAGTCTATTGTGAGAGTGATGACTTAGACCATTTTACCACCGAATCGGGTAATAATATATTTACAAAATTAATTTTTGGAACCAAAACAATAAAACAAAACTCACTTTATTATATAGCACAAATTTGTGTAACTAAATCTTATTCGTTTATAAAGTTATTTGTGAAGTAAATCTGAACTAGATCAAATAACCAAGTAACGAGTAGCTTATTCCATTAATAAACGGATATGTTGATTAAAATATCTTGATAAATAGTGTAGCAGAGTTTCCGAGTTAGTGAAAAGTCGAATAAAACCAGTAATTCATATTTAACAGTGGGGATTTCAATCAAAAGAAAGTTTAATTTCATTGCATTCGCCATTAAACTCCAGAAAGGAGTACCAGTCGTATAACGCTCTTTCTATAAATATAACCTGTCCTCTTCCTCTTTTGTTTTTTGTTTTACACTTTTAAGCTACGTCTAGATATTTTACGCTACTATTTGATATATTTTATGTATTAATGATTATTTTATTGATGTAAATGCTACGAGCTCAACTAATCATTTGCTGTCTACGGTGTCGTCAGTCTCGCAATAGACTGGACTTTCGATGACAGGGGTATCGGAGTTCGAATCCTTGTCGGATGTACTATGGCTGCTTTTTCATAAACGGTTTTTCACTCTTCCTTTACGCTAATGGGAGCTCACTTTATCTAAACGTATCCTTCCTCATTCCTAACGCAAAGTGAAATATTAGTAATACGTGTACAAACCGAATAAGTAGTAAAACGTGGTGCAAATAATAATAATAATAATAATAATAATAATAATAATAAAATAATAATAATAATAATAATAATAATAATAATAATAATAAACTCTATGGCGTCAGCCCGCATTATTGATCCATACCGACCGAGCGGCCGTCGTCAGTTAGCGATGATAGTGCCAACTTTGCGGTTAGAAAGTGTCATCTAGTCAGCACAACGAACCCTTCGTTCTTTAATCTCAGTTCTCCAAGACCGTAGCTGCTACTTTTTTCTTTAAGTAGCTCCTCAATTTGTCCCCACGAGGCTGAGTAGACTCCGTTCCAGGCCCAATGCTTTACAGAAAATCTGAAACTGCTGGGGATTGAATCCGGGACTTCTGGATCTGTAGCCAGGATCTCTTGACTTCTAGACCAATGAGGCAGTCGCAAATAATAATAAACTAATCATTGCACCAATAGAAGTATATCTATTTCATTGATGCATTTCATAAAAATGTGGCTTTTGTTATAGATCACCAGAAGAAGAAAATTGCAATTAATAAATTATTTAAAACTATCTGCATGGAAATAATATTCTCAACCTGATGATAGTGTTTATTTACTGCTTCGCGTCTTACTGCCTGTTCAGGATATTCGAATATTTAACACTAATAGGATACGAAATGTAGAGGAAATGCACTCACACTTGCTTGGAGGAAGAGTTTCAAATGCACTCACATTGGCTTGGAGGGGGAGTTTCAAATGTACTCATACTGGTTTGGAGGAAGAGTTTCAAATGCACTCACACTGGCTTGGAGGAAGAGTTTCAAATGCGCTCACACTGGCTTGGAGGAAGAGTTTGAAACTCGTTGGGGGCGGGGGGGGGGGGGGGAGAAACACCTCAGGTACACTCGGCTGGGATTTGAACCCCGACCAGCTTATGACCTCGCTGGTTTTGCGGGTAATACTGTATTTTTGTTACCTCAATGCTATGATTAAAAAAAAACACATTTAAGTGTTTTAGAGATAGAGAACCTTTGTACCTCCAATTTATAATAAAATAAAATATTCGCTAAAATTGTTAGCACAATTGTTATTAAACTTGTGCTTAATGTTAATGTGAAATTTAAAATTAAAAAATTCCACATCCAACCCAACCTTAGTCTTATAGAAAGTTTCTAAGTTTTTTTTTCCTTACCCGTTTGGGATACCCACACTTTTAATTGCATTAACGGAGTAAGGAGGAACACGTCAGAATTATCAGGAAATATACCCTTGTTTACGTCAAGCGATACTGAAACAGATTTATAAGTTACCCTCATTGTAATCAGCGGGTATTCTAGCTACAACGTCATCAAATAATACCAGAGGATCTTGATGTTTTTTTGCGTGCACATTGCAGCGGGTGTTAGGTCACTAGTTCCATTTATATACCGTATTGTTATTGATTTATTAGGTGTTCTGTCTTTAGACAGGTCCTTTGCCTTGTCCAAATTGAGTCTTCCAGCATGTCCTATCAGCAGATTCCTCTTTTTTATGTCCTGAAACGTCATCTCCTTTCCTTGTTTGATGTCATCCATCAGTTACATCCGTCGTCTATCTAGTCCCCTTCTCCCTTCCCCCTTGCCTTCTATGACGTCACTCAACAAACAATTTTTTTCTCTTAAGGTGGGGTTTAAGGGGTGCGAGAAAAGGGCAGTGTTTTTACAATTTTTATAGCAAAACTTTTTTTTTTTGCCAAACTAGATAAAATATTGCTCCAGTAGAAATATAAAGTTTAATTTTCTTCACATGTTGATGTTATCTACAGTTGTTGAATATCTGTCATGAGCATAGCGGCATTATATGACAAACTTTTTAAATGAAGTGAAAAAGTTGTCATTAAATTCCAGGACACCCTTGACAGATATTCAAGAACTGTTGATATCACCATGTGAAGAAAGTCAAACTCTATATTTTTACTGGAGAAATATTTGATTTATTTTGACCAAAAAGAAAAAAAGTTTTGCTATAAAAATAGTAAAAACACTGACCTTAACTCGCGTTCCCTACACTCCCACCTTAATGTAACCCATCCTGTTGGCCTTTCTTTGTAGAATCACTTTCATAAAAAGGTTCTATGGCTACTTTTGATCAATCTTATTTGTAATAAACTTTGTACTAAAATAATGTTTAATAGTTAAAACAAGTCCATCGCGGGTTTTACTTTTTGTTTACCGGAATAGAGTGACGTTTTTGCGCCTGATATTACCCATACAGTGTTGTGTCTGTCGGTTGGAGCTAGACAGAGAACGAAAGAGCAGCACTGTAGGTGCGACGGCTTCCTTTCCCCGCCATCAAAAGGCAGCCATGAGGGTTCAATCAGCTCATCCTTGCACTTACTTTTAGTACAAAATAAAACCCCTAGCCTTCTAAAAAGAACCGCGTTCTCGCTTCACCTAATGGGTTTTCCCAGTCCAACTATTTTATTTGCCGTCAACTTTGTTTATGGGTAATACATCTATTTTCTCTCTCTTATCCCTTCCTTTCTTCCTCTTATTTCGTATGTATAGTTATTTATTCATAAATTGACATGTTGATACGAATATACAATTTTACGTTGTCTAAATAGTTCATTCTTTAAAATAAAAAACTTTACAAAACAATAACTCAAAAACACTTTAATTCACTTTAAAAAAAAGAAAAAAGAAGTGGGATTGTAAAATTATAAACTGTGTACGTGAGAGAGAAAGAGAATGTAAGAGATAAAAATTGATATTGGTTCAAACAATTGACCTACTGTCGTATCGTTTATCACAAAAGTTTGTCAGAGACACGCGTTCTATTTATTACTGTCGACAAATGTGATAGATTGAGTCATTTCAAAATATTGCTTCTACTCAGTCGTAAACAATTTATATTGAAAGCGTATTTATAGATCCTTCTATGATACAAAATATTTTTGTAAATCTAACGTCGTGAGTGAAATTTTAAAATATAAATAATTTTTTTAAACCTTGTACAAGCTGTTGGTTGAACTACAAATGCTGATACATTTAGTAAAACTGGTCCATCATTTTGGTTTAACATTATTACTATACTATTTTTATTTCTTCAGGTATTAATTGGGTTCGAAACGATGGCTGCGTCATAAAAGAAATTGAAAATGACTTTTTAACAGAAGACTTTTTATTCGTGTAGCTATAGAATCAATCTTTCAATTAAATGGTGTGACGATATGATTTAAAAAATCTAATGTTTATTTTTTATTGACTATTCATATTTTAGTACAAAATCAAGCCAAACAAATAAATTATTTAAAAGAATACCTAACAGAGATGCTATGCAATTCGATCTTCGGCAAAAAACTCTTTTTTATATAGCTTCCCTTGCTTCCCTCGCCGCTTATAGCTACGGCCTTACTTGCGACCTGGCCGCCACATGTAAAGCAATGTAATTAAAAGAAAGACCTTAAGTCGCTCTCGTTTGCGACTAGGTCGCTGTCGCCTACTATGTCCAACAACATACAAAACAATGCTTTGCGATCAACATATTGATTTTACACAAATGCAATAATAACAAAGTAGGCTTCACAGAGATTTAATAAAATGCTCATTATAAACAAACTTCCCTTGCTTTATTAGAAGCAAACATGTTAATAATGTCTTTAAAGTCCATTTCATGAAGTAATTTAAACTGCACACATAAGAAGGCATCTACAATAGAAAATTAGAAAGTTTTCTTTCTTGTGGAGGTTTGTGGGGGGGGGGGAGATCGCCTAAATCGCACCCCCTTAAATCCGGTACTGAATGTATTATTTTAAAATTAATTTGTAAAACCTCTTGAAGTATTAGTGATTGATTCTAGATTGATATTTATAACTTAGTGACAAAGTGTTGAAGAAATATTGTTATAATTAAATACAATTAACAAATTATGAAAATGAATTTGTAGAGGAAGAAATTATAGTTTTATTTGTATAAATATGGTGAGGATAGTATATTTGAATGTAGGCTACACTCCGTCTACCTTGAAAGGTATCAAGCTTACCATGTTGGGTTCCACTATGGTGTGAATTATAAATTAGGGCCATAGTGTAATCGTTCATGGTAAGAGTGACGGACACCTTTAAGAGTAAACGGATTGTAGGCCTACATTAGTTTTATCAAAACCACTTTTTCATTGATTGCGTTATTTTTTTGTCCTTTAATCCATTAGCGTTTATTTTTTTTATTAATGCTGACGAGTGTCCATATCACCATGGAATCAGCATCTTTAGGTTTTTTTCCATACCAGTGGTATGCAACCATTTTTGCTTACGAATCCACAGATATAATTTCTTTTCAATTGTGTGTCCAAAGTTGTTGGTAAATAATGCAAGTTATACATATTATATAATCTAGCCTTAGTATAAAATAAATTACATCCAAAGTGATGTATTAAAACTCAACCGCCTCGGTGGCGTAGCTAGCTAACGTGCTAGTTTCGTGTTGAACTAGACTGCCGAGGACGGGAAGATTGAGGTTTGAATCTTTCTCAGGTGAACTAGGGGTGATTTATAAAAAACAAAGGAGAATCAAGTTGTTAAATAACAACTATTTTATAGCTTATCAAATAGCCAATTAGCAACCTGGATGAAAATCTAATATAAGAGTGAAGGGAGAGGGGAAAAAATGTGTTTCAGATCGCCTGTCTTTACGTCATGGTCTCTTGTGACTAACCCTAAATCTGTCACTATGTTTATCATGGTGTGAGCCCGCAAGTGAGCTATAACGACCGAGCGGCCGCCGCCGTTATCAATGATAAGCGCCAACATTTGCGGATAAAGGGTGTTATTTGGTCAGCAGAACGAGCCCTCCGACCGTAAATCTCAGTTTTATAAACAGGAGCCGCTACCTCTCTATTCAAGTAGCTCCTCATTTGTCCTCATGAGGCTGAGTTTGACCTCGTTCCAGACCCACTGCTTCACAGATAAATTTCATCATTAATTATTATATATATATATATGCGTATTACATTTTTGTGGGTGACCTGGCGATCTAGTAGTAAGGTGTCGGACTTCCGTTCTGGGGGCCTGGGGTTCAATCCTCGGTCCCGGCACAGATTTATCTGATTATCAAACCCTTCCTTCACCTCTGACAAGACGTGTATTAATCACAACTTGTGAATGTGAGGAATGCCAGGCCTCCACCGTGGTTCGGATCCCACGTTAAACTGTAGGTCCTCCATTTCATCTCACAATCACCCTTCTATTACGCACTAACGTAAGTGCGTACAACCCGAACGGTTAGTCAGACGGGGTGATAATAATAACAATAATAATAATAATAATAATAATAATAATAATAATAATAATAATAATAATAATAATAATAATAATAATAATAATAATAATATTATAATAATAATAATAATAATATAATAATAATAATAAAAATAAATATTTTTCAATCAATTAATCATTGTTTATTTAGGATTTAAAAGAAAAATTACCTAATTGATTTTATGATACAATCCCGAAATACTTAAAGTACATCTTCAGGTCTTGCAGTTAAGTATATTAAAAAAAAAAGTTTTACACATATCTTAACATTTTCTCTAAAAATATTTACATAGTTGTTTGAAGCATGCCTTGAAGTATCCAGTCTTTAATTTTACTTTTCGCTATACTTATTTGGGGATGGTACATCTTAGTTCCTGTATACCATAATAGAGTATTTGCAGATTGTATACACTTCTTTGTTAGAAATTGAGTGGGTGTTAAGGGAATTGGTTTTCATTTGCTCGTATTTATCGGAATGGTAATATCCTATAAAGAGGCCGTACTCATATAATAGGTTAAGAAGTAGAATTCTATTTTGAATATATGTCTCTCTGTTAGCATTTTTGGTACCAAATATAATTTTCAGGATATTTATATTTTATATGAAATTTTGATTGTGTAACATTCTGTCGTTCTTCCCCAGATCGATATGCCATAAGATATTGTTGATTGATCTAATGATTTATATATTATACATACATGCAAACGGCAAGGTTATTTTTAGGGGAAAAGTGGTGTTATTTTTCTCATAAAACGATGATATTATATGCTGAAATTGATGTTATTATTTACATAAATACGAGTCAAAGAAGTATTTATTTAAAAAACTAGGATATGACTGTCTACATTTTTCATTCATATTGTGTATTTAACTATTTATTTACATATGCGGAGGAAAATCAAATATAAATACGTACAGAACATTTCACGTTTAGTAATGTCAAATTCGATATTTCAATATCATTACCTTCCAGTTTTACAAATAGCAATATCGGAAAAATGGATTACCAATTTATGTTTGGACCAAACAATAATATCGAAACATGTTGTCATACAAAGACCAAACAACTATCAAATAAGGAAAAGGGAATACAAATAAAGAATATAGAATTTTGCCAAACATGACTGCCTGTAGCAAGGGCCATATATATTAATATCCTTACTTGGACCTAGCATGACATCTTTTAAAAGCTGAAAACAAAGAATAGATCTATCGAAATTTAAGTATTGAAATGTGTAAAAGTAGAAATTGTGATTTATAATGTTAACCTTTAAAAAACACCTAAATTCATGAAAATACTTGTAAATTCTCTGATCCCTTTTATACCTTTAAAATCAGCAAAAACTGATACTATCCATACAAACGGAAGGCCTGGCATAGCGCTATCGCCGGTGTTACCACGTTGAAAATTATATTGGATGTTGTAGTATTTGCCCAAATTACAAAAAAAACCTGTTTATTTAGCAAAAAAACCTTAAATTCATGTTATTCGTGTGAAAACAGAATTCGTATAAAAATTTGCTTTATCGCAAATGCGAATTTTGCATGTCCCCAATTTAACATTTATTACTATCGTTTTGATATCCAAGTACATTCTAAGATGGTAAAAACATATGTCAATCCTTTTAGTTTGTTATCAAGTTTTTGTATGTGCCTGTCCCATTTATGATGTTTGTCAATTATTAGTCCAAGGTAAGTATGACTGTCTGTTACGTCCAGTTTTTCGATACAATCGCAAGATGTTTGTGTCTAGTTGTGCGAACAATTATAGCTGTGATGCATAATATTGATTCTTGTATGGTGCATTTTAGGAGAACAGATATGTATAACTTTAAGTTTTCTCTGCATTTATTACTAGAAGATGATCTTGAGTCCATATTTGTATCTCGTTGTAGTCTTGTTGCAGGTTGTGTTCTGCTATTTGGAGGTTTTCATGAATAGTCAGTATTGCGGTGTCTTCTGCGTATAGGTAGATGTGTTCATGCTTTACTTGTCTTGTGATAGTATTGACGTAAATTAGATATATAATAGGTCCTAATATTGAGCCTTGTGGTACTCATATATTTATTACTTTAGTTTCACTTTTTCAAGTGCTAATTTGTACATAGAAAAGTCTGTTAGTGAGATAGTTCCTAAACCATCTTAAGTACGGTCCACCAATTCCAATCATTTTTAATGATCTCAATAATATATCAATATAAAGTGTGTCAAACGCTTTTTTAAAGTCAATAAATAGGGCCAAAATATGCTTATTGTTGTTAAGGGCTTTGTTAATTTTACTAGAAAAATGTTCTAGAAGATTTTTAGCGCTTTTGTGTTTTTGAAATCCATATTGCCTTGGGTTTATCATATTGAATTTATTTAAATAGTCTGTCTATTTGTCAGCCATATATATTTCTGATATCTTCTCAAAAGTTGGTAGTATTGGTATTGGTCTGTAATTATCTTAGTTTAATGGCTCCCACCTTTGTAAATGGGTCTAATAAAAGAGCATTTCATTTGGTTGGGAAATGTGCCAGTTTTTATTGAGGTACTTATTATGTCTACTAGTGTCGGAATTAAATTTGGTCCTATCTTTCGTATTTCCATCATTGTAATGTTATCATAGCCAGGAGATTTGTTTGGTTTCAATAAAGAGATAATTTTATTAACTTTTGTACTGGTAGTTTTAGGTATGAACAACGAAGTGTTGGCTATTGTGTCTTCCATTCGTGGAAGTAGTTTTATATTACATTTATACAATATTTCATTTATTCCATTGTCAAAAGAGAATGCAAAATTGTTACACACAGTTTTTAAGTTATATGTATTTTTTTAATGTGTGCGTGAGCTCTTTATCTATGCTATTTTTGCTTCTTTTACCTAACTTGTATTACTTTGTTTATTACTTCTCGCCACGTGTTTTTCATGTTACCTTTTAGGTCCCTAAATAATTTCCCACGATGTTAAATCTTGGCTTTGTTTTATAACTCTTTTTACCGTTTTCCTCTCCTTTTTATATCCCTTCTCATAAATTGTATTGGTTGTATTTGACTTCCATTGACGATAGAGTTTATCTCTGATTTTAATTTTTCCTAAAAGGTGGGTATTAATCCAAATAGCGTTGGTTGTATTTTGTTCTGAGATTGGCCAATTTGTTGCATTATATACTTCCTTAAAATTCAACATTATTTTGTCATATTTTGTGTTCAAGTCTTGTAAGTCCGTAGTCAGGTTTCCCCGATCAACTTCTTTTAGTTTGCTTAACGCAGACTTTCTATTTATTTGAAGTATTTTGATTCCGGGAGACAGTGAGCATTTATTTGTTGTATCTTTATACATTATTTTCATCGCTGTAGGATAGTGATCTGACATTTTTATATTAATCATTCCAGGTATTACAGCATAGTGATCTTTTGATCTACGTATAAATAGATGGACAATAACTGATCTAACTAAATTGTTTTTAGAAACTTCCTCCCGAGTACACTTATTAATTACATTTTCTAGGCCCTTTTCTGACATCATAGTTTCATATCTAGTATCGACTGGGTTATATTTATATTTTATGTTAATGTTTGTGTCACCTGCTACAATGAGGTTTTCTTTTGTAGGATAGCGGCCTAAGTTCTCGTCAAGTTCTTGTATAAAGTCACGTTTATTACTAACGGGTGGTTTATACAAAGCGATTATATTGTTTTTTTTTATTTTGACTTGTGGTCAGTGTCCCTTGATTGCTTTCAAAGTGTTTTGTGGGTTTAAATGGAAGCTGTGTGCGTTCTTTACAAATAAAATTACTCCACCGCCCGGGTTTTCTCCTTACAATAATTATAAGTGTTATATCTTCTATGTTATAAAGATTTACTTGTTCGTTTGTTATCCACGTTTCATTAAGTCTGACAATATAAAAAAAATTAGCTACCGCATTTAACAAAAAATAATTTTCGCTCCAATTCATTTTTTAGAGATCTGACATTCCACGCGATCACATTCAAGCTATTATTATTCTAGTTTTTAAAGTTGTTTTGAAAATTCTCTAAGCTTTTATATTTTCCTGTGTTTATATTAAAATTGATATCAGTTAACAGTTCGTCAGTGGTGTCGTCCATCAGTATTTTGTAGCTTACATTAACAAATTTGATCTAGATGATATACAAACACACAGTTTTTTCAAATAATAATAATAATAATAATAATAATAATAATAATAATAATAATAATAATAATAATAATAATAATAATAATAATAATAGTAATAGTAATACATTTTTGTACTCCTAGGACGTCTTTGCGTCCGTCCCCCCCCCCTCCCCCCGTTGAATACAACTGGTTTGTAGCTTTTAATTTTATAATTTATTCCTCAAAATGTCAATTTTATTGTGATTTTAAAAAAACGTTACTATATTATGTTTTTATCATTTTATTTTATTTTTTTGGTTGTTTCAGGTGAGTACAACTTCACATCTTTTTCTAGATACATAACGGGTCGACAGAAACCAGGTAAGTACTTTTTTGATATTACTGATTTATTCAAACCTATGTTTTATACAGTTGTGTCACTTTACATACTTATGCATTATTTATGAGTCGAAGAATGTCAAGACAAAATCAAGCAAAGGAGAGGGTCGTTAAAAAAAAGTTGATTAAAAATTTGAAATAAATAATACGACACAACCTACATACATACTTTCTTATATTATTAGTATTTTACAGTTTGGAACAAAATTTAAAAAATAATCTGTTATCATTAAATTATGTAGAAATAAGTTTTTCCTCGGGGAAACACACATAATCAATCCTAACAAATCTCAGTTCATCATTTTAGACCAAAAAGATTACCCTCCTCATAAATTCAGTAGATAAATTAATAATAATAATCATCCAATTTAATTCGTATCTGTAAATCCTTGGTTTGCGTATTAATTAAATCCTCACAGGGTCCAACCATATCAAATAAAACTTAAGTACTAGAGTATTTTTTGAATTACACTCACGTCTTGAGCGGCTGAGAAAAATCATACCAGTGAATATTAAGGAGGTGTGGAAAGAGACACGTGAAAGGTAAGTGTTTTGGAGTTGTTTTTTTATAACAAAACTTTTTTTGGGCAAAATAAATAAAATATGTCTTCAGTAGAAACATAGAGAGTTTAATTCTATTCACATGGTGATATCAACAGTTATTGAATATAATTATGTCAAGGGCATTCTGGAATTTAATGGCAACTTTTTTCCTTCATTTAAAAAGTTTCTCATCTAATGCCACTATGCTCATGATAGATATTCAGGAACTGTTAATATTGCCATGTTCATAAAATTAAACTTGTTGTTTCTATTAAAGCAATATTTTATTTTGACCAAAAATAGATTTTTCTATAAAACCCACCAAAACACTGGCCTTTTTTCGCTTGCTCTTCCAACCCAACTTAAATGCACCCTCATCCAATCTCGTTATCCTAACCCATTTCGACTATTGTGATGTAGTGTTTAGCGACTTGACAGCTGATATTGCAGCAGCAACACTCCATATACTACAAAAACACATGTTCTAGATTTATATTTGACCTTCCACCGCGTGATCATTTATCTCCGTACTATAATAGATTTTACTTGAAGTGAGTAATATCGTCTTGTTGTGTTTGAATAAACACATACCGAGTACTTACAAGATCCCACCATCACATTAATTCAACTACTTCAACGCCAGCTAGACGTAAACTAGACGTAGTTTATTTTTTCCGCTCTTTGTTCGGTAGAAATTGAATTATTTCTCAGGAGACGATAGCGCCGTTAAATATAGAACAAGGTCGGGGAAACATTTTTTGAACCAGTTAGATTTACAAACTTATCAAAGGCCCTGCGAACATTCATCGTTTCTCCACTCTACTTTTGATATTTTTATGTCCGTACGTCTTATATTCATTTATTTCTGAAATTAAACTTTTTTTTTTCAAATACTGTACTTATATTCTCAACTTAAAAAAAAAGAATAGATAAAATTTACATTTTGATAGTAATTGTCAAAATATTTAATTTTACCCCCTTCGATGATAGAATGATTCATGTTTCAGAGGTAGGCAACATATTTTTCAATGTAGCCACATATGTGGCGAATGAGAAATGAAATTTGCCACACCATGTAAAGATTGGGGAACTATGTTGATCGAACATTTAACACAATGTTTGAACGTTTCTATTCAAAACATGTACACTTTGACCACTCATTTACAACCGTCTCAGACGTAAGTGATAAAAATTGTTCGAATTGAAAATCAAAGCCGTAGCCAGCCAATAATTTCAGGGGGGGTTTGGTGGGCCCATCCTCCAATTGACGGAGGCTAGAAAAAATTATAAATAAAAACTGTTCTAGAAGCTATCTGAAGTGTTTTTTATAGCAACACTACCCCCAACTATCGGAGGCTAGAACAAATTCTAATTATTAAACGGCTCTAGAAGCTCTCTGAAATTTTTTTTATGACAATATAACACCATAACTGCCGAAGGCTAGAAAAATTCTAAATAATAAACACCTCTGGAAGCTCTCTTAAGTGCTTTTCATGGTAACACAACCCCCTAATTTGTACTTGTACCTTAATTTTGATATTGTTTGAAACATAAATAAAGCCATATATATTTTGTTCATAAAATTTCGGGGGGGGGGGGGTTGAACCCCGAAAGCCCCCCCCCCCTGACTACGGCCTTGTTGAAAATGTAAAACAATTTAATACAAAATTTGACAATACTTTGTCTGAAAAGTTGCAGAAACATTGGCTAAGTATCTGAGCTTGATGCACATCCTATCTCTACCTACCAATTTGATGTCATTGAACTCATAAAAAGTGATTGAAATTTATCGGAAAGGTTTTTTTTGTCCAGTTTACTTAGTTGCCTCTTGACGTCGAGTAGACCACATTCCTAATTTTTCCCCCCAATGATATGCAGGAAATATCAAATTACAACCAGCACAGGAAAAAGTTTGATTTAATGTGAGTGTTGGCAAACTCAAATTCGCCAAACTTTTATGGCCAATTCGCCGGGTTTCGAATCCCGGTGAGGTTGTACTGAGTGTGATTTTTCCTTAATAGTTTTCCACCTTACCGCCACGCAAATGTGGGTACACTTCCTCTAAATCCAACCTTCATCGTTCCTAGATTATCAGTGTAATTAGTACATATGAGTGTAACCCGAACGGGTAGTCAGGCGTGGTGCTTAAAAAAACACCAAATATTTAATGTTCTTATAACATTAATTATGACTGATAAAGGTTGTTTTGGTTACTCATTTTTTATATATTTGCGAGTCTATAAAGGCATAAAGATCGACTTTTAATGACGATATAGTTTTCTTACGCGACCGACTGAAGAAAATTGTTTGAGATCGATCATTTACCAACACTGCTTTCCTAGTCGCCGTACCCAGGGTAAAATTATCAATAGCCCAATGCCGCGCTCACCTCTTAAAATTTCACTGTCACTGACGTTTCTCTTAACAAAGCCAATTTTTAATTATATCTTTTACATAACAAAAGTGCATACAACTTAAAATACCGTCTCAACCTACGACTAACACCTAACTTAGGTAAGTAATACAGCTCGGAACTTACAGTGGAATTTGGACCAGTGAAACGGTTTTACCTTATTGAGAAAAAAAAAAATCAACAACCTGAAAAATAATAATTATAAAGTAAAACATCTTTTTAAAATGATCTAAACTTCGCTATTGTCAAATGAAACATGCAGAAAATTGCACTCCGAAACTTTTCTGGTTCGAGCGATGTACAATATCTCGGTTAAACGGCTGTGAGATGAACACGTTTCGACAGATGAACATCGTTTTTACATTTAATGTGAAACTGATTTTAAGAACTGTCAACGGGCATTAGTACAGTACAAAATTAATACCTTATGCAACAGGACATTAAAATATAACTGCCAGTCTTTAAAATAGAAAGATATTACCGAGATAAATCATTTTCTTACTAATCTTCTTTTTTATTTGAGTTATTTAACGTGCACTTTCTGATCATACCTATTATTTCAGTACACAATTTATAAACTAACTCAGAGATATAACAGACACAGCATCCAACTCCGAGCCACTGATTTATCACTCTGAAAGGGGAAACTCACATTTTAATAACTATACATTCTTTAGCCATGCCGGGAATTGAACTCAGGAACTGTAGCTTAGTAAGACAAACACGCTACCGACTGAGCTAAGCTCTATGATTCTTATTAATTTCGATTCTAGTTGTTTTATTTAAGATGGGGTGCTAGTGAGCGTGAGTTTAGGGCAGTATTTTCGAAGTTTTTATAGCATAAACATTTATTTGGCAAAATAAATCAAATATTTCTTCTATAGAAACATAGAGTTTAATTGTCTGCACAAGGTGATATCAATAGTTGTTAAATATCTCTCATGAGCATAGCGGCATTTGGTGACAAACTTTTTAAATGCAGAGAAAAAGTTGTCACTAAATTACAGGACATCCTTGACAGATATTAAAGAACTGTTGAGATTAGCATGTGCGGTAAACTAAACTCTATGTTTCCATAGAAGAAATATTTTATTTATTTTGGCCAAATAAATGTTTATGCTATAAAAACTGCAAAATTAATGCACTAAACTGGCGCTCACTAGCACCCCACCTTAAGTTGAACTATTTTGTTTATATTTCATAACCATTTCCTTATAGGTAAAACTATTCCAAAACAATGTGTAGTCAATTTTAATTATTTTTTATGACTAGCCAATTTTTTTAAACTAAACGTTGGCTTTGAAACTAGCCAGTCAAATTTGAGTTGATATAATTTTAATGTGGCTTCCTCAGGGGCCGAAACTATTTTTCAAGAACCTTTCTATCCACTCATCACTTTAAAAAAACTTTCAGATGATTGATTGCGGAAGTAATTGTCAAGATACCCGCTCTCCCCTCCCCCAATAAAGTGACAAATGATACGCGTGGCATCGATGACAATGGATAGTTCGCATTACGCCACTCTGTTTAAAAACGACGGGACAAGAGGCAAGGTGCTCACATGGTCTAAGGCGTCAGCCTCTCAAAACAACATCGTTGTTGGTGACGGGGTAGTTCGAGGTTCGAATCCCGGCTCGGGTGCACTGAAATGTGTTAAAATAGAAGGTTTTACCC
The DNA here is from genome assembly GCA_033556935.1 of Timema podura. Classification (NCBI taxonomy): domain Eukaryota; kingdom Metazoa; phylum Arthropoda; class Insecta; order Phasmatodea; family Timematidae; genus Timema; species Timema podura. The sequence goes on along the minus strand of JAVRXN010000007.1, from coordinate 23,594,233 downwards.
ACGCTCCCTCCACGCAAATATAAGTACATTTCCTCTAGATATTATCGTCCTCATCCTTACCCCACCTGGGTGCAGGTGACCTGTACGAGAGTTAAGACGCAGTACACCCTTAACACGATTGAATTGGGCTGGTGTGAAATTAGCTAAGTTCATTCCAGTCAAATTACACCAGTCAAGGAAGGTGTTTCACATCGAATCAGTTCTTGACTTGATTAGACGGGGGGCGAATTGATACAATTATTGTATTCAGTGAACTAGCTTTCAACAAGATGAATTTGGATGCAGCTGCATTCGTTCTTTTTAGGATTATCCGTAGAGAATGAAAAAAAAAGGTTCATCCTATTAATTTAAGGAGGCAAACGTTCGGTTCTTTCAACCAACTGTTTCCTGATTTACTCAGTGATCAAATGAGTTATACAACTTTTATTTATTTGAGGTATTTAACGTGCACTTTCTGAATCGACTGAATATATCAGCACACTAGAATCTCTCTGAGCGAGAGTGAAAGGCCTACCAATTTTGCCGGGAAAGGTATTTTCACACACCTTACAGGGTTCTTTTACATGCCTCAATCGACATGGGACTGATTCCATTGAAGGAAGTTGTGCTTTGAATTTCTATCGTTCAAGAAAAATCCGTTGACCCCGGCTGGGTTTAAACCCACGAACATCGGATACTGAGGCGAGAAATTTACCCCAAGACCACCGAGGTTGACTAAGTTCTACATTTACATATGAAAATAGACAGTATTTTCAATCCAAATAATATTTCAAGTGAATAAATAACCAAGCAATATTAAAAACCTATGAAAACTTTGAGCGAAATGAAACAGAAACGGTACCTAGTGAAGTAAACACAAAACGCACTTTGACCGAAGAAATTCATCTGGATGAGTCGAGACCAGTCTTGAATTGACTGCTTAGGATTGGAATGGAAGTGAAGTATTCGCTATGAAAGCATTCGATGTTCTTTCCTTTAAAACGATGTTGAACCATCAGTCAGCTGAATCTGGATGTAAATGACGCGACTGGACTGGACTGTTTTGGTGTGTGAGATTGTTTGCAGCACGACATAACCGACGCACAGCCCTATGGGTGTGAATCCAACTTAATTATCAAGTGGTTTTATCAACATTTATTTTGTAGTGAAGTTCTATTTTAACTTGGCCATTTGTAATTTCGTTTGTTTGTCCGGATTTCTGGATCTTCGTCACGCGATAACTGTAAATGCGTGGACCAGTTTTAACGAAATTTGTCAGGCATATTCTTTGAACCTAGGCCGAATTATCTATATATTGTTCAATCTGACTATCCATTTAAAACTATTGGACGCTCAAATTGTTTTTCGTTTAGTAAATCATCTCAAGTGATTTGAATTTAAAATTTCAAGCAAATGATCGAGCACTCAGGGAGTTTTTTTTTTTAATGTTGACATATATTATGCAAAGTGATTAATGGTTATTATCTATGAATATAATGTACTATTGAAAATAGTATTAATTGGTTCTCTGTCCATCTTGATCACCAAGAAAAAAAAAATCAACTTCAAATCCAAGGAGAAATTATCGGAGATATTTCAACTTGAAATCCAAAAAGAAACCTTAAGCTTTTAGTGACGATAAAAACATGACATAAATCTTGTCATGATATACTTAGCATTTTTTGAATGGAGTTAGCTAGGTCTGCTGTTCACAGAACTACTAGTGGAGCGCTATCTAGGTTTCTTCCTATTGCGGTTTGATTATAGGTACGGTAGTTGAACTTCTCATTTCGGCTCAACTAATCGTAAACTTATCAGCGTAAGGGAAGGTCATGAGATAATATCAAGCAATAAAGCTATGACGCACAAAGGTGCCATCAAAGGACGCCTTTAATTATACGCCGTTCTTCGCGATGGCTGACGGGGCGTAAGGTTAGGATGTGCCGTTAAACCATCCGTGAACGATGCACAACGGGTGAGACCTATATCCTGCAGACTCTTGGCTATGCCCGCCGGCGTCCGGCTTACGTTTAGTGGAGGTTTTTTTTTTCATTCGGGCGCTTCATTGTGGTTGGAGAACTATCAAACTCTAATTAAAATCTAGATATAAAACAATCTTATGAATGTTGAACCTCATCTTTGGCTGGTATTGGGATTAATTTTCGCACCCAAATAAACTATTTTACGATCGCTATACATTAATATAGTCAGTTTATTGTTTCCCCCCCTCCAAATATCTCTATAATAAAAAAAGTTTGATAAATTAAAATTATATTTGACTTATTTACTTGGATTTTCATTGGATTTTGTTCACACCACTTATTACTACCCGTCCGGGCTATCCGAATTTAATTACAATATTGGGTTAAGCATGAGAAAGATATACTTTTAAATGGAATGTGTCCTATTTTCCCTCGCGGTAGAGAAGAAACCATTTAAGCAAATGAACCTTAATGCCTCAATACATCGGAACAGGATTCGAGCCACGACCTCTCTGTTAGCGGAAAATCGAGTCTGATGAGCTTATTTTACGGCGTATTAACCGGGATATTAGGTTCACGATTACGCTTGAACCGGAAACCGCATCAAAGTGAGGTTTTATGTACTCCCCATTTGACATTACCAAATTTGAGATAAGAGCATTAGCTTTTTCATTTTAAAATAATTATTTTTAAAATTTTCTGTATTTTATTTTGAAGTAGGATGAACGGGAATGCCAGTTAAGGGCAGTATATTTTTTCAGTTTTTAATAGCAAACACTTTTTTTTTTACCAAAATAAATCAAATTATTCCCCAGTAGAAACTTAAGAGTTTAATTTTCTTCACGTGCTAATATCAACATTTGTTGAATATCTGTCAAGGGTGTCCTGGAATTGAATGACAACCTTTTCTCTTCATTTAAAAAAGTTTATCATCTAATGTCGCAATACACAGGGCATATTCAACAACTTTTGATATCATCATGGGTAGAAAATTAAACTGTGTATCTACTGGAGCAATATTTAATGTAATTTGGCCCCAAAAAAAACCCACTGCAAAAACACTGCCTTATGCTGAGGCCACACATAGCGAGCGCTACGCTATGTATACTACGTACGCTATGTTCGCTACACCAAGTGGATACACTGCAATCTACGATTTATACGGGACTTTTCAGTCTAGCCCAAGGTGTTCTCAGATAGTTTGCCCAGGGAGAGTGATTACAGTGACGACGAGGCTTTGTTGTTACTTTCATTGTGTAATAAACGTAAAAGATAGTGGGTACACGAAGTGAACATGAAAATAACTTTTGGTGAATTTCCATCGTTATCTCGTATGTTCATGTACCAGTATTATCCAATGGTTTTGTACCACAGGCACGGGTACTTCCTATCCTTTTAATTAACTGCTCCAGAAACGTCATACTCTTTCTTAGTTCAAACACACTACTAATGCCGGCTTCACGTGGTTGGATATCACGGGAGGTCTACTGCGCATGTCCGTCGTCAGCGACGCTTAAAAATAAAGCCGAGAATCAAACACACCGAGACATATCTACAGTAGCCCCATGGCTTCTTTGGTGCTGACTGACAGCTCACGGCTTTGAAAAGTTACCAGACCAAATTATGTATCCCTACGCCAAACCATATGATCTGCAAAAACATGTGCTTAGCAGTTGTCACTTCTGACAGTCAAAATTTAGGTATATACCTAAATGTTGACTGTTGGAAGTCAGCTTTGAGCTGTCAGTCAGCACCAAAGAAGCCATGGGGCTACTGTAGCTTACACAACTCTGTGTTCCACTTACGTTGTCAATAAAGGGAGCTATTTCTATCCCGCATAGTGAATATAGCGCACAGAGCTAGCGTAGCGTAAATATATATTAAACAACTCTATGTGGCCACTTACGTTGTCAATAAAGGGAGCTATTTCTATCCCGCATAGCGAATATAGAGCACAGAACTAGCGTAGCGCTTTGTGTGGCCAGGCCCTTATACTCTAAAGTGGTTTCCCTGGTCTAAATTCCACTGTTTTATAACGAAGACTACAGAAAACAACTTCTATCCCCAGCACGTCGGATGCGTCAAACTCTTAAAATAAGAGCTGCAATAGGTCCTTAATTTATTTTTTAGTAAATTTTGTTAAAACACTGCCTATTATTGTTAAATAAATATTTCAAAATATCAACTATGTTGTCGCATATATTAAGTGGTTTTTTTTCCAGGCGTGCAAGAAAGTCAATTTTATCACTTATAGTCACGTTTCTTTCTCATCATCAAGTCATCACTCTTGCAATTGGTTTGCCGTAGCTCTTCACTTTTTTATATCCTAGGCAACATTTTTTTTTTACATCTTTGTATCTTATTCTTCCGACATCGTTCACTATTTGATTCGTGTACTACTGTCTTGGGGCCAGTTTCATAGTCAGATTTAGTACGCCTCAAGTACGAGTCGATACTAATACAAGACGTCACCTACCTGAAATTGAATGGAATGGGCCAGTTTCATATGCGAAACTGGCCCATTCCATTTTGTTCTAGGTAGGTGTCGTCCTGTATTTAGTATCGACTCGCACTTTAGGAGTACTAAATCTGACTATGAAACTGGCCCATAGTCTCCATCTTGAATTATTCCCTTCCACAGTTCCTTCTGTAATTATCTTCGTCACACTATCATGTCTCACTATATGTCCGACCATGTTAACTCTTATTTGCTGTATGCCTTTCCAAAGTTTCATTTTCTTCTTTTCCTTTTCTTAGCACTTTTGTATTTTATTTGATACCATCTCCATCCATGATATTTTCAATATTCTTCTGTCACTATTTTCAAAAAAACTAACTTTTAGTCACTTCTTACCACAAAGCAAGGCTTTTTTTTTCAGTTGAATTTATTTTTGAAATAAAGACTATCATAATTTACCAACTTAATTTATAAATCAATTAAACCTAAGTGCAAAATATCGTAGCTACATAAAAGGGCATAAAAAAAGTTATCAAATCTTCGTGGAAGAAATTAAATTATATAAAGAGGAAATAGAAAGAATGGATTAAAAAAAATAAAAGGAGAATATTAAAAAAGATATATATAAAAGAAAAAAAAGAAATCTGTGCACAATGTTAACTAAATCAGAAGTTAGAAATTCCAAGAAGCAAAAAATTTGCAGGATTGTAAATAAATGTTTACAAAAGCAAATGAAAGATTACCAGTACATAAGCCTTTGCAAAATAATAATTTGCAGACAAGTGTTTGCCAAGTAAACCTAAAAAAAAAAGAGGGAAAAATTAATTGATGAAGCAAACAACCTTCAAATGAACATTTTAAAACTCAAAACGTTTTTTAATAATTTCGTTCTTTGATGTATATAAAAACCTAAAATATAAAACAATTTCATTTTGTAAATCTTTTTAAAAGTTAATTTGAACATTAACTGCCTTTTTCTTTCAAATATCTGCACACATTCATATCCATTTTGGTCACTTTCTGATCACTTTTAGACACACTATGGTCACCTAAGTCAATTTTTTACTGGCTACGATCACTTTTCTCAATTATTTGAAGACACCTTATCAGTTGCATCGCTGTTTTTACTTTCTCTCGATCCCTCGGAGGGAAAGTATTGTGATCGCCAAAAAAAATCGAACTCAATATTTTGATAAAGTCGACCGCCTGAAACTAAAAAAGTTGTTTTCGTGATTCTGTCTGTCTATAACTCGTGCTAGAGCCTAAACTATTTTACCGATTGGGCTAAAACTTGGTATTTGGTGTTTTAATAAGGTTCCCCCGAGGGTTTTTTTGGAATTAGATACCCAACCCTAAATTAAAGGTAAGTTTACTGAAGTGTAAAAAGAGAAAAAAAAAAGATTTTCTCAAATCCGCTCAAATAATTTTGATTAAATTTGATATCTAAGCACTGCTTATCATTATAAAAATGATGGCTATTCTCATTTTCTCTTGAAAACGACTTTGAGGAAAATTTTCCAATTTTCATAATTTCTCCCAACTATTTGAGATACGTAATAAGTTATCAATGTAAAGTTGTAGATTGTTAAAGATAAAAATCTTTTATTTGAAATATATTTTGTATAAAACCAATCATTTATGAACTTTAAGCAAATATATGCACTTTTTAATTCAGGTATTTTAAAAGTAATTTGATTCTTACGCTCTTTGGTGGACAAAGATGTTTTTGATTTTTTTTTTTTTTCAATTTTTCTTTAACATTGTTTCCTAGTTCCTAATAGCATAGAGTAAATAAGTAATAGTGTATATTATTTCATTTAAGATCTTTGATTTAGTGTTTCTACAACATTGTATAGACATATTATTTCGTTTCACAAATCTAACGAGTTTTTAATAAATGTCTATTTTAAAATAAAAGCGGGAGAAAGTTTGTTCGATGCACCGTACCATTTATTAATTTGTGAAAATAAATACGTGATAATATACATATGTGCTTGCAATTTTCTTTTCACTCGGCAGAATTTCTTCCTGGTATTTCATTCATTAATTAATTAGCTATGATGCGTTTAACTTTAATAGGCAGTAAGACGCGGTGGCAAAAAAAGAAAAAAAAAGCTTCAGCTTTGTGTGCGTATCTTTTTAACCGTGATTGTATTTTTTGGTCTAGAAATATCTTTGAAATGATGTTAAATATATGTTTACGAGTTTTATTCTTTTAATGTTACTGCGTGAATGTGTGTACTAATTTTAAACGATGGTACATTGAAGTTACAAAATTAGACTGCTTACAACGGGACTAAAATTGGATTATTTTATTTTTTTATCCCCGCTACACTTAAACAGGGGAGGTATTCAAGTAAAATGGGTTTCGTTGTTTTGTCACACAAGCTTTCCCTTTGTAATCTGATGTTTAATATTTATCAATTTAAAGACCTGGCAATTATTGTTATATTATAGCTTGGAATTTTTCTCACGTAAAACAAAATTACATTGTGCTATAAATTATTATTTTTTGTCTGCTAGTATGCTCGTGAATTTGACAATGTTTGCTTTGGGACTTTTTTTTTTATTACGTTATACATTTTACTTTGTGCCCTCGACGCTTCTCTTTAAACCTTGTCCGTTTTTTGTTTTCACCAAGTAAAAATACTTTGGTAAAAATATTGCAAATATTGAAATATGAGTTATATAGAGGGTCGATCACTTAGGGAGCATTCAAAAAAAAGTTTAATATGTTTTTAGTGTTTAAAAAAATAATTATTTAAATCAAATAATCTAGTAATTTTTCTAAATAAAGAAATAACATCTAAATATTATATCTAATATTAATAATATATAAAAAGAATGACATTATCACTTTTATGGTTTTTTAAACTTTGTTCGCGGATCACTTTAGAAATTTAATTAAAAGCTTTGAAAATAAGGAAGGGAAGAAGGGATATTTTTGAACACATCGGTTAACGGGGGAGGATGGTGTCACCACTTATTTTTTTATTTACTTAACCCTTTTTAATTATGTTTCCTCCCCCTAGTTATTTTAGCACTCAATAATGATAATAATAATAATAATAATTTATCACGAAGTGAGTGAGGTTTATTTATATTATATATAATAAAACTGAGATGCAAACTTAAAGTCTCGTTTAGGTGATAAAACCTTAGCCGCCCCTTATAAAGCAGCTCATCTCTTACGTGAAACCTCTAAGACAGTAGTTCTTAACCTTTTATACTCGCGGTCCCCCTAAATATACTAAACTATTTTCGCGGCCCCCTGGTTTTTACTTACATATTAAGTCATTAAGATTTGATTCTAAAATAATGGCTTTTTACTGATTAAAATAGCACACAAATAAAAAACAAATTAACATACCTAAATGTATTCAATGGACCTCTGCTGTTGAACACTTTTCACTAATTTGTCTTTCTTGTTTTGATTGTATTACTTTAATGATATTTGCATGCAGGAGTCAAATTGAGTCGATTTCGCTGCTTCGTTTTAATATTTATCATTGTGAAAACTCCCTTTTCACATAAATACATAACTAAAAACAAAGGGCAGCAAATTTTGAATGGCGATGGTAAACAGATGGGGATTATTTGTACTATCCATGATTTTTATTGTCCGTGCTTTCCCCTCCCCTCCATTACCCGGAAAATCGAGAGTCTACTGTACTTACACGCTTACAATAATCGAATTCGATCTTTCACAACGTAAGATTTAAGATAATTGACTTCAATAATAAGCAAATAACATTTTAATTATTTTTCGAGGCCCCCAGAAAAAACCTTTCGCGCCCCCCCCCCCCCCGGTTAAGAATCGCTGCCCTAAGATACCTTGTTTTGGATTTCCTGTGTATTTAATTAAATTTTGTTTAGTGTGGATACAGTGATTTAGATGTCTCGCTTGGATTATTTTTGAAAATGATTGTAACAAGCACAGCCATTTTTGTCTCCGGATTAATAATTTTATTTCCGATTGTGTTCGGATACGATATTGTATTATAGTCGTGTTGACTATACACTAATTCAAGGTTCTTACTGCAGGCAGGCATTGTACAGTCAGATTAAGATAGGAATAAACTTTTTTTGACAAAAGACACAGGAAGAAGGAGGAAAGTCACATTACACACATATTCCAGTAAAACTAGTTTTACATTGCAAACCCCATAGTCACAGGCAGTAAATACTTTTTTTAAATTACTTGCCCCCTTTAAACCATAATCTTAAGTGTATTATAAAAGTCTCGTGATTATCTAGCAGATGGCAGCACGAACTCAATTTGAATTGAAATCGGACTCACCCCTCTTTTCCTCCTGTACCCTTCATTTGTAAAAATTAACTAAATAATTTTTCAAATAAAGGGTTATCGAAAAAAGGTGTTGAAATTTTCTTTGATAAAAATCTATGGAAATCATTTAAAAATATATAATAATAATTTAAGTTTTTAACTAATAAACTACTTACTTTGTTCGTTTATTTCAATTAGATTATTAATTTTCATTAATCACATAATATTCAATTATTAAAAAAAATTACTATGTTTTAATCCTGGACACTTTTAACGACGACCCTGTATTCATACGTCGAGTCATGGGATCTGCAGCTTTCACTTTTGATAGATATTATCAATACATTTAAACAACAATAATATAATTTTGTAAAATGTTATCAATATGGACTGCAAAACGGTATGTTTCTATTTTTTTTAAACGATTTTACCTACCATAGCTATACCTCACAACTATTAGGAGTTCACCGGAAACAATATTGGCTTATTTTATCTCACTATTATGTAAACGGTTCAAAATTTAATTGTCAATCTTTCTTCCTGCGTTAATTGTTGCTGTGTGAAATACAATAAGATCCTTAATGGTAAACCATATCTATATCCTTGCCAAACACAACGCTTACCTACCTTATTCAATTTATATGAATCCGAATCCTTTATTCAGATGGTAGCGCGTCTGCATACTGAACCAAGGGTCCCGGGTTTAATTCCCTTCATGGCTGAAAAAAATCATCATTAGTGAAATGTGGGTAACTCCTTTCACAGTGATGAATTAACGGCTGGGGGCTGGATGTTGTGTATGTTCTAAATTTAAGTTAGTTTATAAGTCGTGTATTCATATAATCAGTCGGTTTCAAAAAATGCACATTAAATGCTTATGAAATAAATGAAAAAATAAATAAATGGGATAGCAAGAGATATATATGGTTTTATAATTACGATTGTGTTTATTTTTTAGTTTATTTAGAAAAACCTTTATTTGGGAGGGGGGAGGTACGTGGAATAAGGTGCTAATTTCCCCTGGTTTGGCTCGCTGGTGACTGGGAGGTCGGGGTTCAAATCCCTGCTGTAGTACTGAGAGAGTCTCTCCCCCCCTAAATTGGCTTTCGCTCAATTTCCACTCAAACTTGAGCTATTTTTTCTTCTCTTAATTCTACATTCCTCATCCCTATCACGTTACGTTGATAGTCCAAGGTGCAATAAGAAGTGGGATAAAAAAAACACACAAAAACCCACTTCCTGTAGTTAAAAACTAGTTGATATGCTATTTCAAACATGAAAATATTTGCAATCATCAATATTTCAGTTAAAATGTATATGACCAGTATATTATAATAACCATTCCATATTTTCGGCGCATCTTAGGACCGTGATTCGAACCCATCTCCCTGTCATCGGCAGGCATCCACTCTATTGCGAGTGTGGTGCCTTAGGCCATTGTTTCTTAAAGTTCTAATGATGGAGGTACACCGAGCCCTGGGAGTAGGGGAGTGGGGGATATTTGAAAGTTAGGCACGAAAAACATTATTCCTAGGCAATTTAATTTTTCGTCTTTAAAGACAAGACAAAAAATAATTTATCATGGAAATGTTTAAAAAAAATGCATTTAATTAATAAGTAATCATTTCTAACACTCTAAACCTCATAATTTAATAAGATTTGTTGACTTAAGTTTGGTAGAGATTTCCTTTGCTAATTGACTTGTGTCTACTCATAAAAGAAATACAGCATAGTATGGATATTTCATATATTATTATTTTGCATTTAATTTTTTTTATTAGATGTGACCAACATTATTTGAGGTGTTTTTATAGCAAATTTTTTTTGGTTCAAACAAAACAAATATATTTTATTTTTCCATTAGACACATGGAGTTTAATTTTCTTCTCATGATGATATCAAAATTTGTTGAATATCTGTCGAAGGTGTCCTTGAATTTAACGAAGGCTTTTTATCTTCATTTAAAAAGTTTCTCATGTAATTCCGCTATGCTCGTGACACATATTTAACAACTGTTTATATCACCGTGTGAAGAAAATTAAACTATTTTGGCCAAAAAATGTTTACTATAAAAACTGAAAAAAAACCTATTATCGCTTCCCCTTCATCCCTATCTTAATTTATTATTATTGATAAACTTTCTGGGATCCTTCGGACCAATTGATAGGCTGCCACGGACCACACTTTTAGAAACATTGCTTTAGACCATTCCACCACCGAAGCTGGTCACAATATTTAATTAGTAATCTTCCTAACTCGTGTAAAAAAGTGAAATTGTCTAATTAGGGCTTGTTCGTTATCTGTGTATTTCTTACCCTCCAACGTTTGAAACAATAGGTTGTCGAATGTACAGAGTGGACCAGGGACTTGTCTCAATCTAACCGCACCCGGAGGCCACTCGGACAAGGTCTGGTTGTGTAAAGACGGGGCATCCGCTCGGGACCGCCCCAAATTGCAACCCGAGGCGAGGTTCGACCTCAGTCACGACGAGTCGATAACTCCCCTCAAGTTCCTGGCTTGACTCAGCGTAGACAACATTTCAATCACTGGTTTTTAGAGAAATAAACGGATCTTTTTTATTTTATCTCAACGCCTAGGAGAGGTCAGTATTGTGATACCCTCTTCGGTGGCCGCATGGTCCAAGGCGTCAAGTTCGCAATAGACTAGACGGTCGATGACGAGAAGATCGTGATTCGATCCCGGTCGGGCGTCACTGAGGGTAGTTTTTCTTAAATGGTTTCTCACCCTCTTGCTCTCTCCGCGCAAACGCGGGTACATTTAATCTAAATTCAATCCTTTTCATCCTTAACCCATTAGCTTAATTAATACATATGCGTATAACCTGAACAGGTAGTAAAACGCGTTGCTTAAAAAAAAGTATTGTGATCGTAAAAAAAAATCTAATTCGAGATTTTTAAGGATGTTGACTTTTCATGACCCCCCTGAAACTAGTGATTTTCGTGATGCCGTCCTTGTCTCTGCCTAGAGCCGAAATAATTTTACCGATTGGGCTAAAACTTGCTATATAGAGTTTTCATAATATTCCCAGTCAATAACAATAGGCCTACAGCTTTATATATATATATTCTCTTCAGGAGACACAAGAAACTGTTTATAAAACTAACTTGTGTGAATTGACTGATGATTTTTTATAAGTATTTATTCAGATCTACGATGACATATATGTTGCTTTATTCCTGAATTGGACAAATAGAATAAATTACCTTTTTCAGCTTTAAATGCATTTGATTAAATTGAACAACTAAAAAATAATTTTTCATGTTTTATATTAGTCTAGGCCTACAGGTCTAAAATTATCATTTAATCTGATGAACTATCCTCATCTACATCTGTGTTTGTACGTTGTAGGCTACTACTGAAGATTTCAGCGAGTCATGAAACCATAGAAAGTCTGGAGGAAGATACTTCTCGACACGCTCTTTACCATCCGTAAACTCTGCATGATTTACAGGTAATTGACCTGTGTAGAGCTGAACAGTAGGAAAACTCAACGTAACGCCTGCGTTTTATAAAATAAACTCTTGTTTCACTGTTAAACCTGTTGTTACGCTGCACTGAATTCTGTGTGCATTGTAATGGATGTGCCGATAGCTATAGAAAACCTTCTTTTCCCTAGATTGGATTGCTACCGTTTTCTTAAACAAACATTTAAAGTGTTCAGAAAAGTTTTATATCATGTCTTGTTTTACTTCTACAACTATAAACTTAGGCTACACGATGTTGTTTGTACTAAAGATCGCCATTCACTTGGGAGATAAACATGTTCCCTTTTCCTTTCCTCTTTTTTAATCAACCCAAAGCTGCGGTTGCGTGGAAGAAAGCTGTGCCCTGGCCCAGGATAGGGATGGAAAATGTCAATGAACCGCCGTTCTTGTTTCGCTAAAATATATAAGTATTGAACTAAATAATGATTCTTATTTTGCTCATTACAGTTATCTGAAAATAGGTGAAGTATTCACCTTATTATCAACTTAGTTCTTGATAAAATAGTTCAAAAAACAAATCTTCATTTTGTGCTTTTCTGGCAACAGTCTCATACGCAAAAAAAACTATGCTTTCCCGGTACTTTCTGAATGAATGCAATAGTTGTACCCCAAAGTTGTCTCGTGTGGAAAAACATCCCCTGCCTGGATATGTGAAAGGGGCATATTTTGCTGAGAGTAGAGTGTTAAAACCTCAATAAATTCATTTTTTTTGTCACTTCCATTTTTTTTGTTTAAGTTCATTATAAAATACCCCAGCTTTTACAGTATACACATTTTTTTTCGGCTGAGAGAAGATTTTTTCACATCATCAAGTTTTTCTCAGCAGCGATGAGATTTTATAATCAGTCACATGTTTGGTATGTGTCTGATGTAGGTTGTCCAAATGAATAGTTAAAATTAGTTTCAAAATAATGACAGAAGTAATCATAGGACAATTAGGATATATGACTTCACTCTTTTATTGTTTTAAATACATATAATTATCTGGTTCATGTTTTTGTAGGTATAGCCGATGATGCCTTTATGCCACATTTCAATCAAAGGTTATTGGTGACCTGGCGGTCTAGGGGTAAGGTGTCGGACTTCTGTGCTGGGGGCCTGGGGTTCAATCCTCGGTCCCGGCACAGATTTATCTGATTTCCAAACCCTTCCTTCACCTCTGACAAAACGTGTATTAATAACAACTTGTGAATGTGAGGAATGCCAGGCCTCGACCGTGGTTCGGATCACACGTTAAACTGTAGGTCCTCCATCTAATCTCACAATCACCCTACCATTACACATTAGCGTAAGTGCGCTCAACCCTAACGGGTAGTAAGACGCGGTGATAATAATAATATTAATAAATCAAAGATTAGGTAATAGATGTTGTCATTGTTATTCCTGCTGCAGTGAGAACACCATCTTGGGAAGATTTTTATGTGATAAACTATTTTTTAAATCAGGTCCTCTTATATCGTGTTTGGTCTTACTTGGTTCTTTCCCCGGCTGTCAGTATGACAAGCAACGTTCTCTTGCAAACATTTGATTATTATCTCAACTCGGTTCTTACTAAAGTCAAATATAGAACAAAATGTTCTTCATATAGATCTACTATTATTTCTGAAGTTACAATACGGATTTGGTAATGACAAGCACAATATATATGCAAACCTCTCCCTTTTTTGGTCCTACGATGTTGAATGGATTGTATTGGAATAAGTGAACATCCTGATTTTCCTTGTTTTCTATTTTATAAAATTTTTCTAATATGATCTCGTCAGCTGTTTCACTAAACTTTTAAAAACATGTTAACTTGCACTTACAATCTGGGCTCGTATGTCGTTTTCCAACTTATTCACCGAGTCGGTGGTAAACGCCTCGCCACTTTATCTTTTCTTCTTTGACATGTTCCTTTTTCAACCAGGTTCATTTCTGGTACTTTTCTTTCTTTTTTTTTTTCACCAACATTTGAGGCTAAAATCAATGTACTAATTGAATTTTATGTTGAAGCAACGACGTCCAAAGATTGACAAAACATTTTCTTTGGTATTTTGCATGTTAAAGTATCACTTTCCGGTTCACTTTCTCTATGACTAAGGGGGCGGCCAGACTGAGCGAGCGAGCGCGCGAGTGACTAAAATATAAAACAGAACACATTGGTTGTGAGAGGTGGCCAGACTGGAGCGCGCGAGCGAGCGACTGAGCGTGCACGCTTGAAAGATAGAACTGGTTCTATTTGTCAAGCGCGCGCGCGCGCTCGACCCGGTACAGTCTAGTTTACAGGCGCCAGGCAATATTATTGTATGTTGGTTCATTGAGTGCTGGGAAAACTTCTCATTTTGACATTTTTATTACTATCGATAGATTTAGCACACTTGCTACTAACGGCCTAATTTAATTGGTAAGATCATAAACCATACTTATATGTATATATATACATGTATATATGTAAATAAATTATAAAATGTATGTAAAATAAATGTAATATACATATATACATATATATATATGTAAAACTGATATTTTAAAATACTTCAATATTATCAAAGTAGGCCTTTACAAATAAGAATCACCATTAGCGTGGAGAGAGGATGAGAAAACCACAACAATAAATCACTTGTTAATACCCCCCTCAGTTCACTCAGCCAAGATTCGGAGCCTCCTCGTCAACAACTAACGAGAGCTATCTGCTAATCGCGCACTCGCCAGTCTGGCCACCCAGTCGCTTGCGCGCTCGCTCGCACGCTTGTCAGTCTGGCCGAACCCTAAGTCACAGACAAAGAAACAGTTGTCTTTAGACTAGCTTCATTATCACTTTCACTGTCCTACACACTAAAACAACTAGCAATATCAAGACTGTTTGAACGCTTACAAACGTTTATAAAATTATTTGAAGACATTGATCAACAGTACAACACAGATTAATTCAAAAATGAAGAGTAAACATTCAAGCCAGTATCTTTAAACTTAAATAATTTAACTTTCTTATAAGAGATCGCAGGACAGTAGTATTATAGTCACAAAGTTAGTTTATAATGTGTTCATAGATGGTCCTTGTAATGATGAACAACTATTGTAAAATTATATGTAGCCATAGGTGCTTGTGACTTGTTTTTTATTTTTGGCTAAAGGAGCGATAAAGTCTTTTCAGTGTGCCGTATCATTTATTTAGAAAATGGGTTCCGCAAGATCACAAAAGAGTATATTAACGCCTTAGAAAAACTTCATGAAACGGGGATTAATCGATGAGGTTTTCAGCTATTTCGCAATGATTTGCGAGATAAAAAGAAATCATTTCATAGGTATCAACATTTTGTGAGACATGTTTTTACTAACTTCTATTTAGAAAATTAAAAAGGAATTTTTTTTTCCCACGAAAAATACTAATATACATTTTAAAGTGCGGTCTATGGCTAATTTAGTTGATTTTAAGTGCGAATCAACAATTACAAAATTCCACTAACTAAAAAAAGGTTCCCTCCGTCCAGGAAATGTATATTTATTTACCAATTAAAAAAAATACATAGCCTATTTGTGTGAGCTGGCTGTTATTGCGGCCATAATGTGACCAAAGGCATATATATATTAACTGACGATACAGAAGAATAAACAATGCCAAAGCTTACTAAATTATAGTTTTTCTACCTCCTAATTTAGTGTTACTATTTTTAATCAAAATGACATTTTATCTACCGACTTTTTATGCCAAACCTAACTTTTTATTTAACTAAATCCAATAATTTTAGTTAAGACAAATCATAGTAAATCTAGTCTATACATTTAAAATTCTTGCGAAAAGGATTGTCTGCCTCTAAGCACTTGTTTTAAACGCCCATTAAAATAAACCCCGCTTAGGTGGCCGCCTAGTCTAACGCGCTAATCTCGCAGTGGACTAAACTGCTGGTAACAGGCAGTCGAGGTTCGAATCTCGGTCGGGTGTACTAAGGTAGGTTTTCCTTAAATGGTTTTCTACTTCACCTCCACGAAAATGCCGGTACATTTTCTATAATATAACCTCCCTAAAACCATTATCATAATTAGTACATAAGCGTATAACTTGAAATGGTAGTAAGGTGTGGTTCTAAAAAATACATATTTTAGTGCCGCGTCTTACTATCTGTCCAGGTTATGTGCCAATTTACTAATTACTCATGTATTAGGGATGAGTAAGGTTGAATTTAGAGGAAGTGTACCCGAATTCGCGTGGAGGGAGAATGGAAAACCATTTAGTATAAACCACTCTCGGTACACCCATCCGGGATTCAACCCTAATCTCCTCGTCAATGGCAGTCTAGTTTATTGTGAGAAGTAGGTCATTGCATTTTAAAATTTGGGGGGGGAGGGGGAGTGAGGGGGAGAATGCATTTTTTTTTTGGAAACCTGAAAAAGTTAGACAATTTCAAATCTTACAAAGTTTGTCAACCCTGAACATACAGATTCTTTAGCTGCTATCAAATGTAATTTCCATTGGATTGTGTATAGTATTAACTAAAATATAATAACTAAATAAACTTTTTTAGTTACATAATAATGGCATTTAACTAGAATTAGACAATTTATAAGTTGCCTTATCTAGTGTAAGTAGTCAAGACATCTTTTTTTTTTTTTTAGGAAATAAATCTAGTTTTGAGATATTTCAAGAAGTTTTGCTAGCCGGAAGAAACGCCCTATTAAAGAAATGCTGTATCATTATAAACTTAATAATATTTAATGACTCGCGGACACACAAAGGCAATCATTCCAACTCCAAGACTTTCTAGACATGCGCTAAGGTTTCTTTTTACTGCAGATGTTTTGCAATTAAGTTCAAACAACTATCTAATAAATATACTCTAAAAGTAATTTATTCCGTAATTAACCTACACGTATATTTATTACATTTGTATTTAGCTTTTAAATGCATTATTTGTATTTTGAGTTGTGAATGTAGGAATTTCATTTCACTCTCGAAATTAAACAGGAAATGATGGACTCGTTAGTTAATTACATTGACCTGCTTCGGTGGCCGCATGTTATAAGGTTTCATTCTCACAATAGATTAGATTGCCGATGACTTGGTGAGATCGGGATCCGAGTTGGATGTACTTAAGGTGTTTTTACCTAAATGACACTTGTAAACCTGAACGGCTAGTAGGACGTGGTTTTGAAAATATTTTTAAAAATTACGCTAAGCTAATTTTCAAATTAAATACTAGATAAATTTACATCGTAAATTAAAAAAAAACCTAACACCTTATGAATTATCAGATTTTTTTTTGTGTGGAGGATCCACGTCTTACTATATTTGCGGGATATTTGCATATTTAAACTTTTAAATTGGGGATAAGGAAGGTAGAATTTACTGGAACTGTACCCGCATTTTTGTGGAGGGAGAGTGGTAAACCATTTAGGAAAGAACCCCACTTAGGACACCCGGTCGGGATTTGAACTCCGATATTCCCGTCATCGGCAGTCTAGTATATTACGAGAATGACGCCTTAGGTCGTGTAACCACATACCAAGCTACATTTTTCTAAAGTTCCAAATAAGATTTCTTTTCCCATCTTCTTAATATATATAATTCTTCTGTACGTGTGTATGTCACTGAACTCCTCCTAAACGGTTGGACCGATTTTGATGAAATTTTTTGTGTGTGTTTGAGTGGGTCCGTGGATGGTTTAGATTCACAATTGGACCCGGTAGGTGGCGCTGCAATTGGGTTATAGGCTTTTTTTTTAATTTCTTAGGGATCTTTTGGGGTTTTTTGGGGGGGATCAATAAAATAAAATTAATTGTACTCGGCATACAAATTTGTAAGAAAGCTTCGCAATTTTTTTTGATACAGCTGATATTTGTGGAGTTGTGGGCGAAATGCCAAAAATGAAAAGATGTTTTATTTTGTAGGTTGTGTAACGTTAACTTACAGTTAGTTACAATTGGATCCATCCCGTTATAATGTTGATACGTAACTATCAAGAATTCATACCACCCGCTCAATAATTCCGACCCAAATAGAATCCCTACAATGGTACATTTCTCTGTTGTAGTCCCTGTAGGCTAATACGGAAAGATAATACGACACAGTATATTTCATGCTGTACAATCTTCTGTAATATTACTCATATTTGTTCAGGAACTTACCTTTGAAATCTTCTATCACTAGCCGCCACCAAAGCTGAACGACACCGCGCAGCCAATGTGAAGAATGGGGCCGAGCTAACGAGAGTCTACAATCAACGCGTGGTCATTCTCCGTCTAGTCAGATTGAAACTAAGGAATGACAACATGGAGCACGCTAGAAGACAACAATCCACCCGCCCTCTGACGGATGTCAGATGAACTTCCCCAAACAACACAAACATCCAATGATCGCCGACTTGTTCTAATTTTCCGATGGAACAACCCTACAAAGTGACTACGTGACCGATGACAGCTAGCAACTGCGTGCTAGAAATTACCTCCCCTCTTTCCGTGCAACGAAAATCACTATAAAACAGGCTGACATTGTCTAAAAACTTTGACTATCTAAAATCTACGAACGAGGACGGATCATTGTCGTCTACCTGGACAATGATCGGATAAACATTCATACATCATAAATTGGAACGTAACTATGGCAGTTACTTATAAAGAACTCTATTCATTTTCAACTTATAATATTTTCGTGTTAAAATCTTTATTTTGTGTTTTGCTTAATATTTAACTTTTTGCTTTATTATCTCAGTCGCATAAATGTAACTTGTATGCCGCCACTTAGGCGCGGTTGGTTAGTTGGTTAGTTTATTAGTTTAGTTTGAAATCCACCATTGGTAATTTTGTATTGAGTCAATTTAAATGTAAATTGTTAAAATGTGTGGACTTTTGTATTTTGCTATTTCACGCGACTGTAGAATTAAAATTAAGCTTGTTATTTTTTTTATATAATTTAATTTTGTTCTAAATTTCATTCTGTAGTTTTTCTAAGATATAGTTAGTCCCGGGAGATTTTGACTAGCGTCTGGAAGTCAAACTCTCGCGTTATGTTTTATGTAGTTGTAAATTTTCGTATTGTAACTTGTAATTGTTTGAGGAGCCCATCAGGCAAGAATATTTAATGTTTGTTTCATTTTGTGGATATCTTACTCCACTTCACTTTTGGTAGTTTAACTTCGCTTTTGATGTTATAATCTACGTAATTTTGTGTCTCTTAAAGACGACCTGTAATAAATGTAAACATGGAAGGTTTACATTCTGCGCTTCACGTTATTATTTTCAGCATTATTCAGAATGATATAATGAGACCACTGTACTTTGCTTTATCTACGTTTATACTGAATAAACCATATTATTGTTATATTTTTAATTCTGCTTATATTTTCCCTTATGTCGATTATACCTTCTCCCTTTTATTTAATTGTGGTCGTTAAGTAGAAGGCACGGAGACGGTGTAACACTGCGCAACTCTGCTGTCCTTTTAATTAACTGATCTTCCTGTTTAATTAGTTAATTAATAACCTATATCATTGCTGAAAAATGTTGGAAAATTATACTGTATATTTTTGTTGTTGTTTTGAAATCATAGCCTGAGTTTAACCTTGTATCTCTTTCTGTTTCATAATGGAACACAATTTGACTACGGACGCTTCGACTGGGGAAGTAGTGACTGGCGAGCCGAGCGTGTTGTCTAAATCTGATGTTTACCGACTCAATAAAGAAAGCCTTATCTCCGAGCTTGCTAAGCGTGGACTGCAAGGTTCAACAGAAACCACCGTAGCAAGACTTCGTGCAGTTCTCGTGGGAATCCTTTCGGAGAGCGATACGTCTCGAGACCAGGCAACAGTGGGAGTGGAGAATCATCATTCAGTACCGGTGAGGGTTGGAGATCCAATTGAAATGTCACGCGTTTTGGTGAGTGATAAAATCCAAAGTAAAATTCTCGTTGATTTTGTAAATCGAATACCACTGTGTGATGGTCAGGACAGCTCATCTCTTTTTTTATTTTTAATTGGGGTTCAAAGGATTTGTCATTTAAATATCGGTTCTGAGTCCGAGTTTATTGCATTGTGTTTAAGTAAAACTTCTGGATATTTAACTCGTTTGTTTTCTGAAGGGCTAGTTAATGGGTTAAGTTGGAAACTTATTAGTCGTAAGATATTAGACTGTCTTGTCCCTACTAGAGCTAGAGATAATTTGTGTAAGCAGTATGTACATCGCTTTCAACGTCCTGATGAGTCGTTAAGGAGTTTCATCATGGCCATTTCTGAGGCTGTTGAAGTTTTAGGGTTAGATCTTTCTGAATGTCAGATAGTAAATATTATTTTGGAGAATGTGTCGCCCTTGTCTCGACGTCATTTTGTATTTACTTCTAAACCTAGTACGATAGTTGAGTTAAATGAGCTAGCTTCACTTATTGAAGGTACTTTGTTGTCTGAAAGTGAATTTCTGGAAAAACATGCGCCTTTTATTGTTGACAATCCAGGCGTGGGTTCGAATCCTAGTTATTGTGGTAGGTCTAGGAATAATACTGCGATTTCTCAGTTGGGTGTGCAACCTGTGAAGAAGAACCATATTGGCCCGCGAGCGTTGGATAGTAAGTTTTTGTCAGGAATTCGCTGCTTTAAATGTAAACAGTTAGGACATGTACAGAGCAAGTGTAGTTCAGGAAACTAGTTGTGCGCCGTAAGAATCTTGGGTCTTACGAGTCAAGCGCATTTCCATGCCCCCCTTCCCCCGTTGTAGTTCTTGTGCTTGTTTCTTTATGTTGTCTTGCTTTAATTAAATATCTACCAAGCTCTCTCCCAGATGGGATAGACCCTGGTCAGTTGAATCTTTCTTAACACCCGTGTCGATCAGGTTGATGTGCCAGACAGACCCGACCGATACGCGAAGAGCTCATGTGAGCCATCTTAAACTAATATCGACGCTTTAGAATGTCGTAGTTTAATGGATAATGTTCGTAAGTTATTGTACTTACAGATTTAATTACTCCATTTTGGATTTACTTCGGTAAATGTAGGATGCCAAGAAATTTTTTTATAAGTTTATGGGGACTTGTATTTGATCTTTTTGGTATTCCTTTTTTGGGTAAGACTTGGTGTCTTGATATTATTTGACTATTGTTGAGTCATTTAATGAACGGTCAATTAACGTAATCTCATTTTGTTAATTATAATATTGACCGGGTTTATTCATACTCTTAATAATAATGTGGAATCATGCCTAATTTTTATAGGTATATGGGGACCTATAATTAATCTTTTGGCATCCCTTATTAATTTGAGTTTTGTTTGATGGCATTGTGCCCTGGCTGTGAGCCAAAATCGTGTTTAAATTTAAATTTTGTTTAACCATTAATGATATGTTATATATCAGTGGTTTGTAGATATAGTGTTTTGTTATATATATATTGTTGGCCATGTGTATAGTTATTTACAGGTATTGAACCGTAATTGAACTTGTAGATAGTATGTGTTTATGAAATAAGTGAATAGTTTATAGATTATTATGGCACGAATTTGTTGATGTTCCACTTCATGGAATTTGGATCACGAAATCAAATGTTGTTTTGATTTAATAATGACGTAACTTTCTCTATTCTATGTTTTAAGACACTCTATTCTAGATTGAGTGCTGAGAATGGACTTATATAGAATATAGTGAGATTATGGTGATCTAACATTTGAAACTCTCAAACCTTTGAATAGGAACCTTCAAAAGTGTTGAGGGGGGGGACGCTCCTCCGATACATCTATGTAGGATTTCTATAGGTTTTTAGGATTTCTTGAGGATAAACTTTTGTGACTTTGTAGTTGTGAACTTTATTGTGAGAACTTGAGTTTGAACGTAGAAGAAAGAAGAGATTCTTCATGTGTTCATAGAGACAATTAGACATGTGGTTGCGTGTGACTTAACGCCACTTACATCTCGACAACAGACTTGTTGTATATGATTTTTCGTTGCGCATCCTGTTTTCCTTTCTCTCCTGGTTTCTGGTAAAGTCTACGTAGTGGTACCGACTGCTTGTCTAGATGATGGAATCTAGAGCTGAAAAAGATGGATGATCTCATGCTGTTTGGGAAGATGATGTACAAGAAGGACAACTTGAGCCCTTTGATGTTCCGCCTTGCTGAGGACGGATGCTGCATCTTCTTATTCTCCTGGTCAAGGGGGGGAGATTTGTAACGTTAACTTACAGTTAGTTACAATTGGATCCATCCCGTTATAATGTTGATACGTAACTATCAAGAATTCATACCACCCGCTCAATAATTCCGACCCAAATAGAATCCCTACAATGGTACATTTCTCTGTTGTAGTCCCTGTAGGCTAATACGGAAAGATAATACGACACAGTATATTTCATGCTGTACAATCTTCTGTAATATTACTCATATTTGTTCAGGAACTTACCTTTGAAATCTTCTATCACTAGCCGCCACCAAAGCTGAACGACACCGCGCAGCCAATGTGAAGAATGGGGCCGAGCTAACGAGAGTCTACAATCAACGCGTGGTCATTCTCCGTCTAGTCAGATTGAAACTAAGGAATGACAACATGGAGCACGCTAGAAGACAACAATCCACCCGCCCTCTGACGGATGTCAGATGAACTTCCCCAAACAACACAAACATCCAATGATCGCCGACTTGTTCTAATTTTCCGATGGAACAACCCTACAAAGTGACTACGTGACCGATGACAGCTAGCAACTGCGTGCTAGAAAATTACCTCCCCTCTTTCCGTGCAACGAAAATCACTATAAAACAGGCTGACATTGTCTAAAAACTTTGACTATCTAAAATCTACGAACGAGGACGGATCATTGTCGTCTACCTGGACAATGATCGGATAAACATTCATACATCATAAATTGGAACGTAACTATGGCAGTTACTTATAAAGAACTCTATTCATTTTCAACTTATAATATTTTCGTGTTAAAATCTTTATTTTGTGTTTTGCTTAATATTTAACTTTTTGCTTTATTATCTCAGTCGCATAAATGTAACTTGTATGCCGCCACTTAGGCGCGGTTGGTTAGTTGGTTAGTTTATTAGTTTAGTTTGAAATCCACCATTGGTAATTTTGTATTGAGTCAATTTAAATGTAAATTGTTAAAATGTGTGGACTTTTGTATTTTGCTATTTCACGCGACTGTAGAATTAAAATTAAGCTTGTTATTTTTTTTATATAATTTAATTTTGTTCTAAATTTCATTCTGTAGTTTTTCTAAGATATAGTTAGTCCCGGGAGATTTTGACTAGCGTCTGGAAGTCAAACTCTCGCGTTATGTTTTATGTAGTTGTAAATTTTCGTATTGTAACTTGTAATTGTTTGAGGAGCCCATCAGGCAAGAATATTTAATGTTTGTTTCATTTTGTGGATATCTTACTCCACTTCACTTTTGGTAGTTTAACTTCGCTTTTGATGTTATAATCTACGTAATTTTGTGTCTCTTAAAGACGACCTGTAATAAATGTAAACATGGAAGGTTTACATTCTGCGCTTCACGTTATTATTTTCAGCATTATTCAGAATGATATAATGAGACCACTGTACTTTGCTTTATCTACGTTTATACTGAATAAACCATATTATTGTTATATTTTTAATTCTGCTTATATTTTCCCTTATGTCGATTATACCTTCTCCCTTTTATTTAATTGTGGTCGTTAAGTAGAAGGCACGGAGACGGTGTAACAGTTGTCTTGACAAACACTGAATTTGTAATATTTGTGTATTTCACTATTTGGAGTTTATTATGAATTTGTAATTGTGATGATTACATAGTATTTGTTTTATTATAGAAATAAATTATGCCACCCAAACGAAAAGCCAACGTTCGGGCAGGACAACGTCTGTCGGGTCCGCTAGTAAAAGTATAAAAACGTAAGTTTAAAATAATTTTGAAATTATGACAGCACAAAGTAATTAAAAATTCTCGTTCAATGTTAACTTACTATACCGCTGTGGCTCTTTTATGAAGGACCATTGAAGCTCGAACTTGCCACGGTCGTCTGTCAAAATCATCTTCTAAATATTATTATTATTGTTCAAAATAAAATATATAACCCTTACAACAGTGAAATTGTGCACTTCCTGAACCCACTTATTATATCCATACAAGGCTTATCAACTAACTTAACTCTAGAACAAACACAACACCCATCCCCCGGCCGTCATTTCATCACTGTGAAAGGTGAAACCCACTTTTCACCAATGATACATTTTTGGCAAAGTCAGGAATCGAACCCGGAACTCTTATCTCAGTAGACAGACATACTGACGACTGAGCTAAGGTGTCGAACTCCAACCTCCTTCAAAAATATTTTAGCATTATATTCCCATCGACGTCTCGCCTTCCAAGTAGTCTTGTTGCTTCAGGTTTCCCAACTAAATGTTTGTGTACACGCCTTTTATCCCATATACACGCCACATGACCACATGATCATAATAATGTTTGTTTTTTTGTCTATCCCTCTTAGGTAAAAATATCTTTAATTATCATATTTTGTGATATTTTGGTTTAATTTATTTTTTCTAAATTTATTGACTGGTTCAATTTCAAGCGAGTTTAAAATATTTTCTAAGAAAATTTAAAAAATTCTACACATGTATCACATATGTGAACATAAAAATATCAAATAAAAAAGTGACAATAAATTATTATTAAAAAAATCTTCACCATAGCTCATAGAACTAAAGCTGTCTTATTTTGTCAATTGAAATTAAAATATAATGTTGACCTCTTGAACATTCTTAGTAATTATTAAAACATTAATAACGTAAGCCACTATGCAAGAACGAAGATTAATGGGCCTCTAGTGTGAGGTTTTGGTGTATAGTAGTGTGAATAAATTAGAAGCGAAAATATAACTTTAGAGTTCAATAGTGCCGCATTAGTGTGCTTGGGGCTGCACTACTGCACCACTCACATTTTTACATCACTTTTTGGGTTAAGTGTAAGAAAAGGCGCTGGCCTTAACTTCGCCCAAATAAAAACTATATTATTATTATTATTATTATTATTATTATTATTATTATTATTATTATTATTAATCACTGCTCTTAGCAAGCAAGCCAACGCCACTACTGTTCCACTCACATTAATGGCCGCCCACTCAGGCTCGTTCTTGCTTACCGGCATTAGTTATTTCCCCTTCATCATATACTACCTTTCATACATAAGCGGTGCGCACGTTGCATTTCAGTCTACTTCGAGGCGAGTCAAGTATTGAGCGGACCATTAAAAACCATTTCTGATCTTTTGTTTTGAATAATATGTAAGTCAAATATAAAAACGAACATTTATATAAGGCAAGTTTCAAAAAATTAGAATAGAAAATTAAAAAAAAGGACCTTGCAATTATTTGCTTTTAATCTGTTGTCTTTATAAAATGAAAAAAAAAATCTGCCGAATATATTAAAAAGTATTATTTTAAACGTTCATTAAATTTTGATATATGAAATCTGACCAAATTGACTAAAAAAAAGATAATATTTGGAATTTTTTTTTTATTATTGGTTTATTAGAATTGAGAACGGTTAAATTAAATAAATTGAGATTTGTTAAAATGGAAAATGTTTTATAATATTTAAAAACATTAAAAATAACATGAAGCACATTAAAACTAGGTGAACTTACAAAGCTTGAAATCATTATACATGAAAGAAAAAAAGTTTAAATTAAGGTTCTTTCATATAATATCAAAATTTCTAATTTTTTAATTTTACTTGATTTTAATTTGTTTCGTGTTATTTTTAATGTTCTCATACCCTGTTTTTAATATTTTATAAAAGATTTTACATTTGACATAACTTCAATTTATATTTAAATGTTCTCAATCTTTCTAGTAAAAAAACCAACAGTAATAAAACATATTTTTTAAATCATCTATTAGATTACACAACGCATCTTACTACAACTATTTTAGAATGTTTTCTCTAATGTTAAATTGATTTTTATTTAACTCTTTGTCAGAGTGTAGAAACAAATACAAAAATAATCAAGTTGTTTGAATTGTTGAACGAATGAAGTGAGTTCTTCGTTTTAACTCCACCTATTTGTATTTGTCTGTCTGTGGTGGATATGTCTCGCGATAACTTATGAACGCAATAACCGATTTAATTCAAATTTGGCACAATTGTTCTTTTTACCTTTATACGGATCAAGTTCGTTGTTGGGGAAGAAAATCTAACTAAAAGTTGGGAAGAAATCAACCCTTATTTGTATAAAACACGGCTTTTGGAACTAATTATTACATGCACAGTAGTTAACTTTTAGGTTATTTACTAATATACCTACTTTATACAGCTGAAAATTGGTACATAGATGAAAACTACTATAATGATACTAAACAGAATCAAGTTTTTAAATAATTTGTTGGTGTAGAGGGTGGGGGTGAATCATAAAACTGGGGGCCCTCAAACGAAGTTTGCCCAGGGCCCCACGTTTACTAAGGGAGACCCTGACACGATGATACTTACAACGAAGAACAGGCCACCTTTTGAGAAAGAAAGATTGTACAATAATTTTAAAGAGTCTGAGGATCAAATTACGATTTTATGTATGTTTTTTTTTGTAGAAGTAATTCACCTTTTTTTCCCCTAATGTTAAAGTTTCTTAAACCAATGCAATAATTTAGTAAACTCTGCCGCAGAAAAATAAAATAAACAATTAAAGAAAAGGATTTTACAGTCACTATTTACTAACAGTTTTTTATATATAAACAATTTACATGTAAACTACCTATCATTTCTTGTCTTTACGTAACTCTTCTTCAACGCTTACCGTTTGAAAAAAAAAAAGATATATCAAATCTAAAAAAGAAACCCCGATATTTTCTTGTTCTTGACACGTTACGTGTTCTGACGTCACATAATGTCTACAAAATTCTCCATTATGAAGATGTCTACTCTGACGTTATAATCCGCACCTTGAAACTTTCCTCAGTTGATATTTTGTTCGATGAATACATTACAGTGCTCGCTCATGCCTGAAAATATACTTTTAAATTAGTTTTAAATGAGATTATTGATATAATATTATATAACTGCATGCTTGTTGAACTTGTTGAATTATTCATTAAAAAAAATTGTCACCGCCTCTTATGACCCGATTGGGCTACACACGAAATAGTTATACTAATGGTATGGGAAAGTTTGACTTTAGAGGAAGTGTACTCGCATTTGCATGGAAGAAGAGTGAACGACAAATTTGAATAAGGGGAAAACCACTAATTACACCCGACTGAGATTCAAACTCTGATCTCACTGTCATCGGCAGTCCATTCTATTGAAAGAGTGACACCTTATACCTTTCGACCACCTTAAATAAAAAAATTTAGAAGAAAATAAATGAAAATTTTAAACACATTATAGATCTAATAGTGAAAGCTACAGAATGTTCCAAATAAAACCGGTCCTAGCCGCACAGTATTTCAAAGTCTGTACGTTTGGGGCCGGTTTTATTTAACATCATATACGTAAATTCCGAAAATTATTTGGTAAGCGTTTGTATTTTTGATTAATAGTCCATTTTATCTTAGATACTAGCTGGTTTCTGTATACATACATTCTTTTTTGCTACGCGCTTCGTGTCTTACCACCAATCCGCGATATCGGCATATTTACACTAATCAGGTAGGAATGCGGCAGGTAAAATTTATTGCAAGTGTACACTAATTTTTTCTGAAAAAGATTGGGAAACCATTTAGAAAAACAATTAATTAATTAATTAATTTTAGCACCGCGTCTTACTACCCGTTCGGGTTTAAACGCTTAAGTACTAATTTACACTAATAGGATTGGGAATTAGGAAGGTTGAATTTAGAGAAAGTGAACCCGCATTTGCGTGGAGGGAGAGTGGAAAACCATTTAGGAAAAACCACCCCCAGTTCACCCGACCGAGATTCGAACCTCGATCTCCGTCCTCGATGGTTTGACTCAACACGACTGGCGCGTTAGCCAACTACGCCACCGAGGCGGGTTGTAGAAAAACAATTAAACTCAAGAACGCCTTGTCGGGATTTGATCCATGTCCTTGTCACTTAAAAACTGAACAATATGAAACTCGCGCCTTTGTCCGCGCACCCACCACCGCAGGACTAGCCTAATTATTACATTCAAAATTTTGAATATTTTATTCATTTATTTGCCTTTTTTTGGATATTCTCAGGTTGGTTTTTCTTTTCACTGTGCCTTAATACCTGTTCAGGTTATACGCATATATACCTTATTTCGAGTTCCCAAAGATTTAAAAAAAAAATCATAAATCCTGAAAATATACGTACATTATTTTGGGTTCCCTGCCATTCTATCTTAACTAACCTTTCGATAAAATAAAAATTCACGGGGCACTTCATTCAAGATGGATGATCGCAGATTTCGACGTGTTCTATTAATATTTCATAGAGGATGCCAAACATTGAAAATAATTTATCGGAGTAGTGTTAACATGTACGGTATAATTTACATGCACATCAGAATTTTTTTTTCTGACATACTATTTTTATCAACAGTTTAAATTTTTGTCAAAAATCGATTTGGATATATTCTGCATTGACCCTTGGGCACTCTATATCTATATTTTTTATTGGTCCAAATATACAAATTACTTTAATTCTTTAAAAGCAAAATTAAAAATTTAAAACCGGGTGTCAAAAAAGTTTTACATAATTATAGTGTAATTTTTGATCGGTTTGCTAGTGTATATTATATATATTACGTATATTACGTGTATTTATGTATATACATATATTACGAGTTTTGAGTAAATAACTCTAATTTTTAAACAATGGAGTGAGAAAGTCAATGCGGAGTTCCGTACCATTAATTTTTATATAGGTTTTCTTAGCACCGCGTTTTACTACCCGTTAAGGTGATATGCTACTATAATAGGCTAATGGTTTTAGGGTTTAGTGAGGCTATATTTATAGGAAATGTACCCGCATTTGCTTGGAGAGACAGTGTAAAACCATTTAGGAAAAAAACTATCCTCAATAAAATTGACCGGGAACTTAAACCCCGATTGTGTGTCGTTTTACTTGGAAGTGCTGTTATCACTGAGGACTGCAACTAGCACTCTCCAGTTCCCACGGACTCAACCTGACTCAAGAAGCTCAGCGAAACTTTCGTGAGTCTTGAGTGTCTGGTGTATATCTTGTCTGTGCCCTTAGCCCTGCTCGTGAAGCTTTATCACCCAACTGTGTGACAGTCTTCCCCCCCCCCCCCCTCTACCCTCGCTCTGTCACCCACTCACGACTATTCAACCAAACGCTTCAGTGGACTGTTACCGCGTCGCTGAGTCGGGCTAGTTGCAAGCAAGCGATCCCACGGTTTACACTACATTGGTGAACTTATTTATTTCCCCGACACAAGCCACTGGCCACAATCCTCCCTTGCCTGTATTGTGGCCCCAGGATTTAAAGTTTGGGTGGGACTAGGCCCAACAGATTCTTCTGTTTTCGTAGATATGGCCCCGACCTTACCACTGATTTATTTCGATTCACTGTTTTGTTGTTGTGTTTTTGTATCAAGTACAGCACAAATGGTGTGTTCGCTGTGTATAAATCATAGTGTTGCGTGAAGTGTCAAATATTAAGTTCAGGGCCGTATTTACAGTCTGATCTCGGCAATCAGCTAATCACCAGTTATACGGATAACAAGTAGTTTAGATCGAATGGGGGATTGGTTGGCGTTCGAATGTCAATATCGGCTTTATATACATCCCTCATACAACACTAACCCTTTGTGACCGAAGAAAATACCAACGGTTTTTTAAATGCGATTTTTTTAATCACATTAGTAGGAATCGGCTTTAGTTAAAGGGGAAATATCATTTGGTACAGTTGCAGTATATAATTAAACTTACACTTAAATCTAGCAAAATAAATAATACCCGAATCGGTGGACTCACGGATTAAACGTCAAGCTCGTCTGGTCCGGTTTTACGGTGACGGAGAAATTGGAGTTCGAACCCCGGTCTGGCTTATTGATGTTTCCCACTTTCCCACCATACAAATGTGTGTACACTTACTTTAAATTATACCTGCCCATCCTTACCTCATTAACGAATTTAAATGGAGGTATCCTGATGATCTACTAGTAGAAAAAACTCCAATATTTTATTATGTACAATTTTTCGTTAAATATCTGAAATTTACTTCTTTGAAATCGGATATTAAAGAACCAGTAACACATTAGTCTATTAATATTTTGCCTAAAATCACGACAAATAAGCTGCTTACATTTCTTTTTAAAAATGTAAGTCTACTAGCTTTGAACTTGAACTAAACTTTAAATTTTCTCAAAGTATAAAATAAAACTGAGAAATTCGTCTAAAAAGATATTGTTATGCTCCAACCCCCTTCGATGGCCGCGTGGTCTAACGCACTACTTTCGTGTTAGAGTAGACTTCCGAAAAAAAAAAAAAAAAGAGATCGGGGTTCGATCCCGGTCTGGTGCACTGAGGGTGGTTTTTCCTAAAAAAAATATTCCACTCCATTTCAACGTAAATGCGGGTGTACTTTATCTAAACTAAACCTTACTAATCCCTAACACATTAGTGTAATTATTACATAGGCGTCCAACCTGAACGGGTAGTAAGACGCGGTGCTAAGTATTACACCTCTAGTTTAGTGATGAAGAAGTTGGAGTTTAGAATATATTTATTTATCAGCATCTGCGTTGAGGGAGTGTGTCAAATTGTTTAGGGAAATAACATCTCTTTACACAAGGTGTCCAGCAACTTGCAAAATAGAAAAAAAGTCAGGTAAGTTAATCAAATTTAAGAAATTTTCACATATTAACATTTTTTTTTTAAAAAATGCAACTTTTATTTACAAGGATCAAAATAACATTTTTCTTCCAATTAATACTCACCACGAATCTTTTTTTTTACACGTTTGAGCATTCTAATCTAAATTCTCAAGGTCAACATAATATGGTTTTCGTATCGTCTTTCCACCCTTCTACCGCGCGTCTTTAGACAAAATTGAGTCATGGTTATGCGCATGCGTGAGAATTAAAATACGTTATGGGAAGGAGACACTAATAAATAATGTGTCTCACCATTCTATAAGTTGTATTTGTGCAAGACGATCTCAATGAAATCTAACTTAGATTACACTACCCAATAACCGCTTTAGGTTGAAACCCTTTAAACACTTAATAAAGTGACACAATTTAAAAATGTGTATGTGTCTAAAATTATTATTGTTATTATTATTATTACATCAAGTTGCGAACTTATTATTATTATTATTATTATTATTACTACTTAGCACCGCGTCTTACTACCCGTTCGGGTTATACGCTTAAGTACTAATTACGCTAATCGATTATGAATGGGGAAGGTTGAATTTAGAGGAAGTGAACCCGCATTTGCGTGAAGGGAGAGTGGAAAACCATTTAGGAAAAAAACCTCAGTTCACCCGACCGAGATTAGAACCTTGATCTCCCCGTCCTCGGCAGTTGAGCTTAACACGACTAGCGCGTTAGCCAACTTCGCCACCGAGGCGGGTTTGATCCTAATAAAACAATGTTGATAATATAGTGACTGGAAAAGTTGGAAATTGGCTCTGGAAAACCTGGATAAGTCGGGGAATTAAAAAAATGTAGTTTGGCTGAACACACTGAAAATAAACCTTGTTGGGAATTACAACCCCCTACCTCCGACCTCCTTATAACTGGCAAAACAATAACGAACGAGGATGACGCAATTTATTCGCTTGCCCACCGACCTGGATCAAAATTAATTTGAAATTAGTTTTAAAAAAAACTTTACCATCTACTTAGTGGTTATCAGACAAGACAAAACTACTTAACCTTATGAAAAAATTTAAGAGAATAAACTTGGAAATATAAACGAAGTTATTTCTAGAGAAGAATGGCACAGTACAATTTTCATAGGAAGGGCCTATTAGAAAAGACAAACTTTTATTGCGGCCAAAATTGATGATTTTAAAAATATTTTGTCATATTACAGTTCTTTTTTAACACCGTGTCTTACTAACCGTTCGGGCTATAAGTCCATGTGCTAATTACTCTAATGGATTGGGGATTAGCCTCGGTGGCGTAGTTGGCTAACGCGCCAGTCGTGTTGAGCTAGACCACCAAGGACGGGGAGATCGAGGTTCGAATCTCGGTCGGGTGAACTGGGGTTGGTTTCCCTAAATGGTTTTCCACTCTCCACGCAAATGCGGGTTCACTTCCTCTAAATTTAACCTTCCCAATTCCTACTCCATTAGTGTTATTAGTACTTAAGCGTGTAACCCGAACGGGTAGTAAGACGCGGTGTTTAATAATAAAATAATAATGATAATAATATAATAATATAATAATGTTGGGGATTAGAAAAGTTAGATTTTGATAGTGTACCCGCGCTTGCGTGGAGGGATAGTGGAAAACATTTTAGGAAAAATCACTCTCAGCACACCCGACTCGGATTGGACCCCGATATCCCTATCATCAACAGTTTATTCTATTGCGAGAGTAACACCTTAGACCATGCCGTCATTGAAGCGGGTCTTATAAGTAGGCCTATTGATCATTTCTATCAAAAGTGACAACTGCAGATGACTCGTTGTATGGACACGTTAAAATATATTTAGTAACTTTTATAACTGTCAGTGTCCAGATGGTCTAAGACGTCAGTCACTCTTCTGCTGGACTGGCTTGATGATGATGATGATGATGAGGAGGAGGTAGGGGCTCAAATCCCGGTTGGATCTACTGAGGTTAGTTTCCCTTAAATGGTTTACCACTCTCCTTCCACGCAAATAATAGTAGCCTATCTCTAAAATGCTTCCGTCCATATCCCAACCCCATTAGAGTAATTATCATATAATGTGTACAACCTGAACAGATAGTAAGACGCGGTGATTGAAAAAAATATAACTGATATATAAGGTTCTTTACTGTAATCTCATTTTGGTTGAAAATACTACTTATTATACCCGGTTAGGGATCGAACCCAGATCCGCCATAGCCTACTATTCTTTCTATATTAAAAGACATATATTATGCTTTAACAAAAAAGTAAAAATACAATTTCGCTTTCTTTTTTTTATTTGAGGATGTTAAAGAAATAATTCATGATAATTTTTATTTCAACGAGGGCGGTTATTTTTGTGATTTTGTTCAATGTTTGCCAACAGCGAAGACAAGCTGTTCTTTCCGGAAGTAAAGAGGCAAACCTGCTTTAGCAATTTTAAACGTTCCATCACTCTCTTAATGTTTTATGAGTGACTGGCCTCAACCTTTTAAGCGCATGCTATATTTCTACTTTCTCTCGACCCTTGGAAAAGAGAAAGTATTGTGACCGTAATAAAAATCGAACCCGCCTCGGTGGCATAGTTGGCTAACGCGCCAGTCGTGTTGAGTCAGACCACCGAGGACGGGGAGATCGAGGTTCGAATCTCGGTCGGGTGAACTGGGGGTGGTTTTTCCTAAATGGTTTTCCACTCTCTCTCTCCACGCAAATGTGGGTTCACTTCCTCTAAATTCAACCTTCTCATTTCCTAATCCATTAGTGTAATTAGTACTTAAGCGTATAACCCGAACGGGTAGTAAGACGCGGTGCTAAAATTAAATTTAAAAAAAAATTAAATAAAAATAAAAATCGAACTCGAGATTTTGATAAATGTCGATGTCCCCGAAACTTAAAAAGTTATTTTTACTATGTTTTTTTTCGTATGGCATCTTTGACCGTGAGAGATATATTATCTAGTTGGGACGCCTGTGTGTGTGTAGACTTTTAGACGCTCTTGTGACACTAAAAGTTGCCCAGAAATACACCAATGGAAGTTGCCTACATCTCGTACCCGCAATGAGTTTATGTGATCATAGTGGTCATGAAGTTATGGATCCAGCAGCGATCTCTAACATAAGCCTAACTAACCAAACCCTGGTGACTTTTAGGATATTCCCCTTTTCGGGTAGTATACCAAGCCGGCAATTGAACCCGAGACCCCTAGGTTTTTGGCCAGGTGCACTGGCCACTATACCACAGGGCTGGTTCACGATACCGTCTGTCTGTTTGTATCTCCGGCTAGAGCCTAAATCATTTTACCGATTGGGCTAAAACTTCGTATATAGGGTTTCCATAAGGTCGCCCCGAGGGTTTTTTTTGGAATCGGATGTATAATCGTAAAATTAAGGGTAGTTAACTGAAGGGCACAAAGAGATAAACTAATTTTTCTCGAAATCTACTCTGGAAATTTTTATTAAATTTTGTACCTAGGTATTGTTTAACATTACAAAAAAAAAGGGGGGGGGGCAATTCTTATTTTCGCATGAAATTCACTTTGAGGGTGTTTCATATAGGGAGAAATTTCCAATTTTGATCATATATCCGCCACTATTTGAGATACGAAATAACTTTTCATTGTAAAGTGGTTGAACTGTTAGAATTAAAAATATTTTAATAAAACCAATAGTTTCTGAGCTTTAAGAAAAGACTATATATATATATATATATATATATATATATATATATATCTTAAAAATATGAAATTGAAATTGATTTTTATGCTCTTTGATGAACAGAGGTGCTCCTCTTTTATCAATGTTTCTGTAACAGTGCATATTAGTACATTTATGCTCTTTGGTGTAACAGTGTGTATTATTTAGTTTCACAAATTTTACGAGTTTTTAGTAAATGTCTCTATTTTACGAATAAAGACATAAAGAAAGTCTCTGTTGAGAGCACCGTATCATTTATTTTTTAACTAAAATAAAGAGGAATATATATATATATATAATCTCTTTATTTTTATATATATATATATATATATGTTTTGCTTTTGTTCCGTCTACATTTTTCAAGAGTTTTTTTTCTCTTATAATTCATAAGTAATTCAACCTGTATGCAATTAATGTTAAACTAGAGGCACACTTTCTTTTTATTATTTTTTCCCCCCCACTAATTTTAAGCTACAGTTTCGGCAAAAGAGACGCCTCAACATTTTATTTCGTCCAATTTTAGTCAAGCTTGACGCCTAAAAATTTAACCAATTTCGATTAGATTAAACTTATCATATGGTCTTACCTATGTATAATGTAAATTATAATATCACTATAAAGTTAACACTTTTAAATTATTTAATATTTTTAAACACTGTTGAGAAAAATAGCTTCCCAAATTGGCGAATTAATTGAAGGGGGGAAAAAATACTTTAAAATAATTTTTGTACAGACACTCTAGAATTATTGAAATTTTTCTAGGAATTTCTTTTTTAGCACTGCGTCATCAAACCATTGTCATTCATACCTTTAACCACCCTACCTAACCTTGGTATGTTAAAGGTTCTGTAGGCTGGAACACTCGAACTATATAAAACTATTTCCCTCCATTTCGCTTCGCTGGCCGGACGGTATAAGGCGCTATTCATGCAATAGACTAGACTTCCCTGGACGGGGAGATCGGTGTTCGATCCCTGTCGGGTGTTTTTCCATAAATGGTTTTACACTCTACCTCCACGCAAACGCGGGAAAACTTCTCTTAATTCAACCATCCCAATCCCTAAAACATGAGTATAATTAGTACATAGGTGTATAACCCTAACGGGTAGTAAGACACGGTATTTAAAAAAAATTCCACCTACATTAAAATAATTTAATTGATTGAATTCTTATAAATCAATTTTAAAAGTTTTAAAATGTAAATACATTAGACAGTACTCCTAAATTATGACTAAGTGAAATTCATAAATACCGTACGTACAATATGACATTGATTTATTAAAATAATAATTGCTCCTCGACGTATATTAATTAAAAAAAAAAGTAAGTTCTTTATAGGTGTCTGCTAAATTAATTAGTGCTAGCTTTTACTAATTTTATCAAATAAATATATTACTTTTTGTCGCCGTAAACTTTAAAAAATATCTATTGTGATATATATTTTAGTTGAGTTTCCCTTCCCCCCCTATATTTCACTCACTGTCCAATCGCATTTTATGATTAGTTGCTGAAGGAATCGTCCTTGACCTGTCAATATTCCAGCTTCACTCTTCATCAACCGGCCCGGTTAGTAATTTTAACTCGTGCGGGCTTTTTTTTATTTGTTGGAACTAGATGGAAGAATAAACAACTTTTTTTATGTTTGTAAAACCTTTTAAAGTTTTAGTCAAAAAATAAAAATCCTACATTTTAATAGCTACACGTGAATAAATTATCTCGAATATGCTCACTTCTAAACTAAAAAAAAAAAAAAAAAATTGATATGTTGACTTGTTTGCAAATTTTTTTTAATAAAAAATCTTTTTACATACTTTATTATGAGCCTTAAAATTTAAAACCAGTAATCACAGGTTTGGGATGTTAAAATTATATCCAATATTGTTCACTATCAATATGTAGGGGTATCATTATTGAAACGTTCATGGGGGGACACGTGCCCCCAATAATAATATGACCAAATGAGACACTCACTGTAAAAAAAAACTTGGTGAATTTCTTTATTTAGAAGATTGAGAATACACGTTTGAAACAATACTTAAATTATTACGATGACTTTTAAATGAATCATAGAATTAATTCCGTTAAATATTATTTGTATTAATTTATTTTCTAAATTAAAGTGAACATGTTTTTTTTGTCTTACCCCCCACCCTTATTAACTAATTTCTTAGCACCGCGTCTTTCTAGCCGTTTGGACTATACGCCTAATTGCGTTAATAAGTTAAGGATGAGTGGGTTGAATTTTAGAGGACGTGTACCCACATTTGCATGTAGGGTGAACGGAAAACCATTTTGAAAAAAACCCACCATCAGTACATTCGATGCTGATTCAAACCCCAATCTCCTCGTCATCGGCAATCTAGTCTATTGATCAAGCGGCCAACAAAGTGGGCAATTAAGAGCCAGTGACGCTTCTGTCCGTATGTGCCGTCTAATATACCAGTTATTCGTTTTTTAACGAAATTTATCATCAAGGAGAAATTTTAACAACAGATCTAAGGAATTTCATAAGACCATTAAGGGGGCCGCCTCGGTAAGCGAAAAATTGCTGCGCAGACGTTCAGCTCTAACGCAATATTTATTTATACGATGCGTTATTTCAAAATAGGGTTCACGCCAAAATAGAGTTGAAAGATTCCAACAGTGCTCTTTTTCCTTAACAACGCAATAATCCTCTATATTATTTCTGTTGTCAACATCCCTTTTTCTCAACTAATACAAAGTCTACAGCGATGAATAAGGTATTATTTGATAGGGTTTTTTACCGACCTCTGACATAGTATACTCAATGTACGTTAAAACACATTGTTTGTTTAGAATTTAAGTTAAAAGAAAAATTTAACAATATGTTTGTATCAATTATCAAAAATAAACTCTCTTTGCTATTTTGTGTACACACTTCGCTGAGTATTTAATTTCAATAATCCAACAAAAGAATAAATCATTTTTATTGGGGGGAGGGGGGGTGAGGGAAGGTTTAATGTGCGAAAGTTTCGCAAGGGTTTACTGGTTTGAGTTTTATTAATTGAAGAAAATGTGTGTAAATATCACATTAGCTCATTTTCAATGACTTTTTAAGCATATTTGCGGAGCTATGAAACTAAGCTTGATAAACAAGGGCTTTATATTTAGCCTTCATTTAACAAATAAAGTCATTTTTTGATAGGCTCACAGCAATTTTTTTTTTAGATATTTAAAAACTAGCTTTCCTCTTTACTTCGAGATAAGAAATTTCGTAGTTTTATTTCCCCTCTTTCTTATTGTCATGACAAAGGGTGGTTGTAGGTTAAGGGTGAAAGAAGTATAAGCTTAGACAGAATAGAGAAGTAGTTCCTTAAAATGACACATACCATTAAGTTTTGAGCCGTGAGGCCTGACAACGATTGATACTTCTCGCCAAAACTTAACTTGGTAACGCCGGACATTTTCAGCTATTTTGTAATAAAATAGGAATACTGACAAAGTAAATATGTTTGTATTGTGTTACTTATTTCTAAAAGATCAAAAACATCAAAGGTTGAATTTTAAATAAATTCAGAAGAATCGAGACTTCTAAGACAATAGTTATTTTTTGTCAAACTAAAAAAAATGAAAAATGACATTATAGAAACGATATTATATGCACCTGTAACCATACAGTCGCTAGATATTTATGAATAAAATGATGCAATTAATAAAAGTGTGTCCCAACTCATTGTATTTTCATTTGTATTTTCCTCCTCCCCTCTTTGTTCAACTACTGCTGGACAGCTCCACCCGTTAACGGTATAAGCCTGCCTTGTTACTAGCGTTTACAAACTTCTGCTCGACTATTCTAGCGCCTTAAGAAATTGTATTTTAAAAGCCACCAAACTATTTGGCGAGATGCCATCCTACTAGCCTGTATCGCTTTAGTTTCTCTTCACTGCGTCACGTATTTTATAAGATTTACTGCGCGCGCTCTATAGACATAATCGTTTCGAGTTATCGATAAAAGATGGAAACCGCAACGATATGATCTGTGATGGACGTGTACTATTTTATTGTAAAACTTTTTCATGTCTTTATCTTTTACGGCATCAAAATAATGTCTGGCCCATTTAACGCAATATTCACAAATTCATATTTTGGAAAAGTGACAAACTATATAGAGAGGTTTTTTCCTTCTTCTCGATATGGATAAAAAACAACAATGGATTAAATCGAACGTTGGTTATGCTGAAAAACATCAGCTTTTCGTGGGGTTTATATTTGGTGTATCGCGTCTGTCTACCCTTCAGGCTAGCCACGTATTTACAATAAGTGGGTTTGGATGAAGGAGATGAGGCTTTAGATAAAATGTACTCAAGTTTGTCTGGTGAGGAATGAAAAATCATTTGGGAAAAACTACCTTCAGTACTTTAAATAATAGTACAAATTAATTACCATACAATCAACCTCACCATCATCATCATCATCATCATATACAGGGGATTTTCGCAAATAAAAGAGGGCTGAGATTTAAAAAAACCTGTTTCTAATAGCTATATAGGTATTTAGATTATTATTTTTAAGTAAATATTACACCCCACTTAATATAGATGCTACATAAAAAACATATAATTTCTTTTTGTTATTTTTTAGGTAATTTTTTGCGTATAACCCGAAGGGTAGTAAGACGCAGTGCGAATAATAATTTAGGTATTCTTTTTATTACCGTGTCTCACTACCCGTTCGGATTGTACGCATATGTATGCTACTAATCACGCTAACGTTTTAAGGATGAGTGAGTTTGAGTATAGATTAAGTGTGCCCCTATTTGCATGGAGGGAGAGAGTAAATCCTTTAAGGGGAAACCCACCTTCATTACAATCGACCGGAATTCAAACCCCGTTTTACTTGTCATCGGTATTTCAATCGATTTAAAGTTTGACGTCTTAACCATTCGACCACAGAAACGGGTTTGCATATGATTTTTTTAATTAATTTTATACTAATTTTTCTTAATATATAAATATTATATTTACTTTCTCCACGGTTCTATTTTTAATCTAAAGGAAATCATATTAGTATACAGATAAATACATATAACTTTTATATATATATTTGCTGAAACGATGAAATATTAACGATAGTTCCCCCCCATCGAGTGTCCATGTGCCTTTCTGCCCGTCCGTTCTATACGCCTATTCCACCAATGAGGTAGGAATGATAAATGGGATATTTTTAGGAAATGTACCCTAATTTGCTCGAAGTGAGTGTGAGAAACCATTTAGGAAAAACATGCCCTCAGTACAGCCGACTGGGATTCGAACCCGGATCTCCCCGTCACCGACAATCCAGTCCAACACGAGTGTGACGCGTTAAACCATACGGTCACCGATTTGGGGGACGCCTTTGTCCTTTGTCCCTCTACCCCCCTGTTTGTGGGGGGTGTTATCGGTAATTGACAAAACATCAAGTCTAAGAAATATTTATTTTAATATTTACGTCAGTATGAAAGGATGCCTTACAGGACATCCGTCGTCTGAAATGGGGGGGAAAAACAAGCAAGGAAAATTCTTACTTTCACCATATTTTATCTGTAACGAAGGTTGAAAGAAAACGTATTAAAAAGCACCCTCTTCTAATGCGTTTGGTGGGAATAATATTTCAGGCCTACGCACACCTGACCTCTAGAAAACATTTGAAACTCTTCCAACTTTTTTTACTTATGTTTTAACTTTATTTTTCTCAAGTTTTCCTTTCCCTCTTTGATCGTTGGGGTGGGAAAGAGGGTCTCACCTCATTTTGAGTTATGTGGGTTGTTCTTGAGCTAGCTCTTAGGCTATTGTTTGCAGGGCTGGTTTCTTTTGGAAGGTTTTCTTTATCTACTAAATATATAACTATTGTTTCAATGTAGTTTTATTATTTCTGTTACTATAAAATATAGTCTCTGTTGAACAATGTATGCAACATCCGAAAACTTGACTCGAGATTTTTAAAAAAAATTAATTTCTTGTCTACATTTCCTTCTTCTACCATAACCGGCTATACTCCTCGCAATAAGGGTAATACACCAAATACCGTTTTTGTCAACCCCGATCTCTCCATAATCTATCGCGAGGATGACGTCTTAGACCACTCGACCACCGAAGTGGGTCTTGACACATTCAACATGATATATACATTAAAAATTACGTTTGCCAACATCTTATTACATGACGTTGCTTAAAATAATAATAATAATAATAATAATAATATTCAGTGAACTAGTTATACGAAGGCACTTACTTTGTAAGCAATCAGCGCTTCTGATGTCGCGTGGCCTAACACGCTACTCTCGTGTTAGACTAGAGTGCCGATGACGGGGAGATCCGGGCTCGATTCCGGTCGAGTGCACTGAGAGGGGTTTCCCTAAATTGTTTTCCGCTCTCCTTCCACGTAAATGTGGGTGCACTTCCTCTCTATTAAAACCTTCCTAATCCTTAAACCATTAGTGTAATTAGTAAGTAAGCGTATAACCCGAATAGATAGTAAGACGCGGTACTATATACATTTTTTTATAATAACGAGCATAAAAAAGTGTTTGAAACAGTTTTTTTTTCCTTTTAAACTTTTCCATTAGTCTGTTATTACTATTATTATTATTTTCACATTTTTGAAGAACTTTGAGTAATTTGAGCGTAATCTCTCGGAAAAGTATGTACCTGATTATGAGCTTTTTTTTTAATGGTCATTAAATCTCTTTGTAAACGCAACTAAAATACTTTTGTTGGTGTTTTCGAGTAATTTGGTTGAGTGAGACAGGAGCAAGGAGGATGCTCTTTTCATTAATATTTTACAAAAATAATAAATTTTGATGTCAGTGAAAAAAGGGAAATGTCAGTCTATTTTTTGTTTTAAGAGGGCTATGTAAAACATGAACACTAAAACCAAAGTGAGAGATTTGTTTCTCATATATATTAACAAAATGTATTGCCTAGATTATGACATTCTAACATGAGAGGGTTGTACTTTGTTAATACCACATTTACAGTGTCACAAATATTAACTAAAACATTTAATAATGGAAAAATAACTTGTATAAATGTGAATGTTTAGTGGCATTTTTACTTTCTATTGACCCCTCGGAAGGAGAATTGTTGAGATTGTCAAAAAAAAATTGAACTTGAGGTTTTGATAAATGTCTACGTTTCATGAACCCCTGAAACAGAAAAAATAGTTTTCTCGATGCCGTCTGTCTCTCTCTCTCATTGTTGGCCTAGAGCCTAAACCGTTTTACCAATGGGTCTGAAACTTGGTATCTAAGGCTTTCATAGGATTCCCCCGAGGGTTTTTTGGGACTAGATATCTAACCATAAAATTAAGGATAGCTACATGAAAGAAAAAAAATAATGAAAAAATCAATTTTCTCCAAATCCGCTCTAAAAATTTTGATAAAATTTGGTAGCCAGACATTTTTAACATTTAAGAAAAAAAAAGAGGTAAGTTTAATTTTCCCATGAAAATAACTTTAAGGGTACTTTACATAAGCAGAAATTTCCAATTGTTATCATATCTCCGCAACTATTTGAGATACAAAATATCTTATTTTAAAGTTATAGGAAGTGCTAATCAAAATTAAAATCTTTTATTTGAAATGTATTTTTATGAAATATAGTTTTGACAATTTAAATTGATTGTCATGTTCTTTTATGGAAAAAAAAGTTTCTATAAAAAGTCCATTATTTTATTTACGCCCTTTGGTGGAGTGTTTCTGCAACAATGTATATGATTTTGTTTTACAAACCATACGAGTTTTTAGTAAACGTCTCTACATCAAGATAAAAGAGAGAGTCTCCGCGATGCACCGTAACATTTATTTTAAATACACGATCAAGATCCATATTATGATCGGAAAGATTCTTATTCACTGAAGAAAACTGAAAAATGCTATCTTGGAAAACGCAAGGTATTTTACAATGCAAATTTTGTCACCACCTTGAAGGAACTTTACGCTAAATATTTATTACTATTATTATTATTGTGTATTTTAATCCATATAAAACCTATCTAAGATTTTTTTTATCACGGTGTCTTACTAGCCGTTCGGGTAATATGCCTATGTACTTATTACACTAATGGTTTTAGAGACTAGTAAGGTTATATTTATAGGAAGAGTACCCGCATTTGCGTGGAGGGAAAGTGGATGAACCTTTTTGGAAGAACCACCCTCAGTACACTCGACCGAGATTCGAACCTCGTTCTCCCCTTCATCGGCTGTCTAATCTACTGCAAGAGTACCGCGTTATACCATGCGGCCACCGAAGCTGGTGATATCTAAGATTATTTCTTGATTATAAATTATCTAATCATGGCTTGTAGTTCAATGTGAATTTAGGAATCATTACAGACTAAATAAGTAAGTACAGTGCTTGTTTGGTGCCCTGAAATTGTGCAATTTGTCCTCGAACGCGTTCATTTTGTTCCAAAAGTTTCCGCGCAAGTTGAACAACCACGTCATTCGAATGGTGCTTGAATATTATGTATTTTTGACAAATATACTAGTTTCAAAAATTAGTGTAAATCTAAACAGGTTCTGATTAAGAAAAGAAAACTTTGATCAAATGAAACTTTATTCAGTGTCCTCAAGGTAGAAACAAACAAAATGGCGATGGTACTATCAGTTGTCTGCCAGCTTGCTAGGAACGCCATCTATAATGATTAAAGTGGCGCTTGATAGATGACTTTGCTAGTCGTAAGTTTTAAATACTACATCCGCTTAACTCGAATCCGTGTAATTTGAGTGCTAAATGTAATATAGTAACTGTGGTTGATAATATGTCTATAACATAAACAAAAATAACTTGTCATCATTGACAAATTGTAACTTAGTATTACCTGCACTGGTGGACACATAGACAAAGGCGTCTGTGGTGTCTAGTCGGTTTTGACGGTGACGGGGAGCTCGTATCTTTAATTCCGGTAACGTTTACGGGGTTGTTTTTCCTAAACGATTTCCCATTTACCTTTACTCAAATGCAGCTGTATTTACTCTCACTTACACCTTCGCTATCCCTGGCTCATTAGTGTAAATATACATACAGCTCGTACGGTTAGTAAAATGTGGGACACGTTATACGTCGTAATTAGGGCTATTAACTACTAAATCTAAGGAGGAAGGGTGTTTATTATTTAGCACCCCGTCCTACAACCCGTTCGGCTTATAAACCTGTATACTAATTACTCTAATTAGCTAAGGATGAGGAAGTTGAAAATAGAGGCCGTGTACCTGAATTTTCGTGAAGGTAGAGTGAAAACTCATTTAGGAAAAAAAAACCTTCAGTTCACCCGACTGGGACTCGAACCTCAATCTCCCCGTCATCGGCAGTCTAGTCTATTGTGAGAGTGACGCCTTGGACCATGTGGCCACAAATGTGGGTGAGAAATGTGTATTGAGGAAGCGCACCCGCGTTAACGTGGAAAGAGCATGGGAAAACTACAATGATAAATCACATATAGTGTATTATTGTTTTAAAAACTTCCACCAGGCTAAATAATTTTTTTTATAACGGAGTATTTAACAGGCAATCATTATCTAGATGGGGGACCACAATTACATCGCATGTCCATTACATCGCGTTTTGGGAACAAATACATTGCAGATCCATCACGTCGCGTTTCCCCCACCTCTCTACACACAGTTAACCCTACTCT
Organism: Timema podura; assembly: GCA_033556935.1. Classification (NCBI taxonomy): domain Eukaryota; kingdom Metazoa; phylum Arthropoda; class Insecta; order Phasmatodea; family Timematidae; genus Timema; species Timema podura. Next base: position 23,549,980 of record JAVRXN010000007.1, on the reverse strand, counting down.
GACGTACAACCAATAGGAATGAAGAGGCGTATATATACAATTACATCGCATGTCTATTAAATCGCGTTTTTTGTACAAATACATTGCAGGTCCATCACGTCGCGTTTCCCCCACCTCTCTACACACAGTTAACCCTACTCTGACGTACAACCAATAGGAATGAAGGGGCGTATATATACAATTACATCGCATGTCCATTAAATCGCGTTTTTGGTACAAATACATTGCAGGTCCATCACGTCGCGTTTCCCCCACCTCTCTACACACAGTTAACCCTACTCTGACGTACAACCAATAGGAATGAAGGGGCGTATATATACAATTACATCGCATGTCCATTACATCGCGTTTTGCAAGGATAGTGTGCCTGACTCCCAGCTCTGACTCTCACTTTGAAGGTGGGGCTGGTTGAAAGAATAGTGTAACTCAAACAAAACTTAAATAAACTTCACCATAACCGAGATGTCTAGGCAACTGGATCTACAACACTCTTAAGATAAATACACCATGATTTTGTTTTTTACTTCTTTGGAAAAAATTGTCTAGATAAAAGGTTTATTTTTAATTTGTAGATTATATTCTTATTTTATTATTTCATTCTTGCTTTTCATTGCGCCACAGCAATTTGAATTTACAAATTCAAGTCTCCAAGTTTTTTTAAGGACATTAGATTTTTGACAAGCTAGAAACTCTCTCTCTCCCAAGGAGAGTCAGTTGACTCTTCATTCCTATTGGTTGTACATCAGAGTAGTGTTAGCTGTGTGTAGAGAGGTGGGGGAAACGCGACGTGATGGACCTGCGATGTAATTGTAGACACCCTATATAGATCAGTGTTTCCCAAACTTTCTCCAGGCGCGTACCCCTTTCGGGTATATGGCCTAACCAACGTACTCCTTTCAGATCTTCATAGAAAAATCCGGGAAACAAAAACCCGCTATCCTGTAAAGTATTAAAAAAGTCGTTACAAATTTTAATAAAGCTTCTCACAGTAGACTGGACTGCCGATGATGGGGAGATCGGGGTTTGAATCTCAATCGGGTTTACTGATGGTGGTTTTTTCCTAAATGTTTTTTCTAATTTTCCTACAAGCAAATGACTTGTTTTGGGGACCGATTGGATCAGGGCTCAAATCCCGGTCGGGTGTACCGAGGGTAGTTTTTTCCCCCAAAATGGTTTCCCTCTCTCCTTCCACGCAAATGTGGGTAGCTAAACTCTAAAATGTTTCTTTCCACATCCCTACCCCGTAAGAGTAATTAACACGTATGCGTATAGCCTGAATAGGTAGTAAGAATTGGTGATAAAAATAATCCAAGCAAATGCGTATACACTTTCTCTATATTCGAACTTCCTCATCTCAAACACTTTAGCGTAATTAGTACATATGCGTGTAGCCCGAAAAGGCAGTAAGGCATGGTGCTAAAAAAATATTTGTAATGGTAAGCTCTTCAAAGCAGTAACACAGGAACAGAGATAAAGAAAGGCTTATAAATGACTATGAAACACATCAAAATCTACGATAAATTGTTTATCAAACTTACTACAGTTAAAATCTAGAGCTATACTATTTATATAATCTATGGCGTTTATAGCGCGTCGACACAAATAAGTCATTAGCGCTTTTATATCTAGAATACTCAGTGGTACGCTTACCACAGCTTAAGAAACATTGATCTCGATGCTGACGACACTCTCCTCTCTTTCTCAAAACATGTCCTGGAAATTGAGCGTGTCCTCTTCTGAACTGTTGTGGCATAGTTTAAATAATTGTGTTTCTACAAGGAAACGGTGAAATTGGTACTTAAAAAGGCGCCTTGATTGTTCTGCTAGTGTGAAATTGTGTTTGGACTAAAGGAGTTAGCGATGAGCTCTGCAACATTTTCACTAGCTACTTGCGCATGATGACGCCTGGCGTTGCGGTAGTTATAACACCAAAATCACAAACCAAAAGGGCGGGGCTTCCCATTTTGTATAATGTATTTTACTATATTAAAAAAAAGCTGTTCCGTATTGTGTTTTTTTTAATAAATATTTTCTCGCGACCCTTCGGAGAAAGAAATTATTGTGATAATTTAAAAAAAATCAATATCAATATTTCATTATCCCCCGAATCCGAAAAAGCTATTTTCGAAATGCCATGTGTGTGTATCTCTACCTAAAGCCGAAACTATTTTACCGATCGGGTAAAACTTGGTACATAAGAGTTTTAGTAAGATCCACCGAGAAGTTTTTGTAATTATATATCCAAACCTAAAATTAAGGGTAGTTTACTTAAACCAAAAAGAGAACTAAGCTATTTTCTCAAAACCGGTTCTAATGGTTTTGGTTAATTTTTTGTTAACACCACATCCTACTACAACTCGTTCGGGTTATACGCCTATGTACTAATTACGCTAATGGATTAGGGATTAGGAAGTTTGAATTTAGAGGAAGTGAACCCCCATTTGCGGGGAGAGTGGAGAGAGAGAGATAGAGTGGGAAACCATACATGAAAAAGACCCTCAGTACACCCGACAAGGCTTGAACCCCGATCTCCCCATCATAAGTAGTCTAGCTTATTGTGAGAGTGACGCCTTAGACCATGCGGCCGTCGAAGCGGGTTGATCAAAATTTATATCCAAGACACGGTTTAACATTACAAACAAAATTGCGCATTTCACACTTCTGCAAATAATCTCTTAAAGCCAATACCTCGTGACACTTGTTTTCGATCATTTTAAAATTTTTCTAAAACCATTCATCAGAAAACAACCCTTTAGTATTAGAGTTTGACTCACAAAAACTATTTATTGTTTTTATTTGTTAATCTGACCTACTTTGCTTTAAATAGGGAAAAATTATATCTTTTGGATCACTTTTGGCGGGATTTCGGTAATTCGAGTTGGAAACACTGGAGGGATGTTTAGCAACATAGGTTCTATCACTCTCCACCCACCCCCTACTTCCCTTTAACATCTACATGTCAAATTAGTAGTTTTCTCTTTTCCCTTATCTCCAACTCTGCCTCGCGTAATTAATTAACGCCCCTCTAACCTCGGCCATATATCTCCACTTCCTTCCTATTTTCGATGCGGTTTTCATCTCATCACGGTTTGGTTAGGTGTGACCTATTTTCTCTCACTTCGCGTCGTCTCTCTGACAGGCGGCGAAACGCACTGATTCTCGAGAGACTCGCTCCGACGACTAGCAATGCTGCCGGCGAGAGCTCGGTGGCTTCTTCACATGATGGAATCCCCTCTTCCCCCTTCCCCCTACCTCGTACGTTATTTAGAGATACCGTGAGCATTGGAAGGCACCACAAAAACTGGAGAAAAACCTATATCTATATTTTTACACCGATTTTTCGGGTTCTACCAAGTCCACCTCATTACACCCTATTCTTATATTGATCTAATTCCATACAGTCCGCCCCATTACACCCTATTCTTATATTGATCTAATTCCATACAGTCCACCTCATTACACCCTTTTCTTATATTGATCTAATTCCATACAGTCCGCCCCATTACACCCTATTCTTATATTGATCTAATTCCATACAGTCCACCTCATTACACCCTTTTCTTATATTGATCTAATTCCATACAGTCCGCCCCATTACACCCTATTCTTATATTGATCTAATTCATACAGTCCACCTCATTACACCCTTTTCTTATATTGATCTAATTCCATACAGTCCACCTCATTACACCCTTTTCTTATATTGATCTAATTCCATACAGTCCGCCCATTACACCCTATTCTTATATTGATCTAATTCCATACAGTCCACCTCATTACACCCTATTCTTATATTGATCTAATTCCATACAGTCCACATCATTACACCCTATTCTTATCTTGAGCTAGTTATATCCAGTCCGCCCCATTACACCCTATCTTATCTTGAGCTAGTTATATCCAGTCCGCCTCATTACACCCTTTTCTTATATTGATCTAATTCCATACAGTCCGCCCCATTACACCCTATTCTTATATTGATCTAATTCCATACAGTCCACCTCATTACACCCTATTCTTATCTTGAGCTAGTTATATCCAGTCCGCCTCATTACACCTATTCTTATCTTGAGCTAGTTATATCCAGTCCGCCCCATTACACCCTATTCTTATCTTGATCTAATTCCATACAGTCCGCCTCATTACACCCTATTCTTATCTTGAGCTAGTTATATCCAGTCCGCCCCATTACACCCTATTCTTATCTTGAGCTAGTTATATCCAGTCCGCCTCATTACACCCTATTCTTATATTGATCTAATTCCATACAGTCCACCTCATTACACCCTATTCTTATCTTGAGCTAGTTATATCCAGTCCGCCCCATTACACCCTATTTCTTATCTTGAGCTAGTTATATCCAGTCCGCCTCATTACACCCTATTCTTATCTTGAGCTAGTTTATCCAGTCCGCCTCATTACACCCTATTCTTATCTTGAGCTAGTTATATCCAGTCCACCTCATTGCACCCTATGCCTTCTTTCAGGTATATTCTAATGCTATCCTCCCATCTGCGTCTAGGTCTTCACAATGGTCTGTTCCATTATGTTTTCCAGTCAATACCTCTAACGCGGTTCTCTATTCTTCCTTTCGCGTTTCATGTCCTGCCCGCCGTAATCTGTCCGCGTCTTAAGCTCTCTAAAACAAGCTAATTAGTTTAGGATTAGGAAGGTTGAATTTATAAAATAAGTATCATTATTTTTGTGGAGGAAGGAGGGTAAACCAACTTATTCCTGAAAGTGATGGATGTAAGAATTATAACACATTCTGTTGATGTGTGTGTTAAATTGACCTTAGGCTTAGCTCGAAAATAGCTCATCACAAAAGATTTAACATTATTTTTTCTGTACCAATATGTTGTCATATTATGTATTACTTTTGTGCCATGTTTGATAAGGATACATGTAGCTCTGCAAAAAATTATTTTGGTTAAATTTTTACTTTCTCGCTATCTTACAGGTAAAGAAAGTATTGTGATCGTCAAAAAAAATTGAACTCGAGATTTTGATGAATCTCGACATTTCTTGACCCTTCAAATCCGAAAAAGTGGTTTTTGAATTTCCGTCTGTCTGTCTGTCGGTACCTTCGACTAGAGCCTAAACTATTTTACCGATCAGGCTAAAACTTGGTATCTAGGGTTAGGGTTGCCCCGAGGTTTTTTTGGAATTGGATATCTAACCCTAATATTAAGGGTAGTTTACTGAAGGGCAAAAAGAGAAAAAGTCGATTTTCTCAAAACGATTTTGATTCAATTTCATTTCAAATCATTTATAAATATTCTAAACAAATTGGCTACTCTCAATACTTCGGCAAAATGACTTTAAGGGCTCTGGTCTGATACGTATATGTTCTTTTTTTTTTAATCATATCTCCGAAACTATTTGAGATATGAAATTACTTATCATTACAAATATGTAGAACTATTTATAATACAAATATTTTATTCGCAACATATTTTTTTAAACCATTAACTTTCAATTTATACGCAAATATATATAAACTTTTCAAACACTAAACGTAAAGTATTGCGACCGTAAAAAAGTCTAACCTGAAATGTTGATGAATCTCGACGTCTCATGACCCTCCCGAACCTAAAAAGTAGATTTCGCAGTGCCGTCTATGTGTGTTTTTTAACCCCAAAATTAAGAGTAGTTTGATAAAAAGCGAAAAGGGAAAAAAATCTAATTTCTCAAAATCGGCTCTAACGATTTTGATTAAAATTGTATCTAGGCGCTGATTAAATTATAAATAAACTAGCTATTTTCATTTTACCATGAAAATGACTTTTAAGGTACTTTACAGAAGCGGAAATTTCCATATCTACGCAACTATTTGAAATGCTAAGTAACTTATCATTGCAAAATTGTAGTACTATTAAAAACAAAAACTTTTATATGAAATATATTTTTTATAAAACCAACAGTTTCTGAGATATTGACAAATATATTAATACAATTATTTTGTGAGCTTTAGTTGTAAAGAGATACTACTTAAGTTTTAACGCAATAATTCTCTAATGCCATAGAGTAAGAAATGAATAAGTCTCTCAAAAAGTGTATGTTTTCTCTCTTTCCTCTTAGGAGAAATGTTTGTACAACAATTATTATTATTATTTAGCAGCGCGTCTTACTACCCGTTCGGGTTATACGCTTAAGTACTAATTACGCTAATGGATTAGGAAGGTTGAATTTAGAGGAAGTGAACCCGCATTTGCGTGGAGGGAGAGTGGAAAACCATTTAGGAAAACCCCCCCAGTTCACCCAACCGAGATTCGAACCTCGATCTCCCCGTCCTCGGCAGTCGGGCTCAACATGACTAACGCGTTAGCCAACTACGCCACCGAGGCGGGTTCGTACAACAATGATCCATCTCTATAATTTTAGATTCAATAGTCAATATTTACCTATTTTATTGGTCAAAATTTATAAATGAGGACTTTAATAGCAATGCAATAACCATAAGATGTGCAAACCCTAATAAAATAACGAAAATTTTAAACCGGAAGTCGATATTTTAATATGAATTGTTGGCCCACGGGGACCCAATATCAATATTTTTTATTGGTCCAAACATACAAATGAAGACGTTAATTCTTTAAAAATAAAATTATGAAATTTAAAACCATGAATAAAAAATATTTTACCTTTGTCTAGCGCAATTTATTCTCGGGTTTGTTGGTGTATATTATATTACGAATTTTGAGTAAATATCTCCATTTCTAAAAAATAGAGCGAGAAAGTTCGTGCGGAGTTCCGTACCATTTATTTAAGACTTTATTTAGTACATAATCATTTTCTATCATCAACAAGACTTACATTACATTAGTTTGTCACATAAATTCAACCAAACCGAAAATAAGTTAGTATTACGTTTATACAGAATTATATCATTAGCTTTAAACGATTAAATTATTAAATCGAGTTAAAACATTGAATACAGACACTATTCAAAATTTACTCAATGACTTGCCGTTTTTCCTGTGCATATACAAATTGATCGCATTAGCTCTGACAGTTATTAAATGATTAAATAAAGGTTGTGTTGTTTACTTCAGGCTGCCATTTAGGTTTTACTGATTGAGTCGCCTTTAATACAATATTTAGAGATATTATCAACTCGCATTCCCGAACGAAGTTGAGCGTGAAACACTGTAGTATAATAATCATATAAGCGCCTCCCCCCCCCCCCCCCCGGCTCCCCAATGGTGCTCGATTTGCCATGAGAATTTAACCATCAAAGTAACAATATTTTCTTCAGAAATTTGTTAAAAATAGCCTACTTAAAGAGTTATTTAAAAATTTAAAAATCTGGCTTCAAGGTGCATTCGGACCCCCTTCTGTCCACCTATGTTAAAAATTTCAGATCTCTGCGTGTCATAGATTTTGCTGGGCATCGCACACACACAAACACACAGACAAACACTTCCTTTTACTAGTATATATGCATGCAGTAGCTATTTGAGACATTTAATATTCAATTCATCTTGAAAATTGTAAACATCATAACTACCGTAAGATAATACTGCATTGTTTTTTTAAAAATTTAGCACCGTTCGTACCAACTTCATTCATGTTGTTATTGAACAGCGATGCGTGACGGTGACGGGTGCGATAGCGATCACGATCGCACACACATAAGCGTTCAGCTCGCAGCTCAGAGCTTACTAAGACATCACAATATCAATTTGTTTGAGAATTGCGATATCTTCATATACACGCATTGAAATTTACTAGTGTCTAAGCCTGTCGGTAACAGGCGAACTTAACTTGAATGATTAAAAGGCAAATTATCTTTTTAGTAGAAGTTGAAAAACGTAAAACCCTCCCGACTTTCTTTTAATTCATGAAAGGCTTTAAAATAATTCAATCAGACAAAATTAAATATTTTAGCTATTTTAGATTCTGTCCCGTGGTCTATACTATAGTTTAAGTTTATAAAGTTTCAACCTTCTCGGTTTTCCAGGGTCTTCCATCGAGTGTGGAAAGACACACACATTAGTAGATTAGATTAGATTTGAGTTAAAGGATACCTGCCTGAAAAATTGTAACTTCCTAGGTTTCCTGGGCTTCGAGATTTTTTGACTTTGGTTTTTTGGACCCCCCCCCCTCATTTTGAGGCTCCGCCTCCCCTCTCATTGGTATTTTCAGTTGCCATGTATTCCTGCACCCTTTAGGAACAAGGGCTACCAACATGCCACATTTCAGCTCACTAAATCTTCTGGGCTTAGAAATATTTTTAATTTTTGGTTTTTTGAAGAAAAAAAACAATTTTGGGGCCCCCGTGGGAATTTTCAGTCACCAAGTTTTTACCAAACCCTATTGGTTTAGGGGCTACCTGCCATCAAAATTTCAACTTCCTAAATCTTCTGGGCTTTGAGATTTTTCGGCTGGCACTTTTAGCAAAACCTACATTTTTTGACCCCCATTAGAATTTACAGTCACCAAGTATTCTTTGGTGTATGTGGTTTCACAATTTTAATAATAATAATAATAATAATTAGCACCGCGTCTTACTACCCGTTCGGGTTATACGCCTAAGTACTAATTACGCTAATGGATTAGGAATTGGGATGGTTGAATTTAGAGGAAGTGAACCCGCATTTGCGTGGAGGGAGGGTGGAAAACCATTTAGGAAAAACCACCCCCAGTTCACCCGACCGAGATTCGAACCTCGATCTCCCCGTCCTCGGGCGGTCGAGCTCAACACGACTAGTGCGTTAGCCAACTACGCCACCGAGGCGGGTCACAATTTTAATAAATCTTTCGGTAACACTACTCGTTGTGATTGTAAAAACTGAACAAAGCTGGATGCCGGCAGCGGTCAAACTTAACATACAGCATTTGATCGCCACCGAGAGGTAGAACGCTACTCAGGCCACAATATTGTCCACCTGTCCGCGCCGGTGTATGCTTGTTCATTAGATAATATAGATTACATTTGACCGCCATCGCGCTCGCCACCACCACCACCACCACCACCACCACCACCACCCACCGCGTTGGTGTTTTGAGTCCTTGCAGCGTTCGACCGCGAGGCAGAAGGGCCGGTGCGTTAGAACGCAACAAGGTATGCGGGCACGATCGTTGGATTGCTGTCTGTGTGTGCACTTCCTTTATACATCACTTGATCGCCACCGTGCCCGCCACTTCCATCGCATCCGCTACCGCACTAGTTTGCGTTCCGCTTAGTTCGCCACTGTGTGTGCCTTTTGCGGATCACTGGTCTAAGGCGTCACTCTCTCAATAGACTAGATTGCCGATGACGGAAAGGCTAGCATTGGATTACAGGTGTACTGAGGATGTTCGCCCCCCCCCCCCTTAATGTTTTTCAATCTCTCCCCCCCCCCCCACTGAAATGTGGGTAATTTTATAAATTCTCCCTTACTCATCCCTAACCCATTAGTGTAATTTTATTCGAATAGCCAGGTTGGATATAATTTATTGTCAAATTACAATTTTTACCGAACAAATAGTTTAAAGCTTGATTCAAACGTTCGCCTAAAATAAGAGGTCAGAATCCTGCTTAGTGGCTCAGAAAATATTCACACGTTTATGCTGACCCATGATGCAATGCAACGCAAACTAGAAACATATGGATATCAACCTATTTTATTTTTACTGTGAAACATATATTTTAGGTCATTGTCACAATGGATGTTTTCAAATTATAATTCTGTGTCGTGGCGCAATCAAATACATCGATACATACGCTTTCTATTAACGTGTTTCTTCAAATTTTACTTACAGCGAATTAAGTAGAGATGAGTTTAATTTGAGCAGAACAGGTGGAAAATCTTGTGATTGGTTTAGAGCTCGTCACGTGACCCCGTTTATGTCCTGTGCTTGTTTTTAGGCGAGCGTATGAATACAACAACGTACCGGTAACTCATTTGTTCGCGCTACCTCAAATTAATGAAGGCTTAATTTAATGTAATTCTTAACATTATTTTCACTACTACCAGCGTACTTTTTTTTAGATGCACATGTTTTCACAAAACTGGACAAATTATTTCCATGGCCAACTATTTAGTAAACGTTTTGGAACCATTTTCAATAGCATGTCAAACAGTTATTGAAAAAAGAAAAAAAAATTACATTCAGGAAGAGATTGAATGCGTCCACAACTGTCTAAAATTGATATATTTTTCTTTATTTTCTAAAAAACAAAGAAAGAGAAGAGGATGAAAACAATCACATTTCAGATTTGTTTTTACTTCATTAGTAAAGTAATTTAAAACAAATTATGTCCTTGAAGTATTTAATCATATTAAAGCACATACTTGTTCTAAAAGACACCTCAACAGCCTTTTAAAACCTAAAAATGGGAAACGCTTGACTTTAATCCTTCCCCGCTACACAATCGAAACAATTACCGTAATATTAATTGAATCTCGACCATAACTCTGGAACTGAAAACGCATTAAGAGTCGGGTGTTGCAAACAAACATGGTCGGAGCTCCCACCTCCTCCCTCCCTCCCTCGTGTGTTTTCCGTGTTTCCAATTTCTCTTCTGTTTTTGTTCGCGCGGTCACAATCACTTTTCAGGTTGATTGCACGATAATTAATCTTCCATTGTCCGCCGGGAAGACAGTTGTGTTCGGTAAGTAAACTAAACGTTTTTAATCTATCATCTCATTTATCTGATTGAAACTGGGACTAACAACAGGTTCGACCTTTCGATCGCTAAATGGGACGTACAAGCCTTCAAATGGGACATACTTGTACAAATGGGACGGACATACATGTCGCCAAATGGGAAATACATACAAATATGGGACATACAAGTCACAAAACAGGGCACACATGTCATCAAATGGAACGGATACATGTCTTCAAATGGACATACTTGTCGCCAAATGGGACGGACATACATGTCGCCAAATGGGAAATACATATCATAATATGGGACATACAAGTCATCAAAACAGGACACACATGTCATCAAATGGGACACACTGTCGCCAAATGGGACATACTTTCCAAATGGGACATACTTTCCCAAATGGGATATACAGTCAGCAAAATAGGGCACACATCATACAATGCTCCTGTCCAAATGGACAACATTTCAATATACTTGTGTCAAACTGCGATACGAAATGGGACATAACATGTCACAAATGGGACACATAGGCTATTAATTATGTCTCCAAATGCACAAAAGTCGCTTGCAAAGATTAGACAATTTTCATGATTGCAAGCTAATTTTACATTAATGCAACTTAATAATGTATGGGTTTTGAAGGATTAGCAAGCGTATTATCATCCGTCAAGCAAAACGATGAATATCTCAAAACGTTTGCTTGGTTACGAGAAGGCTAATTGTCCTATATGGAGGAGCTGCACCTAAATGATGATCAAAGAGCGTGCAACGCTTTATTAGGAAATTAACCTCTTTGCAAGCGATGAACTAGCTTAATACCTGACTGGTTCGAAACGGATGCCCGTAGTTGGCAAAAGCGCTAAATCAGCTGTAGACGTTTATATGCGTGCATAAAATATGCTAATGTTAGAGAAAATGTCTATACTATCTAGTCTCATAATGTTACAAAGTATAAATGTATGTAGAGAAATAAAACTTCGACATTTTTCGCCCGAAGTTTTTTCTTAACCAGCCCACCATTTTTTTTAAAGCTCATATGGCCCTTGATATCAAAAAGGTTGAATACCCTTGTTCTAAGGCGTCATTCTTGTGTTAGATTGGACTGTTGATGACGGAGAAATCTGGGTTAGAATCCCGGTTGGGTCTACCGGGGCTAGTTTTTACTAGATGGTTTCCTAGTCTTCTTCCATGCAAATACGGGTAGATTACACCTAAAATGCTTCCTACCACATTAGGATGATTATCATATATGCACATAATTTGGAAGGGTAGAAAGACGCTGTTATATAAAAATAGCACTATAACATTTAATTGAAAAAAAAAATTAAGTTTCATCTGATATCATAGGTTATTTTTATGTCCACTGCTTCTGACTAATCATCCGGGTTTTCCACATATTTACAATATTGGTTAGGGATTAGGAAGTTTTAGTGCTTGAATAAATGTACCCACATTTGCGTTAAGGGATATTGTGAAGCCATTTAGGAAAAAACCAGTCTCAGTATACTGTACTGTCCATGACGAGGGGAGATTGGAGTTCAAATCCTAGTCGAGTGTATTGAGGGTTGTTTTTCTTATCTTCTTCCATGTAAATGTGGGTAAACTTCCTATAAATACAACCTTATTCCTAACACATTAGCCTGACTAGTAGGCCTACATGTGCGTACAGCCCAAACAAGTAGAAAGGCGCGGTGCTAATAAAATAATCGGACCGTGATACGAACGCCAATTTCCCATCCATCGGCAATCCAGTGTACTATCGGAGTAGTGGCCTGGGTGATGTGACCAACGAGGGGGTTAGTTGATTTTGAGTTAAATACTAGAGTTGCTCCATAAATTCCGCGGTTTATTTCTGGATCAATGAAGAATTTATGCCGCTGGGACGCAGTCCAATACATCCCAACCTACCACGAGAGTTCGCTTCAAGGAATTCTCCTGCAGCTTTAAACTATTCCCTTGGAAAAATAACAAGAAAGTTTGTCACAAATATTTTACTGCCCGTTTGTTTGGACAATACATCTCAGGTACAATGGCTTTGACCATGGACAAGGTCGTAAACGATGGTCATATGATAACGCTTTGACTAAGTGTTTCGTGTCAAATATTACTAATATAATAAACATATCCTTGTGTTGAATTAGCGTCGTGGTAAAAAAATATTATTTTAAATCCCCCCAAAAACATATTTCAAACATTTTATGGAAAGTTAATTAAAGAAAATAAGATTTAAATTATGCGGTTATATAAACAAGAAATAAATAATTATTTAATATCCAATTATTAATTTTATTACAATAAAGGCTACTCTTTACTTGATCGGTTTTCTGAACCTTGTTCTAATTGTTTTTAATAATTTTTTTTTATAAAAAGGTAATTTAATTTATCCCCATGAAAATTTAAACAAAGTAAATAATTTAAATTAGCAACATTTCTGAAGCAATATATTAATTGCTTTTCAAAAAAAAAAAGCAACACATAATAATGTTTATTTTGTTAATTCTAAAGTAATATTTTAATGTAATTTAATAAACGCGATGGTTCTTGGACATAAATCCAATATATACATATATATATATAAATATAAATACTACATACACTCATTTATGTTTCGCTGACGTATAAATTTCCACAAATCCTGCTGTACAAACTTTTTTTAAAGCTACGATCGAGAAGTAAAAAAACGGGAGATCTAGTTGAATATTTAGTGAGAATGATAAATGGTTGGAGAAGGGGGATAGGCTTGCTTCCTTCCGAGATGTTCTTTATGTAGTCCGTGCTGCACTGCTGCTTGGAGGTTTGCATACATATAATTTTACAGGCGTTCTTATAGTGACGCAACACTGGGCGTATAGCGCGCTCGGCAGCTTGAAACCGGGTATCTGGTGTCCGTTAGTACTCCCCACCCCCGCCAACCACCCGCCTCACCTAACCCATTTATTATTATTATTATTATTATTATTATTATTATTATTATTATTATTACTAGCAGCGCGTCTTACTACCCTTCGGTTTGTACGCACCTACGCATAATGTGCTGACTGTGAGATGAAATGGAGGACCTACAGTTTAACGTGGGATCCGAACCACGGTGGAGGCCTGGCATTCCTACATTGACAAGTTGTGATTAATACACTCTTGTCAGAGGTGAAGGAAGGGTTTGCAATCAGATAAATCTGTGCCGGGACAGAGGATTGAACCCGGACCCGCAGAACAGAAGTCTTACACTTTACCCCTAGACCAACAGCTCACAAACCCTTTACTGATTTCTCCGTTGAACTGTGTCTACTCTGTTCTTAATATTGACGAGAAACTGTCATTCTCACTTTTTTTTTGTTGCTGCTGGAATAAGGATAAGGAATAAATAATTTTTAAAGTAAATGTACCCACATTTGCGTTTCCCCGATTGTGTATCATAATTTTTTTATATCACAAAGCATCAGGCTTAAGACGACATTTTATTAACGGGACTGAAACAGATTTGTTAGTAATTTGAATCAATCTAAAACACGTAGGGGAAACAATGACCGTGAGCGATTTGTTGTGGCCGCCGCTTGTACTTATAAATCATTATTAATTAAAAATGGGCTGCGAAATCACTAACTCATAACCTTTTAAAAAGGAATTATACTTTACTCTTTTTTTTACTTTTTTTGCTTTTTTTTAGAAATGTTACAGATTTTATCTAACTAGTTTCTGTATGCTATATTCAGAGTAATCATAATTTTAATATAACTTACCAGGATTATGAATAATACAAATGCGTCATATGACACATAGGTACAGTCCAATTTTCATAGTAAGAACCTTATCTGAAATCTAGAAAAGCTACTAATCTTCTTTCACGTATTCATACGTCAAGTCATGTTCTCTGCAGCTGTCGCTTTTGATATATATTATCAATACCTATAAAAGAACACCAATAAATAGTTGGATGTTATTAATTTTTGGCCGCCAAATTTTTTTCTTAAAAGACCCTTCATATGAAAATGGAGCTATAGCTACAGGCGAAAATTTTTCTTAAAAGCACTGTCGGTAGCCGTCATCATTTGATAAGATTTCTTTAAATGTTACACTAGCTTCGATGGTATAATGGTCTGAGGCGTCACTCTCTCAATAGACTAGACTGCCGATGACGGAGAAGTCAGGGCTATGAATCCCGGTCGGGTGTACTGAGTTTTTTATTCCTAAATTGTATTTCAACTTTCTCTCCACGGAAATGCGGGTATATCTCCTCTAAAATTCAACTTTCCTAATCCTTAACCCGTTAGTTTAGTTAGTACCTATGCGTATTAATCGAACGGTATTAAGACGCGTTGTACAAAAAATAACTAATAATAATTAAATGTTCCGTACGGCCTTTGAAAGGTCCCATTTTGTTAGCTACCCTCAGACCCGCTTCGGTGGATGTATGGTCTAAGGCGTCGTTCTCGCAATAGCCTAGAGGGCCGAGACAGGGATATTGGGTTCGATCCCGGTCGGATGTACTGAGAGTAGTTTTCCCTAAAAAGTTTTCTAGTTCTATTTCCACTCAATTGCGGGTGCACTTCCTCTAAATTCAGCTGTGCTCATGCCTAACACATTAGAGTAATCAGTTTATAAGCGTGTAACACGAACATGTATTAAGACGAGGTGTTGAAAAATAGTCACCCTAGGAAAAATAAAGTTTCCCCACCCCTGGTCCGAAAGCTATAAAGGTGACACACACACACATACACATTGTCGACACACTACATCCTTGTAGTTGTTTATCCAGGACGGAACACACTTGAGGCGTTGTAATCTCGGAGATGGCTCGTCTCGCCTGGGATTGTATTTGGAAATGTTATTGGGAACATTTCCACACACTTGGTTTTATCAGCACGCCTCTTTCTCCTCGTCACAACTCTAATATCACATCTCGCTAGGGGGGATGGGGGGGGGGGGTTTACCCGTCACAAACTTCTCCCTTGACTGTGTGTTATTGTGTGTTACAGTTTGTTCACGTCTCTGTAGCCTTCAACTTCATCGACACGGAATTGGTAAGGAGGGAAGCGAACGTTCCAGGAGCGGTTATAAAGTTTCTTTCAAAGCAGTCGGGCCCATTTCTACATGATTCATGTCTTACTACTCGTCCGGGATGTCGGGATATATACACTCACGGGGCAGGGATGAGGAAGGTGTACTCTCATTTACTGAGAGAGAGAGAGAGAGGGGGGGAGGACGATGAGAATGAGAGAGAGTGAAAAAGTGACCAAAGAAATATAGAAAAAATAGAGCGATAAAAGGGGAGAGAGTAAGACGAAGAAGGGGATCGAGAAATTAATAAAGTGAATGTCAGAAAAGAGATATAGTTTTAAGAGAGAGGTAGGAAGAGTGGATGGTAGAAAAGCTAGATATAGGTAAGAGTGAGGAAGGGAGACGGAAATAAGAAAGGAGAGAGGACCAAATTGAATGGGAGGAACCAAAGATTGAGGTAAAAGAGAGGGAGGAGAGGAAAAATAAGAAGAGAGTGGATGGGAAAAAGAGAGTTAGAGATAAGGGAGAAAGGAGAGGAAGAATTAAGGAAAGAGGAGCAGAAATAAAGAGGAATTGGATGTAAGAGGTGACCTGGTGGTCTAGGGGTAAGGTGTCAGACTTCTGTGCTGGGGGTCCGGGGATCAATCCTCGGTCCCGGCACAGATTTATCTGATTGCCAAACCCTTCCTTCACCTCTGACAAGACGTGTATTAATCACAACTTGTGAATGTGAGGAATGCCAGGCCTCCACCGTGGTTCGGATTCCACGTTAAACTGTAGGTCCTCCATTTCATCTCACAATCACCCTACCATTGCACATTAGCGTAATTGCGTATAACCCGAACGGGTAGTAAGACGTCGGTGCTAGTGTAATATAAATAATAATAATAATAATAATAATAATATAATATAATAATAATAATAATAATGGATGTAAGAAAATAGTGTACATAGAGAAACGGGAGAGGAAAGGTGAGGGAGAAAAAAAAAGATAGTGCAGATAGTGAAAAAGAAATATAGAGAAAAAAATTAGAAATAGAGAGAGGAGATAATACAGATGTAAAAACGAAAGAGAAGGAAGAGGAAAATCATTTAGGAAAAAATTACCCATGATAAACCCCAGACGAGATTTGAATCCCAACCTTCCCTCCCAGAAACCGAACCGAACAAGAATATGACTGATCCCGCGTAACCACGGATGCGGGCTATCTTCGTATTAGGTTATGTTTTGTTATATAAGTGGGTGTTCATGGTTTCACGCCAACAGGGCTCTTGGGTGGGTAGTCCCCTCGCTAAAATGGAGTCACTTTCTAGCTGGATGCTGAATTGTGGGTACATTTTATCTAAACTCTACCTTCAGCATTTCTACCAACAGCAGAGTAGTTTATTGAGTTTTTCCGGGACGGGTAGTAAGACTCAGTATTAAAAAAGTGGGTGGAAAAAAAATTGAAGTATTTTAAGATAAGAACTATTTTTATGTAAACACAAAATTAATGCCTAATTAACAATTTTTAAATTTAATTATTTAAGTAAAAAAAGTTAAATTTCAAGTCACACGAATTAAAATTATATTAAAACTTGATATTGGTAATTTTTTTTTCATTTTTTGCAGTTAATGTACAAATCTGAAACAGTTTTATTATTCGGCATTAGTTTCCACAATCCAGGCGTGCGTGCGTATAACAAGTGAAATCAAACCATAGAGGGGGTAAAAACTTTACAAATGTTCTATGGTTCAACCATTAAGACAAAATAAAGACTAATAAAACTTTTCTTGGCACGAGTTAATTTTTTTTAACTTTATATTTTTTAATGGAACTATTACATCACACTCCCATTCTTCAACCCTTTTCGAAGCAAGTGAATATAAACGTTTTATTATATATCGCTATGGTATGCGTGTTTTTGGTCAGTTTTTATGGATAACTAATTCCATTTAAGCTTTAACTTTATTAGGATTCTGGTAGAAAGAAAAATATCTGACGGTTACAAAAGTTACTAAAAACAATTTTCATATATTCACGTCAAGTCATATGATCAGCAGCTTTCATTTTTTATGTAAAACAAATGTCCCTGCCAAATTTCGTATGGATTGTTTCACACGTTTGGCAGTTATCGTATAACAGACATAGCCTACATATTTTTGAGCGGTCGCCCTCTTAAAACGGATAACGTAATTTAAAAAACATGTACATGCGTTGTATGGCCAAGGTTCAAAGATGCCCTTGCCAAATTTCGTTAAAACTGGTCCACGCATTTGGAAGTATCGTGGAGCAAACACCATGGCAGACAGTTTAAATGCCAAATGGTCAAGTTAAAACATAACCTCTCCACGCTCAGTTATTAATACAATAAGATATTATCAATGTTGGCCGCAAAACAGTTTGTTTGTATTTCCTTAACTTTTGCCATTCGCGCATCCTTTCGAAAAGAGACACATATACCCAAGGCCGTAGCCAGGGGGAGGTTTTGGGGGTTCAAACCCCCCCCCTGAAATTTTATGAACAAATATATATGGCTTTATTTATGGTTCAAACCATATCAAAATTAAAATACAAGTACAATTTAGAAGGCTTTGCTACCATAAAAAGCACTTCAGAGAACTTCTAGAGGTGTTTAATATTTGGAAATTTTCCTAGCCTTCGGCAGATAAGGGGTTATGTTGCCATAAAAACACTTCAGATAGTTTCTAGAACTCTTTATCATTTAAATATTTCTAGCTTTCCGGCAATTGGAGGATGTGCCCACCAAACCCCCCCCCTGAAATTATTGGCTGGCTACGGCCTTGCATATACGGCTATTTTGTAAAGTATATATGCTCACTCCAAACTTTAATAATGCATTAGTGGTTAAATAAAGCTATAACAGAGGGGAATAAAGTCTTATATAAGCCCGTAACAACAGGTCAAAAGTTTTTGTTTACGAAAATGTGTACCATAAAAAAATGCTATTAATTATAATATTAAGATAGAGTGTAGGGAGGGAACGTGAACTAAGGTAAGTATTTTTGCAGTGTTTGTATCAAAACTCTTTTTTTTTCCAAAATAAATAAAGTGTTGCTTAAGTAAAGAAATAAAGTTTAATTTTCTTCATATGATGACCTCAACAGTTTTTGAATTGCCATGAGCATAGTAGCATTAGATGAGAAACTTTTTTAATTAAGTGAAAAAGTTTTTTTTTCAGCACCGCGTCTTACTACCCGTTCGGGTTATACGTTAAGTTGTCATTAAATTACAGGACAACCTTGACAGATATTTAAGAACTGTTGACATCACCATGTTAAAAAAATTAATTTCCTCGTTTCTTCTGTGAAATATTTGATTTGTTTTGGCCAAAAAAAAAAAGTTTTGCTGTAAAAAATTGCAAAAATACTACCCTTAACTCGGGTTCCCTGCATCCCCACATTAACTGAAATCCTTCGTGTTCCCCTGTGTTACAATTGTTTTATCTAACGGGCTGAACATGAAGAAAGGCCTGAGCCGTGAGTTAAAGAATGGAAGATACATCTAACGCTACTGTATTGAAAGAAATAGAGATTTCCGACCCAGATGATTTCAAGTATTATTTAAGAATGAACCCCGATGTTTTTAAAGAGTTGTTTCGGTTGTGGTCCCCAAAAGTCACAAATCACTTCTTTTTCTTTAACTTCGCCATAGCTTATGTTATTTAAACAAATACTTTATAGGTTTACTCACTATAATAAATGTCATCCCGTGATGGCTGATGCAAAACTGACGGAAATATTGTCATACCCCTCACAGCGTTCAATATTATTGACAGTATCCACTGTCAAACTAGTAAATACTGACGGGAGTTGGCATCAGTCTATCACTATACTAACAAACCTTCAGTATCTATCTCACACGATCTTGAACGTGTGGAGACGCCCTATACTTTTCCAGCCGGTGTAGTTCATATCTCAAGCGGTGGCTAACTTTATCGGTAAAGGAGAGTTGATGAATGTGAGGGAGACGCTGCCAGCAAGACTGCTGTAGGTAAATGTTTCCATCAGCTGAGATATAAAGCGCGAATAATAATTATCTTGAAAATATTGCGGACAACGTTCTAGTGCTAATAAATCGATGGACGCCATCTTAAAGTAACGTGTTGGTGGGGAGGGTGGGGAGAGGGTTTTTAAAACAAGAAGTAGAGAATGAGGGTAGGAAAGTGAACTCTACAGAGGGGAAAGGGGTTTATGAAAAACCCCATTTTTGGTAAGTAATATTATTGGATTTTGGTATAAAAATTTCGTTAAAAAAATATATTTCCTTCAGTTAAAAATGCGTACATTCGTGCATGCGATAAATAGAAAAATTAAGGCTGAATTTTCTTTAGCCTTAAATATTTGATTTTTGTCACAATATGGCCGTTACAATAGCCAGTCCCTAGGAGTATCCAGCAACGTGGAAAACTCAATACCAAGGAAAAAGTGTAAAAAGATGAAAGGTCAGGGATTTTTCACATACTCACTAACAAATACCAACTTTCCATTTAGAAATCAAAACATTCTTCAAGTCAATAGTCACCGTGAATCTATTTTAACATAATTGTCTCTTTTGAGAATACTAATTCAATTCTCAAGGTCAGCCTATGATTCTTGCGTCATAATTCCACCCTTCTATCGCTTATCTTAAACCAAAGTTGAGTCATGGCTATGCGCATGCGTGAGAATTTGATTACATTTTAGTAAGAAGAAGCTAAAAAATAATGTGTCTCACAATAATTTTAAACTGTGCTTTGAACGGGTAGTAAGACTTGGTTCTAAAAAAGAAACCTGCTTTGGTTCAAGGCTATTTTTATTGTTCCAATATGCTCTGACTGAACTCTATCTTAGATTGCACTACCCAATGACCCACCGCTTTAGACTGACATCTTTTAAAGTCTAACTCCTTCAAAAAGTGACACAATTTCAGAATTTGTATATATAAAAATAGAATTACATTAAGTTGCGATTTTAATAAAATAATGTTTATAATATGCATTGACTGGAAAAGTTGGAAACTGGCTTTGTAAAACCTGGAAAATTCAGGGAATTAAAAAAAAAGTAGTTTGAATGGACATAGAGGACACTATTATATCTTACTTTTTATTTAATCAATGGTTTTAGTTGAGGTGATTACATTCGTGTAATGGGAACTGCTATTTGTTATTGGAATGCAAAGAAAAAATCATAATACTATTTTTGTTTTCTGTTAATTTTAGCTAACAGCGGCAAAGAACTAATAACGTCTGTAAAAAAAAAAAAAAAAAAAATAATTAAGTTTTGATAACAGTACGTCGCGTTTAAAACCAACAGCCCGCTATTAAAAAGTCCAACTAGTCATTTCGCGAAAAGATTATACATCGTTTTATTTCGCTTCAATTAACTTTAAATATGTTTTGATAGTCATTTTGTGTATAGGTAAAAATTTCGTTTAAAACACTTCTCGTGAAATGTTTTGTGTCTCAAGGCATTAGCAATTTGGACTGATAATAAATGGCGATGTAGATGTAGATTGTTATGGATCGTCTTGGCAAGTGTAAGGGTATTGACTTCTTGCTATGACTCGGGAGGCTGGAGTTTCCATCCCGACTAGATTTTTTTTTTACCAAAACCTCTATTCAGACCTCTTTCAAGGAAAATGCGAGAACAAATCTTTAACGTTACTTTCATCATTCCGTGTCTTTTATATTAGTTGATTCACGTTACGAATTGTTCGAACGATTAAATTGTGAGCCACTAAAAAAAAGTATTTATAATAGGTAAGGGATGCAAAGTTTCGAGACCAGCTTCGATTTCGCGTCGAGAAAATAATGGTTTCGACATTTTCATAGCTTCGCCATTAAAAATATTGACAAATAAAATTCTCGATTTATGTTTAATTATTGGCATTCTCAGCTATTACTTTATGTACATTACAAATTAATATTAATACGGAAAAACCTTAAGTAATTGATTTACATTTTGTGATATTAAATTAATTTATCAGATTAGAGTGAAATATTACTTAATACGTGTGTAATAAAACATTTTCTAAATGATTTTAATGTATCAAGTTATATAAATAACCATAATATTTTTTTCAAGCATTAAACCATTAACAAAAAATATTCGAACTTCGATTCGACTACGAGAATATTTCATAGAATTGACTCGAGTTTGCTTCGAAATTGAAAAAAATGGACTTCAAACACTTCATATGATGAGGTGAACATAGTTTATAACAGGTTTTATCATAACTTCTATTTAACGGTTTCTTCTATATATAAATACGTATCAACGTGAAAAGGAATGAAGAAACCACAATAAAAACCACACGTAACCCTGGCTGAGATTCGAAACTTGGACTTCCTGTTATAACCGTATCTAAATATCATATTATTTAAATTTTAAATATAAAAAACACAACAACCAGCCTTCCGGCTGTTAATTCATCACTGTGATAGAAGAAACTCACATTTCAACAATTATTTTCTGATCATGCCGGGAATCGAATCCGAAACCCTTAGCTCAGTAAGCATGAATGCTACCAAGTGAGCAAAGGTTTAGTAGGACTCTTGACTATTGTAGATCGCTTGATCGCTGTTGCGGGTCTGTGATAGACTCCGGGAGTATTTATTCTAGGCTCGGAATCAAGTGGAACCTCCTTGCTACTCTGCAAGGCCGTGGCTAGGAATGAATTCAAGGACTTCATTAAGTCCCCCAACTGGGGTTGGCTAGGAATTTTTATCTTTATAGTTCTCTTGAAGCAACCTGAAGTTATTTTTATAAACTTAATTGTGTCTGTAGGGGCTAATAACTCTATAAGACTCCAATAATCTGCTAGTATAAGTACTGAGGAGGAATTATAGTAGTATAGTAGTTGGGTTTTTTTTATTGTTACTACAGCCTTAACATTTATCTCTGGATTTTAAGTTGAAATATCTCATACAATTTCTCCTTTGATTTGAAGTTAATAATTCTCTTTGGTGATCAAGCTAGACATAAAACATAATAATACCTACTATATTTAATAGTTAATTATATTTTAAGAAAATAACGGTTGCCACGTGGTTAAGACATAGGTCTCACAATAAATTGCAAACTCTTTAAAAAAATACACCCAAAATACGCTATTGATTGCTTAAAAAACAACGTACTGTACATACATCGTTTGACCTAAGTTAAAGCGTGTTTCCCCCAAATTTCGTTATAATTGGTCCATGCATTTGGAATCTATCGCAGAAAAAAACAAATAAACTTACATATTATATTTGAGTGGTCTTCATCTTGAAATGGATAATCAGATAGAAAAATTCTGTGCATTTGTTGTTTGGCCTACGTTCAACGAATGTTCCTGCCAAATTTCGTAAATTTCATCCACGCATATGACTTTTACCGTGGTACAAAGATACGAACAGATACAGATGGGTAAACAAACGGAATGCTAAGTGGTCAAGTTAAAACAGAACCTTTCTTCGCTCGGTCATCACATATTTTAAGATCAGGGGGAGGTTAATTCTTCTCCCTTCTCCCCCTCACCCCCAAAAAAATCCACACTCGGTACGACCCATCTGAACTTTGTCTTTCCTTCGCCAGACGTTCCTATATGGAACTCGTCCTTCAGCCTCATTGGGTGAGGTTTTTTTATGTATCGACTTGCGTGTGTTTATTTATCCCAAAGTGGACGGATACGTCGCGCGACGGAGGGCAAGTACTAACATTGTAAGAGGTTCTAAATCGCTTTCTACGACGTCCGATCATCATCTATCTCTGGCGGCGTGCTCGTCGAGGCGCGGGGAGACGTAGTTGTGACCCGGGCGCCTATACAGACTTGGCGACATCGTCGTCAGATTGGAAGAAAAAAACAACCATGTCTTCCGAGGGTACTATATTCTAGATGCACCCCACATCAATCCCACGGTCGCTTCAAAGTAGACCAGGAATGAGATCATAAATTAAACCCCTGGTTGTTTTTATCCAACTCTACTAGTTTTCGTTTACTTCCCCCCCCCCCTTTTTTTTGACACTCCTTAACTCTTCTTCCTCTTCTGAGAACAATTCTACACTTTATATCAAGGCCAGTCATTTAGTCGATCACATACGCCCTGGAAAGTCCAAGCTTGACGCGAAGGGGCGTTTATAAAACACAAATACATTTTTTTTCGGTCAACATTGATCAAATTTTATAGATATATGTAATATTTATCCAAGTTGAACGCTGCAGATCACATGTATTGAAGTATGAATAGATGAAAGTATATCGAGTAATGATTTTATTTGTCAGCTAAGGCACTTAACAATGAAAATTGGATTGTATTTGAATGGTGTATGCTATAGAACTTTTTAAAAAAAACATACAATAATATTTTATAACGCTTTGCTTGCCAAACTGGCTCTCATTACTTTGCCAAAATTAGTAATGATAAAAAAATAAATACATATATTTTATAGTTATTTAAATACAGGATTAATATATTGTAAGACACAATCCTATTAAGTTTCTCAAAGTGTTTTATAGCTTGGAACAACATTTTGGAAAAAATATGTTTTCACTATACTACCATTAAGTACATTTTCCTCAGAAAAACCAGTATATTATCTTGTTAATAACAATAAATAATTTTCATATATCCATTTTAAACAATATTGTATAAACCACTTTTATAACATTTCAAATATTTGAAAATAAACATTTTTTAAACTACTCTCAAATTATGTATATTTATAAAAATAAAAAATAAATTCTTATTTATTTTGTAAAACAATACCCACATTGACAAGATGTGTATTAATCATAACTTGTGAATGTGAGGAATGCCAGGCCTCTACCGTGGTTCGGATTCCACGTTAAACTGTAGGTCCTCCATTTCATCTCACAATCACCCTACCATTGCACATTAGCGTAAGTGCGTATAACCCGAACGGGTAGTAAGACGCGGTGCTAATAATAATAATAATAATAATAATAATAATAATAATAATAATAATAATAATAATAATAATAATAATAATAATAATAATACCCACATGTTCTTATTGAACTAAATCTTAAAGGAATTTTACTAAAGTTTCGTATTTTCTAAAAATTGTCATAAGTAAACTACTAATTCTTGAGGTGATAATGCTACTTTACAAATATATTTCCATGATAATCGGTAGCTAACATTGTGGATACAACTTTAGATAACTTAAATATAGTAATATTTCCACAGGATTAAGTGTGTCTTTTTTTAGTCATGCGGATGTTTTAAATATTTAATTCTGCCTGGCAGTGGGAGTTGAAACAAAAATAAACATTATCAGTACATTAAATTTGTGACAGGGCCGTTCCGCCTTGGCGGCTAAATCCGTGAATTCTGAGTTTTATTACGTTATGTTGCTTACTCTGGCATTCTATAATTCCACGTGGTTGTTCAACTTCGCTCTATAAAAAGTTTGTTCGAAATGTTGATACAAATTAATATTATACAGCCGGCTTTGCACGGGGATGAATACGTTTTAAATGTCAACCCTGGGACACGCTATATAAAGCTGCCCATGCGAAAAATGTTATTTTAAAACTTAAGGAGGCCACCTCAGTAAGCGAGTAATTCAGCTCTAACACAATATTTAATCCTGCGATGCGCTATTTAAAATTATGGTTCACGCCAAAATAAAGTAGAATGGTTCCAACAGGGCTCTTTTTCCTTAACAGCCCTATATTTTAAATAGTTAATGATTGAAAGAACGTCTAAATCATCTCAAGAGGTTTAACTATATATATATTATCCCTCCTTACTAAATTACTCTGAATATATTTAATCCTATATTTTAAGTTTTATAAATATAAATAAATGTGTGAAAATGTAACAAACTCATTTTTAACGACTTTTTAATCATAGTTGCGGAGCTATATGACTAGGCTTGATATAAAAAATGACTCTAGATTTATCCTTTCTCTAACAATCACATGGTTTTCTGTAGGCTTACAAAATACACTTTTAAGATATTTGAAAATCAGCAGCGAGCTTTCCTCTTTACCTTGAGATAAGAAGTTTCGTAGTTTTCTTTCTTTTCTTTCTTATTGACATGACAAAGGGTGGCTCTAGGTGAAGGTCAAAAGGGAGTTTAAGCTTAGACGGAATAAAACAGTAGTTCCACAAAACGACACAAACCATTGTATTTTGTGGGGTATGGTCTGATACTTACTCGCTGGCCGAGGCGGCTGTCTTAAGAGCCCGTCTCACTCAAAGGATTGCACCTGTCTTAGGTAGGTAGTGCGTCTAGAATCAGGTATCGCATCGTGGTGTGGTTTTCCGTATTATAATGTAGAAAACTCTTGAAAATTTACAATTAACTGTTCCTAACTTTTTTATTTTATTTTCAACAACATTGATAAAATATTATTTTAAAATGAAAAAAAAAACTCTCTTGTTCCAATTTCATTGTTGTAAAATAAAAAGTGTAGAAAACCACACTTGGATACGTTTTATGATTTGAACGTTATATATTATCTAATCAACCTGGCGTGAAATGGGCCTACCTTGATTTTCTAACGAATTGACATTTGGCGTAAGAAAATGCTAACTAGATCTACTTTCATGTACTCATACGTTAAGTTATGTGATATACAGCTGTAACTTTTGACAACATATAATTAATATCTATAAAATAACAACCTGCCTCGGTGCCGTAGTTGGCTAACGCGCTAGTCGTGTTGAGCTCGACTGCCGAGGACGGGGAGATCGAGGTTAGAATCTCGGTCGGGTGAACTGAAGGTTTTTTCCTAGATTGTTTTCCACTCTTCCTCCACGCAAATGCGGGTTCACTTCCTCTAAATTCAACCTTCCCAATTCCTAATCCATTAGTGTAATTAGTACTTAAGCGTATAACCCGAACGGGTAGTAATACACGGTGCTATTATTATTATATTATTATTATTATTATTATTATTATTATTATTATTATTATAAAATAACACTAATAATGTAGTAACATATAATCAAAGTTGATTGCAAAAAAATTTGTATTTTCTGAAAGATCCTTCTTAAGAATTTGGACGCATACTTTTTCTTTATAATTTTGGTACATTTTTATTTTATCAGTCGGTAACTCGTCTGCCTAGTGAGCTAAGGGTAACGAGTTCGATTCCTGGCAGGGCTAAAAATTTATAATAGGTTAAGTGTTGGATTTCCCCTTTTAACAGTGATGAATTTACGGCTGGGGGGCTGGCTGTTGTGTTTGTTATGGATTTAAGTTAGTTTATAAGTAGTGTGCTGATATAATCAGTCAGTTTATAAAGTTCACGCTTAATACCTCCAATAATAAAAATAACACTATAGAATGAATTCACATTGAACCAATAACATTTTATTGTGTTTAATTTTTACAACATGGTAAAACGCAGATAAATTCTTGTTTGTAGTCGAGGGTCCGCGAGAAAATAAATAAATCCCAGTGTTCTGTTATGATGTCTCCTCCCCTAAGTCGTGTTGGTTTCGTCAAAGTTACACAAGGACCTATTTTGCTGCATGGCAAGTCCGTACCTATATTAAGGCGGCCGCCTAGGTCAGCGAGAAAGTACCAATTGCCGTCAGGCCACGCGGCTTAAAATACAATGGTTCTGTGTCGTTTTCTGAAACTACTTCTTTATTCATTCTAAGCGTATACTCCCTTTCGCCCTTCACCACAACCACTATTTATTGTGTCAATAAGAAAGAGGAGAAAGAGAACTACAAAACGTATTATTTCAAGGTAAAGAGAAAAGCTCGCTGCTAGTTCTCAAATATAGTTTGTGAGCCTATCAATTAATTAATTAATTAATTTTAGCACCGCGTCTTACTACCCGTTCGGGTCATACGCTTAAGTACTAATTACACTAATGAATTAGGGATTGGGAAGGTTGAATTTAGAGGAAGTGAACCCGCATTTGCGTGGAGGGAGAGTGGAAAACCATTTAGGAAACCCCCCCCCCCCCAGTTCACCCGACCGAGATTCGAACCTCGATCTTCCCGTCCTCGGTGGTCTGGCTCAACACGACTGGCGCGTTAGTCAACTACGCCACCGAGGCGGGTAGCCTATCAATAAACTACTGTATTTGCTAGAGAGAGGCTGAATCCAAACGGATGTTGAACGCCCTAATTTGATAAAAGTTTTGATGCGGCTTACTCGCTTAACCGTTAATGTTAAGGAAAAAGAGCCCTCTTGGAATCTTTTGACTTTATTTCGGCTTGAACCATATTTTGAAATAACGCATCGTAGAATTAAATATTGTGTAAAGAGCTGAATGTCTGTGCGGCAATTTATCGCTTATCGAGGTGGCCCCCTTAACTATGCAAGGCAAACTCGTTTCACGCGAGAGCTCATGTCGTATTACCTAATCACATACAATACAAGCAACTAACATGTGTACGCTATGATGCTTCTCACTGTGACACAACTACACCTTAGACTATTCAACACCCGTGCCTGTTCACCGCCAAGAGCTCCACACATGCATACAGATCACACATGCAACACGCCATAATATAGGTAGTATTCAAATTCGCGCGATTCCTCTTCACAATGCGATTATTTATTACAAAACAAGCCAAGAATATATTACATAAGGAACGTCGTCTGATGTATAGATTTCGAGATAGGTAATACCGCCGAATGGAGTGACACGTGACAGGCAACACCGCCAAATGGGATAGCACGTGATAGGTGACACCGCCAAATGGGAAAGAACTTGATAGGTAACACCGCCAAATGGGAAAGAACGTGATAGGTGACACCGCCAAATGAGATAGCACGTGATAGGTGACACCGCCAAATGGGATAGCACGTGATAGATGACATTGCCAAATGAGATAGCACGTGTAGGTGACACCGCCAAATGGGAAAGAACTTGATAGGTAACACCGCCAAATTAGATAGAACGTGATAGGTGACACCGCCAAATGGGAAAGAACGTGATAGGTGACACCGCCAAATGGGAAAGAACGTGATAGGTGACACCGCCAAATTAGATAGAACGTGATAGGTGACACCGCCAAATGGGATAGCACGTGATAGATGACACCGCCAAATGGGGTAGCACGTGATAGATGACACCGCCAAATGGGGTAGCACGTGATAGATGACATTGCCAAATGAGATAGCACGTGTAGGTGACACCGCCAAATGGGAAAGAACTTGATAGGTAACACCGCCAAATTAGATAGAACGTGATAGGTGACACCGCCAAATGGGAAAGAACGTGATAGGTGACACCGCCAAATGGGAAAGAACTTGATAGGTAACACCGCCAAATTAGATAGCACGTGATAGATGACATTGCCAAATGAGATAGCACGTGTAGGTGACACCGCCAAATGGGAAAGAACTTGATAGGTAACACCGCCAAATTAGATAGAACGTGATAGGTGACACCGCCAAATGGGAAAGAACGTGATAGGTGACACCGCCAAATTAGATAGAACGTGATAGGTGACACCGCCAAATGGGAAAGAACGTGATAGGTGACACCGCCAAATTAGATAGAACGTGATAGGTGACACCGCCAAATGGGAAAGAACGTGATAGGTGACACCGCCAAATTAGATAGAACGTGATAGGTGACACCGCCAAATGGGAAAGAACGTGATAGGTGACACCCAAATTAGATAGCACGTGATAGATGACACCGCCAAATGGGATAGCACGTGATAGATGACATTGCCGAATTGGGCATCAAGTGATAGTTGACATTGCAGAATAGGGTAATGCGTGTTATGCACAGTGCTTGCTATAGTCCATTGTTCATAAGAAGGGTATTTTAGGAAGTACAAACATATTTTGTTGCGACCAACATTGATACATTCTTACTCTATTATCAGTGTTTATTTTATAGGTATTTATAATATCAATCAAAAGTAACATCATTGGTGACCTGGTGGTCTAGGGTAAGGTGTCAGACTTCTGTGCTGAGGGTCCGGGGTTCAATCCTCGGCACCGGCACAGATTTATCTGATTGCCAAACCCTTCCTTCACCTCTGACAAGACGTGTATTAATCACAACTTGTGAATGTGAGGAATGCCAGGCCTCCACCGTGGTTCGGATCCCACGTTAAACTGTAGGTCCTCCATTTCATCTCACAATCACCCTACCATTACACATTAGCGTAAGTGCGTATAACCCGAACGGGTAATAAGACGCGGTGCTAATAGTAATAATAATAATAATAATAATAAATAATAAAATAATAAAAGTGACATCGGCAGGTCACATGACTTGACGTATGAAAGTAGAACTATTAACTTTTATAGCTGTCAGATAAAGCTCCTCCTATGAAAAGGGCACTTTGATCATGATACCTAAATAGGACACATGTGCACACAAATTATATCATGGGTATGAACGATTTCTTAGAAACAATTGTACGCTGCTTGTACAAACCGTTGATGCCGGGATGTAAATTATAATATAAATAGTATAGTGTACCGACCTGTCGCCTGTCTCGAAATGCACAATAGCCGTTTTGAACACCTATTAAAATCATTTTCGACACTCTTTTGTAAGGAGAAAGAGAATATATGATTTTATTGTGCGTGTTGTGTATCATCACCTTAACTTGAAGTTCTGCTTACCACAGCTGACGATATCAATTATTTCTAAAACCAAGCGTCTAACGACGTTTGTTGTTTTTATCTTTTTTTGCTATATAATAAACTAGCATATGAATACCCGGTGTTACCCGGGAGAAATATTCGAAAAAATATGAAGCAGATTGATCAATGTTGTCGAAGCTTAGTGCTTTGTAATAAAAAATCTTTTCTCCTCCTCTTCCTGAAGATAAAGAAGAAGAAATTACCCGCCTCGGTGGCGTAGTTGGCTAACGCACTGGCTGTTGTTGAGCCAGACTGCTGAGGACGGGGAGATCGAGGTTCGAATCTCGGTCGGTTGAACTGGGGGTGGTTTTTCCTGAATGGTTTTCCACTCTCCCTCCACACAAATGTGGGTTCACTTCCTCTAAATTCAACCTTCCCTATTCCTAACCTATTAGAGTAATTAGTACTTAAGCGTATAACCCGAACGGTTAGTAAGACGCGGTGCTATTATTATTATTATTATTATTATTATTATTATTATTATTATTATTATTATTATTATAACTATAATAATAATAATTATTATTATTATTAAGAAGAAATTCCTCTTCACTGCTGGAGCTCGAACAAGTAGAACATTGTTCTTCCATGGCTTCCACAACACTACTTTCGATGGCAGGAGTGCAGTGGCGCGCGCGCATTCATTCGGCTCTCGGGCTAGAAAATGCGGTGATCTGCGGGTCGGCTCCCTGTAGCTATAGCTGTAGATTTCGCGCAATGCTCATGACAAACTTCATTTTATTAATATAGAAGAATAATAAGTTTGCGCTCTGAAGAGAGAATACATACATTTATATATACTTATACATACTACGATACTGCTTTTTCTATGTAAAGTCTGTTCAGCGTAGGAATTGTTTTCTGAAAGGCCCTTTTCCCTACCAGAAAGCTAATATATAGTAGGATTTTGGTAGGAAAAATTACCTTTCAGAGAGTAATTCCTACCGTGAATGCAGTATACTTATTCTGTATACTCATAATGTTCTCACTCACCTGATCCTGCTGATTTTGTCCTCGTTACCCCCTCCCCCAACCCTGACCTTTTCACCTCATCTGTTTGAAACAACACCCCTCTCCTTCCAACGTGTGTGTGACAAAGTCAGGAGTGTTCACCTATCACCTAATCCTGCCTATTTTGGTCCTTGCTATCTACTATCCTGACCTTTGAACTTTATCTGACTGAAACAAAACTACCTCTTTCAACTTATTTGAATAGTTTAGTGTGTTTGTCGGACTGTTGCCTGCCTTTGTCTCCAGATTCATATTTCATTCACTACCTCCTCCAAAACATGGTCTCTTGGTCACAACATTCTTAATGCTCGTAGGGATAGCCTGAGAATAACAACAGATGCGTGTTATAATATATATATATATATATATATTATATATATATATATATATAGAGAGAGAGAGAGAGGAGAGAGAGAGACTCCTTAGTGAATCTCTTTGAATCAAAAGATGCCGGCTGGTTTTACAAGAGTCAAGGAAATTATATACACACAAATAAATTGTAGTCGAGCCCAAAAAAATATTTTAGAGAGAGCCTTTGCTTCATTTGACACCATCGTTTCGGTTGTATATTTTTAAGGAATATTAAGGGTTCCATGGAAAAAGGACGAAAGTCACATCACACACATTTTTCAAGACAACTTTTATATCTTAAAACCTCATAAGGACCCCAGCAAATACTTTTTTAATTAATCGAGATATGACATAGACCTCTTTTAACCATAATCTAAAGTGCATTAGAGAGGTTTTATGATTGTCTAACAGATGACAGCACTAATTTAATATGAGTTAAAATTAAACTTTCCCCTGTCAGCACAAATACTACGACGTTTAAATATTTACTTCCCCTAAACTATCATACCTCCTTATTCAATAACAGCTATTAACATTAGTAATGATTGTATTTTGATGTTTTAGGTAGACCTTATAGAGTAATTAAATGGCTTTTGTATCGATGGTTGCATGATCTAAGGTATCATTCTTGCAATATTTGATGACTAGGAGGTTGGTGTTCGAATCCCCACTTGCTGTATTTTTCTAGATGGTTTTCCTACTCATTAAGAGAAGGTACACAAACATAACCCTTAACACTTTAAAATACAATAATTAGTAATTTTGTTACTATACATTTGCATGCATGGGCCCCTATATGTAAAATAATATTCCACGGTCTCAACCGTTATTTTGAATTTGAGTACCAAGATTTGGCTCTTATTATCATATGTTTTACAATACAATGAAAGGTCTATCTTTTTAAGGGGGCTATATGGTCAAGCACTTAGACTCGTTGCAGAGGTTTAGAAATTGAACATTATTTAAGAAATGATTTGATAATTTTTTAATATTGTTTTTCAACAAAATTTAGGCGAAAATTATCATTAGGGTTCTGAGCCGTTAAAAAGTTAAAATTTTGAATTTAAATGTTAAAAAAAAATTCAATGACGTTTTACACGAAAATTTTCGCTTTTAAAATCAAAAATAAAATTTAGAAACTATGTATAATCAAGCCTTCCTCTATCAAATAAAGCTATGTTTTGATAGGGTCACAACAGAACATTTTAAGATTATGAGGGATTGTTTTATAGGCATTTATGCTATGCAAGCTATCACACATTTTTTTCAAACACTTTGAACTTTAAATTACACTTTTTAACTTGTCAGAACTTTCGTCTACGTTTTGTTGAAACACATTTTAAAATATCAAACAACTTTATAAATAATCCGAGATTTCTAAACGTCTGCAACACTTCTCAGTGATCTCCATGTATCTTATTCCTCCCAGAGAAGCTTATGTAGATGTATATATCCAGGTCTGGATGGGTAGTTAAATTTAATTTACTCAGAAGCCAGCACCTTATATTGTACGATATTATTTGTTTTTATTATTGCTAGCGGGAAAGTAATTTCTCGTAGGGCATGCAACATCGGCAGCGAGGGAAAACCTTTTCTACAGCTCTCTCATTTATAGTTAGCGTAAAAGGGATAATCATTAGCTCAGAAAGAGATTGTTCTTTACTACACAATTATTATTACTCTATAATTTATGTAATGATTTTAAATTTTATTTTTTTACCTTGGAAATATTTTGTAGAATTATTACATTTTTGCGTTTATTTGATTTTATACCAAATAATATTTTATATGTATCCTGCGTTCACCCTGTAAGGTAGCTTGCCTTGCATGATTTCACTATGCCTAATAAAGAGAGTAATCGTGTGATACGCAAGACTTCTACCTTTCATGGTAAACGAAGTGTACATTGAATTAATTATAAAAGTATCTTCGCGCTGAAATTGTTTCTCTAAGAAATATCATCAAAATTAAATGATGAGTTGCCCTGTCATTAAAAGTAATTTAGTTTTAAAACGATCAAATCAAGTGTCACGGTGTGGGTTATTTAGTACTATAAACATAAGTATTGTAGTGCTATCATTAATCACCGCTGTAATTATTTTATATTCAATAGTAAAAAAACGTCATGGCGTCAGCCCTAAATCGAGTTATACCGACCAAGTGGCCGCCGTTTTCTGGTGAAGATAGTGCCAGCTTCTGCGGATAAAGAGTGTCATGTGGTCAGCACAACGAACCCTTGCTCTTAATCTAAGTTTTCTATACTGGAGCTGCAACATTTTCCCCGTCCTAGACCAACTACTTCACAGAAAAGTCTTGAAGCGCTGGGGATCGAACTTGAAACCTTTGGGTCTGTAGCCAAGAACTCTGAATATTAGACCACAGAGGTGGTCATAAAAAATATGCTTGTCTTTTTTGTTTAAATCGTTAAATGTAAAGCACTAACATTTTGATAATTTAATCAAGAAAGTTATAGCTGATTACTATGGTAAATACTAATTCCATCATCCTAATTTAATTATAGCTAAATTATAATTAAATCCAACTAATTTTTTTTTTTTTTTTACAATCCAACCTTTCCAATTTATTTAAGTCTGAAAATCCACCCCATTCCTATTTTAAAACTCGATATAGATCGTTCCCTGCCTCTATAACCCTCTAGCAAACACAATGGTGTGAACGAGAACAAATGTTAAGGGTTGGTGGGGGAACGAGGGTAGTGGGAAAAGGGCTCATGCCTTCACGCATATAGGGAGTCCTCGGTAATCCCCGGGACCTGATTGGCTTCCTACTGTGTGAAACAATGGGGCCTGCGTGGGTGTAGAGACACAAAACACTGCCTGGATCAACGATCACCAGATACCACTCCCCGCTCGCTTTACACAATCTATTATAGTGGTGACTCTCACACGATCGATATTTCTTTACTCATCGCATCACATATCTAGCCACACAATCCATCACCGTGTTTATTTGGAGTTGCCCTTTTACGTGCCTGCCAAATTTTAATTTTCTACCATCCATAAAAGGTGTTTTTTCTTTCTCTATTTAGTCCACCCCCACCCCCTTCCTTTCTGTTTATCAAGGCCCGAATTAAAATTTTAACATTTACATCCCTCAATATTTATTTGGAGTGGTTTCTATACCTGTCTGCCGAATTTATGTTTTCTACCACACTGAGAAATAGTTTTTTTTTACAATTTTTTGAAATTTTGAAACCTCCTTTTCTCCAATTCACTCTTAGAAATTTCCATTCTTAAGATTTATCTGGTTATCTAGAGATGTCTCTCTACTCGTTCCTTCACCCTGAAAGGTAGCAGCACACTTACCTCGCCTGGTTCCTCCAAAGCATGGCTTGTAGACGTAGTCCGCCAAGGTCTATTTTTTTAGACTTGTTTTCGAAATATATTGTATTGTACTTTAGTCCATACTACTTGAACGGTTTAAAACGTTGATGAAACACTTTTATATTCTTGTTTATAATTTAATCTTTTACTGGATATGTGATCTGGGAAACTATATTTTGTTTTATTGGCTCCGCGTGTTACTAACCATTAGAGTTTTACGCATATGTACTGATTAGGTTATTGTGCCAAGGATGAAAAAGGTTGAATTTAGAATAAGTGTACCTACATTTTTTGTGGAGAGATATTGAAAAACCATCTAGGAATTAAAAACCTACAGTGCACCCGACCGGGATTATAATCCCCATATCCCCGTTACCGACAGTTCGGTCATTTGAGGAAGTTACGCCTTAGACCATGCGGCCACCGAAACGGTTTCGGGGGAAATATCACTCAAGTTACTTTTATGTTTTACATGCTTAATCCTCATACAACTTACCATATTTACTGTAATATCAGTCAATCTCGAATCATAACAAATGTTCTTGTCGAGTTTTTGAATATTTTCGTTGGTCTTTTAATCTATTTGATATACCGTTTATTTAAATTATGTTAAATATGTAGAAATAGGTTAATTTTGAGCTAAAGCTAATTATTTAGTAGTTAATTAAATATATTTCTTATAGATCGTGTATATGTATATTTATTTCATTATTACGTCTTATATAAATATACTGTATTGTATTATATATATATTTGTTTTGTTTGCAATAAATATAATATAATATAAAATATAAAGAGCAACAAAAGGGGTGTGCATCTTTTTGTTTTGCCAAGTATTTTCTTATATTCTTTGAATGATGCTATCCTTAATAAAAACCTTTCGAGTTATTAGCCTACATTTTGGATGTGCAGACTCATTCTTGAGATACATCTCGAGTATAATTTCATGTGCCTTGTGTCTATAATGATTGGAAAATACCAAATGAAAATCGAGACAGAGAAAAGTTCGACCCCCTAGCTCAGTCGGTAGCGTCTCTATCTACTGAGATTAGGGTCCAGGGTCGATTCCCGGCATAGCTAAAAAAACGTATCATTGGTGAAATGTGGGTTTTCCCTTTCACACTGTTGAATTAACAGCCGGGGCTGGATGTTGTGTCTGTTCTAGATTTAAGTTAGTTTACAAGTCCAGTGCTGATATAATTAGTCGGTTCATAAAGTCCACGTTAAATACCTCAAATAATTGAAAATGAAATAAAAGACAGAGGAAATCACCCTAGAAGCTAAATAATTTACTCAGGATCACAAGGTCTGAACCAATATGGTTTTTATAACTAGGATATATCACTCAAGATATTTTTTATTTACTTCACCTTCAGCAATCTGAGTAGTTCTACCTAACAATGATTTCCCTTGAGATCATAAGTCGACAAGTCCAATTTAGTTTGAGTCATTATTTATCCAGTTTTACAAGAGGCCTCTCCCCCCCTCCCCCACAAAAATAAAATTAAACGTAACAGAGTTGTTGCATTAATCCTTCATTAATTTGTGTGATTATAAACTTATCGGAGTACGCTGGTAATCTTCTCATTTTAATTTTTGAATTGTGTTCAATATAGTTGTTAGATGTTGCTTACGTGCCTCTGAAAATGGATTAAATTGACCACTTGGAATAGTTATTGGTAAAATTTATTTGTGCTTTTTAGTTGCAATCATCTGTTAGGTCATATAAAGTCTTAGGCATTTCACTGTGCTTGTTCACAAGTCTAAAGATCTATAAGTCAATGACAAAAGTGTTTTATTTGTTTACATATTATACCCAAGACTGTTCTCTATGGGTGTGAACCGGGGTCTCTTACCTTAAACGACTAAAAAATTCACGGTATTCGAAAACAAGGGAACTTAGGAAAATATTTGGTTAAAAAAAGGGATGAGAATACTGGGTGGTGGAGAAGGTTAAATAATTATGATTTATATACCATGTACTCACCACAAGACATTGTTAAGATAATCAAGCCTAGTATATCACGGTGGGCAGGGTATGCGGCGCGAATGGGAGATTCCAGAACCTGGTTCAGTGTATTGACCGGCAAACCCAATGGGAAGATACCATTGGGAAGACCAAGACGCATATGGGAGAATAACATTAGAATGGACCTGACAAAGATTTGGTTTACTGAGGTGGACTGGATAGAACTAGCTCAGGATAGGGTTAGGGTGTAATGGGGTGGACTGGATAGAACTAGCGTACTTTGTAAGTGCGGCAATTATCTTTTGAGTTCCTGATGCTATAGAATAATTAAATAAGCTGTAATCATCTGTTAGGTCATATAGCGTCGTAGTCATTTTAGTGTGCTAATTCCCGAGTCTAAAGATATTGCAACGACAAAAGTGTTTCATATATTTTCAGTACATTTACTTCAGGCTTGCAAATGCAACTATTAAAATCACCATAATATTGAAATATATTAAATAACATAAACAGAGTTTTACGGAACACTTCATATTTTATCTTTTCGGTGGAAACGACGCTACCGAGAAAATTCTAAGGAAAATCTATCAAAAGGAAAATTGAATGGAATCTTGATAAGTTCTAGCATATTAAAGAACCTCCTACGCGGAAAAATGGATGCTCTCTTTATACTCAGTTGTTTGAAAAAAAAAATGAATGGCTTCAACTCTCGTAATTTATCTGGGGGCAGCTAATGTGAGAAGGTGATTAGTCTGAACGCTTTCAGAACACAATCAGTGGCGTATTGAGTGGAAATTTTAAGGAGATATAACATGATTATATTTTTTAAATATTATATTCTTTATGCATAGTCTTGCATTTTATCTTTTTCAAGCGTTTACTATTTATTTAATTATTTAATGGGGATATATGGACGCTAGTTCTCATATATACCTTCCACCCTCCCTCTTAGCCTCGTGCCTGTATCATTTTACAACAACTAGATTAACTGTTATGTTAAGCTTATAACCCGAACTTTGCATTATCAGGCTGAAAGGGAGTGTGAAATTAAAAGAGCTTCGTCAGCATTATATTGTGGGGGAAATGTACATTTTTTTTAACACCAGTTCTTACTACCAGTTCAGGCTATTTCCGTATGTACTAATTTCACTAATGTGTGAGGATGAGAAGGTTTTATTTTCAAAGAAGGGGATCCGCATTTTAGTGGGAAGAGGGCGAATGAATAACCATTTTCGTAAAAGATACACTCATTACACCCGACGGGAGTTCTAACCCCGATATCTCCGTCATCGTCAGCACAGTTTATTGCGAGAGTGACTCCATAGACCATGTGACCACCGAAGTTTGCCTACATTTTTGAGAAACATCATTATAGCTGGGTCTAACAATAGGCCGGAGTGTGGATTGATTGGCAATCGCAGATGTCTTACTAGCCGTCAGGGCTGTACGCATTAAAATGGTGTAGTGATTACGAAGGTAGATTTTAGAGTAAATGTATACACATTTTCTCGGAGAGAGAGGAGGAAGCCATTTGGGTAAAAACACCCTCAGTACATATTACCGGGTGTCGAATCCTGAACCTCCTCGTCATTGACAAACCAGACAAAATAATCTTACCCGCTTTGGTGGCAGCATGATCTATTGCGCCACTCTCGCGATAGACTAGACTTCAGAATAAGGTTAGGTCGGGGTTCGATCCCGGTCGGGTGTATTGAGGGTAGTTTTTCCTAAATTGTTTCTCACATCCCCTCCACGCAAATGTGGGCACACTTCCTCTGAGTAAACCTTCCTAATCCTTAATACATTAGTGTAATTATTAGACCTTAGGCGTACAACCGGAATGGATAGTAAGATGTGGAGCCTAAAAAATAACTTTTGTCCGTATTCTCACCGACTCGGGTGGATATTATTATTAGGTTAAAGAACGATTACAAAACAAGTTTCCTGTAGGCCCTGTATGAAAATACTCTTAGGGGTTTTTGTCGTTACTTTATTAGAAAACTTAATTTCATTATCTAACGTAAAATGCAATGCTGTTAAAAGGCACCCAACCCAACCCAAGAGGTTTTCATTTGACTTACAAGCTCCCTCGCATCGGGCGGAAATTAAAGCAGGCCATTCTAAATTTGCATTTCACCTCTCCCGCCAATATTTGGTCGAGGGGTCCTCTTAAATATATGTATGTGTAAATATATGTGTCCAGTACGATTCAAAATAACTAGATAACGATTGTAGTTGACAGGCATTTTAAGAATGTTGTCTGAAAAAATAATGTATTGTTTTCCTAATATGAGTGGCGGTTGTGGGAGGGAAACGGGTATGACTTGTAAGTGAGACATAACTAGTTTTTATGTTATATAATGAAAATTGCTAATATTATACAAATAGTCCGTATTAAATGTGATGCTCGCTAGGTTAACTAAAGAGTTGGTGTAGAAGTCCGAAGAGAATAATCTCAGTAACGACCACTTCGATTAACTTGAACATATGTAAACACTCCTCAGGAGTAACTGTCTTCTGCATGACGTCATTGAAG
This sequence comes from Timema podura, assembly GCA_033556935.1. Lineage (NCBI taxonomy): Eukaryota > Metazoa > Arthropoda > Insecta > Phasmatodea > Timematidae > Timema > Timema podura. The sequence goes on along the minus strand of JAVRXN010000007.1, from coordinate 23,510,599 downwards.
GAAAGGTTGAGGCATAGAGGAGCTTAGGAAGGATTGGATTACTTGAAGGAAAGGAGAAAATTCTGGGAGCTGCCATACGGAGGCAGAGGCTAGGATGTAATGGTGGTCTAAGTTCACTGTCAAAAGGACTGGACCTGTCGTAAGACAGAACAGCTAATAATAATGATGAGGATAAATAATAATAATGTAGCACTTGCGAGACCCTCTGGTCTTAGACGTGCACCGCGCACGACTTTTACGCTCTCGCAAGGTGGTCACTAAACACGACCGGTTTGTTGGCTCTCAGAAGAGAGAGGTTTTCTTCAAAAATTATGCTACTTCCCAAGTTGAGGGGTGTCGGCTTCTTCTTAACGGTTAAGTCCTCATGACCAATTAGCGAGGAGCTGATTCTTAAAGTAGGGATAATCGATACTTCTCCTTTGTAACAGGAGGTTAGCTCAGCATTGAACCACATTAAATACGATGCGTTCCGGCAGGAATCTATTGTTTTGGTTAACTGACAATCTAGTTCAACATGGCTTTATTGTTTACATTGCACAAATTAACCGGGTCGCAACTAAGCCGAGGGTGCTATAGCCATATATTTATTTCGAGAATACACCTACAAATGGGTATTAGATTGGCGTTAGATTAGTTTATTGAGTATAACTTAAATTATATTTTAAATATATATATTGTGTAGTCAATATGTCAAATAGCTTATATTTATTTTTTAAATCGGCTCAATCTGGTGACTTGTTACATAATTGGCTCAAAATATTTCCTCCATTACGTTGGGTTATTAATCTTAATGTTTACCCGATGTGTGGTGGTAGTATGGGTTTAAACTTTTTAGGTTTTGAAAATATAAAATTAAATTAAAATTCAAACGTCTCATTTCAAAACATAAATTAAACGTGACAACGTATTTTTATCTTGACTTTGAATCAAATATATTATCAAGGATTTTATAAGTATAAATTGGTTAACTTCAAATATTTAACCCCTTCACAGACAGTAAGTATACCGACCACAACACAACCTAGGGGCGAGAAAATTACGGTCCTGTGATACGATTATTGGAGCACAAATATACTTTACTAATCTAAATATAATTATCGTTAATCGACGAATGTTTGAACACTATTATGACAGGGTTCCCGATGTCGATAAAAAAAGTCTTGCAGGTTTTAAAAAAAGTTTAATCTGTAGATTTGGACAAAACTCACAAAAAATGTCTGAACCGTCGTTAGGATTTACTTCAGATCCTTTGATTTGGACAAGCAAGAAAGTTGACTCGGACGATTTTTCACCCGGGGAAGACGACTAAAAAAAAAAGGAAAGTGTAAGACTGAACTCTGATAACCAAAAATAAATGAAACTGTAGGCCAAGTTCACAGGAATGGAGGGTCTAGAGTTATATTAGATTTGCACGCCTGCGTGTATCTTTCATCGTTTCAGAACACATGTCTCAAGGTTTGAAACTCTCCAAGGAAGGACGTGTACATCAGTGAGTTGTTCTCTGGAGATAAGTTCGCCAAGTCGAAACACCTTACAAGAATAACAGATAGGAGCCTCGTGAAGGAACTATTTTGGCCCCACTTTCAACCAAATATAAAATAAATGGTACGGTGCAACGGACAGACTTTCTCTCGCTTTTATATTATAATAAACATTTACTAAAAACTCGTAAGATTTGTGAAATAGATTAGATAATATACACTGTTACTTACTCTACGGCATTAGAAACTAGGAACACTGTTACAGAAAAATGGAGAAAAGAGAAATATCTTTGTCTACCAAAAAGCATAAGAATCAAACTAATTTTCAAAGACATGAATTAAAAATAATATATAATTGCTTATAGCTCAGAAACTTTTGGTTTTATGAAAATATATTTTAAATAAAAGATTTGTATCTTTAATAGTACTACAACTTTACAACTAGAAGATATTTCATATCTCAAATAGTTGAGGAGAAATGATAAAAATGGGAAAATTTCCCTCTTATTAAAGTACCCTCAAAGTTATTTTTATAATAAAATGAGAATTGCTATCTTATTTATAATTATAAACAGTGTCTAGATATAGATTTATAATTTAATAAAAATTGTTTGAGCGAATTTTGAGAAAATCTATGTTTTTCTCTTTTTGCCCTTCAGTAAACTACCCTTAATTTTAGTGTTCGATGTCTAATTCCAAAAACCCCTTGGTGGAACCTTATGAAAATCCCAGATACAAAGTTTTAGCCCGATCGGTAAACTAGTTTCTGCTCTAGCCCGAAGTACAGACAGACGCCATTGCGAAAACCACCTTTTTTTTTTTTTTGTTTCATTGGGTCATGAAACGTCGATATTTATCAAAATCTCCAGTTAGATTTTTGACGATCACAATACTTTCTTTCTCTCCTAGGTGTCGAGAGAAAGTAAAAATAAACTTACGGAAGAAAAAAATATATTGCATCTTACTACCCGTCCGAGCTATGCGCCTATATACTAATCATATTGGGCTAAGAATAAGGGGAAAGTTGAATTTAGAGGAAGGGTACCCGCATTTGCGTCGAGGGAAGTTGGGAAAGCATTTAGTGGAAAACACGCTCAGTATATCCTGCCAGGGTTCTAACCCCGACCTTACCGTCACTGGCAAAACAGACTAGGTCAAATTGACCTTTATTCCGCGTGCCTACCTATGCGTGGCTCACGTTATACATTTGTTTTAGAAAATATTTTGTTAAGTGTGTGTTCATTGACCACTTGAAGACATTTGTGATTACATTTTTTGTACGTTTAAACTTTACAAGGCATCGTTTCGCCCGAGTTTCATAAGATTTTTTCAAGTCGAAATAATTAATAAACTGAAATAGAAAATAAAGTATTTAATTTTTTTTTTTTTAGGTGGTTAATCTATTTTGTATTTTCGCTTGAAAATGTCCGATGAAACTTAGCTGAAATGTCTTAAAGATTGACAAAATGTGAAAAAAATTTATCAATAAAAATAAATATAAATTAAACGAACTATTCTCACAAAAATACTCGTTTTATAATGACTTTGCTTATATCTTCAATCAACTATTTTAAAGTGTAAAGGCGGTTGAAGAAGAGGCCCAGGAAAGGTGTAAAATTTCAACCATGGATATTTTTTAAAACATACTTTACCAAATATTAGTAAGATAATGTTTCAAATCTGTGGTGTTTCCGGTCTGTAAGTATAAAGTAATTGCTTTCCCGCCTCTGGACCGGCGCCAATTCCTCACGACCACGGCTTAGGTTAATATCAGATAAGGTGTAAAGGGATGTGAAAATAGCAGAGTTCTGCTCTCCTCGCATATTTTCTCTCTCTCTTGAATTAGTTGCTTCTGCTTTTTCTAACCGCGCATGCTCGTCCCAACTTTCAAGTCAAACTCTCAACTGGGAGAAAACGAAATACAATACATCTGACAGCTAGAAAGTTTACTAGATCTACTTTAATATATTTACCAGGGGAAAGTCTATACATGACAAGGCCAGTAATATTTTCTAGGCCTAAAATAATAACTAAATAAAAATATACTTTTGGGGGTAGCTAAAACAATTAAGTATTATGTGTGTGAAGATTATTTTTTGAACCTTATCGGGAACTTCGAGACAAACTCTGGACAAACAGACCTCACATACCTTCTTATGAAAATGTGATTGTAGATTGTATAGCCCTAAAATAATCAGCTAAGATACCATCGGAAGGCTTTAAATATAGTCTACCAGTGACTTAGTACTCCCAAGCCAGGCTCAAATATATATCAATCTACAAAGTATCTAGTCATTAGCGTTCTAAAGAATATTCCGATTAACAAGGATGCCGAAAACTTGATTGATGGTACGAACTTTAGGAATTAGAAGTGCTTATAACACTTGAGAGAGGTAAAAAAAAAAGTTTCAATTGTTTTAAAAGATTAGTACTAAAGTTATTTCACGTCTCTTTTCATCTTAATAGTATTCGCAGTAAAGAACAAAGGGTTTTAGGAGAATCGGCTTTGCCCAGACAAAAGAGTTTGTATCGGAAAACCCAGAGAAGATTTATGACCTCAATTCTTGTTAGGCCTATTGCTATTTATTGATTTTCCTTTTAAGGTAAATTTGTTCTTCCCATCTTAACGGCATTTTTTTATAGTAAACTATAATACAATTGCGGTGCATTCTTCTCTTAATAGATTATATTTGAAAAATATATCCTCAACAGGGATTTAACACCTTTACAAAATTTAAATGTTGCCAGTGAATTTGTCATTCTATAAAACAAAATCCAAAAATAAAACTACAAGTAATTCAACAAAACAAACCTAACATATATCTATCGGATGTAAGAAAGCTCACGCTTGCACAGTTAATTGTACATAAATAGCGAAGCTAGGAAGATGGAATGATATTTATGTTATGGTGATGTTATT